>OY970759.1:18314461-19514461 GCA_963853795.1 Xestia rhomboidea
AATTAGCTCTTTCATTTCATACTCAACACGGCAAATGTCACACTTTTTTTTTCTTCAATGTAATAAATTCTCTTATTAGTTTAGAGGGTGACATATTGAATTTAGTGTGACGTCACATAGCCTTTAACCAGCTGAAAATCAAGACGCTTCTAACGGTATGTCAATTGTCAAATTATGATAAGTAGTATAGAAGTTACGTGGAAACAGTTGAACATACATACTTAGGGGCTGAAATCATAACTCTCTGCGTAGTCGGGTAAAAATTAGAGATGCAACGGATTTCCGGTAACTATTCGGTATCCTGGCCAAATTATACTATCCGGCCGGATACCGAAAAGTAACTCATTATCCGGCGGATATTACAGAGAACTACTTACTCTGCGCCGGAGCTCCGGCCATCCGGCCTCGCGGTTCGCCGAATACCCGCTATTCGGTAACCGGCCAAACAACTATCCGTTGCATCTCTAGTAAAAATATACTAATCTGTGTAAAGTTTTTAATCGTAGAGAAGTAGAAGATCACACAAGTCTTTGTGATTGAAATAATTGCATGGACGCTTATTTCCCCCCCCCCCCCTTCCTTCCCTCTTTTATGGTTACATGCTTTTTTTGTTTGCGTTATGTCACATTTAGCGCAAATAAAAGCATATTTTTAAGTATTAAATTGTAGTAACAATTAACTGTGTACATTGATCAAATAATAGTTTTTATAATTTGTTTCGCAGGTACTAAAAGCTGACTTAAATTCGTTCGTCATACACGAACGCGTTAGAAGTATTAGAGACGTTACTTTGGCGACCGAAATTGCTGGATCGAATGTGCCACTACATACACCTAAATACGACCGTCTTCAAGAGCACCAATTCCTGAGAGTGAATTTGCCCGAAGGACAAACTTTGCAAAATGGGGCTAATTATGTACTGACCGTGCAATATGTTGGTATCATCAATGAATCGCCTCTGTTAAGAGGTGTATTTAGAGGAAACTACATCGATGAGAATGGGGCACTGCGGTGAGAATTTTTGATCTTGGGCTAACAGTACGAAAAACAAATACAAAAGCAACTGTAAGGGTCAGTTCACACCTAGATGCAACGCGACGCGACGTGGCGCGACGGTACTGAGTGATTTGGTGCTGCGCCGCACGCCGCGAGACGCATCGCAATAAAATGTGTATCTTTTCGTGTAGTAAATAAAGTTATATATTGAGTCGCTCTATTAAAATGTGCGCGCAGCGTCGCGTCGCGTGAATTGACCCTAAACGTGAAAAAAATTAAGACGTTGTGATATTTTTTAAGTAAATGTCGGTTTGAATTCAAAATGTTGCAGAACAGATCAGTGATAAATGGTTTTATCGAAGTTATATAATAATTGTTTTGTATATTTAATTTTTTTATTTTTACAGCTGGTATTTGGCTACTCACCTACAGCCTACCAACTCAAGACAGGCATTCCCCAGTTTCGATGAGCCTGGCTTCAAATCCACCTTCAAAATCATCATCAACAGACCACCAGGCTTTTCTCCAAGTTACTCTAACATGCCCTTGGAATCGAGTGCTATGTAAGTTACTTTGTACTTATTTTGTTAAAACTTTATTAATTAAAGTATATCCATGTAAGCTGCACCTCATACGTATGCCATCGTCATTTTACATTCCCTTCATTTTACGTAGAAACGAAACTGTGCCTAAGGAGCGAGCGTCAGCCAATATTACTGCAAGCAGATTGTACACGTGTTTGTTCTAACAATCGAGACTATTAACTCTGTGATTTGAAGTTATTCGGTAAAATAATTGAAATATAAATAAATAAACATTACACACATCGCCATCTAGTGCAACACTAAGCAACGAGGCTTGTGTCGTGGAGACCAGATAGTTGATATACTACATAGATACTAAATAAAAAAATATGAATACCTACAGATTTTCCTCTAATAACTCTCTCGCAGCATAAAACTCTACAAAGAATGTTTCTTTTCATGTAGTTATACTTAGATTTGTAGATAGGTTGTCTTCACCATCACTTTACATTTTCTCAATGAAAAAACAAATTGAAGTTGAACATTTCGATTGTTTGAGGATTACGTAGACATAGCCAACATGCAAAATACGCCAGTCGTCATTGAGGGCTTGCCTGCAATCGACTAAGGACGGTTGAGGTAGAAACTTGTACTTCATTCATGATGTTAGGTTGTCTGATCAGCCTGCTTGGGCTTGCTGTATTGTTCTGTAGTGTCGCCACAACATGTGGACAGTAGGCCTAAACTTAGCAAATCAACTTTACTATTATTTTCATCACCACATGAAGATAAATGTATTATCATAATCATTACTGCCGCTGTTCCCAATATTGGTTCTGAGCTGATATTAATCAATAGATAAATGAGTTAAAAAAAAGAACCGCGACTGGGACTTCCGAACATCAGATAAACATTCAATATAATTAAAAGATAACAAAAGTGGTATACTATGTAATAGATAATGGATAAGAATAATTTACGGTTACTAAAGTATGGGTCTCATTTTTAATAGAAATCACCAAAGAAAATTATTATGCATCAAATAAAACACAAGATTGATAAAATATGATCTTACAACAATTAATCCACAATAAACGATTCATTATAATTATACAAACATAAACGCAGACATAAAAGTGGCTATTATTATTTTAGTATCAATGGTCGCGAAAGGGAGGTCTTCAAGGTTACCCCAAGAATGTCAGCCTACTTGGTCACTTTCCACGTCCACCAAGGCTTCACCGTGATTGCCCAGAACAGCGATTCAGAAAGGCCCTACAGAATCCTGGCAAGACCAAACGCTGCGGGTCAAGGAGCTTACGCTCTAGAAGTCGGCCCTCCTTTAACAGACTGGCTTAGTCATTACTTCAAAATCGACTACTACGATGAAATACTACCAAGAATGAAAAACGATCAGATCGCATCACCTTACTGGGCTTCAGGAGCCACCGAGAACTGGGGATTAGTGACTTACAGGTAATTCTATAGTCCCTGTTAGATTTAACACAATATTTTTTCAATTATATAGTTTTAGTTGAGTTGTGACACTAGTACTGAAAGATTACTACTGATGGCACAGCAACTAGCTTTAATAATGCATACTTTATTTCCAAGATTTTTATTTCCGTTTACTTTGGCTTGGTTTAAACTCCCCAGTAACCACTTGTCAAACTAATTAATGATTTGAAAGCAAACTGGTGTTACCATGTCTTCTGTTATTTTTTATTTTATTTTAGGGAGCTTCGCCTCTTGTACGAAGAGGGTGAAACCAATGCTGTGGACAAGTTGGCTATTGGTACGATAACTGCCCATGAGCTCGCTCACAAGTGGTTCGGTAACCTCATCACCTGTAGATGGTGGGACAACGTCTGGATCAACGAGGGTTTCGCTAGCTACTTCGAATATTTCGCTATGGATGGTGTAAGCATATATTATAGAATCCAAGACATCTAATCGCTATGATACGTATATGAAAGAATTTTGAATGAAAAGAACATACTTGTACAAAGAATTTCATGAAATCGTCAGTTTTAGCCAGGAATCATACTTTCTACAAATGTAAAAGCCTATATTTTTTGGAAATTGAATCTGTACATTGACGATGTTTGATTTATTTTGTTTTATTTACTGTTCTTTTTCAATAAGTATAGTGTTTCCAACGCTAATAATTTAATATTTTTTCCTAGGTGTACAAAGAGTTAGAGTTGGCAGATCAGTTCAATATTATGTACGTGCAAAGTGCACTGGCTGCTGACTCCGCAGCTGTCACCAGAGCTCTTCAGCACGATGTCAACACTCCCGCACAAGTCACTTCTCACTTCAGTGGTATCAGCTACTCTAAGGGAGCTTCGCTACTTCTCATGTTGAGGCATATAGTCGGTGACAAGACTTTTGTGGATGCTTTGCACGACTTCTTGAAAGAAAAGTAATTTATTATCTATTTATTTAATTTTACTTAAATAATTGTTACATTATTGTGTCTTACACCTTATAACGTAACATAATAATATATTGGACATCGCAAAGTAATCTGCTCCCATGATAAAACACGTTACATAAAAAATTCGTCAGTTATTAAAAAATAACTACACTGACCTGCAAAAATAAGTACTACACTTTTAATTTCAATTTTTCCTAAACTATAGAAGTTAGAGATTTAAAATAAAAAAAAACGTTATAAAGCAATTTTTATCAGCTTTGTTTGAAAATATAGACAAAATTAAACTATTTTTCGAGTCCTTTTTGTTTCGAAAGTATATCTTGTGTACTTAAAAAGTAATTGCAATTTTAAAAGTGTGATACTTATTTTTGCAGGCCAGTTTACTATTTTCATTCGTTTTGACAGTAAGTTTTGCACTGTTGTATGAAAGAACTGTTTTATAAATATAATCGCAATTTTTTTTAGAAAATTTATTTTTTCAAAATATTTATACAATAAAACAAACACTGTTCAATTGTTTTAAGTTAAGAGAATTATCACTCTTAAGACCTAAAAGTAAATTGAACGTAAAAAAATGGCATTGCTATTAACAATTATAAAACCCGATATTTTGAAATATACTTGCAATTCCTGGACAAACTACAGTTATTAAAAATAATTAAAATTTTCAGTTCATACGAGCACGCGTTCCCAGCAGACCTCTACAGTAGCTTTAGCAAAGCTGTGACAGCAAACGCAGTTGGTTTCCCCAACTTTGACGTTACCTCTTTCATGAAGTACTGGGTTGAAGAGCAAGGATACCCAGTCCTAAAAGTGACCGTCAATCCAGAAACTGGTCGCATTGACCTTGAACAGGTAATCATTTTATTCTGGTCTTTGTACAAAGATTTTGATAAGAAGCCCAGCAAAAAAGCCAAGTCTGTTCCAAACGACTGGAAACTTCAATGTCAGAACATGTTTCGATTGTGACTGTTAACTAAACAGTGTTTGCATCATTGCATTATTGCATGACATTCAGACAATCGGCGTTCATATTCATCTTCTTGGATCAATAAACTGTTTTTCGCAAATGACCAGACATTAGCTGGTATCAAATTCTGAGAAGTAATAGAAGAATAGGGAAGTAAAGTAAAATATTGATATTTAGGGTTTCGTACCTCAAAAGGTAAAAAAAGAAACCCTTATCACTTTCTTGTCCGTCTGTTCGTCTGTCACCACCGATTTTCTCAGGAACGGGTGGACCTGTCCTGAGTCAACACGATAAAAAGATATGACAAGTTTAGATTGTCGCGAAAACTTAAGTTTAACCAAAATTGACAATTCTAGGTCAACCGGAAGTACCCCATAGGTTTTGGGTCGAAAACCTATATGGTAGTTCCTGTCGATCTAGAATCACGGAATTTGGCACAAAGCAAGGTCATACAGCAAATGTAAAGGGAAAAATCAGGAAACCGTAAATATGTAGTTTAATAACAAAAAAAAAGCAATTTTACTATTCAAAACTTAGTATTTGCGGTTGGTGCAATAGCCGTTTCTAGGGATCGAACAGCAAAGTTAAGTTTGTCCTTTAAAATGTTTGTCCGGAATCTTCGGTGCGCGAGTCCGACTCGCTCTTGGCCGGTTTTTTCAAAAGTAGAATATATCATCAAATTCAGGCTCAGGACCTTTGAGTATTCTTTGGTATTTCTCATAGTTTCGGATTTGGCTATCCACTACCACTTAAAAAAAGTTACGTAGTCCCTTCTTTAATACATGCGCGATTACTTCATGTTCTTCTACCTTTAGAACCGGTTCTTCGTGAGCGGAGCCGCACCAACCGAGCAAGCTTGGCCTCTACCCCTGACCTACACTACTGCAAGCAACCCTAATTGGGAAAACACGCTGCCTACCAAAGTGATGACCGCAAAGACTGATTTCATTGAAAACGCAGCGGGAACTGGATGGGTCATTTTCAATGTTCAACAGAAAGGTGAGTTTATGTGCTTGTTATTATAGTGGAAGCACTAACGATGGGGGCCAAGCCTAAGTGCCAAAAGTTCATAAGCTCCATTTATAATAGTCGCTGGTTAGTGTGTTGGGATTGTGCTCAGAAATAAAGCAAGTTAATGAAGAGCTTGTGTAAAAGCCATTGATGAACAAAAGCGTAACAGTCGAAAAAAACGTCAAGCACAATGAGATTATCAAAATCATGCATAAGGAAGACCAAAATCTACATTATACGGTCAATGATCGGCGTTATTAATGTAAAGAGGCTCGCTAGCTTGATAATAATATCATCTACCTAGACTTTTCCCAACTATGTTGAGATCTGTCCAGTCTAACCGGCTGCAGCTGATCTCTACAACCTGATTACCTCTTGGCAAGACTGGTAGCCAGACTTGGCGTTATTATGGTCTGATATTTTTTTTTATTAGCCTGTACTGTCCCACTACTGGGCAAAGGTCTTCTCCAAATTCCTTCCATATGCTCTGTTCCTTGCCTCCTCGAACCAGCCCTCGCGGTACGCATTCAGATCGTGTTGCCACCTCTTTCTGGGCCGACCTCAGCGGCGCCGTCCGTCTTCCGGCAACCATTTGGTGGAGACTTATGCCCAGCGGACATCGTGCATGCGACTGATGTGTCAATCTTATTTTAGCCTCCCAGCCTTTATATTGACTAATTTTTTTATAGGTATCTACCGTGTGAACTACGACGACAACAACTGGCGACTGATCGCGGAAGCTCTTAACACAGACTTTACTGCCATCCATCGTTTGAACAGGGCTCAGGTATGAAACGATTTTATTAACTTAACATTTAAAATTTCGGGAGTCTGAAAGTTGGTAACAGTTTCTGTGTCACAAAATATTGGAAGTGGTACATTCAGGGGCAGCAAAAATGAATATATTATGTGATATACAAAATAATATATTATGTGATATGGAAAAAACCTACTCGGCTTAGCTCGTAATTTATTATGCCGAGCCAACCCCCACATTCCAAGTTGGCAGATCCCGAACGGAGTTTTCTGATCGGAACGAACGGATTGATTAAAATGTGTAATGTGAAAACTAATGTGTTGATCCGAATAAGTGAATAGCACTCCTGAAAGTAGAAAGATCGTTACTGACTCCCGAAACCTGACAATAATTTTCTTCATTTTTCGAATGTGAATTTTATTATAACTAAACAGATCATTCTTTTGATTGTAGATTGTTGACGATGT
The DNA here is from genome assembly GCA_963853795.1 of Xestia rhomboidea. Taxonomy (NCBI): domain Eukaryota; kingdom Metazoa; phylum Arthropoda; class Insecta; order Lepidoptera; family Noctuidae; genus Xestia; species Xestia rhomboidea. Next base: position 18,321,627 of record OY970759.1, read on the forward strand.
ATTCGCGCTTATGCGTGCCAACCAGCTGTCGTATGATTTGGGATTCCGTGTGCTTGAATTCTTGAAGAAGGACACGAGCTACTTCTCCTGGTACCCAGCTATTTCTGGCTTCAACTGGCTGAGGAACAGATTCCTGCATCTACCTGAACAACTGGCTGCCTTTGATGTAAGTAGACTAAAAGATAATGGTACGGTAGGGCACACGTCACAGCCAATGAAACCAGTAAAAGCAGATCTCGCATTCTATTGAAAGTCGATATAACTACTGTACTTTTGGGATTTTTGTGGGGCACCCTAAAATGATATTGATGGAAAAAAGTGAATGATACTGCATATTATTGATTCGTCGTTGTGTTTTTATGCTCACTTGGAAACTCGAGAATATTGTGCTAGGTACGTATCGATTATCATTCTCATAGTACGAGTAACTGAAAGAAATATAGGGTGTAGATGGAGCCTTCACAAAGCCGTCAACGAAGCATTTCTTCAAACTAAGCAACCCAAAAATTGTTGCTGGGAAACGACTTTTTTTGGGGTGAACAATTACCTTTTACGGTAATACTTAATGTAATGCACTCAAAACATTGTACTGATGGACGCATTTAATAGTAAACAGGCTAAGGAGGTATTTAAAGTAAAGTTATGACCTTAAAAAAAAACATGTGAAAAAGTTGGAACTTTGACCTTCAATGTCTCCGTAACGATGATCGCAATGATGGGGAGAATAAGTGCCTTTCGGTTTCGCTCAGGGTTTTTTTACACCCTTTAGAATAGAAAAAAATAAGAGAATATTTAATTTAATTCAGCAATAAATATATATGCAAATAGACGAGATTACAAATAATAATATTACAACAAGGTATGATATTATTGAAGCTGAAATACATTTTGCGTAGGATTTACCTCATAAATAAATCCATGTTTACGTTTATATCAGCATAGGGTTAACCTTATGAGCCATAATGATTGATCATTTAATTGACAAAGTGGTTGATGATAAAAATAAAGAGCCCACTTAAAAAATATTTTTTCTCCTTATCTTTTATTTTGATATTGTAATCAATATTACATTAGTTAAGACAACGGTTCCACCTGTATAACATAATATTTTTTTCTAGACAATTCTCTACGGCTACCTAGAGGCAGTCATTGCTGACCTCGGTTACGACGTGGTCGCGAACGAGCAACTGACTAGGACCCTGAACAGATTCTACGTCCTCTCCTTCGCTTGCAACATCGGACACAAGGGATGTGTTGACAATGCTGTCGCTAAGTTCCAAAATTACTTCGCCAGCCAGACTGTTAGGTAAGAATAATGATCAAAGTTTTGGTACTTTATTATATTGCTTAATTAATTCATATAAGGCGACTACAGGAGCTAAATTAGCAACTCTATTTGTGGTGGTTCAAACTTCGTTTGAAATGCTGTTAGAATAAAGTTCTAATCAGCTTGCACTACAAAGTGGTTGTTACGTCAGTCACTGCGGGCCGAATAGTGCGAAATGGTTGTTTTTTTGCGATTTACAAAAAATCTATTGAATGGACCAAAAAAATAAAACACTATGATGCTAATATGTTGCTTGTAGTATTATTTGCCAAAAAATCAGAATGATCGCATGTATTTTAGTATGGTTTTTACTCGTAAAAATATTTTTTTTCGAGATTTGTTCGTGATTTTTTTATCGAGTATAATTAGTTGTATTATGTTTTCAAAATACTATCATACTAGCATATATCCTGAAGAATATCATATTTTTTTCTGGTTTTGTTTATTGCAGTGAATCATATGCTTTTATGCATTATAAAACTCGCGTTTAGCTCCTACAGTCCCCTTAACGAGACTGCAAAGAGGTCCTCTGTTAGCGCCCACACTAGCGGGCTGTCTACCAGGGCGGCTATCGATTGCATGTTAGTGTTGCGACTGCCACACTGCCTGTACACAAGCGAGACAGAATTTTAAAGCTATACAATGAATCAAAACTGTCAGTGCTTGTGTCAGCAAACAATAAGTGATAGACAATCTTCATAGGGCCCGTGAATTTAATTATTTCAAGAACTAGGATCAAATTGACCTCTCATTAATATGAGAGGTCAATTTGATCGTCAATGTGGTCATTTTGAGTAATGCCTAATGGCATTACTCAAAATGATCCGGGTGTTAGGATTAATGCCGTCATTTATCAATTGGTTCATAACATTCCCTTTTCGTATCTTTTTGTGTGACCGCTTTGATCATCTTAACTGCCTTATGGTTTTAGTGCGGTTTTTATCATAATTTAGATATTTATAAGATAAGAATGTATTTATGTGTATGATCCATTATCATTAAAAACATCGATAACATATCAAATCATAGGTGATGATCGTCCGAAGCAACGGGTTGCTAGTAAACTAACAAAATCGATTATTACAACTACAATGTAATATTTACTACAGTTATAAAAAAGAAACTAAAGATTTTGGCATGAAAGAAGACGATAAAACATAAACTGCCAAAGCACATACAAGCACCTACTTATCGCGTGACTGACCGCCATTTACAATGTGTAAATCGCTATAATGATGATAACTACTCTAATCATGTAGAGTAACGGCTTAATAAAACAAAGAGGAAATTGACCAGGCCCATAATGAACATCATTTTGTTGAATACGTTTTATAAATCTTGACGTAACTTCAATCTCGTTACGGTAATTATTCTCGGCATTGTAAATGTTTTCCCTTTCTTATTTATATTTATATTATGTTACTTTATAATAAATTTGTTATAATGATATTGTGAAACGAGAACAACTACCGACAAACTGTTTTGCAGTTTGGCAGACTTTTTATAAATGTTATTGTTATACAGATTTTGAATAAATAAATAAAAAAAAAAAACTGTTTTTCCATCCTCAAACAATTAACATTGATTGTCTAAAGCGCGGATGCTCAAACTTATAGCATCTGCGATCTACCACAACATGTTTAGACAACAAGTGACTGACAACCTACTACAATGAAAGAAAACTATGTGTTTTGTTTCGTTGTATGTGTAGCGTTTAAAAAATGACTTTACTACTCTTTATAATTAAATAGGTAAAAAGTTATGGGTACGAATTCACGAATCACAAATTTTCTCTGGGTGTTGATGCATGCATTTCCAAGAAGGGCACATCATATTTTTTTCGTTTCGGTAATTTTATGATCGACTGTTTGAACACCCCTGGTCTAAATGTTTGGGTCAAACTGTAAAATTTAAACAAAAAGCTTTTAGTTCTCCTTTGTATTTATGTATTGTTATTTATGTATTATTGTTAGGCTTGAAGAAAACACATCCAGTTTAAATATTATTTTTGCAAGCTGTGAGACAGCAGTTTTAGCCCTTTTTTATTTTTTCGCATGGGAAATCATCAAATGACTCCTCCCGCTCTGGGCGGAGCAGGAGGGAGTGTCAGACTTTTACTGACTAAAACCCATCCATGTTCCTTCATCGCCCTTTGTGTTCCGGGGCCACGGTATCACTTTCGAATAGTCCCGCAGCCCCGGAGCAGTTTTAGCCCTGCGTTATCTATCAGTAATTGATTTAAAATGTTATTAAGTAGATAATTTAATCAAAAACCTTTTTTCAGCATCAACCCCAACTTGAGACGTCACGTATTCTGCGAGGGTCTCCGTGCCGGTGGCTTCCCAGAATGGAGCTTCCTGAATACTCGTCGTCAGAATTCCAACAACCAGGCTGATGAAGCCGCTATGCTCAGAGCTTTGGGGTGCACCACTAACGACCAAGCTAGGCAGCAGTGAGTGCCTTCTAAATTATTTTGTTGTTGATGATCCTAGAGAGGAAGAGTTTTAGCGAAAGATTTTAGTTTTAAAAGATCCAATGTATGGTGGAAAATGAGAAGACGCGTAATTTAATTATCATTCAATTAATTACGGGATCTAGGGGATAGCTAAGGGTTAAATGCAATCGACACGCGCCTATAAACGCAGGACGAAACAGCCCTTTCACGGTTATTTAACGCGGTACTAAAGCTGCCTTACGTTCTTAGAGTCCCGGGTTCGAATCCCGGTAGGAGCAAATGTTTGTGTGATGAGCATGGACATTTGTTTCCGAGTACGTTATGTTTATATGTATAATATGTATGTATTTACAAACAAAAAGTATCTATATAGTATATCAACTATCTGGTGTCCACGACACAAACCTCGTTGCTAAGTGTGGCACTAGATGGCGCTTTGTGTGATGTCCAGTGATATTTATTTATTTATATTTAATCCCCGAAGGGATTACGCAGAAGTGAACTTATTATTACACTTATATATCGCCAGTTATGTTTAAGACCCATGTAATAGAGGGCGAGTCTATTGCCATCAACCGGGCACAAATCCAGACTCCGTGGCTGCTTTTGAGAAATCCCTGAACCGAAAACACAATAGCACTTTGCCCAACCCGGGAATCGAACCCAGGACCTCATGCTCAGCAGCTTTCGACCACTAGACCCAGTGACGCAGTTATTTTACCTGTCTTCTTTCCACTACAATCATAGTGATCCTTATTTTCGTTACTATAAGGTTGCTGTTGGGTCGCTGCTACTGACGAGTCTGTCAAAATAATTTGTACTTTATCATTTTTACAATACTGGAAAGGTGGTCTTTATGGTTTTATGCAATAATATTCTTTTTTATTTCACCAGATACTTGGACAACATATTGGATGACGAAGTCGTCAAGGCTCAAGACCGCGTGAACGCTTTCAGTTGGTTCTACATGGGAGATCGTTCCAACGCTAAGTTCGCTCTATCTTTCATCAAGGATCGCTTACCTGAAATAGAAAATGCGTAAGGCTCTTTTATTTGTCCTTTTTTTCATCAACATACAACTCATCTGACTACAGAAACTAAACCTACTTGTTGCTATCAGTATTATAGGGTAGACTCCATTTAAATGTAGTCATCATCATCATCACCCTATTAATGTTCCCACAGCTGGGACACAGGCCTCATCTCTATGAGAGGGAATGGTCTATAATCCACCACGCGGGCCCAGTACGGATTGGTAGATGTCACATGTCTTTGAATTTTTTGGTTCTAGGACATGCCGGTTTCCTCACTATGTTTTCCTTCACCGTTTAATGTAGTCAGATATTCAAAATTTAAAATTATACAATCATCACCAGGGATTAGTGTCACCATCTATTACATACCGAGTTAGCAGCGATAGTCTAGTGGTTTGACCGTTGGACTGCCAAGTCAAGGTCTTGAGTTTGAACTCAAGACACGCATCTCTGAATTTTCGGATTCATGTGCGTATTATACAACTGTCACTTGTTTCGGTAAAAGAAAACATTGTGAGGAAATTAGCAAGCCTGAGAGATATTTCTCGATGGCATGAAAGGCAAAGAGAAGAAGGCAAATCAGAGGCTAATGGGCAGCATAAAAACATACACCGGGTTAGGCACTAACCACACGATAAAGAAAGAACAGTCTCAGAAAGTATGTTAAATCATGATCTGTCAAATGACCAATATCATGATCTGTCAAGTGACCAATATCATGATCTGTCAAATGACCAATATCATGATCTGTCAAATGACCAATATCATGATCTGTCAAGTGACCAATATCATGATCTGTCAAATGACCAATATCATGATCTTTCAAATGACCAATATCATGATCTGTCAAATAACCAATATCATGATCTGTCAAATGACCAAATTCTGACAACCAGCCTTACCAAGGAGTATCGTACATAACATCCCGCCTGTAATCTCCGAGGGGCTAGGCAAAGGTGTTCACATAGTTCGCCCACGTTTAAGTCCAATGTAATAGACTAGGCAGGAGATGAATTTTAAGCTTGAATTTTGTTTGCAGTGTCATCTTGCCAGCGTGGTTCAGCAACGTTATTTCCAACATTGCCGGTTATTTGGACTCTGAAGGTTTGGAGGAAGTAAGTATGCAAATGATGATGTAACCTTAAGAAGAGGTGTATCTAAATAGGACACGCACATTTCGCCAGTTATGTATTAAAGTCCCATGTAAATAGGGGGCGAGTCTTATTGCCATCAACCTGGCAGAAATCCAGACGCCGTGGCTGATAATGAGAAATTCCTGATGGAAAAACCCAATACCACTTTACCCGATCTGGGAATCGAACCCAGTACCTCATGCTTAGCAATTGCGATTTTGACCACTAGACCAACGAGGCAGTCGAGGCAGTATATAAATAATATTATAATAAAATAAAAAACAAATAAGTTAGTTACATATAAAAGATAAAGATTTATTTTTATTTTAGATACCAGCAAGCATTGTTAAATAATATTGAGGAATCAATTTGTGTACCTACATCACTTACTTAAATATACACTGCGCCAGTGAAATCTATCATATCTATGTATACAGGGTGTAACCAACCTCATCACGAAGCCGTCACCCAAGCACCCTGTGTACAAAATGCTTGGGTGACGGCTAAAGTGACTTAGTTTGATGTATCAATCAAACTTAGTAACTTTACGCAAAACGTAGAACTCATATAATTTCTTCAAAAGACAACGCGCGCACGCTCGTCTCGCCGCGCGCCGCTCCGAATGTTACGCACTCAAAACAATGTGCTGATGGATGGATTGAATAGAACGGGAGTCGTGCAGATGTTTAAAGTAAAAATCTTACATTAAAAACAAATCAATCAAAAATCTTACAAAAAAAATTGTCAAAAGTTGGAACTTTGACCCCCAATACCTTCGTAATTAGAAGGTTCCCAGGTATGGTGTAGAACAAAAAAAAAACCGCAATGACGGGGAGAACAAGTGCCTTTCGGCTTCGTTAAGAGGTTTTTTACACCCTTTATGAATAATTTATTTTTAATAAATTCTAACAAGTCATCTTTTCTATTTCTAGATGAGATCATGGATTCAGGCTAATCCGAATAATGCTGCTCTCAGTGGAGGTCTCACTGCCATAGCGAGTGCCGAAACCTCCAGGGACTGGGGTACCAATAATGCTGACCTAATTATCACGGCCGCCAACGGTGGTCAGGAAGCGCCCTCTACAGACCCCCCTACAGACCTCTCCACAGACGCCCCTACAACCCTTCTTACAGACCCCCCTACAGACCCCCCTACAGAACCCCCTCCAGACCCACCTACAGAGCCTTCGACAGAACCTTCTACAGAACCCTCTACAACTACAGACCCTCCTACAGACCCTCCTACAGACCCTCCTACAGACCCTCCTACAGACCCTCCTACAGACCCTCCTACAGAAACCGATACAACTACAGATCCTCCTACAGAACCCTCTACAACCCCAGATCCTAACTCAGCAGCAATCTATATGCCAACAACCATGCTTTTGCTATGGACAGCGCTTGCCATGCTGCTAAAATAATTTGCTTTGTGAATTAAAATGTAGCTAGAATCAAATGACCTGAGGGTCTATACAAAGAGACATACAACAACAATAACGATGATGTAACAAAAAATAATAATTGGATTGACACACGGTCAGATCAGACAGAGCGGCTTAATTTTCGCGCAATTGACTGGCTGTATTGAAAAAAATACCGTTTTACCATTGTTCAAGGTGGATGCTCCAGGGTAGCCCGCGAAATTCAAATTTTCTTACGTTTTTTGCAATTTGCAGGCCAGTACTAGGTTGTGCAGGAACTCAACCTCAATTCAGAAATAAAACGACGATTGTATGGATATTCTTCGAAGTAATTCTCACAGCAAAATATCAACGCTCTGTTCGACGGTTCAATTTCAAGTGTCGTGCCAAACTTGCAATAGTGAAACTGTCACACTTTCAAAGCCAGCCTCAACTCTATACAGGCAAAAACAATATTATTTTAAATTAGTTGATTACTACTTTAGTCCGTCACTAAAGTAGTAATCGACAAATTTAAAATAAAAGCAAGGAAATTATATACTAACTGGAATGAGTACGAACAAAACGCTAAAAAAATAAAAACTGTATCTTAAAAGCTTAGAGTTTAAATTTGTACAATGGATTCAATAGAAAAGAAAAAAAACAAAACGTTCCGAGCGAGAAACCGACAAAGGTGGATGGTGTCTCTGTCTTGCCTTGTCACCGATGTAAACAATATGGCCGATACATTTTCGCGTTGAAGTCATTTAAGTACTTTTATTGTATATATGAAATAATCCGCTTTAGATATGGTAAAATTGTGTTGTGTGAAGGGGTGTAGTACTAAGGGTTTGTTGGATGTGGAATTTCGTTTTTTAGGGACGTTTTTTAACTTTGGTTGTTTATTACGACTAGGGTTACCAATGTTTTAAATTGACAAACGGGAAATATCCAAATAAATTAAGTAAGTAAGTTCGAAGTTTCGAACATCGTTGTCGTACATAGTAATCAAAAGTATATTATATAAATTAGAAACTTCGGACATCGCACATGGTTTCGGTAGTACCTAGTTTGCTTTTTAAATACAAATATTGAAAAGAAAAGAGTCCGCCGCGGCACCGCGCCGTGCCATGCCGGTCCTAAGGATTTTTCCATGCTTCTCCAGCAAAAGAATCCATTTGGCGAGCTGCGAGTGTAAATGAATGGTTTCGGAACATAAAATAAATATTGGCGAATGTTACTAAAACATTATAAGTAAATAGTCATAGCATGAATATGCGTTTTTCTATGTCTGAAAAAATATATAATACTAACGGAGTCCTCGAATCCCCGAATACAAAAGTCGTCTGGATAGACAGGTTGCAAAATGGATAATTTGCAACTGGACGGTACAGACATACATTTAAGTTATTATAAAAAGTTAATGATATCCACTCTTTAAACTATTTCGCCTAGAATGCTATTGAGTTGCAGGTCATCATCAAATAATAAAATAACAGCTACTCTTAAACTGTCTCAAGAGTTAGTATGATTATTGGACGCCCTATTAGAAAGAGACAACATCCACTCTTGAAGCTTTCTCGCTCGGAACGTTTTTGACTTGCCCGTCCTCATTCCAGTTGGTATATAAGTTTCTTGGTGACGGGTATCTGTCAATGTTACCAGACGAAAAATACAAGACTGTTTATGTGTCTATGACAGCTGACAGTTACTCGTCACTATTACAAATAATAACAATTGGATAACCTATATCGTGAATATAATGAAGCTGTTAGTATTACAGTTGTATGTTAATTAAAATATTGCTCGCGACTGTAAGACGTATGTAGCTATAGAATTATAATCATCAAAATCATCAATACAACCCTCCAAGCTCATAAAGGTGCAGGAATTACTTTTTCAAGGTCAAAGTCATTGCAGGCGGGCTGGTTGGAGCATCCATCTTAAAGAAGAAAATTGTATGAATATCGATGCGGGCGTCAAGCGTCGCTTCGCGCATGTTTGCTACTCGATCGCGTGCCTTTATCAATGGTAATACGGTCCCATTTTAATGCAGCCAGAAATTTACTCTCACATTTTTTCCGTTCTGTCTAAAATTACCTATAAGCAACCAAAATGTTTATGGCAATCCTGTTCGAAGTTGTCGTAGAAATACGAAAAGCTTTGAAAGCGATTGTCACTGGTTTAGACCCTCAGGTATACTGGGTGGAAGGGATATCGCCGCACAAACGAATACCACGTATCAAAACATTATTCCGAACAACACAGACATTTTTCATCAGTAATTTAAAAAAAAATCTGCTGTTACATACATTTTTTGCAGGGAACAGCCGATTTGCTTTTTAGAGACTTCAGAATGATGTACGGACTACTTATTAAACGTTTCTGCGTCGATGTAGACTTATTCCACCCTGAATATAACAGTGCATCGGTAAAAACGTAATTCTGTCAGGAATCGTTATTTGGATCAGCTAGTTGGCACAAAATATTTAATACTAATGTTATTAGAGAATAAGAAGAATTTTGTACATATGACTTAAAATTATTAAAGGAAATATTTGTTATTGTTTGGTTTGCTTCAAAATCCTTGTCATTTATTTGTAGAATCAACATAATAATAATTATTGCCAATGAGCTGGCTATTTGACATTTTTATTGTGTCTACATTTTGTCTGCTGTAACAGACGCACTAACAATGGAGCGACTGCCTATGTGACCACCACAACCCAGTTCATCATCATCATCATTGTTACTGATCGTAACTACTAGAAGTAAAACGCGCTGGTGTAAGTAACCACAGTTTATTTTACTAAAACATTTCCCAAATCGTGAAAACCAAAAGACACAAGTATAGAATACTGTCAGTCATATTAGAATTTATAAGACAATTAAATGTTCCGAAAAGGTGATGCTAATAAGTTCGATTCGAAACATACTCTATATTTTTATTAAAGTCTAGCCTAGAGCTGCTGGGGCACTAACTTCTTAAGCGGTCTCCTGAGAGGGCCAGCACCTGTTAGTTTGTTCGCCTCTTCCTCTTGCTACTCCGTCTGGGCCTGTGTTTATCTTAGTCACTCTACCTCTCGGCCAAGATCCCCTGGGTAACTGTCCATCTGCCACAATAACCAAGTCGCCCTTCTTTACATTTGGGGATGATCCACCGCCGCGTCGAGGCACCAAAGTCGGAAAATATTCCCGAATCCATCGAGACCAAAAATGATCCGTGAGTCTTACGGCTCTGCGCCAACCGTCTCGTCCGATGATATCCCGATCAGTCAACGTAGCTGGGACAGGTCTCCCTGAAGACGACCCTAGTATAAAATGCATTTGTGTCAAAGCCTCCTCACAGGCTGGATCAACTGGAACGTGTGTTAGTGGACGCGTATTTACTAGATTCTCTGACTCTAGTAGAAAGGTCTGCAGAACTTCATCTGAGGGGGAGCGTTCTCTTAGGGTGGTCTTGAGTACTGTTTTGATTGATCTTACCATCCGCTCCCACGCTTCACCCAAGAATGGGGCTGAAGGGGGAATGAATCGCCATGAGATCTTCTCATCTGCTACAAATCGGTTAATTTCCGCTCCGTACAGCCCTTTTAGCGTTCTGTTGGCACCCACAAAAGCTGTTCCGTTATCGGACCATTTTCACTCGGCGTTCCACGGCGCGCAATGAAACGGTGCAAACTCATGATCACCGCGTCTGTTGACAAACCATCTACAACCTGCAGATGAACTGCTCGTAAAACAAGGCAGGTATACAGTGCTACATAGCGTTTCTCTTTCTTTCTGCCAACTGTGACCTGAACTGAGCCAAAGTAGTCCAAGCCAACGAAAGTGAACGGTCTACGAAGATGGGCTAGGCGGGCTGGTGGGAGGTCTCCGGTAGACGGTGCGAAGGGTTGAGCGCGCTTCAGCCACACAGACACAGTTGCAACGATCGGCGACTTTTCGAATCGCACTTTGCAAATTGATTTTCCAATAGGTTTGCCGCATTTCGTTAACTACTGTCTCGGAATTAGCGTGGGTATACTTCACGTGATGATGGGCAATCTAAAGCTGGACAGCAGGGTGTTTGGGATCTAAAATTATAGGATTTTTCACGCCATCGCCAATATCTTGTATTTGGTTGATTCTTCCGCCCAATCTCAGTAAATTCTCTTTATCTATGGATAGATTGAATAATCGGCTTTTTCGACGATTCATCTGGAATGGAGTCGAGCTGGCTTTTCTTCAGAATATGCGATTCAGCCGCGCAGATCTTTGGCGGTTATTTCTTTAGGACTGTTTTTGTTTTTTAATAGGTGCAAAAATTTATGCGCTCTCGCTGTAGCTCTCAATAGCCTTCCCCATGAGCTCAGTCTTTCTGGGTCAAAAGTCAAGGGTGTCGGGAAATTAAGCGAGGAAATGAGATGACAATGATTCTTAATGGATGGTTTAATTTCCAAACTACTTGTCGTATCTATGTATGGTGATGTTGGTCATTGTTGTTCTGATTCGAGTAAAAATGTTGAAACTGTTATCCAGCGAGATTCTTGATTGAATACTGCGCGCTTATGGCGTGTCGCATCGTCTGCCGCATTTTCCACGGTCGGAATCCATCTCCATTCCGTTACAGCTGTAGTTTCGAGAATCTCGCCGATTCGATGTGCTACAAATGGTTTGAATGACCGCGCATCACTACGCAACCAACTCAAAACGTTAAGCGAATCGTACCAAAATATACGCTTACTTGGTTTATGCTGATGCGATTCGTGAATGAATGATGCGAACCGAGCGGCTGCTAAAGCTGTCTGCAACTCGAGGCGTGGGATGGAGGCGGGTTTCAATGGTGTGACTCTACTTTTGCTACCGATAAGAGCGAGCTTCACTGTTCCATCTGCATAGATATGTCGCCAGTACGCCACTGCAGCGTACGCCAACTCACTGGCATCGCAAAATAGATGAAGTTCGCGGTGAATGATATTAGATGATCTAAGACCATAATATCGCGGCAGGTGCAACTGAGAAGCAAGTTGTACATCTCGGAGCCATTCAATCCATATTTTTTGGTCTCCTTGATCGAGTTCATCGTCCCAAGATAAACCTTTTCGCCAAATTGATTGGAAAATGACGCGTCCTCTAGAAACAAGTGGGCCTAAAATACCCAAAGGATCATAAATTCGCATTAAGTGGGACAACGCTTCACGTTTACTTAGCCTAGCTGGCGATTTAGAATCCAAGTTGAGACTGAAACCTATGACATCGTTCCTAGGTTGCCAGTTCAGACCGAGCACCCTAGAAACCTTGTCATCGTTACCTAGCATTACATCGTTAAATTTCTGAGATATCGATTCAAGAAAGAGCTCTTGGGTCGTTCGAGAGCCAGTCGCGCATCTCAAAACCCGCCTGACTTGGCTTGGTCTACACTGTGTAGTGAGCCAATATAGTCATCCATGTACACATCGTGTATGGTTGCATGCGCAGCATCAGGGTACTCAAGTTTGCATTCTTTCGCATTAAGGTTCTTTACATATAGGGCGGTACACGGGCTCGAGCACGCGCCAAACATCATTGATGACATACGATACAGCTTTAATTTGTGTGCTGGGTCATTGCGGTACAGAAAGCGCTGCGCATCATGATCTGCTGGATGGATTCGAACCTGTGGGAACATTTCGCGTATGTCCGCCGTAAGTGCTGTAGCGTTTTCCCTAAACCTCATCAAGATCGCAAGGAATGGCTGTAATAAGTCAGGACCTGGCAAGAGGAGAGAATTAAGACTAATTCCTTTAAACTTCGCGGCTGCGTCGTGTACGACTCTCAACTTACCAGGTTTATGGGCATGAGTAACGCCAAAATGTGGGAGATACCTAATGATACCAATTGGGTTTCTTGAACTGCGATAACTTTAAGAATTGGTTGAGATTTAGGTCTAATTACTTTCGACGAAGGGCGAATAGCCGTAACATGAGCCGATACTTCGACATCACAGTTGTCTGGTTCAGATTTCTCTTCTTCGATATCAGTAGATGGCTTCGGCGCTGCCTCAAGCTCAGAGTCTCAGGTGTCCTCTAGATCGGCGTGAGTTAGCACGTTCTGATCATTATCTAAGTTATGTATTAGGCTTTGATGTTTGTAGGTACAGCCCCCAACGCTGCTACTTTACAAAGGTTAAACCTATGCGACCTATTTTCCAAACATCTGTGACATACTTTATTCTTTTTTATAAATTGCCATCTTTCATTCACTGACAATGCCAAAAATTAGTCACATTTGTTGACATTATGCAATTTCGCACAAAAAAATACATTTATTTCCTGTTTTATTTACAACAAAATTGGAAGGCTTAGGTTAGGTTAAGCATCTCCAACTTACTCATAGGTTTGCCAATATGACCAGTATGCGAACTCATACCACTTTGAGCGAATGATTGGTGATAGTTTGGTCATTAATGAATTGAAAATTTCAGGAGAATGCAGATAGTCAAACTGATCCAATAGTTTTATTACGCCAATGCAGTTTTTGACACGGCAAGTAAAATTAACTAAATCTTTACCTTCTGCGCCAATTTAAGATAAAGCACGCACAGCGTTGATTTCCTGCATCACAATTTTTTCGGGACGAGCAAAACGCATCTCAAGGGCGTCTATGACCTCCATAGGGTCGTTCGCTGGTACTAGTAGAATATAAACGGCTTCACGAGTGGCGCCACAAGGTATAAGGATAACTAATGCGGGCTAAGTTTTCTACTGTAGTAAATGATGCCTGTGTATCAATAAAAATACGCTTGAAACCAAGCCAAATACTGGCAGTTTGATGTCCGACTTCTTGAGTTTATTAGTTAGTGTTTCAAAAGTGCAGATACGATCGTTATGTCCGCAGCTGACGGCAGCTCCTTCAGGTGGCTGGAAATTATTATACATTTTAGTTGAGAAAACGTTAGTTGGATTTTGGCTAGGCGCGAAGGTCTGACGGTGTGTATACGGGTGGGCTGTGCATCCAATTACCATTTCCGCTACGGCCGGCGACTCCGTTTGAAGCTCCTTGTGGTGGGTCACTATTTTGATGTTTAGATCGGGTATTATAAACCATGGCTCCTTTTCACGTGGGAGAAGGACCAAAATGTTACTGATCGTAACTAATAGAAGCTAGTGTAAGTAACCACAGTTTATTTTACCAAAACATTTCCCAAATCGTGAAAACCAAAAGACACAAGTATAGAATACTGTCAGTCATATTAGAATTTAGAAGACAATTAAATGTTCCGAAAAGGTGATGCTAATAAGTTCAATTCGTAACAATCATCATCAGCCTATTAATGTTCCCACTGCTGGGACACAGGCCTCCTCTCTATAAGAGGGAATGGGCTATAATCCACCACCCGGGCCCAGTGCAGGTTGGTAGATGTCACATGTCTTCGAATTGTTTCGTTCTAGGACATGCCGGTTTCCTCACGATGTTTTCCTTCACCGTTTCGAGAGTAGTTATGATGAAATAAATGACACTAAGTAATAGTAGTGCGCCTGTCTGGGTTCGAACCCACTACTTACTGTTCGTAAGTCGGGGCCGCCACCACAGGGCCACCGCTGCTCCACAACCCAGTTTGTAATGAATAATACGATACCCTTTTGGTAAGACTGGTTGTCAGACTGTTACGATTGTCAATGATCTTTAATTAAAATAAAATGAAATTGACAGCGTGCTATTCCGAGGCACGGAGGAAACTCGGTATGTCTTGAGTTGTCACCCATCCACGGACCAACCTGGATGACCAGACCCGACCGGCTCTTATTATTTAGATACGAGCTTTTAATAAAATACTATAGAATATATTTATAGAATACACACAATCGGTTTAGCCACATCTAATATTGCGATATAAGTTTAAGCCTTCACCTATTTTGGGTATTTTTCAATATCTAGGTACTCCTGATAAATCTAACGTTAAATATTATCAGTATATTAAACGCTTTGGTAAAATGATATCGGTCTTATCTTATGTCAAGATGGTTTTGTCGACACAATTGAGAGAGAGAGTAACGCTATCGATATCGTGAACATTGTAGGTTGTGTTTGTTTGTTTTCTTATGGCTAATGTTTGTTGCGGCTCGTTGAATACACAGGGTGTAAATGAACCCTTCACGAAGCCATCAATCCAGCATGTTGTACAACAAACTAAGTACACTGCGCAAAAATGATTGCTGGGAACCGATTTTTTTTTTATATAAAAAATCATGGTTTACGATAGAGAGCGCTCAATGCACTACACATACACTGAATAGTACAGGTGTTATGGAGGTATTTAAAGTAAAATTATAACGTTAAAAACTAGTATTCATAAAAATTACAAGTTTCAAGGCGACAGCTAAATCAGCACCGTGAGATGACATTCCAAATCTAGAACAGTCGCATCTTTGTGTATAACCTATACTTACCACTGAAGAACGTAAATCACAATGAGACAAGGAAACTACAAACTTATATTGCCACTACTTACTCAGTAGTAAACCTATAAAACATGACTAGTACAAAAGATGAGTGGTGCACTATCATGAATGATAACACACACTTAAGATGAGCGTTATCAGTCGCAGAGTAACGACTGACAAATATCTGATGCTATAGTTATATTCTAGTCAGTTTGCACAGTAGTTGATACTAGTAAACACGGCAGGTTAGTTCGTTTTAATTAAATCTCTCATACTTCTTATTATAATTAAACTAGCTGTTGCTTGCGACTTCGTTCGCGAGGAAATTTTGATTTGTGTGAGACTGCGTCGTTGGTCGTGTGGTCGCAAGCGCGATTACTGAGCATGAGTTCCTGGGTTCGATTCCCGGGTCGGGCAAAGGGGTTTGTGGATTTTAGAAATTCCACTGCTACTCCTGCGTTGCACGCATAAATATTTCTCCAAAATACTTACACAAATATTTTTTCACAGACATGTATCGAAATCTGCTGGTTTTAGCATTAACGGGCTTACTCTCGAATGCTTTTGCTACTGACACCAACTATCGGCTGAACACGCCAATAGTACCGTCAGAATATCAGCTACTGATAACACCGTACTTTGAAACTGGTGACGCAAACCAGTTCACTTTCGATGGTACAGTCAGCATCCAATTCACGACTACTGCTGTCACCAATCAGATTAAACTCCACTCCGAAGATCTGACCATCACTTCGGATAATGTCGTCCTTGCAGTCTACAATACAGGATCTATTATAGCACTGAATGCCACAAATGGTCTAGAATTTAACAAAACCTACACGTTTGCTTACATCAATTTAGCAAGCAATTTGGAAACCGGCCTGGAGTATGTTTTGCAGATCCGGTACAAAGGACCGATTAGAACAGATCTGAATGGATTCTACAGGAATCACTATTTCCAGAATGGAGTTAAAAAGTAAGTACTTTTACATAAATATTTTGTTGCACTATAAATTTCTTTTTTGTTTTTGAGTATTAATGACGTAATGACGAATGTTACATACTTCACGATAAAATTAGAGATCAATATCATTGTTTTTTTTTTTAGTTAGGTATTAACTACTAGTATTTTTACAAATTATGGAATAAAGCAGGAAAAGGTATGCTCTTCGGTAATGATCGTGTATGTTTTGAAATACGAACACGCGATGATGAGATCTTAATCTAATATAGAGTTGGCACAGCCATGAAGTATGTACTTGCATGGTATGTATTACCATGATCATACAATTCATAAATAAACAAATCTAAAGGGTTTAAAACACCTCTCATGATCTGTGCACGAAGTAGACACAATAGCTAAACAATGGCGTCTCGACCAAATTGGTCATTCAACAGATCATGATTAAACGAAGCCGAAAATCACTTGTTCTCCTCGTCATTGCGATCATTTTTTTGTTCTACACCAAAGTTCCAACTTTGAGACAACTTTTTTTTAAATACAAGTTTTTAATGTAAGCTTATTACTTTTAACACCTCCACGACCCCCGTACTATTCAATCCATCCATCAGCACAATGTTTTGAGTGCGTTACATTGAGTTCTACCACAAAACATGATTTTACACCCCAAAAAAAGTCGTTTCCCAGTAATCATTTTTGCGTAAAGTTACTTAGCTTGATGTACAGAATGCTTGGTTGACGGCTTCGTGATGAGGTGGTTTACACCATGTATATAGAAAAGATCTGTACAATAGAGATAAAATATATCTTTTTATATTAAGCAGTAAGCATAACAACCACAGTACTTGCCATAATCAAAATCTTTTTACGTTGCAATTTATAAAGTTTTACGGGGGAATTACAGACTTAGCGGCTGATCAGAAGTGAATTATGTAAGTAAATGCTTAGTAATCTTGTAATTTAAAGCACATAAATACTTTATAATCTACCGAGAAGTACCTACTTGGCACAGTTGGCGCGTGTAGGTAGTTCTATTGTAAAACACTTGAACCTACGAGGGCAATGAATTCGTTTGAAATAGTCTATTGATAATTATGAAAGTATATGATGTTTATACTTTACTAAGAGGAAAAACACAGGATAAATATTTCAAATATTTATGTAGTGTGTTGTGGGATTCCAAAATGAAACAGCAAGCAAACTTTACTTTCTTAAATAATATAATCTTCTGAAAATCGTCGTCCATCGTGCTTATAATAATGCTCTCTGCGCATCCTTTCTTGACATACAGTGTTGTCACTCCATCATCTTACATTACCTCAGAATGTACCTATGTCATGCTCACTCAAAAGTCTCGCTGATGGTGGCGCATGTGTCGGATCATTTAGTTCCCTTCAAAATGGTTGAGTTGAATGGTGCTGATCTATGCGTCATGTCCGTGAACGGGCGCTGTCAGTTGTGACTGGTCATCTCTCAGTTGCCATGGCTTATTTTAATGAATTATTTTAGTTTTGAATTGTTTTTTTTCTGTTTTGTTTTACTGTGGACACTTTTAACGTGCACATCTTGCTACATTGTTCTCACATAATATACCATCTCAACATGAATGATGTAACCAAGATTTTGTAACAATATTCTGATTTAAAAGAGTGTCCATGGAGTTTCTTGCCCGTTCTTCTCCATAGAGATCTACGCTAGGGAATGGGCAACTACAGTACTTTCACAGTTTTTATGCCTTGTGACTGGGACTGTAGCTACATTTAATTTTCATCTTTGTTTCGACAATTCAAAAGTGCCTGTAACTGGCCTACTTGAAATAAATGCTTTGATTTTGATTTTGATTTTGATTTTGATTTGATTTCATTCAATCAGTGTTGCCACTTAACCCACCTTACATTCCCATATTTATTTTATTTGATAACATAATTATTCCTGATACATATTTGAATAAACATTTCGGTATTGTTTTCTTAGAGGTAGATAATACCACAGCCAAAGCAATAACAATTGTTTTTGTAACTTAGACGTGTATGCAGTTAGAGGTAATCAATTAAATATTGAAGTGTCTATGAATGCATTACAATAGGACATTTTGATACAAGTGGAGAATGTTTGTTATTGCATTCGAGGCAGAATATTATTAGTATTATTAATTTATTAATGTGTGGAGCAGTACTTTGACGCCTATTGTCGTCGTTGTATATATGTAGGTACTTACGTTTAGTTTTATTTTTGTAATTATATAGAGTTCTATTTGTATGTATGTTGTTGTATGTTTATAATGTAAATATGGTTTATTACATGTTAATTTGTTTTTAGAAGTAAATCTTAATATTTGAATTTAGGATTATTATTATATATATTGGGAGTTACGTAGACGTATAAAAAAAGCCTTCATGGAAACCAGTTACGAAACCCCGGTTTCCTTGACGGCCGAAGCGTGTTAGAAAGGTATACGTCATACCCTTCGTGGTTCGACCCAGTTCTCGATAATGGCAGTATCACATTGTACTGGTATCAATCCACGTCGACATGTGGGAAGTGGACTCAGCGATCATTGTGCCGACAGTCGTATCAGCCCATGGCTTAATTGCCAAGAGCCTCGATCAATACCTGAGGAGGCTCTCGGTAGGCAGCTGGTTCCAGGGCTTGATTCAGTGCGCGGTACTCCTGGACACGGCTCGTATTGTTAGGAGGTTCCTCTCTCTGGAGCCCTGACCGCCGGTAGCTAGGACCCTGTTCCCGATACCGGTGGGCTACAATTTTTTGTATTTTTAAATGTATTTTTTATATATTTTTAAAATTATATTGACTTATTCATTTTTAGACAAATTCATTTACATTTTGTAAATGAATTTGTCTAAAAATGAATAAGTAAAGGAAATAATATATAACACATTTTTTAAATAAAATAAAAAATTAAATATACAAATTTCATTTCGAATTACATTCAGAGAACTTCGTTCCTTACGGGGGTCCAACGACCGCACAGTTTTTTTCTTCTTCATCTATGCTATCTTCTAGTTACAATGTTAAAAAAATATACTTGACAAGGATTTGTGTGAGATACCACAACTAAAAACTATTTTGCAAATTAATTATACTTATACTTAACTGGTTTAAAAAAAAAAAACCACACTAAGTAAACCTTTTTAAAAACAAGCTTTTATTTAAATGCTCTCAAAAGAAAAGAAAATCATCAATTTAACACACAGGAATACAGGTAAATCACACAACAAGATTTTATTTCATTTACAAATATTGTATAATGTAATAAAGTGATGGGTTTGTTTAATAATTATAAAGTATTTTTCTTTTTTTTAGAGCATTTAAATTGAAGCTCGTTTTTAAAAATGTTTTTTTGTTATGCAATCACCCACACCGTCCATCCATCTAAGTAAGAAAACATCAACATAGGTAATATTACCTCATCTATACCAAAGCAAACATGTTTGATAACGCCGAGATCTCTTATCAGAATAATACATCTACTGCAAAGATAGGCCGTTTCTGCGCCGATAAACATAAGCCGGTATTAAAAGTCTGAAGATAAAGGAATTATACTAAACATATTTACTTTCGCAATGTATTTGTTTAGAAAATTGTGGAATCATCATTGAAGCTTGATAATTGGCTTTCACTTTGTTTATTTCACATTATTATTCAATTATATGCCATTGTGTATATGTAGTAATAAGATCTAGAGAAGATGGTAAAGGAGAAAGGTGGGCCTCTACCATACAGTGGAAAAACACTGACGAAAAATAAAAATATATAGATACTGATTTAGTTTTTTTGTAAAAGAGATGACAAAAAAACGAAATCAATCAAACAAAGGTCACCGACTTCTGAAGCTAAAGTTATTTTTCACTTTTTTGTGTTTTTTTAAGTCGGTTTTATTTTTTGCAAAAAAGTTTTTATTTTTCACTTTTTAGTGGTTCACATGTGCTTACCCCTTCACAGCGTACCAGCGTGATGTTATTTTATGAAACAATAGACAAACATGAGATTTCAGCAATCCCAGTCCATTTTCTATCATTTATTGAGGAGTTCCGTTGGCTATCTCCGAAGTTCTTCATCAGATCTTTACCAAATTGAAATGGGACACTCCCAGAAAGTACTCTTCCAAAAACTACCCAAATCGCTTCAAGTGTGCCTATAAAATTTGAAGAGTTCTCTCTATTTCTCCAGGATCATCAGATCCTGACTTAATGATCATGGGACCACCTGGAAAGTATACCCTTTCAAACAAAACAAAAAAATCCAAATCGGTCCAGCCATCTTCGAGTAATCGGGGAATATACATAAAAAAAGGTTCTGAAGAATTGAGAACCTCCTCCTTTTTGAAGTCGGTTAAAAAATAAGACATGCAATAAGACATTTTTCTTCGTAGTCTCTGGATCCTGTAATGTATATTGCTTGCGAAAACAGACAAAGAATAAGAATACATTTATTAATCCATCGTTACAGACATTTACTTAACCTAGTTTAGCATTATGACAAAATCGTAACAAGTGAAATTTTAACAAAATAGTTAGAAAGCAGAGGTCCCCAAACTAGGCTGCGCCTGTATCTTGGGGGCTGGAGTTGCGTTTACATAAAATTAGAACACATTTGTTGATGTGATAAATGAAAGGTAAGAGGAATACCTTTTTACAAACAAAAAGAAAAATCCAAATGATTTTACAATAATAAAAAGGAGTAATGAGTAAAAAAATAAAGAATTCCAATGTCGTGTGAGAGAGTGGTGTGTGTATGTATGTGTGTGTGTGTGTGTGTGTGTGTGCGCAGATGTGTGGGATTGTAGTTATTTTATGTTTTATAGTATAATTAACTTAAGATTTCTTCCGTCTCTTCATATGTCAGTTTATCAAACCATTTTATGATAGCTTTCTTGCATGAAAAGTTGCTCATGTCTTTAATGTCGCAGCTTTTACTGACTCTATTATATATATGGATATGCGAGTAATATGGGCATTGTCTGGCTAAGAGGCTATTTGCATCGGGAAGTGGAATGTTGAGGACGCGTTTCGAGACAAGTTTTTCATAATCGGATCTATTTTTCAGGGTTTTGTGAACAAGTAGAGTTGCCTTTAGGATAAATAATTGCCGCACTCTTAGCACAGCAAACTCCTTATAAATTAGGTCTGTTGGGTAACGGAAAGGTTTCCTTAAAACTACTTTTATAACGGCTCTTTGAGCTCTTTCTATTTCTATAACTGTGCTTTTCCCGGCTGCACCCCAAACAGAAATCCCGTATTGAAGTACTGACTGACATAAGGCAAGGTAAATTGTGCGTAGAATTTCAATGGGTGTACAGTCACGTAATTTTTTCATTACGTATATCAGCTTCCTAACGCGAGAGCAGGTGTATATGTGATTTGAATGAGAGGTTTTCGTCAAGTGTGATGCCAAGGTATTTAATTGAGGGAGTTTGATCTATAACAAGACAGGTACATGGTGTAAGCGGTGATGTCTGGTAACTGCAGCATGTGTGGTATTTAAGTATAAAATGATGTGAAGGTCGAGAAGCTATTGTTTTGAAGAAGGTAATATACTTAGTTTTTTTTTATATTTAGATTCAAAAGATTTGCGTCAAGGGCCTCAGAAACAGTTAATAGTCCGGTTTCTGCAAAGCAGTATACTTGTTCCCAGGATTTAGCGTGGAAAATTATGACAGTGTCGTCAGCATATGAAATTATTTCGGCGTCGTTTAGTTGTATGTCTAAGATATCATTCATGTAGAAGGAGAAGAGAGTTGGGCCGAGAGTGCTGCCCTGTGGAATTCCAAAGGCGATGGGAAGCATGTCACTCGAGTGTTCATCTAGTTTGACCAGCTGTTTGCGATTAGATAGGTAACTCGTGAACCAATCAAGTGCAGCCCCCCGTATACCTGCACATTCTAGTTTTCTCAGAAGAAGTTCAATTGATATTGTATCAAAGGCTTTTGCCAAGTCTAAAAAAACTCCTATGACCTGTTCCCCTTTTTGGGTGTAAGTAGCAACTAAGTTACTCAGTAACGTAGCCGCGTCTTCAGTTGACCTTCCTCGTCGGAATCCGAACTGTTTGTCTGATATCAACTTGTGTTTTTCGAAAAAGTTCACTAGCCTGTTGTTAACTAATTTCTCCAGTACTTTGGACAGAATGGACAGAAGTGCGATTGGTCGATAATTTAGAATATTCCAGTTGTTTTCTTTTCTGAAATATAAATCTACAAAAAAATGAAAAGATTTTAAGAAATTTTTAAAAAAAAACGTTGATCGTTGGTCGTTCTAATAATTTATTATGGAAAAGTCAAAAATGCATTGGATTACGATGAGCTAATGAAAAGCTCATGGCGGTCCTGTTGTAATCGTTATAAAAAACGAATGTGTCTAGTGCTAATGCAGCTATTAATAATCGCATTGTACATTTCAGATGGCTGGGTGCTACTCAAATGGAACCAACTCACGCAAGAAAGGTGTTCCCTTGCTTTGACGAGCCTGAATTGAAAGCGACGTTCGTCATTGGGATCGACCGCCCTGCTAACTTTCAAACTTCGTTAGCCAATACTGACTTGGAACGGAGAGAAACTTTGTGAGTCTGTCCCACCGCTGACTAGGTTTTATCCCATTACATGACCCTTTTCAGTAGAAATTATTTTCTTTTGCTTTATTGCCTAAATTTACAAATATTCTTCGGTTTATGTTATGTGTTTTAAACAATTATATAGAATTGCATGTTGGGATGGGCGTAAAATTACATTTGCAATTTTAATCACTTTAAATTATAATCGAAGGTGATTAATCTTCGTTGATAATAACATAATAACATTATACTTGCTATTATCGTACACGGATTTGCTTTGATCTGATAAGAATGTAATAAATAACAAATAAACAGCAAACGCTACCCTCTCTCGAAATCTAAAGTATTTGGTTAGTAAAAAGAAATGACATAACCTTTTATTCTAGGAGCAATGGTTACATCAGAGAGATATTTTATCCGACACCAAGGATGGCTACCTACCTGGTTGCTTTCCTGGTGTCAGAGTTCGAAGCAGCTGCCTCCAGTGTTAACGGAACCCAAGAGTTTGGGGTCTACACCCGCCCAGACGCGAAGAATCAGAGTGCATACGCTTTCGAATTTGGCAAGAAGGTGGTCGATGCTTTGGGAAATTACTTTGGCATCAACTACTACTCGACCAACAATCGCTTAAGGCTAGATCATGTTGCGTTACCTGATTTTAAAGCCGGAGCTATGGAGAACTGGGGTCTTATTAAATACAGGTATGGCTATTAAAGTTACCAGTCTGTCTCAGCTTAGATATTGTGGCCAGTGGCCCGAAAGTCTGACAACCAGTCTTACCAAGGGGTTTCGCATTACCCATCACTAACTGGGTTGTGGTGGTCAGATGGGCAGTCGTTCCATGTAAAATACTGGTATTCAGCTGCATCCGGTTAGACTGGAAGCCGACCTCAACACATAGTTGGGAAAAGGCTAGGCAGAGGATTATGAGAGTAATACCACATGCAAATCTGCATGGTGGCAAAAAAATGTATCTCATGTGAATCTTGTATGAAACAGAGTAGTATTTTTAATTTGACTACTGATGTGATGAAGTATAAAAGAAGAAGATAAGATCACCCAAAATTAATTGGTATTAGGGTATAAGAGAAATGCAGAAAACGGTTACTCTTACGTTTAAAAAAATCTTGCAGGGAGGCGTTACTGCTGTACGTTCCCGAAGTGTCGACGCCTTACTTCAAGTACAGGGTAGCTCAGATTGTGGCCCATGAGACCACGCACATGTGGTTCGGTAACCTCGTGACCTGCCATTGGTGGAGCAACACTTGGTTGAACGAAGGCTTTGCCAACTACTTCCAGGATTACATCACCGCTTTTGTATGTATTTAAGTGTATAGCGATCTTTTACATTTAGAGACCCTTGTTATTAATCATCAATAGTAGTAATTGGAGAAGGCCTTCCGTTTCTAAATTACTTTCTTATCAACCGTTTTTGTTATCTTTAAGTCTTATGATTTGGTTTGATCGATTTATTATTAATCAACTTATGGATCAGCTTTCAACACTTGAAAGCTGATCCATGTTCTTGCTGAACTGGTCTTTTAGACCACTTATTAATGCCCACAAATACTTACAACAGGTGGAACCTGAAGTGGGTTCAGCTAACCAGCTGGTGTTCGGATCAGTATACAGCGCCTACGATGCCGACAACTCTCCATCTTCTTCACCAATCACGAACAACAATGTCAACTCTCCCGCCGAAATCAGCGGCCATTTTGGAACCATCACCTATCAGAAAGCTGGTTCCGTGATCAGGATGATGCATCATTTGGTTGGGGACGACGCTTTCAAATATGGACTGAATTTTTACTTGAGAAATAAGTAAGTTGGGTGATTATTTTTTGAGGGCACTACGATTTCTGTCAACAGTTCAGTTGACTAAACAAACTCACTCTGCGTTTACCAGAATATCGCGCCTAAATGTAAATGCCAATGCAATTCAAACCTTTTGTAACTTATTTTTCTTCATTTTTTCTTTTAATTCATAATTTAGATATGCGACCGTCCGTCCTTTCCTCTTTTATTTTTTTTTATCCGTGGACAATAGTGTGGGTTATACGTATAATAAATGAACTTATTTAGCTCCGATATATAAATTGTTACGTGTAACTGTTTTTTGTCCCTAAATAAATAAAATAAAATGACCTATATCCAATGCTTTGAGCGTCACCTCACCTCATCGGCTCGTCGTTAACTAGGCGTCAGTCCTACCATACGTTATCGCGAGTCATAGCCGTATCGCTACGGTATTGCGCGGTAATGCCCGGCTCACGGCTTACCAGTGTGCGTTGCGGAATGGACTTTCAAAGAATGAGTCCCGAACAAATCGATTTGGGCCGACGCTGAATGCGAGCGGTCACTCATTTGTTTTTCTTCTAATATACTCTTCTTTACAGCTCATTCAGTTCCGGCTACCCAGAGAAGTTGTACCAAGGTCTTAACGAAGGAGTCCGTGCTTACAACTCCCTCGCTGCCTACCCCCAATCTAGCATCGATGACGTCATGAGTTCCTGGATCACCCAGGCTGGCCACCCTGTACTGACAGTGTACATTGATTATGTGACGGATATTGTTACTTTGACACAAGTGAGTGCTATTTTATTGTAGGTGGAATATGATTAGATTAGATATGTAAACTTGCTTTCTACTGTCTAATGTAGACACGTGGGTACTACTTTCTAAAGAAGTTGTAATCTGTAAACCGTTGTTTGTTTTGCCTCAGTCTATAATAACGTCTGGGGGGCCCACATTAAAATGTTTGCATAGACGAAGGAGACGGAGAATATTTACATATTTCTATCTCATTTACTTTAATTATTGGATCTAATGAACCTGGTCTTGTCGCATTTCTATGATTCTTGCAAAAGGGTCAACAAAATATTATTTTTCAAAGTTCTTCGTTTTTCCTGATTCGTCGCGATCTGTTACTGTGGTTAAAAAAATGGTAATTATAGATCCGAAAACAGATTAACTAGAATATTACCCTGACAGCAGACGACGGTCGGGCAGTCGTGTAATAGTACATTATGATATAAGTGCGGTAATTATCAAAGCGCACGTATGTCATACGACGTTTCATAACATATTTGCGAGGAAATAAATAAAACAAATAAAAACAATACAGCGAAAAGAAAAAGCTATTTACTTGTTCACAAATTAGCGATGCGCGCGCATCAGCGCTTTTTTTTAAGGCAAAGACACAAAAAACAGCCAGTATTACTAATAAAGTAAATTAATATTTATGATGTGATTAATATGATGATGGTTGTAATTTATTGTCAAAATTATTTACATTGAAGAATTAAATGTTTATTTATTATATTTCATCTCCCAAAGTTAATTTTATTCATAAAATGTTGATCACTTTTCTGACATAAAAACTCTTTGCTAAGATTTAAAAAAGTACTGTCCGTTTTAGTCGGAGCATCTTGATAATCTGTGCGTTTTACATTACAATAACGCACAAGTACGTAATGAGATACACTACGATATTAAATTTGGTGAAATAAGAGACCCTTTACGAGCAGTGTTACAAAAAAGATTTCCTATTAATGTAGTTTTTTGTTTCAGAAACGCTATTACGTAAACGGCTCTCTCTCATCAAATGAAACGTATAAGATACCGATAACATACACCACGCAAGCCTCCCCAGACTTTGAGAACACTAAGCCAGTATTCATCATGGACGAACAACTGTTTCAATTCAAAATCGCTAATATAAGTCAAGATCATAGCTGGGCCATTTTCAACGTTCAGGAAACAGGTAGGACTCCAAAAGAAAATGTATTTAAAGGGATAAACTTCACTGACTTCGCTGTTTTCTTGGCTTATTGTTCAACTGGTGTCAATAATAGTCAATGATAATAGTACAGGAAAAAAATGCATGGAGATATAATAGTACTTAATCTAACCGTACATTTGCATAGCAGTTTTTTACATAAAGATCAGCGGTATCCCGAATTTTCACCAGTATTCATGATTATATTTTTTACAGGTTTATACAGAGTGAACTACGATGACCACTTATGGACTATGATTATATCTGCTCTGAAAGGAAACGACAGCAAAGTCATCCATCCTTTGAATCGGGCCAAGGTATTTGTTTAGCTAATGCACCTTTTGTTTTTTTTGTTTTGTTTTCGCTGGATGTATTGACCCCAAATAGAATGGGCAAGAGTACGAATATGATGATGTTGCTGAAGATGATAATTAAAGAAAGAAAGAAAAGCATTTATTTGCCCGCACAAGACAAAACACACGAAAAAAAATATTATACTTAATAAAATAAAAATAATCAAATATAAAAATTATTATATGTTGGTTCGGTTAGTTATAGATTGCATAAATGGGTGTTTTTAAATTAACAAAACCACCAAAATCCGAGTGTGATATTCAATTGTCTGAAATCCAATTCATAGATTCAATTCATTCATCAAACAAACGTCTGTTGAAAAAATAAACTATGACTGGTTTTTTCCAATATCTGTGGTTAAATAACATAACACTCTGGCATTATAACGCTTGATACCATTCGAGAATATCCAGCTTTAAGATTAGAGATGAGATCATGATTACATCTATTTTTCGGTCGCGTCTTACAAAAACTTGAGTTACTGGAAAGGCCATGAATTTATGCGTGCTTTTTGGACAATTTATCAGCGAAAAATAAATAAACTCCTTTTTTTAGATTATAAACGATCTCTTCGCATTAGTGTACTCGGATGAAGTACCGTTCGCTACTCTCTACAGCGCATTAGACGCCCTAGATGGAGAGTCTGAGTATTCAGTGTGGTTCGCAGCACTAAGGGGCTTCAGCAAAATATGGCACTTGTATCTCGGAGATTCTGAAGCTTTGCCTTCCGTTCAGGTGAGAGTTGTTTTTCTAAGAAAAAGAGTGTCCGTCCGTCTTATCTTGCTCGTACTTGCTTAATAAATGCGAAAATATTTATTTTTAATTCTAGGACTTTATCCTTCATCACATGAACCATGGAATTTCAAGCTTCGGTTATGAAGTAAGGGCCACGGACAGTTTCGAAGATTTGAGGAACCGCATGCAGATTTTGGAGTTCGCTTGTAAGCTAGAACATAGCGGATGTGTTGAGAACACCGTTGCTTTATTCAGGGCTTTGAGACAGAATGGCACTGAGTGAGTACAAATTGAGAGAAATATAGATTCCCAGTCACTTGCTTCTGGCAATAATCGTTTCCAAAACCAAAACTCTAACTTTGCTCTTGGCAACGATTGTTACTAAAAAATATTTTTTTGTAAACGGATCCAAACTCTATTTTAAAGACTGTAAACTCCTTTCAAAACGCCTTTAAACTATAGTCTAATAGATCTACAGGTTTGTAACATCATACCGCGATTAGTTTTACAATTTAAGTGAAGTTCATCGGCCATGATTGTCCATCTAGTTTTAGTGGTGAATTGTGCAATGGCGTGTGGATTCTTTTATTTTTTTAATTAAGATTTTCTACCACATTTGTTATTGTGTTTGGATCAACAGTACAAATAACTATTGTAGTTCATAAAAACGATGAAAAACTATGTAAATTCTAAAAATCGCGCATTTTTTTTCACAATTTCACGTTATTCTGACCGATACCGGAAAAATATGCTCAAATATGCTCGACCAGAAGTCATATAAAATATTAAACACACAACTTTTCAAAATAACAAACGTCACTTTTTTCCTTATCTTATCTTCTACACAAAACAGTAAACAAAAAAGTCTCCAAAAGATAAAATGGGTTTTTAATGCAAATTCTTTGTCCATGACGTCTTTACCAGGGTGCCACCCAGCTTACGTCCTGTGGTATACTGCGCGGGACTGCGTCACGGCACTGAGGAAGACTTCGACTTCTTGTGGAACCGTATGCTGAGCACCAACGTGGCGAACGAAGTCTGGGTCATCGAAGATGCCTTGGGTTGTACATCGAATGAACAGAGTTTGAAGAGGTATTTTATTTTATGGTTCTTAGATTATATACCTCCATTAAATTTTCGTGTAATCAAGATTCCTAACGTAACGGAGTAACCTCAAAATTCAAAGGAAAACAAACAATAATGATCATAATTTAAGTACGTAGTAGAACGTTTGTTGGTACATTCATGTACTTTCTTCTATTCATATTGCTTTCAGATTTCTTCTTTTTATTTAAGATTTAAAAAAAAATATCGTTCGTGTTGTGTGTTTTTTTTTTCATATACTTTTTTTTTGCCATATTAAGCAGAATAATTAAAGTGTCTTGTCTGTTTTAGATATCTGGAATCTGTATCAATGGCCGACACACCCATCAGAATACAGGACCAGACCACACCTTTGACGAGCATACTGAGGACGTATGGCAATCACCACATTGTTGTAGATGCTCTGAAATCGAATTATACGCTATGGAATTCTACGTGAGTACATGTTGTTATATAATTCTTACTTATCGTAAAATTATTTAAAAACTATCCATTTGTCAATAAAATTGTACTTAGGGTTAACCGCACTTCGCAACTTTGGTTGACGCGCTTTTGACCGTAAAATTATTAGGAATCCATTTTAATGAGTTAAGAAATATAACCAAATACATAATATTATCTAGTGAAAATGGTAAATGTTATGCAAAATCATCATCTGCCTAGCCTTTTCCCAACTATGTTGGGGTCGGCTTCCAGTCTAACCGAATACAGCGGAATACTTCTACTTTACATGGAGCGACTGACCTCCACAACCCACTTAGCACTGGATAATATGATACCCCTTGGTAAGACTGCATGGTTGTCAGACTTTTTGGTCCTCTGACTACCTGTAACGACTGTCAAAGATCTGCAAATGACAGCCGGGACCAACGGCTTAACGTGCTTTCCGAGGCATGGAGGAAACCCGGTATGTAATGGGTGGTCACCCATCCACAGACCAACCTAGGCAAGCACGGCTTAACCTAAAGATCGACCCGAGTGGCTGTTATTATTTAGCCACGGGCTCCTCTATTCCTCCTCGGGGTAAATGTTATGCAAAATATTTAGTTTAAAATATGCACATGCAGGAAAAACAATTATTTGCATGACATGCACCGAAACCTATACTCTGCATGCTTATTATAATTCTTTTTCCTGCCAGTGCATGATATTTTGCGGGCAGTGCCGTATCCTGCATTCAGGCCTGAATCTTTTTCGCAGAATTAAAACTAAATATTTTGCATAACTTTTTATGTCATGGATTTCCGCAAAGTAACGCCTAACAAAATGGTATCACAATGTTTTAAATCAGAAATAAGCAAAAAAACGAATGCGTTTAGCTTCAGTTGCGCATTGCTTGCATAAGTACGGTTTGTTTTGATTGATGTCCGTCAGAATAATCGATGTTCCAGTTTCACCTCTGTTGAAAGAGATAAAACCTTGTTTATTGTTTTTGACTCTTTTGTTATGATTTTACTAATTGGTACCACTTATTTCACTTTATTCTTTATTTTCATAACCGATATAAATAACAATATTTGATTTTTGCAGATACCCATCGATGGACACGATTTTAAGCACTGTCGCGTCTGCACTTCACACGGAAAGTGACTTCAATGAGGTAACTATAACTATTCAAGTTAAAAAAGTGTGGTGGTGTGGTGTTTTTGTTCTGACTTTACCCAGTAGGTAAACTGATGACGATATTCAATCCTATGTATTAGGCGATGACCCTTATATATAAGTCAGTGCTTACCCAAGTGATGACTAAAGTTTTTCAATGTGATGTCATTGATAGAAAATTAAACTAAAGAATTGATTAAATCTTTCGTGATGCTAAATCCTACGAGCAAAATGATAGCAAAGTGTTGCACAATCCACCAATGCTGGGTCAAATTACTAGGCAGTATCACTAAGCTGATAGGTGCTTTACCTCGGGCAAATTTATTATTTTTATTTGCTTTTATTATTATTATTTTTTTTTTTATTTGCTTTAATTTTATTTATTATTTTGGTATCTTATTTTGTATTGATTTTGGATTAGATTTGATTTTTAAATTTCTTACTTATGTAATGTTAACGTAAACCGGAAGAGCGGAAGTACCTAATACAAGTATTTTTTTTGATCAAAGGGTCAAGGGTTCAATCAAATGGTAGGAAGTATCCTACCATTTGATTGTTATGTCATGTGTGTAAAAAAAAAAAAAAAAAATTCTAATACCTATATTAGATTTTTTTTTTTTTTTTTAATATTGTAAATGCGAAAGTAACTCTGTCTTTTACCTTTTCACCCCTAAGTTAATGCACTGATTGACTAAATTTTAAAGGTAGGCCATTAACGGGTTAGGATATAATAGTGTTTGCAGCGGGCGAAACATCCGGCAAAAGCGAGTGTCGCTATATAATGCGTATAAAAGTACCCTTAACGAGCTCAAAGGCACATGTTCTCTCCGTCATTGCAATCACTTTTTTTGTTCTAGGCGATAGTGGGAACCATCTAGCTCCTTAAACATTGGGGGTCAAAGTTCCAACTTTTTCACAAGTTTTTTTTTTAAATAGAAGTTTTTAATGTTGTAACTTTACTTTGAATACTCCATGACCCCCGTACTATTCAATGCATCAAATCAGCACATTGTTTTGAGGGCGTTACATTGAGTCTAACCGTAAAACGTGATTTTTACCCCAAAAAAAGAGTCGTTTCCCAGCAATCATTTTTGCGTAGAGTTACTTAGTTTGATGTACAGAATGCTTGGTTGACGGCTTCGTGAAGCGTTCGTTTAAACCCTGTTTAACAAGATGCTAGATTTTATTGTTCTATCCATAAAATTACGTAACAAATCCGATCTTCCTCTGCAAAAATATTCCGCAAGCCCCTAATCGCCGCATCGCTTTCAAAAGTAAACACAATAATAACCTTTTAGTCCGTCCGTCCCTAATTGAGGGCCCGATGGTGACCCAAATGACTGTTTATCAAACACTACATTGGAGGGCAAAACACACTCATTACCTGACGTAGCCGTGTTGGCAGAGGGATGTGTCAATTTCATTCAATTGGTACAGGCCATGGGTAATGATCGTTTTTTTCCACGAAATTGTCCTGAGTGCCTTACTGGTGTTGTGTTTTTTCGGTTACTTGCAACAATCTGGTATCTGGTTGGAAATTTTTCGCCAAAAGGGTAATCCTGTAGATCTATATCAATTTAAAAGTAGACAAGCAAGTGACAAAGAAAAAAATAAACAGAAATTGGTTGAGTCAAAAAAAAAACAAAAAGGTTTGAGTTTTCGTCAAGTTAAAGTCAATCCTTTGAAAGATACAAATTTCTAAACTTTTTTTTTGTCTTAGAACAAAAACGATTACCAAATCAATATTAAGAGTTGATTCATTCATTCTAAACGCTAGGCAGATGAAGAATAACCAGACGTTTATTTTGGTTTTAGATTCATTCTATTAGTAAAATATAAAACGCTCACTTTTCCCTTGCAATTCTTTTTCGTGATCTATTTTCATCGACGTCAATTCTTCCTTTACACTTAATGCATTTGCTTAAGGATTTGATTTATATCTTCACAAAATGCTTCCCATCCGTTTCCACATTTGTATAAAGTAGTCCGTACTTTGAATATCAGTCACAACACAACATTCATTGTAATGGATTTCCCATTATAAATGAATGTTCTGACCTAAATACGATATCGCTCGGTAGGATGGATTGTGAGTGAAAGTCTTCATATCCCAATGAGTTTGGCAGCCAGCCAAGGAGGAAACACTGAGATGGAATATCGCAGATTTTATAATTGTCTGCTTTAAAAATATAAGATCAGCTGCTGAGCTAAAAATGGCTCACGGATTTTCTCGGTTTCTGTACAAAGTGAATCGTTATTCTTACCGATGGCTAATATTCGCGATCATTGATTAATTCTACCTTTGTGGAAATTGTAGAAATCAGTGTTGATAGTAGAGTATGTGATGGATGTGTGTACAGTATGGCAAGTGATGTGGAGCAAAGACGAAAAATGCCGTGAGGAATGTTTTGAGTATGATTTGGGATTACAATAAAAGTAGGAGAAAACTAAAAAAATAATTAAAGGACTGTGTGAAAGATGATAATTATGTCTCAAAAGAATAGGCATGACGACAGTATCAAAAAATTGCAAATCTATGTAGTCCGTCAGTTAGAGTATTGGATACCAATGAATATTGACAAAGATAAAACGCATCAAAACTCGGGAGTGGGGGCTGGTGACGTCAGAACTAGCTAAAAATTATACCATGGCGTGACGTATTGAGCATTTTAAAAGCGTCGTATCTTTGTCAATTTTGGTTTACGTAACAAAAGAAAATACACGGGTATTTTTTGATAATCTAAGTGACGGACTAATTACATTTTTTGTCGTCTCGCCTATGATAGAAGAAGAAGAATTAATTTTAATTAATAAAAATAAATGCAAGAGAATGATGATGACAATTTAGTGGTATACATTTAAAATTTGTGTATCATGCCAATACGTTGATGTTTATCAAACTATTTACTCATGCCATATCTAATTTTATTATAATAATTATGTAATTATATTGTAGTAAATATTATATAACTAACATTATTAAATTTTATGACTGCAATTAGACTTCATTTCGTTGTTTTAGCACAAGATAATTGGTTCGACCTTGCTAATTGACTGACTTAATACAATGTTAGGTTAAACAACAATTATTGCGCAAGATAGCATATTTTAGTACTAAAATATGAAATTATCTCAATCATTATGGCATTGAATCAAAATTATCTGGATCAAGATGTACCTTTCATTCATGGCCATTTGACTTTATAGTTTTTGGCTTTTTTACCCTATTAAGTTTTTTTTATGATTTCATATACGAAACTTAATTTCTTCACAATTTATGTCTTTTAGTTATCAAAAAAAAAAAAAAATTATAGAACCATGATTTGTCGTTTAAATAGTATATCTACAATGCACCAGTATGCATGAGTACCAGTTTTAATATTTGGTACTCTGATATTTGGTTATCAGTCTTATTATCCTATGATAAAACCTTAATTTATGCACATAACACCTACATAACTTTTTTCTTGAATAATGTTCTGAAAACGAGTCTATTAAAATTAATGCTTTTACCATTTTTCTAGTTTGAATCGTTCCTGTCATCCTGCACTGAGTGTACCGAGGCTTCGAAGACAGCTGCCAGAAATTCCCTGATACAAGCCAGAGCCTCCACATCCTGGGCCAGTAGCCACAAGGCTGATATCCTCAAGTCCATCAAGACCTCAGATTCTGCTGTAATCTTGCCGTCTATAATCATGATTTTGCTAGGATTTGCTGTACTGCTTTTTACTGAGTTCTAATTTTTTACTGAGTGGACATCTTATTATAATGCAACATTATTTTTATAATGTAGCTACTAGCGTGTTAGGTTAACAAGTTCCCCGTTCGGATTTGAATGTTTTACCTATTTAATATTTTATAGTATATTTTTATTTTACCCGACTGCAATAGATCGTAAAAGAATTGTACTGTTTTTCGAATATGAATGCGATTTTTTGTAAAGTGAGTTTATTTTCAGTATTGTATTTATTATAATAATTATTTTTTCAGTAATTTGCTAGTGTACTTACTTATTAAAATTAGTTTTAAGCCCAAAGAAGAGATTTTTCTCCACTAAAACGTACAATTAATTATGGAAATAAGTACTTAGCTATATCATTATATTATGTACATACAAACCTAATAATATTAAAATAAATACCTGCCTTTTATTAAGGCTTTTAATTGTTTATACAAACATACACATACATACTGTTCTTTTAGAATCCAACCTGATACTAATGGCGATAATATGAAAAAATACAGAAAAAAAAACTCCCATGAAAAATTGATTTGAGTTTTTGTTTTAATTCCCATTGTTTTTCTCTTCAGTTTCATCATTTCTATAACAAACTATAATCTCAATAATTCGATATTTATCAATGTAAACTATAAAACACATGGCGAGATATTGTTTAAAATATTGCATTAGGCTTCGCCGCAGTTGAGTAAAAACATAACTGGCCTTATAAACATATCATGGCATTTTGCGGTATACGAAGCTCGCTATAATCCACAAAATTTTAGAATCATCTATTCCGTGTTTTATAAAAAATACACGTCAACATGATCGTATCGGGTCACATTAACTACTTTAGTTTATTTCTTCTAACCAAAATGAGCTTGTATTTAATCCTCAATGGATTTGGAAGCGGTCAGGGAATGTCAAGTAATAAATCTTAAATCGTGGCCTCGTTGCGTAATTATTGAGACTAAATATAGTAGAAAAGTGATGGGCGAATGTGGCAGGCATTATAAAATAGGATTTTATATCTAGATCTTGAAATAGAGATAATATTTTATCTTTCGTTTCCCGAATTAATGTTTTATTATGCAACGAATCATCTGCCTAGCCTTTTCCCAACTTTGTTGAGCTCGGCTTCCAGTCTAACCAGATGCAGCTGAATACCAGTATTTTACATGGAGCGACTGCCTATCTGCTCTCCGCAACCCAGATAGGACTGGATAATAAGATACCCCTTGGTAAGACTGGTAGTCAGATTTTCGGGCCACTGACTACATGTAACGACTGTCAAAGATCTACAAATGACAGCCGTGACCAACGGCTTAACGTGCTTTCCGAGGCACGGAGGAAACTCGGTATGCAATGGGTGGTCACCCATTCACAGAGCAACCCACCAGTTAGCCAGTTTAGGCAAACACGGCTTAATCTAAGATCAACCCGATCTGATGAGGCTGTTATTATTAAGCCACGACCTCCTTTTCAAGTTTTATACCGCTTATTTTTCTGCTTTTTTTTGCTAATGTTCCAGTTGTTTTTGAACATAGTTTGGGGATCTGAGCTTTTGAGGACTGGTCATGTAGATAGATAGATACTAGAGGCAATAGATTCTTTTCTATTCAAAATTCAATTTTATATTCAAAGTTCAAATGTGTTCTTTGATGGCCTAATAGAAATAATTGCTTTGAATTTGACTATCTATGTATTATGTACAACTAACACATTACAAGAAAGAAGTAGGTACCAATAAAATGTAGCAAAGGACTTTGACTTTGAACTTTGTTTTATAAAACTAGACTCTGAATCAGATAGGTAAGCAATAGAAATATTGCTTACCTATCTGATTCAGAGTCTAGTTTCTAGTAATGATTTAGTACTGATCAAAATCAGTCAGAGTAAAGCGCTTATTACACTTCACTGAATTTAGTCGCAATTCAGTCGTTACTGAATTTAGTCAAGTATAATCGCATTCAGCAAGCTATTTTACTTAATTATACTTGACTAAATTCAGTTACGACTGAATTAAGATGACTAAATTCAGTTACGACTGAATTAAGATGACTAAATTCAGTTACGACTGAATTAAGATGACTAAATTCAGTGAAGTGTAATAAGCGCTTAAGTCTCAGATTATTAATAAGCAAAGTTGCCATAAAAAAACTTTTTATTTGTAATTGAACACACCTCCTCACAATAATTGCAGTTCTCTTATGACCTCACATCAAGGATAAGATCTCCAAGCCAACAACAAAATACAAACTTTTTCTACGTATTAGCCGTCGCGTCGGTCGTAAGACGCATCGAAGTTACCGTGGGCAGCTAATCTCTATGCTACATAGAATAGTTGCTAAGTGCGCCGCCCACGTGTCGCTTCCAGTCTTCCAGATCAATTGTCTCGTGTTACCGTTAGAACATTGTTAGGTGAATTGGGACGTGGGCAGAGGGCATCGGGATACGGGATTTTTGATTTATTTCTTAGTGTGTTGTTTTGTAAATTGGATTGTTGATTTATGTTGACATTCTTTCGTAAGGTTTGTGTACGAATGCTGATGTGATGAACTAAAAACTACACATCGATGGTGGAATGCCTTAAGGGACATTTTAATCTAATGTTCTTATTTTGAATGTTTTCAGCGTGATTGGGCATGCCATGATCTTCGACTGCTACGAAAAAAGTAATATACTTTCATTAGTTTTTACACGAATATCTATTTTGGAAAGTAAATAATGTTATCATACTCCAAAATGCTGATACTTCAAAGAAACCGTACCGAATTAACACTTGAAGGTGAGCCATATGCACAAACAAAAATATAGTGCAATCCAATATAATCATGATCTGTGACATTATATGAAAGTCCCCTCAAAGCTGTGGCTGATACAAGAACATGAGGGGGCGCGGAAGCTCAAGTCATGCTGGTTTGGCAACACCGGCGGCGCCAAGTTTCGATCTATGGAGAGGAACAACACTACAAGCATTTACGCGCGCGTCGCGTTCAGACGTATTTAGAGCGCTCTCTTTGGCGGGAAATTCGAAAAACGAACTATGAAATTGTGACTAATTTAAAAATAATTAAACTAATTGCAACGCTAGATTTGGCTGAAAGTAATTGATGCCGTTACCTAAAAAACTAAAATGGCGGGTGAAAAAATATTTCGCGCGTTTTTCCTTTTCTGTTTGTTTTCGTTGACAAAAGGAAATATTGTAGTGGACGAAGAATGTTTGAATTATACAGTGTATCCTATACAGTACGAGCTAAATATTTATCCTTACGTGAACGCGGATCTGTCTTATTATGACTGTGAATTAACAATAACTGTTATAGCCAACTCACCAAATGTGAATATGTTAACCCTAAACGCAAACGACATGGAAATAGGTTCAATCAAAGTTTACGATGGACCCCGGGACATAATAAATACAGCAAGGCCGTTTGAATTCATCAGTCTAAGGAGCTTATTACATATTTATTTGAGGGAGCCATTGAAGATGTATTCTGCGATAAACAGACAGTTTTATTTTGTCAAAATTTCATTCAGGAAATATGTGAAAGAAAACAGTAAGGGTGTGTTTTTGGTGAAATATTACGACGAACAGAGTAAAGATTTCAAGTAAGTAGACCTTTAATTTTATAACAACATGTATTTATTTTTAAAAGTGTTAATTTAACGATTTCATTTCTCTAGGTAACATTTAAATCTTAACTAAACACAATGTAGACGAGAAAACACATAATATATAATAGATAACGGCCATACCTTCAATCTACAAATAAGGGAAAAACAGCTTAGGCGTCCTACACAGAGGCAGATGGCTCATTCCGATTACAATAATATTTCTCCTATTGTTCCTGTCTTGACGGCCAAGACAAGATGACATTGTATCAGCGATAAGGACGA
Organism: Xestia rhomboidea; assembly: GCA_963853795.1. Taxonomy (NCBI): domain Eukaryota; kingdom Metazoa; phylum Arthropoda; class Insecta; order Lepidoptera; family Noctuidae; genus Xestia; species Xestia rhomboidea. The sequence continues at coordinate 18,360,103 of OY970759.1, forward strand.
TGAAAAGTATCAGGCATCTTCTGGGCACGCTCGTTCCATCATAGATCTCATCCATCGCTTTCCCCATCAGGCGTGATCAGGTCAAGAGCAGGCCCATATTGTAATAAAAAAATAAAAATAAAAATGTATTGGATTAACTTACTCTATCGAAAATTCAAAATAAGTCAAAACTGTTAACAGTCTTTGACAAGGATTGCCACTAATATAGGCTTTCTTTCGATGCTTTTCATTAACAAGTGTGTTTTTTTAAGTTTTGCAGTTGATGCCTTTGGAGGTCAGATAGATAGTCGCTCCATGTTAAATACTGGTATTCAGCTGCATTAGGCTTACATTGGAAACCAACCCTAACATAGTTGGGAAAAGGCTTGCTAGATGATGCAGTCTTTGCCTTTGATGATGGGCTTAATAAAAATGAGTATAAATAAAGACAATAAATTGGTCATGAAAGTTCGTGAGTTAAACTGCTCGGTCGTTAAAATATTATGATAAAAATAAATCTTATAGTCCTAATACCAGCAATTTTATTGATTCATAGTGGGAGTTTGAAACGTAGTTTTTTGCAAACTCTATGCATTGTGGGGTACTGATAATGTTGTCAAATAATTTCACGGTATTCTCTAACCTGCCGCGCACTGTGCACGCTTGGGGTATTACGGTCCATTCTCTCTCATAGAAAAGCCTTGTGTCCCAGCAGTGGGAACGCATGCAGCCAGTTTATAATTGTGTGCTAGACAACATTTTTCCGCCTTATTTCGCGGCAAATAAGACCATACGGAAACATATTCATAAAAGGTTGAGTAGGTTTCCATAGTTTTTCGATCAGAAATTCTTGCCACCCACGTAAAGCAATGCTCTAGTTAATATCGGCATTGGCTTGCCTATTTAATGTCATTTAGAAACGTTTAGTCAACATCATCATACATTATGACAACAACGATGACATCGTTTTTTTTTTGGTTTGGCTGGTAAAATCGATAATTTACTCCCAACTATAGATTTCACTAGTCAAATAAAAAAAAACTACACAATTTTAATCACCTCTGGAAATCCCGTCATATCTTAATGAGAATTTGCAGTTTCAAATCACTATTTTGGCGTGTAAATAGAGCGCTTTGTATAACTATGTTTATCCTACTCCTTAAATAGTGCTGTGACCTTTTAATCTATTGTCTGCGAAACGGCTTGTTAAAATCGCAAATCATTTAGTGATGTGCTAACACGATGATGCAAAGCGTATTGTGTAATATGCTAGAATTTGCACTGTTGCTAACCAAACAAAAAATGCTAATGAATTCGGAACGATCTTTTTTGGCAGACTGACTGAAACTACCTAGGTAGTACTTTGTATGTATGTTTTTGAGCCTGAATTTAGAGTATTTCCTGGCTTTTTCATGGTTGAAAAAATAACGTTGGAATGGAATGGGTTTATTATTTTTTAATGACACGTAAAGTCACTCTGGGTAAGTAAGGTGACTCCAGTCATCGTAAAAAAAACGTTCTCATTCATAATAACTGTAAGCTTTTGCATCGCTGTTCTATTTAGGGAAAGAAATCTCTGAAGAAACGAAGAGAGATGGTATAATGATAATTATGTGAGCATTCGCCGAAATTGAAAAAAAAACAGTTTGTCTTATACTTAGCTGGACGAGCTCGTGGTTAAATAATAACAGCCGCTTGGGTCGATCTGCAGGTTAAGCCACCCTTGCCTATGTTGGTCCGTGGATGGGTGACTACCCATTATATACTGAATTTCCTCCGAGCCTTGGAAAGCCGTTAATTCGAGCTTTGTAGATCTTTCACAGCCGTTACAAGTAGTCAGTGGCCCGAAAGTCTGAGAGCCAATCTTACCAAGGGGTTTTGTATTACCCAGTACCTATTAGACGGGTGGTGGAGGTCAGATAGGTCATAAGTCATAAAAAATACTGGTACCTATTCAGCTTTATCCGACAGGTAAGACTGGAAGCCGACCCCAAAAAAGTTGAGAAAAGGCTAGGCAGGTGGAAGTGCTATAACTGTGCCAAATTATTATAAACAGCGCTCTCTTCATGACACATTGTTTATTATTGAATTATTTGTTCATGTATGATCTTGAAACTCTAGGTCAGGTCAATAGCGAATGAAAATAGTATTCATAGTGCTTCTGATACAACTATGAGTAATTACCGAATTAGTCACAGAATATACTTGAATTGTAAACTGTTTGTTACAATGTTTACGAATGAGTTTTGTATTTTTTTGTTTTCCGCTAGTTTGTTGTTGTCTAAGTATTTCTTATTAGTGTTAGCTATTAATAAGCATATGTTGCCGGGAATTTGGTTACGCCACTTCTTCGCAAACGTAAACATTAGTAGGGAATTTTCATGTTTTTTTTTAGTTCCAAAAGTATGGATTCTCTGCGTAATTTAAATGAAAAAAAACTAGATTTATTCTTGGTTGAGCAATGGTGGCCCAGTGGTGGCGACCCCGACTTACGAGCAGTAAGTCGTGGGTTCGAACCCAGACAGGCGAATTACTTTGTGTAATTTATTTCATCACCACTGCTCTTAAAACGGTGAAGGAAAACATCGTGGGGAAACCGGTATGTCCTAGAACCAAAAAATCGAAGACATATGTGACATCTACCAACCCGCACTGGGCCCGCGTGGTGGATTATAGCCCATTCCCTCTTATAGAGAGGAGGCCTGTGTCCCAGCAGTGGGAACATTAATAGCCTGATGATGATTCGTGGTTACTATTCTGTTCTGTGTTTTTTAATTATCGGCACAATACGGCATTAGGTACGTTTGTCTTATTAATGTCTAATTCCTATAACGTTCCCACAACTGCGCTACGGTCTCTTCTCTGAGATAGACTGGGACAAAATTCAGTGGGTGGATGTTTGTGGCTGTGAGAATTATAAGATATACAATACATAGACAAACGGAAATTAACGGTGGGTGCAAATTTCCCGTGAAAACTCCCGCATTCCTTACACAAATATAACATCAACACAGCTTTCCAAGTATTTTATCTAAAAGAGCGCACTCTTACTGACGCAATTTCAGCTATTGCTAATTTTATTTAGCACAACCTTGGATGCGTTGAATCAGTTCATTCAATTAAATTGAACTAAACGTAGGTAATTATCAAATTATGTCATCGACAGAACTGTGTCGCCGGTTTACGGAGTAGGTAGGTATTTCATTGAACATTGTTTTCATTATTTAATTGTCTTCTACACGTACAATAAAATAATGATTACGCACATACCTATTGTCATTCATTTGTTCTTGATAAAGAGATCAAGGGCTCTTTGAGCTTGCTAATATGGTTTAATCTATCTTATCAATCACGGTAAATGGGATCATGATCGTAGGGGCCTCGTCATATCCCTATAGTTAAGATCAGAGAAGCCATCTAGCAGATTTTGAATACTGCGACTGCATTCGATGGCTTTCTGGGGTAGTTATTAAGACGGGTTATGCGCACTTCGTACCGCGTTCACAAATCATCTTATTCGCAGTTGGTTCTATTCGCAGTCGATCCCATTCGCAGTTAGTCTCATTTGCAGTTGGTCCCATTCGAAGTTTGTCTCATTCGCAGTTCGCCCCATTCACAGTTCGTCCCACGGAATTAGTTTTTAAGGGAGGAGTTGGTTTATTTATGTCCAAAATGGACAGGGAAAATAGATAAATTGTAATAAAACATCCAAATTCAATAAATCAAGTGTAATAATAATTAAGTCTAAGTAAATTAAACATCGATGCTAACAGTACGAGTACGAAAAATAACGAAAGAGTTACTAATCCTATCCAAAACGCTTCGGTATGCTGCTTTTTCATACTCTACCATATAGTAGAGCAAATGGGAATGGTCCATATGGTAAAGTTGGATATCCAACTTTGACCAAATAATTCTGAGCATAAAACTGGACATCTAAGAACACCACCACAGGTGCAAGAATGACTTTTTCAAGGTCAAAGTCATTCCTGCACCTTTATGCGCTTGGAGGGTCGTTTTGATGATTTTGATGATTATAATTATGTAACTACATACGTATTACAGTCGCGAGTAATATTTTAATCAACAAACAACCTAGCACTGGCCTGCAAATTGCAAAAAACGTAAGAAATTTTGTATTTTACGGGCTGGTTGGAGCATCCATCTTAAGATCTAATTGTAACCTCTTTTTCTCTTCAAAGGCGTTGACCTAGTAGTCGTCTGCTGGGCATACGAATCACACACCATTCACATCGATCCTCGGTAATTCTAATCCAACTTCTACCAGGCAAGATAGCTTAAAAAGAGAAGCTAGAATTATTGCCGACGATCGAGAAAATCGGCAAACGTATCTTAGGTTTAATAAATAAATACTTTTCACAAAAAGGAACTTTCAACGTTCTGTTAATTATGGGAATCGGTATTACCGACAAGGAGGCCTCAATAGATCCTGCTTTGAGAATATGGCTCACATATTCTATTGATACAAATATTTATCGTGAAACCGAGTAGAGGAAGACCAAAGAAACGATGGATGGACTGTTTAAAGAATGATATGGCAAGAAAATAAGTGTCTGATGAGAAGACAAGTAATAGAGAAGTATCTCTAGTACTTGTCTTCTCATCAGACACTTTTTTCACTTTTTTTGGAAGAAGACATGCTGTGCCGATCCAGTGGGTCGACCCATTACCGGGTCCATGGGTAATTTTAATTACCCGTGGTTCCATGGCATTAGGGATTGTTTCCTGGACTTCTGAATATATCGATAGAAAATAAAAAGCCATAGTAACAGCATATCATATCCCACCGGGACCACAGGTAAACAAGTCATTGCATAATTTGACGACGGGTTTATTGGTTTTTTATTTTTTGTTTAACTACCGAGGGCAGAACCATAAAGAAGGTATTTTATATTTTTAATAGGAATCTCATAATCCATCCATGTACATTTCGATTATCATGTGCAATGTAGAAACTACTTCTACATGATTCCGGCGTCCTGGTAGTTTGTGAGACTTCAATGTCCTTGTTTCTCATCTCATACCTACTTGTCTTTGCTTTCTTTTAGAGATACGCGATAGGATAATCTTTGCATTAAGTCTAGGTGTATTTCAACAATAATTTAATTTAAAAAAGGTGTTACTTACGGGAATACAGCGTTTTGTTGAGTTACCTACAGTGTTAATTAATGGGCAAAAAAAAACGTGGCATTGAGTTAGTGTTACTTGTCGGGATATTTTCTTCCAATAAGTACAGTGTAACACAACATGGTGTACCTAACTGAACGGGAACAAACGTAAACAAGGATAGTAAAGTCTCACAAACTAGGTACTAAGACGCTAGAATCATGAAGAAGTATTTTCTACATTGCATTCTGCATGATAATCGAAATGTACACGGATTGAATAAGAGATTCCTATTAAAAATATAAAATACCGCCTTTATGGTTCTGCCCTCCTGGTAGTTGGTAGATAAATAAAAAATAGAAAACCAATGAACCCGTAGTTAAATTATGCAATCACTCGCTACCCGTAGTCTCTGTGGGATATGATATGCTGTTATTAAGGATTTGTATTTTCTATCGATATATTCAGAAGTTCAGGAAACAATCCCTAATGCAATGGAACCACGGGTAATTTAAATTACCCATGGACCCGGTAATGGGTCGACTCACCGGGACCATGGGTAACGACTCGTTGTGCCTGGCGCATTTTTATCAGAAACCTTTCCTGACCTATGTAGAACAACTGTGCAAAATTTCATCTAAATCGATAGTTTAGGAGTCTCCACAGAACAGACGAGCAAATATTGATTTTTAAACCTCCACGGCTCTAATTGCATGATAAGTGGTAATCACGCTAGATACTATACCGCCTACGTGAATACTTGTCCAGTATTTATTAGCAAGTGACTAGTTTTTATTCAAACTCAACATGGGTGTAAGGCCGATCACCATATACGTCCGACCTTCTGTCCCACGTGCAGTCTAGAGCATGTAGTGTTTTGTTTATGGTCAAATACCATAAATAATAAATGCTGTTATTGTCTATTAGTATAATGCCTTTTGAATGATGGTTTGTGCTATTGTTCTTTGATTTGTGTAATGAGCGTTGGTGTAGAGGAATGGGGAAAGTAAAAATTAACATTTATCAGAGCTTTGGGCAATTCTGCAAATAAACTTTCACTTACAACTTTGTAAAATATAAATACAAATCTTGCTTTACTTTACTGATTTACATGACGACATATCAAGCTTCCCGAAACTGTCAAATTTTCCCAATCAACCTTAAACGTAATGCTTTAGCGATAAAATTGAAATTTTATTTAAAAAAAGACAGATTATAGTAGCTTGTTGTGTTGAAGTCTAAACCTACGGAATAATTTTTTCTCATTCCTATGATAAATAGATTTAACTCAGTTGTAGAATTCCTCAGATACTTAGATAACAGCTATAGAATTATGATTTGGTAACGCATAAACATAATTTACAAAAAACTAACACCTACATGTCAAACTCCCCAAATAAATCAATTAACGTATAATGTTCGACTTAAACTAAACATAATATATTATATTCTTATGTATACTTTTGTCGCTAATTGGCTAAATGAATTGTCTGCGCAACGTCTCGGTTCGTTAGTCATACCAAATGGGACATACGCTGTGTAGCTGTCATTTTGAAACATCTGACAATCATTATAACGTCTGGGTTTCCAAACTCAAAAGCTACTGCTTTACAACGGCTATGCTGTGACATTGACAGGATTGTTTCTAATAGTCCGGTCAATTTACGAAATATTAAATTTTAAATTGCAATTTTTTGTTGCAGTATGGCGTCCGGGGCCCTCTAAAAGTTTAACTGCTGGCTTGAAAAATCTGAAAAAATCATGATAATATTGCATTTCATGAACTTACTTACTAATTTTATGATAAAACTTACCGTTTTGCTGAAAATCGCGAAAAACCCGTTTTTGTGACCTTTGACCCCGTTGTTTTTTCCAGGTATCGAATCAATGAGGAATTTTTAGATTTCATTTATGATGGTGTTTTGAACAACCCTACCAACTTTCAGCTGGGTGCGAATTATTGTACCCTCACTTCTATTTGTTGGTCTAATTTGACCGAACTACTCATGAAATAATAATATTGAAAAAGCAGTGATAGCCTAGTGGTGTGATCGTTGGAGTGCCAAGTCATAGCTCTCGAGTTCGAACCCAAGACACGCCACCTCTGATTTTTTGGATTCATTTGTGCGTATTGTATTATTAAAACTTACATAGTTGAAGGAAAACATTATGAGGAAACCAAACCAGCATGCCTAGAAGATATTTCTTGCACGAAAAAGAAAGATTGAAAAGCAAGGTAGATATTACATTGAAGCGCCAGTAGATTCATAAATGTTGAGACATTAACGTCAAAGGCCGATCATGTGTAACACTCCCAGTGTTAAGTTGTGTCAAATGCTATGGTCAAATGAATCTTGAAGGCCGTTTTGTGTAGTATTGCATGTAGTGTGTAGCAGTTTCAAACTCATGTAAAAAAAGCATTACAAGGTTAAACAATATTTTTTATACTACCTGGAAAGTACCTTAATACTTTATCAAATTTACGGTAGAAAGTACGTCATTGCATATCGAACAAATATGCGGGGAGAAAACGCATCTGAGCGGGAGAGAAAAGTGTATGAAAATCCATTTCTTACGTGGTTTTTCTTTTTTAATTTTGGGTAAGACTATGCGCCGGTAACCTAAATATCAAAAGCCCAAAAATGTTTTTACAGTGAGTTTTTATCTCCAAGTTCGCAAAATGACACTGGCCACTAGCTGTGTGTTGGATGGTGTCGGGCTGGCAGTGCGACCCTGCGGCGGCAGGATAAACAATTTGTAAAAAGAACATGTGAAAATTGCAGACGCCATTGGCACCATTTTCAATTTGTGTGTTGTTTGAGGATTCAGAATTTCAATTAATAAAGATTTAGTTTTTTATTTTCCTCGTAGGTGTAGTATAAAGCACTATGTATCACTCGAGAGAAAGTGCGATTCCCGATCTCGGGTGTTTTAAAGCACCAAACAAACGACACCCTCGACGGTAATCGGTCACTTTCTCCTCTCGGTGAACAATGTACTATTTTTTGTATTGTTTTAAGAGTTTTCTCAGATTTAAAGACATAAAACTTATGAATCTGATTGATTACCCCCAAACAACTTACCCAATCCACATAGCTAAGAAAAAAAAAACATTGTTTCGTATTGAATGTAAATAAGCTAGACTTTTAGCTTTTGCCGCATATTTGAATATACACTACAACGAACTCAAACAGACGCTTCCGGACGACACGCGGCCTTGGTTTATATCGTGAGCTCAAGTTAGTTTCTTGAATGGTTTGTTTGTTAGGTACCAAGTTTTAAGATAAACTGTGACTAAAAAGGAGACAGCAAATTTTTAATGTGGGAAAACTACCTTGTTTTGCAAACGAAGATAAAAATACGGATGTAATGGTAATCTTAAACTAGAGACAACTGTTCTTCAATTTATAGTCAAAGTTAAAGTTTTTTATTTGCAAAACATAATTGTGAAAGGTGTAAACATTATTATAAAATTCAGAGATCTTTTTGTTTTGCCGTTTACGGCGTACAAAATGACATGATTTCTGTGGACTTGTAACCTCAAGGAAATTAATTATTATGCTTCTTAGATTGTCTACATATTCAAATCACAACTACCATTTTTTAAAGTTGCAGGATTAGCTATAATACGGCAAATTGACTCATGGTGTCAATTTGCGAAATAAATCACTGAATCAGAACTGTTTGCTACTGTTAATATAGTTCTGAAGAATACAATTAGCATACCAATCCACCATAATTGGTAATCATGGTTTGAAAGTGAAGGTTAACTCAGCGCGACAGTGGGTGTTGCTAACTGCATTTTTTCCTATTTTAATATTTTTGTGTCCGTAGTCCTCGTACAACACCTACTAAAAATGTCATCATCATCAGCCTATTAATGTTCCCACTGCTGGGACACAGGCCTCCTCTCTATGAGAGGGAATGGACTATAATTCACCACGCGGGCCCAGTGCGGATTGGTAGATGTCACATGTCTTCGAATTTTTGATTCTAGGACATGCCGGTTTCCTCACGATGTTTTCCTTCACCGTTTTGAGAGCAGTGGTGATGAAATAAATTACACAAAGTAATGCGCCTGCTTGGGTTCGAACCCACGACTTACTGTTCGTAAGTCGGGGCCGCCACCACTGGGCCACCGCTGCACTAAAAAATGTAATTGTAGTCAATCTGTAGACCACCCGTATATAAAGCCATTACATAACTTCAAGCATGTTGTGCCCGAACGAGTTTAGGCAGAGGGGTACGTTAAGTATACCCACATTTTGCCGGATATTTTTAAGTCACATATAATAGAGAAAAAGAACATAAGCGTGATGAGAAAACCCAATGTCAATGAATTAAGTTTTGACATTTTTCTCGTCTTTGTTTCTGAGAAAATTTAAATTTGCCTTTGCTTTCTGGAAATCGAATCCAGGACTTCATGCTCAACAGTAGCGCTTGCCACCACTAGCTATACGAGGCAGTCTGGAACAATAATGAGTCAAATATTTGCCGACAATGGAAATGGGTCAAGGGGCTATGTGTGTGCGAAGGTAACAAACATATAAAAATGAATTTGCCTCTTCGCAAGAATAGGTCAAGGGGTTGTATTTTTCCAGGTAATATAGGTATTTATAGGGTGTAAAAAGACTCTTAACGGAACCGAAAGGCACTTGTTTTCCCCTCTATTGCGATCATTTTTTTGTTCTAGACCATACCTGGGAGCCTTCTAGTTACGGAGATATTGGGGGTCAAAGTTCCAACGTTTTCACAAGTTTTTTTTTAAATACATGTTTTTAATGTAAGTTTTTTACTCTAACACCTTCACGACCCCCGTACTATTCAATCCATCCGTCAGCACAATATTTTAAGTGCGTTACATTGAGTCCTACCGAAAAGTCTGATTTTTCACCCAAAAAGTAATTTCCCAGCAAAAAAAAAATGCGTAGGGTTACTTAGTTTGACACTACTACTTAGTTGTACAGAATGCTCTGTTAACAGTTTCGTAAAGAGTTTGTTTACACCTGTATACAGGAAAATCCAACAACGTTGGATTCGTTAAGGATAAAACTCAGAACTTCTTGGTTCTAGGTAAATCTTGACCTGGTTGACTCAGTTTGTGTTGAGGTTGAGGCTAGTCAAATGTTTTAATGGATTATTCCTTTTATGGGTTCCGTAGCCGAAGGGTTACCAACGGGGCCCTATTATTAAGCCTCCGCTGTCCGTCCTGTTAGCGGGCGTGACGATTCGTAATAGAAAGACAGTTGAAATTTTCACAGAATGTGTATTTCTGTTGCCGCTATAGCAACAAAAGAAAAATAACAACTACACGATGGTACGGAACCCTTCATGCGCGAGTTGGACTCGCACTTGGCCAGTTTTATTCAAATTCTTGTTCTAATACTTATTATTTCCACTTGTGACAAATCAAGTCAACTGAGTCTTTCATCCAGACTTAATATTGGAAATTACCTATATTTAGAAAGTAGCTCAGTCTGTTTTTTTATCCAATTCGTATTAACGGCCGATCGGAATTTGACACACGGATAGGCCGTGGCCTATCCGTGTGCCATTAGGTCATAGAAGACATCCATTTCATCCCGGTATTACAATTCCTACCTATAGTTGGTGCCAGTTAAGATCGCAAAAGCGGTCATTGACCCACCTACATTTATTAAAGTTCTTAACTTTGTAATCCCAAAATAAGCCTGTTCAAGTCTTGAATCGTCATCTATCGTGATCTCGCTTCGCGTGGACTTAGAACTGACAGGCTGCTGTCATCTTCATTGTGGTGGTCAGGACCACAATTTCTTAACAAAGATGCGTCTTCATGGCCTCAGTTCCCTGAATCACATCATAGTAATTCTGGGTTACCGGAAACCATACCGGAATCTTCTTGTCATATCTCTAATCACATTATTGAAAATCCTATTACTGCGTTATTTTCAAAAATTTCAAACTTTGGCACATTACAGCGTGTGACTGCATATGTCATGCGATTCATTAATAAGTGCAATAAGAAGTCACGTGAGTCTGGTTCACTAACTTCTACAGAACTTAACAATTCTTTAAACTTGTTATTAAAACTCAGTCAAATGGAATCTTTCCCGGAAGAGTACCGCTTACTGAAATCAGGTGAACAGCTACCAGCAAAAAACAAGTTCATATCTTTATCTCCTTTCTTTGACACTCTTTCTAATCTTATTCGTGTTGGAGGAAGATTAAACAATTCATTTTATGATTATAATATTAAGCATCCAATTTTATTATCTAGTTCTCATATAATTTGCATTCTCTTGTTTAATATGTTTCATGTACGCCTTTTGCACGCTGGGCCACAACTTTTATTGGCCACTGTTCGTCATCACTACTATCCTATTGGAGGTAGAAACCTGGCAAAAAAGGTCACACATCAATGTGTAAAATGTTGCAGGATCAAGGCTAACACTATTCAGCCTATCATGGGTAATCTTCCAGAGCAGCGTTTACATTTAGAGTTTCCATTTCTAGACACAGGGGTGGACTATGCTGGTCCCATCATGATAGCTGACCGGAAAGGTAGAGGATGTAGGCTTATCAAGTGTTTCATTTGTGTGTTTGTGTGTTTAGCTACGAGAGCCATCCACCTCGAGCTTGTGTCGGACCTTACAAAGGAGGCCTTCTTAGCTGCACTTAACCGCTTTATTGCTCGAAGGGGAAAGCCCCGTAACATCTTTTCCGACAACGGCACTTTGATCTTTCAACATTTTTTCTAATGAAAAACGGTACATTTGTTTTGTTTCGTAGGAAGAGATATTAGGGAAAGGGCAATGACCGCTATTGCGATCTTATCTGACCCAACTATACATAGATTTAATATACGTATATTCATAATGTTTTTTTCCTTCTGTTACAGATACCTGTTCACAACGCGACTATCTCCAAACAAAGCGAAGTACTTCTTCCCGTGTTTCGAGAACCCAAGATTTGAAGCTGGGTTCAAGTTCAGAGTGTTCATCCTAAAGAACTTGAACAACGTACAGTACACTAATACCAGTCTTGTCATCGCTCAAGAACAGAAGCGAGATAGGTAAGCTAAAACGGTGAAAAATTACCATCAACAAAAAATAAAACTTCGAAAGAACGAAACACAACAAACAAACAACGAACGAACAAAACGAAACCGAACAAAACGACGTCGAACCCCCCTCAACGAATTAGATACATAATTAACCACCATAGATTTTCCACAATTTATTTCATAGACACTAAACTCTACAGACCTAGAAATGCTGAAGTCTTATTCTTTTCTTATAAACTGCATTAATTTAACAGCTTATATTTGTGTCATAAGATCCCGAAAAATTATAACTATCTATAAAACGTAATAAAGTTCTGGATTTGGGGAGTGACCCCTTAACCTTAAGTCCAGATGGTTGTAATACCGCTGCACAATTTATTTAGGTCATCGTACATGAAAGGCAAGTTTATAACTATATGGTAACATGTGTGGCTTCAAATATTGATGACTCAACAATATAAGTGCAAATATGACTTCAACATTTTTGACTCTCACCTATCAACAGACTGTATGACGATGTTGGTTTTAATTGATTTTGGTTAACTGAAAGGACTTGTTTCAAAATAAAAGTATTGGTAGTTTTCAATTAGGTGATGGCATTTTGTTCTAAAGATATTGGAAGAAACGAGGGATGGGTTGTTTGTAAGACGATATGGCTAGAAAGAGAGCGATTATACTAAGATGATGACCAATGGAGATGTATATGGTTTAAGACATAGTTGGTATAAAAAAAATGGGATAAGGACAGGAATGATGATTATTTTTTTAAATATTACTTTAAGAATTTTTAGGGAACTTTTTGCTCGATCATTTAATTGTCTCAAATAGTGTAACTATATATTAAACAATTCAATTCATTTTTCTCATTGAGTAAGCCAAATCAGTCAGCTCTCCCTAAAAGTACCAGAGCGAACATGCTGACTTATTGCAATTACTCACCACATACCTGTCCGTTTTTACTAAAAGAATAATCATCCAGTTTTCCAAAAGATAACGTGCTTTCTCTTCACTTCCAACTCGGGTGGTGGCTAATCGCAAATAGAAAATATTTTCAACTTTCCTCTTTTTGCTGGGTGATTGAGCTTTAAACCTATGAAGACAGGTCTCACTGAAAGCGATTGATATGTAGTTTAATAAATGGTTAAAATCAACACATGCAAGAGTGGCAATGTTTTGGGGTTTCACATTTTATGTTAAACTCCAGTCCTGCAATTTTTTCATGATACATGGATTCACTGCAACACGTTTTATTCTTTTAAATCTATGATGGTTGACAAAACTCAAAGAATTGTCATATCTATTCACTTCCTCTTCATATCATTCTTCACACAACCCACCCATCTTTTCTCGCGTCTTCCTCTTTCTCACTATCATCTCATATTTATCACTTTATTAGTCACATGTGCTTCATCCCTCCAAATTCAAAATAAATTGCTAGCTACTTACAGACAAATAAACTACAGCGTAGTCCGCTTACAGTGTTACCTTGGGTGCTGAGATGTTTTACCCTATATGGCGAACGCTCCAACTCGAGCCGCTGAGAATTGTGTCAATTATTGTGGTCGAGACGTGCGTCGTGACCGGTAATGTATGTTGCGTACACGTTTGATTGAGAAAATCAACTTTGACGTACTTATCCATCGAGTAAATAATAATACATTGACCAACCAACGAGCTTTTAGGCGTGACTTGTTTGGATTGGTCTGATTTGATACAGCTGGGTGGCAAGTTATACATTCAAGTTTGCCGCCCGGCCTATGCCGAAATAGTAGCAGATCCGATGTGTGTAGTAACCCTTAATACCACGTCCAAATTGTAAGTATTCGATGAGTATATCCATCTGCCCAAATGGCATATAATATTTTTACAATAATTTTCCTTAGCTTTACCTAGCATAACTGTACGTTTAGGTTTAAAAATTAATGATGACTAACTACTATAGCGCGCGCTGTTGACTAGATTTTGTGATATCATAATACTTACGATAATGTTCTTGTACTTTATTCAATCAGGAAAGTGCGGGTACTATGGTAGCAGCACCTACAAATAGATAACCTCGACCTAACCTTAACCTTTCCTAACAAGAAGACTAGACAGTCTTTAGACGAAAATGCAGAAATTTATTTTTCAAACGTGTATCACTTATCCAATCAAGAAAGTTCGGGTCTACGGTAACAACACCCACATGAGATAACTACCCATGTAGTTGTGTAACAAGTCTTTAGACGACAATATAGCAATTTGTTATATCAATCGTGTATTGCACTTTATCCAATCATGAAAGTGAAGGATACCAGGGCACCAACACCTACAAAGAGATCAGTTTCATGAGTAGTAGTCTAACAGAGGTTTCTCACTTGCTTCTGTACCAAATCGGATCTCGAATTTGTTACATTACAGGCGATGAGGGAGCGCCTTAACAGGAACTCCAGACAGAGCAATATCCAATCGTTTATTAGACTTTGTCTAATCAACAAACTACCAGGTTTGCAGCAACCACGAAGAGTTCACCTAGTTCTTTAACAAGAACACCAGACAGTCTTTAGACTATAATGGAGCAATTTGTTAACTAATCGCGCATTGCCCACGTTAAAACCGATCAGGCACGCGACGATCCCATTGTTTCAAACTAATCATCGCGTATTTGTATGTATAGATAAATGAATACATTTTTTTATGAACGACTGTGCATTCTTAATTTGGCTAGAGGATACATCCTGGTCAAAGAATAATCGTAATTCGATATTTAAATGTCTTTGACGAATACAAACTACTTATTACTTAGAGATGTCTATTAAAATGAGATGTCTAACAACAAGTAAGTCTGCACTATAAAGTTGTTGAGGAAAATTTTACAATGTAGTTTTTATTTAAAAACGTATGTTAGTCAGCGTTTATAGACAGAAATAAAAGAGATCCGTTATGGTAGATTTGTAAAGCTGTGTTGTACAGTTGGCTTCAAATCGGAATAGTAGGTCCAAAGTTATAATATAATATGAGGTCAGCTTTTACAGGCTCTGTCACCATTGAGTTGTCGCTTTCTGTACTATGATGTTACTGAGGATTCATTCCTTAGTTAGTAGTCACTGCTTATGACGGCGAGGATGAGGTGGCCAATTCTTGTAAGAGATATTAGTTATTACTATAGACCCATTAGGCTATTTTAATTACATCACCGCATTCTTCAAACCAACTGAATTTATAATATAGATGTTTCTATAGCCGATTGTTCTTATTGACTTAAACTATAATATGGGGAATTCTGGACCATTTCTGGTCATAGGTTTTCTTCAAGCAGAGCACGATACAAGGACGTACCTACATTTATATAGGGGATGTAGTTAATAGCACTTTAAAAATAATGTTTCACACTTTAAAACGCTTTAAGCTTTAAGCTTTAAATATTAATTAATGAAATATAAAAATAATGGTTTCCACTATAAATATGCTTAGCTTTAAAATTTATTTAATGAACTATAAAAATAATGGATGGCAATATTACCAGGAGAACGTAGGATGCAAAAGCGAGCGAAGCGGGCTCTGGACTTGGGGCACCCCGACGTTAGGTTATGTTAGGTTACTTTAAACCCTGCAGACAGAAATAAGAGCCCCGCGTAGCGTAGTCGACGGAGCCAGCGGGGCTTCTTCAGTTACGCTTTTTGCGCTTTTTAAAGTGTTTAAAAGTTAATTCTTTACCAATTAACTGGTTTCGGAGTTGGTTTCGATACAGTTTTAGTGCAAAACCATTATTTTTGCAGTTCTTTCAATTAATTTTAAAGCTAACCTTATTTATAGTGGAAACCATTATTTTTGTAGTTCATTAATTAATTTTAAAGCCAAACATTTTAAAGTGTGAAACATTATTTTTAAAGTGCTCTATACATCCTCTATAATAATGTAGGTACGTCCTTGTATCGTGCTCTACTTGAAGAAAACCTGTGACAGAAATGATCATTTCACCCGCGTAGAAGTCGGAAAAAACCTACTCCATGAACTTTCATGTGTTTATTCAAACGATGTCGTAGATTTATTAATCTCACCATTTGCACCAATGACAAGTATTGGAATAAAAATAATAATCGTTTGTTTTTCTTTCCAGTATCAAAGGTGACTACATCATAGTAGAATACGTGCCATCTCCACAAGTCGGTCTCCATCAAGTTGGGTTCCACTACTCACGGTTCGCGAGCAACAGTGTGAAAGCCCAGCACGCAAACGACACCCTTCTCCTATGGGCTCCTATCGACGAACTGCACGACTACAAATTCATTCATAACTATGGAATAACGATTATTAATCTGATACATGAGTATGCAAAGGATAATAGGACTTTAGTTCAAGGTCCGATCAACTTGATTGCTGTGCCGGCCATAATCAGTGGTTATGAAATCGGAAGCTGGAATCTACTCACAAACGGGTAAGTGATTCAGATGTAAGGAATCTTAAATGGTGCTAATTTTGTAGACTCGTTCATAAAACCTTAGGCCACTTGCGTGCGAAGCGATTTGCGTCAAGACACGCGCGTGAAGGTCACATGTTTAGTTTCCATCCGTCGCCGTCGTAGCATAGATCCGAAACCTTTTACCGAATAAGCAAAGTGTTATTCAATCAGCAGTAACTATGATAGAAAAGTCAAAAATTGTGTAGCGGCACCAAAAAAAGCACTACAGCAACATAGTACTTACAAAAAGTACTATAGAGCCATCAATGACACAAATAAAGAACTAACATCAAAATTCTAAATCGTGCAGTTAAAGTTATCCGCGACTTAAGATAATACCTATAGAAAAACAGCAGCCCACCAGACACAACACCCGTCTGGTCGAAGGATCCTCCCTTTTCTATGGGGGATGAAGATCTTGACAACCCTGTTCTTCATACCCCTAAAATTGTATTTGATTGACATACGCTGTCGCGTAGCTGCTGTTAATTCCATGGAATCACTTTAAAAAACACGAAAATCTTCGCTAGCGATTGTCATTGGTCTAGCCCATCGCATTGCTTGAACAACATAGTCAACTGACCACGAAACTGTCGCAATATTTATAAAACAAACTGACGTTACTAAACAAACATCATTCGGGAAAATCTTATGACGTCGACGTTTCAGAATATCTCACTTCCTGTACCCACGACGTTTAAGCTGACCTCGGGTTGAATAAGCTTTCATACTCTGCGAGGTCTTCTTATGCTGGTTGATGTCGGCTCGTGTACATGAAACAGTCGCAAAACTTGACCCATATTCTAAAGTTAGGAATTGAGTATATTCTTCAAGGTCAGCTTATGAGTAAGAGGGGATTATATCAGCTGTAATAACAATGTATCGTCTGTTCCGTTTCTCTGTTATTATTTCTTGAATATTTATGAGAGTATTGGTATTTGAGTCAGTGGTAATTCTGGATCGCTTTGTAAGTGGCTACTGGTTATGAAGAATTTTATATATTTATAAGTTGTTTAAACATTGCGTTGTAATGCTGAGGATTACACCCTACACTTTGACAATTACGTTTGCCAAATCCCACAGAGAGGCGAGCCTATTGCCATTAACCGGGCATGGATCTAGATTCTGGGCTTCTACGGAGAAACACCTGATGTGAAAAATCAATAACACTGTGTCCTACCTGGGAATTGAACCCAGGACCTCATGATAGCATTAACATTAAGGCAGGCAGCAAAATTCGATAGAAATATATTAACCTGTTGTTACCAATTTAAATATACACAGGTGTTTTTTTAGCTTGTTGTGAGTCATACTTCTCATAGCATATGAAAAAACGTGTTGACTCAGGCAAATTAATATAGAAGCAACACTTTTAGCATAGTATCTCTTTACTGAACTATAAAAATATTAAAAAAAACATTTAGAATGAAAACAAACAAATCAAGGCAAAGACCACATTTATTCAGTGGGCTTTAGCCGTTCAGAAAAAGCTATATGTCCAAGCTAAAAAAGCTCTAAGTCTAAGCTAATAAAGCCTTATGTCCAAGCTAAAACAGCCTTATGTCCAAGCTAAAAAAGCTCTATGTCCAAGCTAAAAATGCCTTATGTCCAAGCTAAAAAAGCCTTATGTCCAAGCTAAAAAAACTACGTCCAAGCTAAAAAAGCTCAATGCAAAAATTTAATTTCTAATAAATCATCCCAAAATTTACAGAGCCTATCGTTTAGTGAACATTGACCAATTCACGAGCATCAAGCAGATAGAGTACATGACCTTCGAACTGGCACAGCAACTCAGCAGGATATGGCTCGGCAACCCTGGGGAGATCGTGAGGACGAGGTGGAAGGAGGAATGGTTCAAGGAAGGCATGGCTACCTACCTAGCTTATTATTTCTTGACCCAGGTAGGTAATGATGCAGATAAATTAATATTTTATTTTTATTTTATTCAAGAGGAACAGCAAACAGCTACAACAGAAAGTATAAAAAAAGATACGCATAACAATTGAACAATATTGTAGCCCAAAACGCTGTTCACAGATTAACTTCGGAATGTAATAAACAAATAATTAAATGCTAGGGTAATAATACAAAATAATATTATAAACTAAACTTAATTAACCATCATGCTTATCTATATTTTACACCTCAATCAAGAGAGCTCCTTGAGTATAAGACATTTGAACTTACTGGGAGAACATGCAAACATATCAATATGTTCAAAAGTCATGTTATAGGCATCAATCATTCTGCGAACAGGTGAGCGCAAACCAGTGTTAGAATGGCAGGTACGCATGGAAAATAGTCTACCAGCGCGCGCCTTTCGCTTGTACACGGTTCTAGGAACGACATAGCATAACATATTGGTTTTATTTTTTCTGTGTATCCACAAACAAGGTTCAGATCATTTTTTGACAAAACCGACTGCCAATGCTCCACATTTGCCTTAGTTTGAATGAACTGGTAGTGCATGTGGAGAGGGTTTTGCCCAGCAGTGGGAATGCGTAAGCAAGCAGTAATAGTGTGAGGCGCGAACAGCACAAGTATTAGACGTAAACTCCGTACAGTGGCTCAGCCTTACTGGTTACTATCAACTTACATCATCCTTTTGCTAGACAAAGGGCATGACTTTATGTTATTCCAGTTTAAAGGTTGTAACAATACCCTCAACGAAGCCGAAAGGCACTTGTTCTCTACGTAATTGCGATATTTTATGGAACCGTCTAGTTACGGTGATATTGGGAGTCAAAATTCCAAATTTCTCACAAGCCTTTTTTTTAACGCGTATTAAATGTTAGAGTTATACTTTAAACATCTACACACACAATGTTCTGAGTGCGTTACATTGAATCCTACCGTAAAACGTGTTTTTTCACCCCAAAAAAAATAAACGGTGTAAACAACCTCATCACGAAGCCGTCAACCAAGCATTCTGTACATCAAACTAGTAACTTTACGCAAAAATGATTACTGGGAAACGACTTTTTTTGGGGTGAAAAATCATGTTTTGTGGTAGAACTCAAAGTAACGCACTCAAAACATTGTGCTGATAGATGGATTGAATAATACGGGGGTCGTGGAGGTGTTTAAAGTAAAAATCTTACATTAAAAACTTGTATTAAAAAAAAACTTCTCAAGAAGTTCGAAATTTGACCCCCAAAATCACCGTAACTATAAGTTCCCAGGTATGGTGTAGAGCAAAAAAAATATCGCAATGACGGGGAGAACAAGTGCCTTTCGGCTTCATTAAGAGGTTTTTTACACCCTTTAAATTATAATATTTTTGCGTCCATCCTAGTTTGATTTACATAATGCTTGGTTGACGGCTTCGTGAAGGGTCCGTTTACACCCTGTATAGCTAATAATCATAATTCGTCCGCCATTATTCGTCTCGCCATCTTATTCGTAGATACCACGACGGCTTCTGACAGTGCCAAGGTTCCACGTAGTATTTATGTCTGAGTTTTCATCTCATCTTGAAATAAAAGTAAGACAAGCACTGTTGCCTTGAAATTATATGTTTAGATAAAAATACATAACTTGTAATGATGCTCTTGATGTGTACTTATAGCTGCAGCTCATATTGTTATGACGGGCTTTTCAGGTAATATATCATGATAATTTATAATCTGTTTTTATTGCCAGATTAAAAAGCGGATCTGAAATCCTAGATAACAATATAGTTGTTTATACAAATCAAAATACCGCGATTATGGTTTTATCAAAACAAATAAAGATAGCGAAACGTAATTGTTATTATTAGATTAAATAAATAAATAAATATCGCTGGACATTACACACAGCGCCATCTAGTGCCACACTAAGCAACGAGGCTTGTGTCGTGGACACCAGATAGTTGATATACTACATAGATACTTTTTGTTTGTAAATACATACTTATTATACATATAAACATCCATGACTCGGAAACAAATGTCCATGCTCATCACACAACATTTGCTCCAACCGGGATTCGAACCCGGGACCCTAAGAACGTAAGGCAGCCTCACTACCGCTGCGCCATTTGGGATTTACACCTGAAAGCAAATTTACTGGATATAAATGGCATTTAACATGTCTTTTTTTTTATTAAAACGTTGCCCACTATTAATTTCTCCTGTGTTGTGGATGTGTTTACAAAAACCTAAACTCCTTTGTACAAAGAGCTATAGAAACTGCAAACTGCCTGTAGGCCATACAAATACTTGTTTCTTGCTGGGATCGAATCCGCAACACGCAGCGTAGCAGCCAGTCCCTCAGCCACGGCGCCAACCGTGCCATCTATCTCTATCTTTTTCCATCTTTGGCCAATTTAAATAACATTATCAGCATATAAATTCTACCACACTCCAAGGTCCTTCTGTACAAAGAATGAACGAGAAGATTTACCTTGGATATTTCCTACAGTTAGTAGTATTAGAGTAATGGATACCTATATGGTATCAGTAACACCTTAACCTCAATTTACCGTA
This sequence comes from Xestia rhomboidea, assembly GCA_963853795.1. Taxonomy (NCBI): domain Eukaryota; kingdom Metazoa; phylum Arthropoda; class Insecta; order Lepidoptera; family Noctuidae; genus Xestia; species Xestia rhomboidea. Next base: position 18,381,161 of record OY970759.1, read on the forward strand.
GGCCCACTTTCCAATCCAAAAGTAAATTACAAGCTCAAATATCCCCAATGAGTAGCTAAAATGTTTACTAGAAGGTTTTCCAATGGTGGTCCTTACACGATGGACTATTAATATTATATATGACTAGTTTGTTTTTAGACTGCCTCGTGGGTCGAGTGGTCGTAAGAACGACTGCTGAACTGAATGAGGTCCTTTTTTTTTTTAGGATGAGAAATCTTCAAATAACTCCTCCCGCTCTGGGCGGAGCAGGAGGGAGTGCCAGACTTTTACTGACTAAAACCCATCCATGTTCCTTCATCACCCTTTGTGTTCCAGGGCCACGGTATCTCTTTCGAATAGTCCCGCAGCCCCGGCAGGCTTCGGCCCTTGCGGACCCCTTCATTATTGCTGACTCTCTTTGAGGCGCGCGTGGAACACTCCTGCGCCGTCGACACGGCCTGTCGTCATGAGACGTACGGACGGCAAGCTAGCCCATAGCTCCTCGTCCACAGGCCCGCGCCTACGGTGGCCGGAAGCCACCACGTGGCCCCCGACGCCCGGGGCGTCTCCCGCGGCGGCCGGGACGTGAGGATTTCTCCCTCTCACGTTCCGCCACCTCCTTCGCTAGCACGACTGCTTCGCAGAAGGAGGTGACGGCGTCCCATTCCGTCTCGCTCCGGACCATGGCACGAACCAGGGCCGGGAGCGAGAGGTCGCCGCCGCCGATCGCCACCTCGAGGACACGGCGGTGCTCCACCCAAGCGGGGCACACCTCCACCGTGTGCTCCACCGTGTCCTCCGGGTCATCCTCACAATGGAAACAACCGGGCGTCTCCTCCCGCCCGATTCGGTGCAGGAACTTACCGAAACAATGGGTTTGATTCCTGGGTCGGGCAAATTATTATTGGGATTTTCCATCAGGAATTTCTCAGTAGCAGCCACGGAGTTTGTGCCCGGTTGATTGCAATAGTCTAATACTTAAACATAATTGGCGAAATTTGGGTGCACTATTAGGTACAACTCTGCATATTCCTTCGGAGATTACAGGTGCAATGTCATTTTATGTAGTTTGTTTTCATCGAATGATTGCAACGTGTTTGGACTAACAGCGAAATACTTTGGCTCAGCTGGCTTTTCACTGGTGGTGATACTAGTCACTATTTAGCAGCATCGTGGACAACAGGCCTTAGTATTCATGAGTGGCGATAATTACTTTCGGCGTTCCCTGACCAGACTGCCCAGTTCCTATTTCACCTAATGAAGTGTCAACTTCATTAAAATCATTCCTTTGTCAACTTTCACAGTACAACTACGGTATCCAAACACCGCACAAACTTCAGTTAAGCGAATATGGTCTTCAAATGAAACACAAAGCGATGGCGGTAGACTGGCATCGAATCACCCCCGCTTTGGACACCTTCAACACCTCACTGGCTGTAGAGATCCCGTCAAGGTATAAGGAGCTGGTGACCATGAAGACTGGTGCTATATTGTGGATGTTAGAGAACTGGGTCGGTTCTGAGAAGTTCCATCAGGCGTTGGTGCATTATATTAAGTCCAGGTGAGCTAACAAGGTCTAAGGTGAATTTTGTCTGTCGTATGTTGTAGTCTTAACATGTTAACGTCAGCACTTATAATAGTTTTGTATGAATCTGTCAATCTATTTTCGACTGCTGCTGCTGCAAAACGTTTCACGATCAGCCTCGATGCCTGGCGCAGATTAACCATAAACATAAATAAACTGCCGCGTTACATCTCAGCTAAAAACTTCACAGTTGTAGGAAATGCACACTTTTGGCATGGCAAAATTGGGACTCATCACAAAATACTAATCTTAATACTGATCTTGAAAATTACAGGAGAGGTAAATACATATCTTTACAAGACTTTACGACGACGCTAGACCATAGCACAATCGAGTGCCTCCATCAGTTCTTCAACGGATCCACTGCATCTCGAATCCTTGGGTCCTGGTTCAGAAGACGAGGGTATCCCGTCATCAACGTCCAAGTGCTGAGGGATCGGGTGCCTAATGCTGTTCAGTTAAAACAGGTTTGTAGAGGATAACAAGTAGCTTTTGGCCATGACGGTACACACTTCTTGGAACAGCGACTGGAAAACAAATGAAAGAAATCGCTTTTCCCAAGGCTGTGTACGGGGCTTTAGAAAGGCGTGCACATTTAGCAGTGGTAAATTTTTATGGTCATAAATATTTGTATCTCAGATTCCTTCAGTAGCACTAAATTGAAGATACGCGCAAATTTTGGTTTCCTGTTGCCTAAAATGTGCCAATTTCCAATTTTATCGACGAACTAGTCTGCTTATACTCTGTAATAGCTTTTTCCCGTCAAAGTTTCTTTAAAATAACTTGTTTGAACTGGTGATTTTTCTATCGAGCACTGTTTTCAACACTGAATCTGCTGGATCAACGCAATTCTTGACAACGAGTGTTTAAAATCCAAAATGCAGTAAACTTTATTGGCACACTGAGATACACTCTGTTGGATTCTCCATATAGAGAATAAAAAATATTTTCTTAAGGTGCCAGGATGCCAGCAACAGGTGCAACCAGCCCGCGAAATTCAAATTTTCTTACGTTTTTTTGGAATTTCCAGGCCAGTGCTAGGTTGTATGTTGATTTAAATATTGTTCGCGACTGTAAGACGTATGTATTTACATCAATACAACCCTCCAAGCGCATAAAGGTGCAAAAAGGTGTAAAACTTACAACCTAGCACTGGCCTGCAAATTGCAAAAAAACGTAAGGAAATTTGAATTTCGCGGGCTGGTTGGAGGACCCACTTTAAGCCGAACATTTTATATATTTTTTTGTAATAATGTCCTCAAAATTTTCCAGAGGCAGTTCAGCTTCACCCAGGAAAACCGCATACAGACTGACTTCCTGATCCCTATATCCTATATGGTCCAAAAGAACCAGAACTGTTACAACTGCTATCAACCACGGTTCACTATCGGAGCACAGACGTACACCTTCGGAGAGAACCTGAATGATGGATGGATTATATTGAACAGGAAAGGTTCAGGTAAGTTGGTCTTCATTGATGGTAGCAGTTTTAAGGCTATGTATGTGTGCGCACTTCGTGGATACATAAACTTACAATACTTTTCTTATATCAAGATGTTTCGATCTAAGATAATTTTTGTTCAGTTAGTCAGTAACTGACCTAAATGACTGACTGTTATTATCATTAGCCCTCGTAAGATAATTTTAAAAAATCACAGTCTTCATCAGTCTACCACAATAATAAAAAAAATCTTCTCAACTTCTTCAAACTACAAATAAAACCATCCACAACAAACCACTAAAAGCAAACCATTAATTGAGGTGCATTGGCTTAGCTACTATAACTAATAATAGAACGTCTGAACTTGACAAGTCCTTGGCTTAGCAATGAATCTATTTGTGTCATACCCACGCTCGTAAAACTGTGCTGATATATTTACAATACAATGCATTTGCAATACGATAATTATGCTTTACGCATAATTTTTATGATGCCGGTAGTATCTACTGGAAATATTATGTAGCATATTTAGCCTTCAACGTTTCGACTGAGAAAGAGTTGGTAATCCACCAGCGGCCCCAGTGGGTCTTGATGGATGTCACATGTTCCTATTCACTCATGATGTTTTTGTTTTACAATGGTGATAAAATAAATTACCGGTTAGTGCCTGCCTGGTTTTGAACACTAAGCCTATAATTTGTAAGCCGGGGCTATTACCACGGGCCACCACTGCGCGGAAATTGTGTATTGCGTAATCTAGCTAGAACCTTCCAGAACCAAACGTTTAAAACCAGCAACATTCACCAAGTTCTGAGCCCACATGTAGGATAACGTGACTTTCCCTCTCACAGAGACGAGGCCTATGTTCCAGCAGTGGAAATATTGCAGGCCAAATGCTTATGCTATTTTAAAATAACTATTTATGATTTCAAGGGTACTATAGAGTCAACTACGATGCTGTTACTTGGAGACTCATAGCAAAGTCTTTGAAGGAGAACATGACAAGCATAGACGAATTGAACAGAGCTCAAGTAAGTACTAAGAAAGTGCATATTCTTCACACTTTGATATCAGATAAAAGCGCTACACACGGTGAAAGGGTACATTGACAAGCAAACTTATTTTTAAATTCAGCACATGGTTCTAAACCCACTAGCGTTGAAAGATCTTAAAAAGAACGAACTGTTATTTGATACAAAAGTGCAATACGGTCAAATTTATGGATCAGTAAATTGTAATTCATGGTAACTTTGAGCGGTGTTGTCACTTTACACCTTGAATAAAAGCGCCACACAATTTTATTTAGATTTTTGCAAACACGTGTTTCAGCTAAATTCAACATTCGCTTTCTTTTAAAACGTGGTGTAAACCTTGACACAAATCTAATTATACACTTTGATGCGTTCCAGATTGTGAACGATGTATTTGCTCTATATGTAGCGGGTGACCTAGAGGTGCAGCTTGCTATGGACGTACTAGACTATCTAGACAAAGAACGCAGTCCTGTTGTATGGGAGTCGGCCTTAACTGGGTTCGAAATGCTGATCACTGAAGGAGCTAGTTGTAATATGACTAGACATTTGTATTGGGAATGGGAGGTAAGACATATTTTAAAACTCCAGCATCGTTTTTGAGTTAAAGATGTTATTGCCAGCAAAAGTCCACACAAAGACAAATGGATAGAGATGTCATAAGAATGAAAAACGTAATGCGCCTATCAAGAAGAAATTCAGACAAGGGTAGGTATAAACCGGCCAAGTGCGAGTTGGACTCGCGCACGAAGGGTTCCGTACCATTTTCTATGTAACACAAGACAAAACGGTAAAAAATCACGTTTGTTGTATGGGAGCCCCCCCTATATTTTAATCTGTATTAGAGCGGCAACGGAAATACATCATCTGTGAAAATTTCAACTGTCTAGCTCTCACGGTTCATGAGATACAGCCTGGTGACAGACAGACGGAGTCTTAGTAATAAGGTCCCGTTTTTACCCTTTGGGTACGGAACCCCAAAAAATGATCGTGGTAGTGTTCTAGAGTTTTGGCCTCCCGCCATGGAGAAAATTCATGTTTGTATGTGAATTCATTTGGTTCCTTCTCAAATTTCAGAACTTCATGATCAAGAAAGTATCCCCGGTGTACACGCAGCTCATAAAGAATAAGGACAGCTCCCACGTGACGCGCCAGTTCCGCAGCCGCGTGCTGCAGCTGGCGTGCGAGCTGCCGCACGACGCGTGCCGGGCGCGCGCGCGCCGCCTGTACGTGGAGGACCGCAGGGGCAAGCATACGTGAGTGCACACTCTAATACATGTCTTGGACTTATCCGTCGACTGGTGAGTGTAATACTCGCGAGTACACGCGACTTGGTACCTTCCAATTTTATCTATTTTTGCTGTCGTCAACTCGCTAGACCTTTAAAATCTGACGTTAAAAATACGTGAGAGATATGTACATCTGACGTATTTAACGTCACCTACAAAAACCTCTTAAAAATATTTACAATATGTACCCACTCTAAATGTATAAGGTAAGACTTGACTTTAAAATAAATATTAAAAAATAGTAGATTGTATCAAAATAATACTTTTACGGCGAGGGTGCTTTTTTAATCCCGATGGAAGCGAGGGATTCTAGAGTAGAATCCCGAGCGTAGCGAGGGATAGTTTAGTAGAATCCTGAACGTAGCGAGGGATAGTTTAGTAGCATCCTGAACGTAGCGAGGGATTCAAAGTACGTCGCCCGAGCCAAAAATATATTTTGCGCCCAAGTGATACACTCTACTTTTCATCACCCACTATGAGAAAATAAATGTCACCTCATATTTTATTCACTGTCACTTGAAGAACTCATTTTTCAAAACAAAACTATGAATTTCTAACAATCCGTGAAAATTGACGAAAATGCGGGCTGTAGTTCACGCGTTTTTAATTTGATTTCTTTTTTTTTATTCAGTCGGTGGCGCGACTGTTAGTAGGCCCTCGTACGAGCCAGTCTTTATTCAAACAATATTTGCGTTCGATTTCTTTGGCGCTGAACAATAAGATGTTCCAAATTCAAAAAGTGCGCGGCAAAGATAATTGCGGTTCACTTATAAAGAGGATTAAAAACTCATTCCTGCCCGATAAAAGTTTCTTAAAGAAAACACCACCTTTGGGTGCCCTTAAAGGCGAACCAAGTCGTCCTTTTCGAATAGATGGGATGAAAAATAAATTAAGAATTACCAGTGACCTCTCCTAGAAACTTCGCTCTGGATTCAAAAAAGCGCCCTCGTCATAAAAATATTATTTTGCTCCCAGATACAATCTATTATAAAACCGAACAAATTTACACTCGACAAAAATTCTGAAATTTTCGCGGTCAGTTTTTTCTTCTAAACCAGTCGCATATTAACAATTTAAAACACATGGCGCCGCCTTCTATTACGGAAAACCATGGAACTAAAACTCTCAACATTTTCGCAATGAAGATGGTCCACAGTCCACACTCCAGAGATAAATATAACAATAACATAATATTTGTATATTTACTGGCTGTTTGAGTTTGTCTATGTCACATGAAGGAAATTAAAAAACTAATTACTTTTCTCTCCATAAGGACTAAAGTGGTCACTTTAGTCCCGCTTCGTAGGGCTATATTGGCGTACTTTTAGAGCATGAGAAGTGAAAAAATCTAATTAGTCTGTCAGTTAGATTATCAAAAAATATTTGACCCATGTTTTTTCTTTTGTTACGTAAACTTAAATTGACGAAGATATGACGCTTTTAAAATTCTCAATACGTCACGTCTAGGTATAATTTTTAGCTAGTTCAGACGTCACGAGCCCCTACTCCCGAGTTTTGATGCGTTTTATCTTTGTCAATATTCATTGATTTACAAAAACAAATAATACGTGTCCATTAATTTCCAATACTCTAACTGACGGACTAAATAGATTTGCAATGTTTTGATACTGTCGTCATGCCTATTGCGGCGCACTTATAAAGAGAACTAAAAACTCATTACTGCCCGCTAAAACTTTCTTATAGAAAACACCACTTTTGGTTGCACTTAAAGGGGAACCAAGTCGTCCTTTTCGAATAGATGGGATGAAAAAAATATTTGTGTATACTGTACTTTATTATATAAGATGTCAGCTCGCGCGGAGAAAAACAGGGCAATAATCAGGAAAGAATGGCATAGGCCAAGAAGGGCAGGGACTGATTTACTTCACTTTTCATTACCCCTTTTATCTCTTGACGTGTTGTCATGACATTTTTGACGTGCATACTGCGACAGCAAATGCAAAAATGAAAGAAATTGGAGAAAAGAAATGAGACATGCGTGTGATGCTTGATGCAAGTGTATACAAAGCGCAAGGTCACGGGCCCGCAAGGGGGCGGCGAAAACTATAAAGTGAAACATTGCAAAGTATACCAACATGTCATAGAATAAAAATTTTAAAGTCCTTGTCTCATCTAACAACCACTTACTTGTCTTCACAAAGAAAATGTATTTGTAAGGGGAAACTCCGCTGCCGCGGCAAATTGTCTCTCAGCGGACGGACTTCCGGCGTGATCTCATGGCGACATGGAGAGAGCGACTGTCGCAACCCCGTGCAGGGCACGCCACGATAGTGGCGATAAGTCCCCTCTTTGAGGAGTGGCTGGAGAAACGCCACGGCGTCCTCACCTTCCGCCTGACGCAGGTTCTTACCGGACACGGTTGTTTCGGTAAGTTCTTGCACCGAATCGGGCGGGAGGAGACGCCCGGGTGCTTCCACTGTGAGGATCGACCGGAGGACACGGTGGAGCACACCGTGGAGGTTTCGAATTCTGAACCATCAATGTGATGTCATGAAAAAAAAAAGATATTCTGCCGTCAATAATTGTATTTCAAATTCGAATTTTTGTTTCTTTGATAGCTCCTAAATTTGCCCATTTAATCGTTTCCAGCCTGTTCCCCGACTGTCGAATGTCGTACTTCTTCGTGTTAGCCAACGAGACATTCAGCAGCACCTACACGAGGAAATTAAACCCAATCGAACAGGACGACAAGTGGATCGCGGACCAAAAAGTGTAAGACTCAAGTTTATTAGTTGGTCTGTTATACCCGAAGGTTAAGGCTTGAATTCCTCGTCGGTCGTGCGTACGTATATACAACATTGTGTTCTATATAGCACCATACTGCGACGCTGACATCAGCGGCGCGTATGGAACTACTGTTTTTCTGACTGACGTACGCGAACGATCGTGCGCGGCCGACCTCAGCGTGGCAGGAATTCAGATCTTAGAGACTTATGTTTTGTCAGTTCGTGAGTCCCGGGTAATAAGGGACGAGCCTTTCGCGGGTACTGAGAATTCCAACCCTTCAGTGATGTGACGTCAAACAGTGAAGAAGAAAGAAGCCTAAAAAACATACAGGACAAAGTAGAAAGAAAATGTTTGATTGATAATTGAGATCATCTGTTTAATTTAATTACTCTTTGCGTTTGTTCTGTTCCAGACGCGCGAAAACCAGATTTAACGGCATGATTCCGATAGGAGAACCGAGACCAATGCCTATTGTGATGTCTTCTACTGAAAAAGTAAGAATAGTAATCTTTAATAATTATATTCTAATAGAATTGTTTACCCCTTTTTTTTTGGATGGGAAATCACCTAATTACTCCTCCCGCTCTGGGTGGAGCAGGAGGGAGAGTCAGTCTTTTACTGACTAAAACCCATCCATGTTCCTTCCTTGCCCTTTGTGTTCCAGGGCCACGGTATCTCTTTCGAATAGTCCCGCAGCCCCGGCAGGCTTCGGCCCTTGCGGACCCCTTCACAGTTGCTGACTCTCTTTGAGGCGCGCGTGGAACACTCCTGCGCCGTCGACACGGCCTGTCGTCATGAGACGGACGGACGGCGAGCTAGCCCATAGCTCCCCGTCCACAAACCCGCGCCTACGGTGGCCGGAAGCCACCACGTGGCCCCCGACGCCGGGGCGTCTCCCGCGGCGGATCTCTCCCTCTCCCGTTCCACCACCTCCTTCGCTAGCACGACTGCTTCGCAGAAGGAGGCGTCCCATTCCGTCTCGCTCCGGACCATGGATTGAACCAAGGCCGGGAGCGAGAGGTCGCCGCCGAGGGTAACAATGTACTATTTCAATAGACATCCTCGAAAACGGGTTCTTATCACACTACGATTAGGTTCAACATGCAATGTGTTTCACATACGTGGATCTTTTTCATTTTCCAACACCTTGTGCTGTGCTGCGTGCGGGAATGGCTCATTCCCGCACGCGGCACAGCACAAGGTGTTGGGGCAGGTGTTTCCACAGATAAAACTATACCTATACTTAGTCCAAATTGGTTCAATGCCTATAGTCGACGGTGATGTTTTTATTGCAGTTCTCGGCTCAAAAACAATTAATTCCGCCTCGAATGCAATAACAAACATTGTCCACTTGTATCAAAATGTACTATTATTGACCAATTAAAACAATGTCATCCTGTTGAAAGTGGAAGTGTAGAGTGTGTAAAGTAGAGTTGTAGAACGCGATTGTCATTAGTCAAGGCCCTCTGAATGGCATCAAAAATAAATGAGTACATGATAACGTGACGGCTTTTATGGAAGAATGGAAGAAAAACCAACCCCTTCATAGGGTTTAATAGGTCATAGTCATAGTCAAAGTAAAATAATAATTATTATGATATTTTATTTTTTACAGACAACTGAAGCTGTTTCTGAAAAACTGCGTAAAGGAGGATCATCGGTAGAATATTCAATTACGATTTTATTAATTGCAACTGTATTAAACGTTTTCATGAGTTAAAATTAAGTATTGCAATCTGAATGGGAATACATTTAAAAAAGGTAAACTTTCTGGTCAACAATTTTTAGTCTTTATTTTTTAACAGACTTGCCTCATGTTTGCAAATTAATTTGTACTAGTTATTTATTTAATAGGTTATTTTTGTTAAGAATGTTCTTTTTTTAAACTATGTTTTCCAAGACTGTTCCTGCCTTTGGATTTCTGAACTTTCAAAATAATTTCTACAAAATAGTTTTAAGATAGATTTTTGTTAAAAACAAGCAAAATAAGGGGAAATTAATTTGCAAAAATCACATTCCTTCCATTTACATAGTTACTAAATACTGAAGAAATAAAATCACGAAATACAAATGTTGTTGCAATGAAAAATTTATGATCATTTAACGGTTTAGTTCTAGTCAAAACGTTTTTAATTCTTAACCAATTTATATAAGCTATTATACAGAGTGTTAAAGTAGTCGCGTGTCATAGCTTAGGGGTGGGTACAGTATCGATTAAGGAACCCGTAAAAAATAAAATAATTATGATGATATTTTATTTTTTACAGACAACTGAAGCTGTTTCTGAAAAACTGCGTAAAGGAGGATCATCGGTAGGATATTCAATTACGATTTTATTAATTGCAACTGTATTAAACGTTTTCATGAGTTAAAATTAAGTATTGCAATCTGAATGGGAATACATTTAAAAAAGGTAAACCTTCTGGTCAACAATTTTTAGTCTTTATTTTTTAACAGACTTGCCTCATGTTTGCAATTTAATTTGTACTAGTTATTTATTTAATAAGTTATTTTTGTTAAGAATGTTATTTTTTTAAACTATGTTTTCCAAGACTGTTCCTGCCTTTGGATTTCTGAACTTTCAAAATAATTTCTACAAAATAGTTTTAAGATAGACTTTTGATAAAAACAAGCAAAATAAGGGGAAATTAATTTGCAAAAATCACATTCCTTCCATTTACATAGTTACTAAATACTGAAGAAATAAAATCACGAAATACAAATGTTGTTGCAATGAAAAATTTATGATCATTTAACGGTTTAGTTCTAGTCAAAACGTTTTTAATTCTTAACCAATTTATATAAGCTATTATACAGGGTGTTAAAGTAGTCGCGTGTCATAGCTTAGGGGTGGGTTCAGTATCGATAAAGGAACCCGAAAAAATTAGTAAAAAAATCCAAAAAATATATAAAAAATAAAAACAAAAAAAAGATTGAAACATCAACCTAATTTAGTACCTACTAACTTAAAATGGCAGTCGTTTAGAATTAAAATTATTTTATATTGCTATTTAAAGTTAGTAGGTACTAAATTAGGTTGATCTTGCAATATTTTTTTTGTTTTTATTTTTATTTATTTTTTTGGAAATATTTTTTTTGTATTTTATTTTTTACGGGTTCCTTTATCGATACTGAACTCACCCCTAAGCTATGGCACGCGACTACTTTAACACCCTGTATAATTTTGAATGAATGTACATATTAATTTAAGAAAATTAATAAGAATAATATGATGTGCCTTAGTCTGGCCTTACTCTACAAATATTAAGTCATCCTTATAAAATAATAATATTAATATAACTTGATTAATTATAACACTAATTATATATGTATGTTTTGTAACTCTAAGCAAGTTGTTTTATTTATTAAATGTTCACCACAATTTTCTACCAGAGAAAAAACGATAAATCAAACCGAAATAAAACCTTGAACATATTTTTTTTTAAAACTTAATGGAATATGTGCTAATATTCAAAACTCATGACAATAATAATTTATTAATAAGAATCAAAAAAGTTTTACAAAACAACCCCAAAACGCCCGCCCTTCACCACTTCCTAGTGTTTAAGCTGGAAAGAAGAAGTGGTAAAACAATCTCCCCAGCAACACATTATCGAGACAATAATTGTATAAACTACGAATTTTTACTAACAACTCTTTTACTTTGAATAAGGATTTAGTTATTCCAAAACCAGCCAACCCACACTCTCTTATTGATTCAGTTAAATACGTCAAAATAATAATTTAACATCTAAATGTGGTCTATGAAGTATCCAGTAAAATTAAACACTGTTTTAAGCTTTCACGGTTCATAACTATACTTAAAATGTCACTTACGGGATATCTTCCGTGATTATTTATTGTTTTTGAGCTCCCGATATTTCGTTGTTGCAAGCGCCATGATCGCGGGTCACTGTTGACCCGAAATTACGAAATCTAGGTACCTAAAAACAATTGGTAGCTCATTTAATGCACATAAAATGCACGTAATAATACATTTTCCTGATTTCTGAAGTATGAATTCTCAAATACTGGAGAGCTAAGTTTGCATTTGCATAACTGCTTCCTGCAACTGCAGCGAAGATCATCACTCGTTTCACTCGTTCCGTAAAGGCTATTTGGGACAATAGTATGCTCAAGTAACCTGTAAAAGATTCTAATGAAAACCAGCAACAAAAAATACAAAACCTAACTCCACAAAGTAGGGTAAGAAAAGCTTAAAATTTTCCCCGAAAAAAATTGTTATAAAAAAAGTGAATAGAAATAGGTGAAATTGAAAAAAAAATTGAATTGAATTTGAACAAATTGAATTGAATTTGATGAAATTGAATTGAATTTGATGAAATTGAATCGAATTTGATGAAATTGAATTGAATTTGATGAAATTGAGCCCAATTTTAAAAACATTTGTGCCTAAGGTCATTCGCTAGTGGTACTCAAACTCATTGCTTAGTTCACCTTACGCAATTGGTCCTAGAAGATCAATAATCAATTATTTATTTCGCAGTTGTGGGACGAAAAAACTAGATAATAGCTAAGAAATTACAGCAATACGAGTACATGAGTACTCACCTATTTATGAAGGCCTCGTCTTGCGAACAAGCTAACGATTCTAAAATGACGAGTTTCTCATAAAGCGATGGTTCGATTTCCCGTTGTGACTGTTCCTAATTTTCGTTTTTCCTAATTCATGCTAATAGTAGTATTAAGGTCAGTTTTCCTGACGGGGAAAAGGTCGCGCCCTGCCATCCGCGCGACCCTGTAGGCCTCGACCCTGACTGGACGGCCTCCCACTGACAAGAGGACTGATTCCCAATTTGGGGCTGCCCTATCCTGTCCTTTGAGGCAAATGGACAGGGTGGAATTCAAGGTGAAGTTAATATTGGGAATTCACAGTTAGACATAAATACATGAATAATAACAAATCTTAAAAGACAAAACATCAATACGGTATGAAGCTAATAAGACAAGAGGGCGCAAATATATGACACATGATCAAAAGTTGGTAGGGAAACGTTACGCTTGCGCTTACGTAATTATTGATTATTTCGTTACGTTACTTTATTCGATTCCATATCTAGATGACGCTTCGCAACCGCAAACAGGCCCATGTCGTGGACATGGATCCGCTTTACAACGTTTGCCCGGCGTACGTGTACTGTTAGACCTAAGCGCATAGTCCTACTAAGGACTCTGCTACGAACTCTAACAACACACGTTCCCTAAGCACTATTTACATGTCTTTTCCAATCCTAAGGCAGTGGGTTGTGAGGCCAGCTGCCATTGAAGAAGACAAGTTTTCAATATCTCTACTTACACGCATACTCACGTTAATAAACCCCCTTACGGCCGTCTACCCCAATTATTATATTATAACACAATTTTGCACAAGCGTACCGTAGACTCAGTCTGTAGCAGAACATATTGCACTTGCTATTGCTGAACGCCGAAGTGGTAAATGTTTCGTCACTTCTCACTCCTCTAAACTGCCCCATGTCGAATTTGCGTGTCTCGCTAAATAGTAACGTTTCAGATATAGGCCTGTGGCAGCCGGGGTTGGTTTTAACGAGACACGGTCCCTAGCGTTCATTGGAACGTAGCTATCAATTCAATTTGTGATACTTTGGGGTGCCTACCCCTCTCCCAGGAGTTGCGTTATCAATGACATTGCGATTTTTTTGAGCTAGACCTTCCAGGAAGCAGTATTCATCAGCAGCGTTTGATTGATTTGTAACGAAGTTACAAGCTGTTATTATAATACTGAACAATATAATTTGTTTTAATCAATCTGTGAATATTATGGTGCGGTCTACACCACTGAACAATGTAGTTTGTTCTTATAGAAATGCGAACATTACGGTTCGGCCACCCATATGTAGTGAGTCAGATACAAGTCAATATTCGTCATTGGTCAGGTGTCAGGCGGCTGTCGCCGTCGCCCTAGAATCAAACGCAGCTTCTGAATATTTGCTCAGTTAGGGAATAGGAAATATACACATAATAACACACGAGATAATAATATACATTTTGATGACGTAAAGTGATCGTTCCGTCATGCCGAAATAATTGATTATTATCAGCCCATCCGCGCTACTATCAAACTGCTATTAAGCTAGGATTTATTATAGTTAGCACTTACCACTTGTTCATTTAAGATAGTTAGACATTACACATTACATTACGACACATTACCCGCCTCGCCTCCGTCACAGCCCGTTCTTACGCACTTTGACTAGCCTAATTAGTTTTTACTTATAAATATTAACCGCTCTCTTTTAATAGACTACGGGGACACGTACATCTTGGTACCAAGGCTACGCTAACTTCACAAGCTTAACCTATGACGTCTTAGTGCTTAAACGATTCTCGACTATCCTGCCACTACCGCGAAGACTCTCGTTAACCAACAAACACACACACATACTATGTCAGTCTACACAGGGCTTTTGACCCAACTCCTAACTTAACTACCATAGATATCGTCTGGTCTCTACCACGGTGTAAACTCGACTGCCCTTGCACCAGGCATCATTTCCCCACCGTTCCTTCTGCCCCTTTCGTCTCCCGCCTTTCTAGAATATTCCACACTTCGGCCGTTGGAGTTTTTTGTGCAATCGTTCGATTGTTTTTAAAAGAATTGCCTGGGTAAACCCAGAATATGGTGAACACATGTTGCGACTGGCACTTAGAAATTGGGTATTTTATGCGTTTCTGAGTTTCTTGAAATATTTATTTTGTCCGTCGGCTCTTGGCTTTAGTGCATTTGCCCATTAAAATAAGGGATTTATCGTTTTAGAAGTTGAAAGGACGCTTCATCGTTAATTACGGTAACTTGTCAGGCCATAAAATATAAATTTTGGGTTTGTAAGTGGTTAGTCTTGATTCTTATTTTAAAATCAACGCACGGGTTGATTTTAAAATAAGAATCAAGACTAAGATATTTGTTTAATAATTAAGGGTATATGACAGACAGTCACACCGTCTTGCATTCAACGCTTCTATGATTTTTTCGTCACCTTCCCTTACCATCGTACAATAAACAGCTGGCCTGATCTCATGAAGAATGTTGGAATTACTGGAAACAAAAAAAAAACATTAAACTTTCTGTCCTGTTTAAGGTGGATGCTCCAGTGTAGCCCGCGAAATTCAAATTTTCTTACGTTTTTTGCAATTTGCAGGTCATTGTCAGGTTGTATGTTGACTAAAATATGATTCGCGGCTGTAACACGTTTGTAGTTATAGAATTATAATCATCTAAATCATCAATACAACCCTCCAAGCGCATAAAGGTGCAGGAATGACTTTGACCTTGAAAAAGTAAATTCTGCGTAAAATGTAAGAAAATTTGAATTTCGCGGGCTACCCTGGAGCATCCACCTTAAGGCAGTCAAGATAATGAGATATCTTAACAATCAATCAATAACTGCTTTACTAAATCAACCGAAACGATTACTTTAAAAAAATGAGATATGGGACTCGTGGCTAAAAATAATATTTGCCGCGCTCTTTTCGGGATCCGCAGTGATGGCAGGAGGGGTTTCCATCGGCGTCGAGTCGACGCTGAAGTACCTGGGACTTGTCCTCAACAGCCGGTGGAACTTCGTGGAGCACTTCCGACGTTTGGCCCCCAAACTGGAGCGGACAGGGGCTGCCTTCAGGCGGCTCCTGCCCAACCTGGGGGGGCCGAACGCCTCCTGCCGGAGGCTCTACGCGGGAGTCGTGCGGTCCATGGCCCTTTACGGGGCCCCGGTGTGGGCACGTTCATTGAAGCGGCGTGCCGCCCACCACTTGAACGTGCCCCAGAAGGTGGTAGCCGTAAGGCTGGTCCGGGGCTACCGCACGATCTCCCGCGAGGCGGCGAACCTCCTTGCCGGATTGCCGCCATGGGATCTGGAGGCAATAGTCCTCGCGCGCCTACACGAGTGGCGCGCGGAGGCGCTACGCCGGGGGGAAACTCCGCTGCCGCGGCAAATTGTCGCTCAGCGGACGGACTTCCGGCGGGATCTCATGGCGACATGGAGAGAGCGACTATCGCAACCCCGTGGAGGGCACGCCACAATAGTGGCGATAAGTCCCCTCTTTGAGGAGTGGCTGGAGAGACGCCACGGCGTCCTCACCTTCCGCCTGACGCAGGTTCTTACCGGACACGGATGTTTCGGTAAGTTCCTGCACCGAATCGGGCGGGAGGAAACGCCCGGGTGCTATCATTGTGAGGATAGGCCGGAGGACACGGTGGAGCACACTGTGGAGGTGTGCCCTGCTTGGGTGGAGCACCGCCGTGTCCTCGAGGTGGTGATCGGCGGCGGCGACCTCTCGCTCCCGGCCTTGGTTCGTGCCATGGTCCGGAGCGAGACGGAATGGGACGCCGTCACCTCCTTCTGCGAAGCAGTCATGCTAGCGAAGGAGGTGGCGGAACGTGAGAGGGAGATATCCTCACGTCCCGGCCGCCGCGGGAGACGCCCCGGGCGTCGGGGGCCACGTGGTGGCTTCCGGCCACCGTAGGCGCGGGCCTGTGGACGGGGAGCTATGGGCTAGCTCGCCGTCCGTACGTCTCATGACGACAGGCCGTGTCGATGGCGCGTTCGTGTTCCACGCGCGCCTCAAAGAGAGTCAGCAATAAGGAAGGGGTCCGCAAGGGCCGAAGCCTGCCGGGGCTGCGGGACTATTCGAAAGAGATACCGTGGCCCCGGAACACTAAGGGCGATGAAGGAACATGGATGGGTTTTAGTCAGTAAAAGTCTGACACTCCCTCCTGCTCAGCCCAGAGCGGGAGAAGTCATTTGATGATTTCCCATCCGAAAAAAAAAAAAAAAAAGGGTAGCCCGCGAAATTCAAATTTTCTTACGTTTTTTGCAATTTTCAGGTCATTGTCAGGTTGTATGTTGACTAAAATATGATTCGCGGCTGTAACACGTTTGTAGTTATAGAATTATAATCATCAAAATCATCAATACAACCCTCCAAGCGCATAAAGGTGCAGGAATGACTTTGACCTTGAAAAAGTAAATTCTGCGTAAAATGTAAGAAAATTTGAATTTCGCGGGCTACCCTGGAGCATCCACCTTAAAGCAGTCAAGATAATGAGATATCTTAACAATCAATCAATAACTGCTTTACTAAATCAACCGAAACGATTACTTTAAAAAAATGAGATATGGGACTCGTGGCTAAAAATAATATTTGCCGCTCTGGTTGATCTTTAGGTTAAGCTGCGCTATCCTGGGTTGATCCGTGGATGGGTGAGCGCGCATTACACACCAAGTTTTCTCCGTGCCTGGCAAAGCTCGTTAAGCCGTTGGTCCCAGCTGTAATTTGTGCATCTTTGACAGTCGTTACAGGTAGTCAATGGCCCGAAAGTCTGACAACCAGTCTTACCAAGAGGTACCATATTACCCAGTGCTAACTGGGTTGTGTAAAATACTGGTATTCAGCTGCATCCGGTTAAACTGAAAACCTTTCAAACATGAAAATAAAAAAACTTTAAAAGCCCGTCGGTATCGGGTCAAGGTCCAAGCTACCGGTCAGGGTTCCAGAGAGAGGAACCTCCTAACAATACGAGCCGTGTGAGGACTAACGCTTTCTGGAACAAGGCCTTGATCTAGCTGCTAAACGAGAGCCTCCTCTGGTATTGGAAAACTTATTATTATAATACCTATAGTCTGCGCCAGATAAGTAGGAAATAAAGGTCATTAACCCGCATACATTTATTCAAATACATAATTCCGAAAACAGAAATAATGACATAAACTTGTCCCGAAACTACCTTTATCGTGATCCCTGACTTTTTCTAGTAATAAAAAACGATTCATAATGTATTGTCGGGGTACCTACGCAGAGAAATTAAGGAAACCTTTAATTCCTACTTATCTGGTGCAGACTATAGTGTATTTGTAGGTTTGCCCTTTTTTCTGATGGACGTAATTTTTACGTAAAGAAACGTTCATGGGCCGGAGAGTGACATTTTCAAAAATATGAGTAAGTTAATATTATTATGTGATTTATTCTTCGTTCGGCCCACTGAGTTTCGTTAAAACGCAAAAGGGTTTGGGTGACGTCAGAAACGCAAAACGACAGATTAGCGAATTGTCCAAAACGCATAATGCCAGGTGTCGCAAAATGACAAGATCTCATAATGACAGATTTGCGTGATGTCAGATTAGAGTTTAAAATATTTTATATACTGTCATTACACGTCTGAATTTCTCCAAAGAGTTATGTTAGTCCAAAGGTGTTTCTGTAGGACACTTTATTTTAAATCGAGACTCCTTCGTCCATCAAAAAGCATGTTAAGCCGTTCATCTCGGTTCTCATTTGTAGATCTGTGTCAGTCGTTAAAGGTCATTAGTGGTGCGAATAAGTCTGAAAACCAGTGTTACTGAGGGGGATCCATATTACCCATGAACTGGGTTGTAGAGATAGGCAGTCGCTCCATGTAAATTATTGGTATGAATTCAAGCTACATGAGTCAGACTGGAAACCGATTCCTACATAGATGCAATAGGGCTAACAGGATGATGTAAATATTATCGAGTGAATTTTCGTCGTTCTATCAAAATAAATCCATTGCTGGATATTGACTTTCCGCAAAAAATCGCAAAATTAGTTTCAATGTTCTTAAACCTTGAAATTGATCGTTTTTGATTATCAAAATATATTTTTTTATCTCTGCCGATACCTATCACTCTGTAAGTGTGTCAAAATAGATAAAGATAGAAAAGGGAAATTGATTGTTTTTTTAATACATAAACTAAGATAAGAATATTTATTGAAATACATATATAATTAAATACATATAGCTCGGTACAAAATAATCTATAACTACAGTAGTGACAAACTATTGATTAATTAACTGATAAAACAGGCTCATTTATCCATCGCGATTTATTGCAATCGACATCTTCTCAGTTCGTTGTCCGCATCGACATCACTCTTGTCTAGGTAGAGCTGCTCTATCATCACTCTCTCCATGTAACTTGGCTATTGGTTTTAATTCCTGTCTTGTGTGTGTGTGAATGCACATGCTAGTGGCATGGATTATTGTGATGAGAGTGATCATAGCCAACCCATCACTACGCTGAAGGTCCTATTCCAGCGGTCAGAGATTGCAGACTAAGATGTTTAATGTAGGTAGACATTTGTGGAGCATGGACTTCGTCCGTACGTCGGTGGATTTTTTACCATTAACTACAGGCTTATTGCTATTATTAAGCAAGTGCTAGCTGATTATTCATCCATGCATTATTATTGCTAATCAAAACATTAATTAAAAAGGGTAATGGTTTAAAACTTGGAATTTAATACATGGCAATGGGAGTACGAAAACTCCAAATAGTATATTTTGATACACGTGGGGCAACTTATTGCATTCGAAGCGAGATTTTTATGGAGCCAATAACTGCAATAATAAAGGCCCACGTGTATCAAACGACGTTTTTTTAATACACTTTCGAAAAAAAAAATTTTTTTTTTTGTTTTTTATTACAAAATAGGAAACTATAATGCAAATGACACTGGTGCAAGACGGGCGACGACCGTCTCGCGGGAGTATCATTTACGGGCAGCATGTGCACCGGGCGGTAGGCCGACGAAGGAGGCCGGTGGAGGCCCGGTCAAAGAGTGTTATATTTGCTTTTATTTCCGCGCCGACTACAGGCATTGAAACGATTTGGACTTAAAATTTTAACCAGTTTTAGAGGAAGTGTATTGAAAAATAATTTACAAATATAAGCTACCTACCACATTTACCAATTTACCAAACCAACAAAATAAAACTTTTTTTAAACAAATTATAATAAAACACAACTTGCTTTATGTTTTTATTTAATTTAATTTCATGAAAATATGTTATTAAAATACTGAATATAGTTATACAATACAAACCTAAAAAAACCCTACCCCATTTCGTAGTGTATTACCTGGGAAGAGCAACAAACTCCCAGACAAGACTATTGTAATATTGTACAGATTTTTGATTTACTCTTTTACTTGCTCTTTTACTTCTGATACGAACTTACTTTCTGCCAAAATGACCTAACCCACAATCTAATAAAGTCTGTTTAATACGTCAAAGTATTCCAACATTCTGTGCAATAATTTCAGTCCCATATACATCCAAAACGTATGCTTAGAACATTACAGATTTAAAATGAATCGGCGTTAAATATCCAAAATCATTACAATTTTATTACTTCGGAAAATGGGACAAATTTGATGTGGGTAGCACCATTTTGCAAAACTAAGCTCATGCCACATCTCTCAACACTATGATACATGGTCGACTATCCATGAATAAACATTACGGAGTTCAGAATCATTCCAGAGAAGATTTTCATTAACTTGTTCGAGAGCTCGATCAGCCGCCAATTGAGAATCTTGTAAATTGTTATTCATGGCGTACACCCAGGTTGAAAACTGTAGAAAGAAATTAATTTCCGTTTAGATGGGGTGAACTGCGCCCTTAATAGCAAATGCTTTGAAAATGTCGGTTTTGACAAAAAACGAAAATCAACAAAAACATTAGTAAAGTGCAAACCAGAAGATGTTAGAAAAATCAACTTTGTATTTCCATTGAATAACAGTGAAAAATAAGTAGTACGTCGGTAGTACGTCGGCCAATGAAAGATTAATTTTCTTTTTGCCTCTTGACATCTTCTACTCAAATCAGTCGTATAATCCAACATCTACTAGGTATTATTTAAGGCGAATAAAGGAGCTATATTAGCAACTCTAATCATTGTGGTGGTTCAAACTTCGTTTGAAATACTGTTACAATAAGTTCTAATCAGCTTGCACTACAAAGTGGCTGTTACGTCAGTCACTGCGGGCCGAATATGATAATGAGTGTTTTTTGCGATTTACAAAAAATCTATTGATATGACTAAAAAAATAAAACACTATCATGCCAATTTGTTGTTGTAGAATTATTTGCCAAAAAATCAGAATGATCGCATGTATTTGAGTATGGTTTTTACTCGTTAAAAGAAATTTTTAGACATAAGTCCGTGATTTTTTTTAGGGCTGGCCTATTTCTTGGTCAAAGAATCAGCAATGCAATCCATCGAGGCAATGCTGCCAACTTTCTGGGCACTTTAGCCCTTTGATTCTTTTAATATATCTATTATTTTAGCTCAATACTTACTAGGGAACTTAGGTCTTTATCAGCCATGTTATCGGCTAGGATGAAAATCACCTCTTCAAGTTTCTCAGGACCACCGTACCTGAAATATAAATTATTATTTATGTTTATATGTATATTATTATGATGTATTATGATGATTATATTATGATGTTTATATATATATTATGTATGTATTTACAAACAAAAAGTATCTATGTAGTATATCAACTATCTGGTGTTCACGACACAAGCCTCGTTGCTTAGTGTGGCACTAGATGGCGCTGTTTGTAATGTCCAGTGATATTTTTTTATTTATTTATTTTAAAATTAATAAGCTACGGTGTCAGACGCTTAATATACTCTAATCACTAATGGACGAAGACAAAGACACTATTGAGTTAATTTGAAGAAATTAGTAATATCGCAAATTTCAACTGTACCTCTCTATAATAACATTTATTTGCTTTGCTTTATTAACCTATCGCGTCATGGACGTCGATTTATTTCCAAATTGTTTACTCGACACAAAAACAAAACTAAACTGTTCTTAGGTATCACGTCACAACTAAGTAGAAAAAAAACAACTTCTTGTACATAAATAGATCTGACACGTACATTTTTCTGATTTCTGAAGTACTTAATCTCAAAAATTGTAGAGCTAAATTTGCATTCGCGTAACTGCTTTCTGTAACTGCAGCGAAGATCTTCACTCGTTCCTCGGCAACGTATGGGCTATTTGATGCAATAGTTTGTTCAAGTAACCTGTAAAAAACAAAACCATAAAATCCAACTCCAGAAAGTGTAGTAAGAAAGTCTTAAAAATGTTTGTCGAAATACGAGTGTGCCTAATATCGTTCCTAGCGGTACTCCAAACTAATTTTTCAGTTCAATGATCAAATTATTCATTCTACAATGGCAGGACTAAAAAGCTATTTTATGAAAGCAAAGCAATCATAGTAATGCACAAGTCATCATCATCTGCCTAGCCTTTCCCCAACTACGTTTAGGTCGGGTTCCAATCTAACAGGCTGCAGCTGAATACCAGTATTTTACATGGAGCGACTGCCTATCTGACCTCCACAACACAAGTACTCACCTCTGAATAAAGACTCCGTCTTGCGAACAAGCTAACGACTCTAAAATAATAAGTCTTTCACCAATAGTCGGCGTGACCTCCAATCTTACATTTAACGCTTCTATGATCTTCTCGTCGCCTTCCCTTACCATCGTACAGTATACAGCTGGTCTGATGTCATTAGGGATGGCTGGATTACTGGAACCAAAAGGAATATTCAATTTTATTTCGAAAATTGTAAATAAAAGTAACACGAATGGTTTTCTAATAGGCGTTTGACTCTCTGTCTCTGTGGTATATTAATCACCATAGAAGTTGTTGAGAAATAAAAACATTAAAGACCTGATCTTTTTTAAACGGGTCCTTGTTATCCTCTGTTCAGCGAATTCTAGTTGTTTCTTTTAATTGTATAGTTCATTATTACATATTATAAAACAAAGTCCCCCGCCGTGTCTGTCTGTCCCTATGTAAGCTTAGATCTTTAAAACTACGAAACGGATTTTGATGCGGGTTTTTTTAATAGATAGAGTGATTCAAGAGGAAGGTTTTAGGATATAATTTGTCAAGCGGGCGAAGCCGCGGGCATCAGCTAGTTATAAATAATAACTCCCATACAACATGAATCAGAAAGCAACTTTCTCAGGTGAGACCAACATCTCAATCACTAAAAGAATTATTATTATCATCTCACGGAGAAAGTGTTCAGTTAATGGTTTAACACTCATCCATTAATATGGATACCTGGACCTTTCTGATACATGCGGTATTCACTGTTTTTTATATACAAGACACTCACACTACTGTCTCGTTTTGAGGGTAGAAGAACCACTTCTTGGCAGCTTCTATACAAGGCTGGTAATTGGCTCTGCAAGCATGATCCATCACCAGACTTCGAGTCAACGTTTGCATCAAAGAATCCGTCCAAGGCATATCAGAGTAGAATCCTATTTGATCTTCAAAAGCTCGAATGGCTTTTATAATCATTCTCTATAGTAAGAAAACAATGTATTTAATATTCTATCTGATGACATAATTTAGGTCTAAGCCATCCGGGGCATCTCAAACGTGTTGTTGTCCCAGAAACAAAGTTTTTTCTATTTAAGTAGTCTGTTTTTTTAATGGATTGTTTTCATTATAATTACCGAATAAATGTTCGAATCTAAATCTTGGTCGACACGAGTATAAGCTACCAAGCGTTTCCTCAAGAACTCCATGTTTCTAACAAATGCTTTCCACGGCGCGTATTCGGTTTCATGTTCCATGGTTAGAACTAATCTGAATGCGGTATCATAGTCCATTCTTCTTGCTCTGGCTATGTTCAGAGCATCGTCTATGAGCTGAAAATAAAATGTGATTAAATATGTGATGGTTATTAGAGGAATACAAATGCGTAGCACATGTATCGCGCAGATAGTCGTATATTTATTGTTTCTTCAATAGTAAAGCCACAGATTGTTTTAAAATGTTTGGTAGATAGTAAATAACGATAGCAAAGAATGTCAGAAACGCAAAATGACATTTAACGAATTTTCAGGTGTTAGTATTTTGACACAAATGGTCAGGATCGCAAAAAGACAGATTAGCAAAATGACGGGTTCGCAAAAAGACAGATTAAAAGCCGCAGATTGTTTTTAAATGTTTGGTAGGTAGTAGGCACGGAGGGCAAAACAAAGCTACTCGTGTAAAATAGTGAGAATGACTTTTCTTATTACTTCATAATATTTTCTCAGTACATTTTCGGAACATATTTAAAAAAATAAAAAAAAAAACCCGACTGCATAAAAAATAACTACTAACTTTAAATAAATTTTGAAAAGATACAAACAAGTTCAAGAAACAGGACATTTTGACTGTCCTGTTTCTTGAACTTGTTTGTATATTTTCAAAATTTATTTAAAGTTAGTAGTTATTTTTTATGCAGTCGGGTTTTTCTATTTTTTTTATTTTACACTTTTTAGTTACTTAGATATACCATTTTAAAATCCTCATGATGAGCCCTTTATCGTGCTGTTCAGGCTGCAGAGCGAGCCAAACATTTGAATTTGGCGCCAAAAATCCGCCATTTTTACACGACTGCCCAAAAAAAGGAGTGTTATGTTTTCAGGGTTCATGTATGTATGTTTGTTTGTGAGTTTCTTTATTCCACCATAACTTCTAAACGCCTTAACCGATTTCGATGTACGTGGTATCGTTAAAATCCGTGTGTTACCCCGGGTAACATAGGCTAGGGAAAAACTAAAAAAAAATAGTGGAGCTATGATTCATGAAGAAACAGCAAAGTAATTTTTTTTTTTTTGAAAATTCGATTACGTATATAACCATCGTCTAGAACTCTTTGAGTAAATTACAAAATATACAACAGTAGTTTTCAATATCTATTCGTTCACGATCTATTGAATGAATCGATCGATCGATAGTTTAAATAATATTACAAGACGACACTCGAAAAGCAATAAATTATGCGTCGAAGTAACCTTTTTCGGAATATCTGGATATCTGGTAAACAGATGTGTAAAGCCTCTATCGCTTAAGAAACGCGGGCGCAACGACAACTTGGCGGCAACCGCCGGAGACGCCATGCTTTTGACCAATGAACAAACGTCATACACAAGACAGCCAATGAAAAACAGATTACTTGCGTTGACAAATGTTTCTAGGAGGAGCCTATCTGGATGTTTTTTGCGACGAGAGACGGGGGTCAGCAGAGACAGACGAAGCTTGACGTCGAGCTGAGACAGTTGCATAACGATAATTATAGAAGTTTGATTGAATATTGTTTGTATTTTAAATAAAAGTAGAAGAGTGTATCTAAGTAATATTTGTGAAATCGAGACAGAGAGAGGGCTGAAATTTGGTAACGTATTCCAAGTTCAAATTTTGTGTTAAAGCAAGATCCCAAGCTAATTTACAATAACTTCAGTCGCCCAATATATTTAAAGACCCAAGTAAATATGGAGGCTGCCACAAACTTCGATACCTTATATTCACTAAGGCAAAAGTTGCTAGAGCACCTTTGGTCTAACCTGGACACGGTGGCTGTGATACTATTTTTGATAATGGTAATTTATCTCCTAGTGATAGCTTGTGTAGAAGTTTGTAGGAGATGGAAAGGTGGAAATTGTGGAGAAATCGCTTTGAACTGTATAAACAATATACATCACGCAGACCATGAATTACGCGAGATGGTTTAAGCCAGGAATTTGAATACACTACTGTAAATTATCATGGGATATTGTGGCTAAAGTACCTTGAATAAAACTGTGTAACCATTATGTGTGCATTACCTCTCCTCTCGGTTGTCTTGCGATTTATATAAGCTGGTAAATAATTGTCAATATTGTGTACATATGTGTGTTAATCTAATTTGTGTACGTCAGAAGGGTTTTTCGCTTGAGATGTTCCGTTTTCCCTTATCTGACTAGGTTAGGAATGGGACTCTCGACCTAGGTTCGTTACCATCTTAGCGAACCTTGGCCTAAATAAACAAACAGTTTCTTTCGTTCATTTTATTGAAATAAACGAATAATTTAAACCATAATCACCTCTTTCTTTTATATTCCAAGATTACCTGTGTAGAGAATTTGATAATTGAAGATTGATAAAATTAAGATCAAGTCGTAATAAGGGGCACTGTATTAAATCAGTGTAGTAAATCAGTTTGGATCTCCAATAATGAACTCTCTATATGCATACTGAACCTTGAATAACATGATTTTACGTTATTGGAATTAACCAAATATAATAATTTGTACTACTATAGACTAGGTCAGAGATATAAATCCAGACCTAAGTCAGATACTTTTATTAGGGTTTGAGACTATAAGTTCCTTCTAAACTGAATTAAACCTAGTATAAATTAGTAAAACCCAAACTGAGTGAGTAGAGACACTAGTTTACAGTAACTCAATCAACACCTTGGTTCAAGTCAATAATCACTTAATTGTTCTGGAGGAGAAATACTGTTCTTGAGAGAGAGACATTTCGGCTGTGTTGTGATATAATGCACATTAATAATTCCTTAACTCCGATAGACTGATGGTATTGAGAGACACGACTGAGCGACGCCTCTGGCAGTGATAACTTAGCATACCATTACACGCCATGTCTTGCAATCCGACCCCGACCTGGATTTGGCCAAATCTAAATATAACTCAAATATAAACACATATCAAAACCATGGTTCAGGGGAGTGCCTGCCCTAAATGGGAATGTGGCAATAAAAAAATGGAAGTACCAGCCCTTACGGGATGTGGGAATCACCAACGCTTCGTAGCGTCTATATAGGGTGTCGATTGCGCCCCCAATAACATTGATCAAAGACCGGATAATCGGTGTAGGGTTCCCCCATGCTAGAACGATATCAGTCAGACGTGGTGGCTGAAATAAGCCCTAACACACATGTATCAACTTACACAATCATTCTAACGTGTCTAATTGAATTTAACTTGTAAAAACCTTTATTAAATCCGAACAAGACTGATAAGTATTGTACTAAATAATAGTATAGACGCGTTGAGACAAGCTCCGCGTTATCGAGTAGAATGATTGATAAGTCTACATTGTTCGTGCAGTGCAGTGTACTCAAGATTGACCTGTGGTCAATCTAAATCTAATTGTTGACTGAAAACCCCGAAATGACTCTCTTGATACAGTATTGTTTCCTAAACACTGGTGTAAGGAACTTCGATCCTTCCTAGATTAAATACAGTATTGATCACCAAAGGCTAATTAAGAAAGTTCGACTCTTTCTCAATATATTCATTCACGAAACGAACAGACTAGACGATCAGCGCGAGCCAACTCAGAACCTTGGTATGATGACAACACAGGCCGTCATCTTTACCGTTACAGGATCTGGTCTCAGGACCAGGCCTACCACCACACCTTGTTCGCGACAAGAAAGGCTCACAGGCATGCAACGCAATTACCGATGTCGAAGGCAGCTCTTTAATGATGACTCAAATTTTGAGAACAAAATATGGCAAGTACCCGACAGTATCTGCTATTCTTGCGAAAAAACTTTGTACCAAAAGCAGTCCCGTCGTGTATGTGTGATAAGTACTTAGTATAACAGTGTTACCGCAAGACCACCCTGACGAAATTGTGTCTTTTAATAGATATGCCAACAATATTTTACAAAACAAAACCCCTCCAAATGCATACTGGAATAATATGCGTGTAGCACCCATTCCAGTTGAGCTAGAGTGTCTCAATGAGATGGAAGTGAGACTTATCTCACGTGTTCGACCATTCGTTAAGGTAGTACGTTTGGGGGGGAGATTTGGCCAGCAAGGGTTTAAAGGTCAGGCCATTTTGTTTGCACAGCAAGTGGAAGAGCTGTCTGAACAACTTCCAATTTCGGCCTAAATCGCCTCAGAAATCTTAGCGTCAGCTAAAATATCTAAGGCCATCTAGTTTCGCATTGGTCGTTGGTCAACATAATTATTCTATCACTAAAAGGTATGAAATAAAAAATAGTAATTAAATAAAAAATAAAAAAACACGCTTGCCATGTTAAAAATTGACTAAAAAGTAAAAAATATTTAAATTAAATTTTTAAGTAAAAAATTACTTTGCAATTAAACCGCCATTGAACCCAAAAATGGAAAAAAAAGAAAAACAACATTTCATACCTTGTTCCCATTCTACACTGAAGTAATTATTTTAAATTATGTTTTACTTTTTAGTATTTTTTTTATTTAGCTTATTTTTTATTTTGATATACCCAGTGTCACTCTCACAGTAAATACGAATCTAACGACACCTCTCAAGCTAAAATCCATCAAGCCGTTCAGGCTGCAGAGCGGGCCAAACATTTGAATTTGGCGCCAAAAATCCGCCATTTTGTTTTTTATTTTTAATTTTAGTATACCTAGTGTCACTATCACAGTAAATACGAATCTAACAACACCTTTCAAGCTAAAATCCATCTAGCCGTTCAGGCCACAGAGCGTGCCAAACATTACAATTTGGCGCCAAAAATTCGCCATTTTTTTATTTTGATATAGACCGTGTCACTCTCACAGTAAATACGAATCTAACGACACCTCTCAAGCTAAAATCCATCGAGCCGTTCAGGCCACAGAGCGTGCCAAACAATTATGCATACATACATACTCTCCAAAAACATAATCCTCCTTCTGGCGCAGTCGGGTAAAAAAACAGTATTACTACAACCGGAGATCAGAGACGAAGTTATGGTACTTACAGTTGCACGATTGAGGGGATGAATTTGCTCCCTCGTTTCTGGTTCTTCAAGAGCTTTAATGATTATGTCCCATAGGTCAGGCTCGTAGTTGACTCGATAGTACCCTGATAAAAAGATATAATTATTTAAAATAAACAAACTTTGCAATGTCATATCATTATGACTTAATGATATTGTGTTCCTTGCGTGGAGATTCTCTTAATTTAAGAGAAACCCAGTCGTATGTTGATGCGAGAATTATTCAAAATTGCTTGCCATTTAGATTTTTGCTGGCGATCTGGCTACCTTGACGTATCCAAGGGGGATAACACATAATATATTAATAGTACCCCAGTTGTATCAAGTATAAAATGTTAAATCTTACCTTGCCCCTGGATATTGAACAGGACCCAGTCTTCGTCACCGAGAGCAAAGTACAATCTGTGAGATTGTTCAATCATTTCCAATGGATATATTCTTTCTGAATCAAAGTTTTTTTCAATGCTGGTAGTGTAAGTTATTGGTATTTTCATTGCAATGAATGGCTTGTTGGAAAAACCAAAACGTTCCTGCAAAAGATTACAACATTACGAGACCAATTGTCTTTTTTAAACTTTCACGGTCAGAACACATTATAAAACATACGGGTAAAGATATTTTATTTCTCAAAAGAATTACAAATTCACCTACAGAGAAAAACATAAATACGTTTACAATGTTATCTGCCAGTTAAGCGTAGATAAAAACAAAAACAAATATGCATCTTAAAACTACGTTACAATAATACTTCGACTTAGCATCCATCGTTTTCTCATAACAAGTACAAAATTAACAAATCAGAAGAAGGTAGGTTACGCACAAGAAACAAGAAAGAACACAAAAGTTTTGGGCAGTGAGGGTAGGGTGCAATTTAATAGTTGTTGCGTGTTTACTAAGTCACAGTCGACGCGCAACCGTCATCGTAAACGGTCGAGTATTACGCGTCGTCTTTACGTTGGTGCCGTGTGGGGTCATTGACCTTGAAGCTACGCAATGGCCTCTAAAGTGTTAAAATGTCAAAACTGTAACATTGTGATCAGCGAAGTGCTTGCATTTGTGCAAAATAAAATTGAAGTAATGGATGAAGAAAGTCTAGTGCAAATCTGTGTGACAGCTTTTTCTGAGGAGGAAGTCGAAAATGCCAAAAGTCTGTTGTTTGATTCAGTTCAGACTTCAAAACGTAACATAACGCGCAAAAATAAAGGCAAGACCAACAGAAATTTGGAGGATATTATAAGCCTTCTCAAACAGACAGACCCTGAGTTAATACCAATTTTTGTGGCGCGCGATTTACAGAAATTGCCACCAATATCTTTTGACCATATAGATGTCACAAGATTACTTAAAGATCTCCTTATTTTGTGAAGTGACATATCTTATATTAAGGAGAAATATGTTACTGTCGATCAATTCAGTGTACTAAAATGTGACCTGGAGAATCTCAAAAGAGCTTCATTGGTTAACGTTCATAATTTGAACGTTAATAACAAAAGAGGTGCTTTTGTTTACGATACCTATGATAGCGGGCCAATGGGCTTAGTGACACACAGCGAACAGCTGATAGTGCGTGACGCGCAGGATCAGCTATCCCTTTCACCCGAGCGCGCTAACGATATGTGCGTCTCGCTTGCAAAACCGGATTTGTCGATACAAGTGAACGAGCCTGTCATCGGTACGGTGCGTGCGGCTTCACAGCTGAGTCATGCGCCGTCTCAAAGTTCGGTACCTACTCATGCGCAAATGATGGTAGACAACAAAACAATGAGTCACGATGATATCGAGAAAGCAAAGGAAAGGACCTTAGCGGATATTGTACAGCAGCCAGGTATTTGGAAAGGAAATAAACAAGACGAAGAATGGATAGAAGTTAGAAAAAAATGATACAAAAATCGTTTTATTGGGCAGAAAGGTACAGCAAAAAGTGATGTTGAAATGAAATTTAAAGCGGCAGATATTAAAATCCAACTCTTTATTAATAACGTAGACAAAGGTGCATCAGTGAGCGATATATCGAGTTATATTTTAAGTAAGACTCAAGTATCCGTACAGTTGGAAAAGGTGGTTATGAAACAGGAGAGAGAGTACAACGCCTATAAAGTTTACGTTCCGAGACATAAGTTACCAGTCTTCATGAACGACAACCTGTGGCCTGAGGGCGTCAATTTCAGGAAGTTTATTTATTTCAGAGGTAAACCTGCTGAAAAATTACGAGTAACTACACCTAGTCATAATGGAACAAAGTCTAATTAATTTTGTAAGCTTCAACTGTAAATCTATTCATAGATCTATTGACGGTGTAAGATCACTTTGCTATTCGTCTGAAATCATTGCACTTCAGGAGACGTGGCTTCTATCGCACGACATAGCCTTCTTAGGAACTATCCACAAAGAGTTCGCTTTTGTGGGCAAGTCAGCTGTGGATTCGTCGAACGAGATACTACGCGGGCGGCCATATGGCGGCGTGGCGCTAATCTGGAGACGGAGTTTGTTTACATCGGTGTCCGTCATTGAGTGTAAAAGTGTGCGTCTAGTGGCGGCTAAGTTTGTAGTGGCAGAGCGCGTTTTTATAGTTTTTTCCGTTTACATGCCTACCGACTCAATGGACAACCTTATTGAGTTTACGGAGTGTTTAAGCGAAATAAGTGCAATTATTGAGAACGAGAACGTTGAAAGTGTATTTGTGTTGGGAGATTTTAATTCACACCCAGGTGAGCGTTTTGGTGTTGAGTTATTTAGTTTCTGTAAAGAACAAAACTGGTTATGTGCAGATATAGAGAGACTTGGATTGAATTCTGATACATATACATATGTTAGTGACACTCATAATAATTGTCGTAGATGGCTTGATCACTGTGTGGTCACGAAGGCTGCCTGTCAAACTATTGTAGATGTTAAGATTGTGTATGATGTTTTTTGGTCAGACCACTTACCCGTACAGCTGACATGCAACCTAAAAGTATTGCAGCCAAAAATTGTTAGCACTAAGGCTTCATGTAACAGGATTAAGTGGGGGATTAGAGAAGCTAGCCAAATAAATAGGTACCATGAGTTGTGTCATGAGAAGTTGCGAGAAGTTGACTTTCCGGTTGTTTTTGTGATAATATGTGCCACAACCGCGAGCACAGACTACATATAGATAACTTGTATAAAACTGTTATTAACTTTTTAAGTGAGTCAGCAGCGGCAACTTGTTTGTGTCGGACTGAATTGAGGCGGAGGTACGTCACGGGTTGGAACAAACATGTGAAAGAGGCTCATGCGGAGGCTCGACTAAGGTTTGAGCTTTGGATGCAATATGGTAAACCCGGTGTGGGACCCATTTATTGCCAAATGCGTGACTCTCGAAAAGCTTTCAAATCAAAGCTAAGGTGGTGTCAAAATAACCAGCAGCAAATTAAAATGGATATTATTGCTTCTCACCACTCGGCGAGGAATTTTGGAAGCTTTTGGAGAGAAACAAAGAAGTTGAATCCTGAGGCGAGTCTCCCTTCGAGCGTTGGGGGCAAAAGTGAGTCGGTCGATATTGCTAACTTATTCCGACAGCGTTTCAAAATTGATCCACCTCTGGGTCCAGCAGACCAAACATCAAATATAAGTTGTAATGACCTAAGTGTACGTTTCACTGCTCGTGACGTGTCTTCTGTCATCAAAAACATGTCTAGGGGTAAGTCGCCTGGTCACGATAGTTTGAGTATTGAGCATCTGCAGAACGCAGGTGTTCATCTCCCTAGGGTACTTGCCTTACTTTTCAACCTATGTGTCAGTCATTCTTATCTGCCGGCTGATCTAGTGAAAACAGTTGTGGTGCCCGTTCCTAAGAATAAGACCGGTGATATGTCTGATGTTAATAATTACAGACCAATATCCTTGGCAACGGTTACAGCGAAAGTTTTTGATTGTTTACTTGACCGTTGTCTAGGTAAACAATTAAAAATTAACGACAAACAGTTTGGTTTTAGGGATGGGTTATCAACTGAGACTGCAATCATGACCCTAAAGAGTACAGTGCAATATTACACTGGGAGGAGGACACCTGTGTATGCATGCTTCCTGGATTTATCCAGTGCTTTCGACCTTGTCTCATATGACATCTTGTGGGAAAAGTTGTCAAATGAAGCAAACCTGCCGCCAGAAATAATTAATGTCCTAAAGTTCTGGTACGATAACCAACACAACGCTGTGCGGTGGGCAGGCTCATACTCAGATGTGTACAGGTTAGAGTGTTGGGTGAGGCAAGGGGGTCTGACCTCCCCTAAGTTATTTAACATCTATGTGAATAAGCTGCTCGAGGAACTCAGCAGCACTGGCATCGGATGCACGATTGATGGTGTGTCCTTCAACAACATCAGTTACGCTGACGATATGGTGCTGCTGAGTCCGTCGATCAGTGCTCTTAGGAAGCTGTTAAATATATGTGAGTGCTATGCTGCGGCCCATGGACTAAGGTATAATGCCAAGAAAAGCGAGCTGTTGGTTTTTATGGCACAAAACAAGACCTATGAGGTGGTACCACCAGTCTCGCTATGTGGTGCTACTCTAAACAGAGTCAAACAGTTTAAGTACCTTGGTCACTGGGTTACAGAGGATGGCACTGATAACTGTAATATTGAGAGGGAGCGGAGGGCATTGGCCGTAAGATGCAACATGCTGGCCCGCAGATTTGCAAAGTGCGACAGTAATGTAAAGATTACTCTGTTTAGGGCTTATTGCCAGACCTTTTATACTTGCAGTCTGTGGACCAGATACACGCAGAAAACGTTTAATGCCCTGCGTGTGCAATACAACAATGCTTTCCGAATACTGCTGTTGCTGCCTCGTTTCTGTAGCGCGTCAGGGATGTTCGCAGCAGCGCGTACAGACGACTTCTTTGCGATCATTCGTAAAAGATCCGCTTCATTACTGCGTCGGATGCGGGGCGGCGACAACAGTCTTCTGAGCGTTGTTGCTAGTAAGACTGAAGGCCACCTTATGGGGCACCTGTGCGCAGTGCATGTACTGTTGCCTGGTGTCTCCGTGAGGTGGCGTAATTAAGTATTAGTAGTAATAGTGTGTTTTAGTCTATTATACTAACATAGGTTAAGGAATACTAACAAATTTATGGGTTCTACCTGAATTAAAGATAAATAAATAAATAAGGCCTGCGACATAGTGTAGAACAAGCGATTCATTAGAATGTTTTCGGTTAATATTTGTACATACTTATACATAATAATTTATTTATTTTTTGTTTATATGGACTATCATTATTTATTTTTGACTATATTTGTTTGTGTTGTTTTTTTTTATATTTGCTGGGAAACATTATAACATTAACACATTATAAAACATAGTAATGGAAACGGGTATTTATCGCGAATTTTACCTTTATTATAAGCCCGACGTTTCGACCGGATTACACCAGCCGTGGCACACTAGGACAGCACACTAAACTAACAGTGTCCGCATAATGAGATGATTTCACTTAGTGATCACTGAATTTACCTTAGTAAGCAACACTCCAGTGCCTCGTACACGTGTAACTCGTATCATAGGGTATCCATTGTTTTGAATCCACGGGTGCAAGTACTCGTCGAAGTCGTCGTCTAACACACTGGTATGGCTCGTTCCAAACCATTCGTTGTTCACAGCATCTATAAAGTTCAGTGTGGTCACCCATTCTAGCGCCCTGGAAAGAAGATTTCAGCAATTGTACGGGCAAAGTTCATTAAAATTCATGTCAGTCAAATTTTGTGCAAAACAAAATGTGGACTGGTTGTCGAGTTTACATCCCTGAGGATGTCCCATAGAGGGGCGAAACCCGTATCGAATATTCGTGTAGACTTAGTTTTCATGTTGCGTGATTACGTACATTCTGCATGTGCATCTTCATCTTCATCATGCGCGTAGTAGTAGGGCTTTTTATTTTTTTAGGGCTGCATTTTGCATGGAAACCTTGTTTTATTTTTTTGCGGAATTAATGTGATTGCTCGATCCAAACCATTTGCCGTTCACAGCATCTATGAATGTGAACGAGTTCACCCAATCTAACGGCCTGGGCAATAATTGGCGACGTTATTATTTTAGTTTCTAGAATAATTTCAATTACAAAAAATATACCTTTTGTTACTAAATTAATCAATATTTCTCAACGATCTTTCAAGATCATTTAAAGTAATTTTAATTTCAATTTTAACATACACCGTGTGTAGAAGTGTTTGCGCTGCTAACTGAATGAAATCAGTTTCTTCATCACCAAGCACGATCCTCATCATCCTCATTAAAGCTGGAGCCTTGTACTTCAGGATTCCATTCACACCGATGTGGTCTCTAATAACATCTTCTTCGAACAGATCATATGCTGGCTCTAATGCTTTTGAACTCGAGTACGAATCACGGAGTAAGCTCTCTTGTATGACTTCAGTAACGAATAATGTATTGATATCTAGCTCAGTTGTGCCGAAGTACCTCATCTGGGGAAAAAACAATGCAGTAAAAAACCTTTTTCAACCTTAGTAATATAAATGAGCTTTTAATTTATCATCATTGAATACCTACTTTTCTCATCATTTCCCAACCTGCATACGAGGCAAGGCCTGACACCACCCATTCGTACCGCCTGTTTTGCGGGTAGATCACATACCCAAACCATTGTTTAGCCATTGCTTCTGCTATCTTCGGGAATATTACACTCTGCATCTTTATTTCGTGGCTTGGATCCATGAACAAGTAAGGTTCCCTGATTATATAAAATAAAACTACATTAACCGATCAGGTCCAAAAATTATGATTTGTATACATTAATAATGTCTACAATTG
Source organism: Xestia rhomboidea (assembly GCA_963853795.1). Lineage (NCBI taxonomy): Eukaryota > Metazoa > Arthropoda > Insecta > Lepidoptera > Noctuidae > Xestia > Xestia rhomboidea. Next base: position 18,416,447 of record OY970759.1, read on the forward strand.
ATGTTATTCTTTGTGTAGATAGATGCATTTTCTATTTTTAACATTATTTATGTATAATAATATTATAAAGAAGTAAAATTAGTTTGTCAGTAAGTTCGTGTGTAGGAGGTAATCTTCAAAACCACTGAGCCGATTCTGAAAATTATTTCACTAACAGAAAGCTACATCTCCGAGCGTCTTACGATACGTTTCGTTCCCTTGGGTTATTTTCGTACAAAACGTGAGTGAAGCCGTGGGAAAAAGCTAGTTGTACATAAAACAGAACTGCAAAGACTCACCAAATACCAATAACAGAAAGAGCATTCCAATCTGTTGACACATCTGGGAGCCCGAATATATGTAATCTTTTATCTTGATTCTGAACAATTCCTGTGTATTCCTTGTTAGTCCATACGTTTAGGAAGGTATAGAATAAGTAAATAGCTATCATTGTATGGGGTAGAGACGGACCATTGAGGCTCTCTGGTCTTCCGTATATCAAGACGTCATTTGAAACAACATTAACATGTTTAAAGTTGTGAGCTATCATTCCCCGAAGACATGGCGGCCCTGCCAATGGACGGAATTGATTCCTGAAATAATGTGTCTGTAATGTATGGGAATGGAAACCCAATTCACGCCTACTTGGTGGTTCGTAATGGGGATGAATCAGGCTTACGTTGTAAGTAAAATAAGAATAGCTATTAGAGGGCATGAACACGCACAACATAGCTATTATTATTCGCTTCTAAAGCCGTAAAAAGTGAAAGTGAAAGTGTGTTTTTAATTTTTAAGTAAGAAGAGGAAAATTCTGGTAGGTTTGTAGTAGGTATGTAAAAAAAACTTAAAACGAAAATTAGTTAGAACAAGAATCTGTATTACGTTTTTGAGATACGGGACTTTTACGTGAAAATACAGCAGTAATTTCGTTTTTTATTAACTTAAGTAGGTACTATGAAAAACCAATTAATATTTGCTGTTCAGTGTAAATAATATTGTTAATATATTTGTTGGTGCAACGGAACCCTTTGTTCAATTCTGAATAGGTACGGGCTCATCGACCGTCTCTGGGATAGTGATGCCTATTAGCTGAACTCCAAAACCTGTCCCCTTCTTTAACCTGAATTTTATTTTGAAATACTTACGCGCTGTTTTCCTCCAACAAAGAATTCGACACCAAACTTGAGTATTCCAAATTGTTGAACTTGAAGCTTATTATTGGCATCTCGGTAAGCTCGTCCACGCAGGGGAACACGCGACTTGCGTGCGATGGATGCAGATTCATTGAAAGATAATTGCTAAAATATAAGAAGGGTTTAAAATGAATATTTTAAATCAAAAAGACCAACAAATTAAGTACTGTAATTGTGCCGATGACATAACAAAGGCAGCATTCACAGGTTAAATCTCATTCGATAGCTTTTATCTGGAAGTATAAATACGGCTGTTGGATCTAGTTATTTCCGTTTCGCCCAACCATGATATAAATATCATGGTTGGGCGAAACGATTAAAATCTACAGAAAGACGATTGAAAAGTAAGCACAAATTAAAAAAAGAAAGTTAGTAATGAGTAAGTTATTACTTGTTTTGATTGTATTTTCCCAGGTGAAGTCCACGACCATCATTAGCTAGTTGAGCAATGTACTCTATTACAACAATTAGAGCCGAAGCGAAGACCGGTGGGGCGATATACAGGAGTCCATTATCAAGATAGAAGTCAGCCGCTATGGCATTTGCAATTGAAAACACTCCAACTTTCACAGATTTGATAAATAGATCTGTGGCGTGTAGAACTATTTTATCTTCCCTCGTGTCGGGGGATAGCCTAATTTCAAGAACAGCACGTCCATCGAAAAAGTTCCCGTAAACTGTTGTTTCAATTGCATAACTTTGTACTGTTTGACCAGGTCTTATATGTACCTTTCCTGAACCATCACGAGTTGCATTCACTGCTTCTGCTACATCAGTTACTTTATCATTTTCTTCAATAAGGTTTGGCACTATCGAATCTCCAACGTTGTCGGGTGTCGGTGACGTGGCAAACACGTTAAATAATATCACGGATGAAAAGAAGACGTAGTACTTCCACTTGAAAGTAGTCTGCACCATTTTATTGAATTTAATTGTCCGATCACTACTCTGTCCATGTAATATTTCGCCGTGGGGTTGCAAAACTAATGTGGCCTTAAGGAAGATGCGTAAGTATTTAAGCAATCGTTTTGACAGATAATAGTAAAGCAGTTATTGATTGATCGTTAGGATAAGGAGAGTAGTAAGTAATCATGCGATAAATAATTATGTGTCGTGATACCGTGATCATTAAATTACTAATTACATTAATCCGTGTGTTTGTCAGATTGTCCGTTTTTCTGACGGACGTGATTTTTGCGTAAGGATACGTTCATTGGCCGGAGAGTGACATTTTCAAACATGAGCTGTATTACTATATTATTATCTATTAAAAGATAAGGTTTAAAGTTAACTTATACTTTTGTAACGTCTGTATTTCTTCGAAGAGTTAAGCAAACGTGTTCCTGAAGGACATCCACTGTATGGGACTACATGTAACAATAATGCTGGCGAGGAAAAATGCAATGTGTCTCGCGCACTTAGTTTGGCGGCCAGTTGTTTGCCCCGCGCTGTGGCAACAATGTGTGTTCGAATAACTAATGTAAGAGACGTCAGTACTTCCTTTTGGGTAACAGTTATAAAGACTTCATTAATGAACTCTGGAATTTCATTTACTGTCCTCTCTACGACCACATAGTACAAACCCAACATCCATATTTCACCAGTAGTACTGAGCGAGGTTATTGCTGTTTCATATAGAATTTCGCTAGCGAGGGGTATTGCATTATCCAGTGACTGGGTTGTGGAGGTCAGATAGGAAGCCACTCCATATAAAATACTGGTATTCAAGCTGGAACCCGTTAGACTGGAAACGAATACCAGCATACTTGGAAGAGGGAATGGAGGGTTGGTAATAAATGTTAACGAGTGAAACGTCATCGTTGTATTCAAACAAATCCATTGCTGGACATTGACTTTCGAAATCGCAAAATTTATCAGTTTCAAAGTTCATAAACATTAAACTTTGTCGTTTTTGCATGTACTAATATTTTTAGGGTTCCATACCCAAAAGGCTTACTTTAAATTATTTAACCTTCGCAGTCCGTCCGTCTGTGGGCTGTATCTCGTGACCCGTAATAAGTATAGACAGTTGAAATTTTCACAGAATGTGTATTTCTGTTACCGCTATATCAACAAATAATAAAAATAAATTAGTAATTATAGGGGGTTCCCCTACTACGATGGTGCGGAACCCTCCACGAGCATGTCCGACTCTCCCTTGGCCAGTTTTTATCTCTAACGATACCTATCTCCCTCCAAAAAGTGTCAAAACGGATAGAGATAATAAACGGTAATTCCCAGTTTTAATTGATTTTCCCTGTTAATAGGCTTAGAGTTATTATTTAGCTTTCTATCTCAGATGAAAAACTACTTAAAAACAAAACAAGATAACACTTTCCTTTGTCGGTAGTAGGTATCGAGTTATCAATATTTTGGTAGAAAGCAGTTCAATATTTTACAAATAGGTTAAACAAACACTTTTAACATTTTTTTTTAAAAAAAGATCAGACTGGTGTTTCGTATCTGACTACTTTGAAAAAAAATAGCCGAAACAAACTCTGAGGTCGTAGTCTCTTTTAAAGTCCAGACATAATCTTGCTCAACTCACATAAGAACTATGCAGATTAGTGCTCAAGATGGTCTTTCGAAGAAAGAACGACACGGATTGGAGTGCGTACTGTCCAGTTAGTGCAAGCATTTGTCAGTTATCGTGTAGCTCGCCTCATAACTCAAGGAGCTCAAAGACACGACGAACATTACGACTACATTGTTACATTATAAAGCAGATATAACATTTATAGTTGCGTGTTTATTTTGTCTATGACTTTTAATTGTTGACTACTGGCCTTTTTCAAAACATTTCAGAAAATGGAATAATAACTTGCACTTACCAGAAATTTCTAATTAAAAAAAAAAAAACAGAATTGGAAGCAGTTTATTTCATTATTATGGTTTTTGGAAAACAAACTGTTTCGTACCTAAGAATTTTTTTCAAAGTTTTATATAATTTTGCAATGTGTACCTACATATTACAATCAATAATATTGGTTATTTGAATTAGAAATTATCATTCATATATGTCTTAATTCTAATTATTTAAATAACTTCTTAAATAATTAATATTTTTACATTTATTTTTATATCTAATATTATAGAACACAATTTGTTTGGTTTGGAGAATAGGCTACCCACATAAATTGCAGCGTATAATAATGAAACGTATATCAATTTTCTTCCTTATAATCTCTAGATTACAGTGGTAATATTAGCTAAGCCTTGGGTAACTGATATACGGAGAAATTCGAAAATGAAAACGTGAATCTAACAATAACCTCAAAACGAGCAATAATGTCTGATTGGATAGGTGTAACCGGTATTTTAAGTTAAAATAGTGCACTGTTCAATAACAAAAATAAAATTAACAAAGTAACTCATCCGTGTCTGTATACTACTTGAAAGATTTTGATACAATTTTCACGATTTGACTGATTTACGAGACAGGATTTATAATTCATTTCGAAATAGTGCGGCATCGCCTAGTCATTACATTGAAACGTTCCTCGTCAATTTATTTAATCGTGACAATTGCATCAAAATACTTTCAGTAAGAAGTTCCGAAGAAAATCAGGGACTAACAGACCGACATGGTGTGGAACTTTATTTATGGGTAGTATTTAAACGCAAATGCAATAAGATTCTGAATTCCCATCAAAATTACTGATTGCACAGCAAAATATTCAACTCAAAATATCACTAAACATACTACAATTTATTTTCGCAGCGTACAGCGATTTTTCCTAAAGCAAAAGGTTTTTCATCAATGCACAGCTAATAATCTTAATGCACATTATACATGTTAACTCTTTTTCTTTTAAATATAGCTTCTATTTTTATATTATTTACAGCAGTTTTTCTAAATAAAACAGCATTTTATTAGTCACAGTCGTCTTATTATTTTTTAATTACCACATAATGAGAGGCTTATGTTTAACCTACCACTAGATTTAGTAAAATGTAACGGCAAAAAAATCACTTTTGATTGCCAAAAATAGTAATGGCATACAATTAACGAACCACTAGATTTAGCTAAATGTAACGGCAAAAACATCACTTTTGATTGCCAAAATTAGCAAATGATCAACATTTTAGTTAATGACCACGAAAAATTGAACTGTTAAGCTCTTGCATCCGAGTCGAGGGAGACCCGGTCGCGCGGGGCTCCTACTATGAATGGTTTATAAAAAAAAATTGCCTAGGCAAAACTAGTTTAACCACCACATTAAAATTTGACGCTCAATTTACTAAATTTGGTGATCAATTGATATTTTAGGTGATAGATGTTATTGATCACAAAGTTATTTTTGGTGGTCATTATATTTTCCCCCGTTTTTTTTTGCGTGTGCCCAACACATTTTAATAGTAGCCTCTGTGCCATACACTTCTTGAAAAGCATTTTGAATGCTTTTTGCTGCGTCGCAAATAAGTGCTTTTGGTTCTATATTAAAAGCATAAAGAGTTAAAGCGCCCCTTGGGAAGGGGTCCGCAAGGACCGAAGCCTGCCGGGGCTGCGGGACTATTCGAAAGAGATACCGTGGTCCCGGAACACAAAGGGCGAGGAAGGAACATAAAAAAAGCGCCCCTTTTGAGTACATCGAACAGCACTACAAAATCTTCTTTACGCTCCGAACCTTTTTTCAGTTAATTTGTTCTGCTTTTAGAAATAATGCAATGTAAAAGGATTTTTTTGTTATAATAATCATTAAATTTGCCGAGCATGGCTTCTTGAAAATTAAGACAAATATGATGAACAGGTTTTGTTGTACTTACTGGTTAATATGCGACTGGGATAGTTATTTTGCTAAGAAATATGGAAAATTTGCTGTGCAGTCAGTATTTATGCTATGTATGTAGTATTTTTGTACAAAAATAAATTTAACTGTATTGCATTATGAGGAAAAAAGTAATGTTATATTGATGTATAATTTCGAATTATCTGCAGTTTGAGTTTTGTTAAACATTTAGTTTATTTGTAGTGAAATGTTATTTGTTGTAAAAAAGAATATAAATGATAAGTATGTAGGTATTGATAGGCTATTATTTATTTGATATGCAATTTATAATATCGCTTTATTTATTTTAATATTTATTGAAGTAAGCATATAACATCCCAAACACCATTAAAGCCACAATGACTGGAAAAAATGACACTTTAGAAGAGGTAAAATAATAGAACGAAAAGTATTATTGTCATTAATTATTAGGAAACTATGATTTAATTTGCTTTTATAATCCGCGCCGACTACTGGCGACTGGTGTAGTTTATCTGTAGATTGTTTATTTCCGCATACGTTGTGATAAATGAAAAAGTCCACAAATGAAATACATTGCATTTTGTACCTAATCGTAGTGCGTTAAGAACCAGTTTTCGAGGAAATGTATTGAAAAGTATTTTACCAATATAAACTACCACAATTTTTTTTCTAGAGTAAAAACGACAAAATAAAAACAAACAAAACACAACTTGCTTTCTATCTATAATTTATTTAATTTGATGTAAATATGTTATTAAAATACTAAAAACAGTTATACAATACAAACCTAAAAAAAACCATTTCGTAGTGAACCTTTGAAGAGGAACAAACTCCCAGACTAGACTATTGTAATATTGTACAGATTTTTGATTTGCAAATTCCTTTACTCCTAATGCGAACTTAAGTTCTGCCAAAACGACCTTACCTACATTTTTATAAAAAATAAAAATATATTATTTTCAGACAAATAAGTCCATAGAAGAGGTTAGTAAGAGAAATCTTATAACGTAAACTGGCCTGCAAAAATAAGTATCACACTTTCAAAATTGCAATAACTTTTTAAGTACACAAGATATACTTTCGAAACAAAAAGGACTAGAAAAATAGTTTAATTTTGTCTATAGTTTCAAAGAAAGGTGATAAAATTGCTTTATAACGTTTTTTTATTTAAAATCTCTAACTTCTATAGTTTAGGAAAAATTTAAATTTTAATAGTGTAGTACCTACTTATTTTTGCAGGTCAGTGTATATGAGATTTCTGTTACTAACCTTTTCTATGGACTTATTTGTCTGAAAATAAACATTGTTAAATACGTCCATCATTAATAATCCAATATTAAAATGTTGTAAATTATTACTATGCAGTCATTTCAGGCCCTTAAACATCCAAAATGTATGCTTTAGAACCAATTAAAATGAATCAGCGTTAACTATCCAAAATCATCAATTACTTCGGAAATTGGGACAAATTTTGAGTGGGTTGGCATCGTTTTGCAAAACTAAGCTCATGCCACATCTCACAACACTATGATGCATGGTCGACTATCCATGAATAAACAAACCAGAGATGAGAATCATTCCAGAGAAGATTCTCATTAACTTGTTCGAGTGCTCGATCAGCCGCCAATCGAGAGTCTTGTAAATTGCTATTCATGACCCAGGTTGAAAACTGTAGAAAAAAATAAATTTCCGTTTAGATGTAGTTATAACTGCGCCCCTAAGAGCAAATACTTTCAAAATGTCGGTTTCGAGAAAAAACCCAATTTATTTGTGACAATATCAGACAAGCCTACAATTGCTGCATTTTTCTTGTTGACCATGCTCCATGCTACTCCGATGTATTATTTTTATAAAAAACAGGAATTCCTCAAAATGACGGTTACTGCATTTACTACTACAAGGGCAGAATAGATAGGGTGCAACCATCGTCCATGGAAGGCATGATCCTGTATTAAACAAGGTCGTGGATCATCAGTCGTAGAAGTTACATGAAATCCTGTCCCGAATTTGATCTTATCCTATTTTTACTCTATCACACTCATTTTAAATATTATTTCCCTAAGGAAATCAACAGAATAATTAGTAAAGTGCAAATCTGGAGAGTTAGAAAAATAAATATTGTATATCCGTTCAATAACAGTGAAAAATAAGTAGTGTATCGGTCATCGACTGTGAAAGATTACATTTTTTTTTGCCTTTTGACATCTTATGTTCAACTCAAATGCGGTTGTATAATCCAACATCTATTGATGTTATTTAAGTCTTTATATTCATTATTTAATTACTATACAGACCTATAAAAATAATATTTATATGTATCAGAAGCAGAAATTATGTGATTCGTAGTTATGTGTTTGAGCCGTTTGGGGATGAAACACTGGTGCTATGGGGTTCGAGTACCTACCTATATTTCGGGACATTACCAAACGGTTAGTCGACTCTTTTTGTGACCACAGGGCTGGCCTATTTCTGGGTCAAAGAATCAGCATTGCCATCCAACGAGGCAATGCTGCCAACTTTCTGGGCACTTTCCCTTTTAATTCTTTTAATACATCTATTATTTTAGTTCAATACTTACTAGGGAACTTAGGTCTTTATCAGCCATGTTATCGGCTAGGATGAAAATCACCTCTTCAAGTTTCTCAGGACCACCGTACCTGAAATATAAATTATTATTTATATTTTAAAATTAATAAGCTACAGTGTCAGACGCTTAATATACTCTGGCCATTAATGGACGCCGACAAAGACAGCAACTATTGAGTTACTTTGAAGAAATTAGTAATTTCGCAATTATCAACCATGTAACATTTATTTGCTTTTCTTTATTAACCTATCGCATCATGGACGTAGATTTATTTCCAAATTGTTTACTAGACACAAAAACCAAACTAAACTGTTCTTATGTATCACGTCACAGCTAAGATTAAAAAAAAAAATCTTGTATATTTTATTGAATAGCTTTGACACGTACATTTTCCTGATTTCCGATTTCTTTAATCTCAAAAATTGGAGAGCTAAATTTGCATTCGCGTAACTGCTTCCTGCAACTGCAGCGAAGATTTTCACTCGTTCCTCGACAACATATGGGCTATTTGATGCAATAGTTTGTTCAAGTAACCTGTAAAAAACAAAAGCAAGTCATAAAATCCAACTCCAGAAAGTGTAGTAAGAAAGTCTTAAAAATGTTCGTCGAAATACGAGTGTGCCTTATATAGTTCCTAGCGGTACTCCAAACTCATTTTTCAGTTCAATGATCAAATTAATCATTCTACAACGGTGGAACTACAGGGCTATTTTATGACGGCTAAGAATTCATAGTAATGCAATAGGACTTACCCCTTAATAAAGACTCCGTCTTGCGAACAAGCTAACGACTCTAAAATAATAAGTCTTTCACCAATAGTCGGCGTGACCTCCAATCTTTCATTTAACGCTTCTATAATCTTTTCGTCGCCTTGTCTTACCATTGTACAGTATACAGCTGGTCTGATATCATGCAGGATGGCTGGATTACTGGAACCAAGAGGAATATTTAATTTTGTTTAGAAATTTGTAAAAACGGAATACGAATAGTTTTCTATTAGGCGTTTGACTCTCTGTCTATAGTATATTAAGCACCATAGATAATCAGGTTAGCTTACATTCTGTGGTACTTTGGTTTGAGGTGTATAGTGCATTTCTTATACTGCATGAATCAGAAAGCAACTTTCTGAATGAGACCAACATCGTTATCGCGAAATGAATTATTATTATGGTCTCACGGAGAGAGCGTTCAGTTTAATGGTCTACACTTATCCTTAAATATGACCAGACCTTTCTGATACATGCTGTGTTTACTGTTTTTGATAAACGAGACACTCACACTACTGTCTCGTTATGAGGGTCGTAGAACCACTTCTTGGCAGCTTCTATACAAGGCTGGTAATTGGCTCTGCAAGCGTGATCCATCACCAGACTTCGAGTCAACGTTTGCATCAAAGACTCCATCCAAGGTATATCAGAGTAGAATCCTATTTGGTCTTCAAAAGCTCGTATGGCTTTGTTAATCATTCTCTGTAGTAAGAAAACAATGTATTTAACATTTTATCTGCATGATGACATAATTTATATAACGCATCCGGGGCATTTGAAACGTGTTGTCTTCCCAGAAACAAAGAATTTACTGTTAAAATAGTCGGTTTTTCTCCCGCTGTGGATTAATGGAAATTCTCATTATAATTACCGAATAAATGTTGGAATCTAAATCTTTGTTGACACGAGTATAAGCTACCAAGCGTTTCCTCAAGAAGTCCATGTTTCTAACAAAGGCTTTCCACGGCGCGTATTCAGTTTCATGTTCCATGGTTAGAACTAATCTGAATGCGATATCATAGTGTAGTTTTCCTGCTCTAGCTATGTTAAGAGCATCATCTACAAGCTGTAAACAAAGTCAGATCATTATTAAACTGTAATTGTTCAAAATATGTCTGTTAATAATATTATAATAGTTTTAAAGAACCAAAGCCATACAAGAAGCAAAATAACCTACATTTTTGCACTTGGTTAAAAATATTAAAACCTGATCTGATCTTTTTTTGGGTTCAATAAAGTTGCAGAATAAACCATTTATGAGGAATATTTTACTATCCAAATTGATGTTTTAAAAGCTATACAGTGAATGCAATACTTTGTAAAGTACTCGTGTGTCCACGAGCTTGTGGTCCGGTGTTATTATATTTTCTCTCACATCGTTACGTATTTTCATATTACTTAGACTAAGACAGAGATAGTTTTACAAGTACAAGAGATTCTTGTTACTTACCGTAGCACGATTGAGCGGATGAATTTGGTTCCTCGTCTCTGGGTTTTCAAGAACTTTAATGATTCTTTCCCAAAGGCTAACCTCGTAATCGACGCGATAGTATCCTGGGGATAGCAAAGAGTAAGATAACGAAAGTGGAAGGTCCTAACGTGGCATTGTATGGTAAATGTCAGATTTATTTTTTAACTATGAAAGCTCTTCTTCTCATTAGAATAATGCATTTTTTTCTTTGTCACGTTTGAATGCTCAGGTGTTTCAAATAATGTTTTGTTAAGCTTACCTTGCCCCTGAATATTGAAAAGGATCCAGTCTTCGCTACCAAGAGGAACATTTAAAAACATTGCAACGCTGTTCAACATCGTGACGGGGTGTATGTTGTCATCACCAAAGTTACGTTCAATGCTGGTGGTGTACGTGATTGGCACTTTGTACAACTCTTGTCGCTTGTTGGAGAAACCGAAACTCTCCTACGAAAGGCCAATAATTTACATCAAAGAAAACAGTATTAGGTTAAAGAGAAATTTCATAGAATAATAACTAGATCTCAGGTCTCAGTGACATTGTAAAATTACATGATTGCCAAGTTTCACTTGTTTTACTTATGCTGACAGCACCCAATTCACAATCGCAAGTAGATTACGATTTGGTTCGCGTTGTACCATTGATCACAAGTATATTTAAATGCCTCATTAGCAAAATATTCAAAACCACATAATTTTACCTGGATAACCACGACAGAATTGTTGTTTACTCGTATAATATGTAATAATGGGTATCCATTAGTATGAATCCACGGTTTCAAGAACTCTTCGAAGTCGCCAACTTTATTGTGATGGCTCGATCCAAACCATTCGCCGTTCACAGCATCTATGAATGTGAACGAGTTCACCCAATGTAACGGCCTGGAAAGAAGACATGACTTTAGAAATTGGCGACGTTATTATTACAGTTTCTAGAATAATTTCAATTACAAAAATATACGTTTTGTTACTAAATTAATAATTATTTCTCAACGATCTTTCAAGATCATTATCACTTTTTTTAACTCACACAGCGTGAAGAAGTGCTTGCGCTGCTAACTGAATGAAATCAGTTTCTTCATCACCAAGCACGATCCTCATCATTCTCATTAAAGCTGGAGCCTTGTACTTCAGGATTCCATTCACACCGATGTGGTATCTAATAACATCTTCTTCGAACAGATCATATGCTGGCTCTAATGCTTCCGAACTCGAGTACGCATCACGGAGTAAGCTCTCTTGTATGACTTCAGTAACGAATAATGTATTGCTATCTAGCTCTAATGAGCCGAAATTACTCGTCTGGGGAAAAAGCAATGCAGTGAAAAACCTTTTTTAACTTAAGTAACATAAATGAGCTTTTAATTTATCATCATTGAATACCTACTTTTCTCATCATTTCCCAACCTGCATACGAGGCAAGGCCTGACACCACCCATTCGTACCGCCTGTTTTGCGGGTAGATCACATACCCAAACCATTGTTTAGCCATTGCTTCTGCTATCTTCGGGAATATTACACTCTGCATCTTTATTTCGTGGTTTGGATCCATGAACAAGTAAGGTTCCCTGATTAGAATATAAAAAAATCGACATTAACCGAACAGGTACAAAAATGATGCAATTGCTGCTATTATTATAGATATTTATTGCAGACATCAAGTTTAGTATGCTATAATTTTGTAAATATTTTGTAATAGATGCATTATCTATTTTATTATTTATCTATAATAATATTATAAAGAAGTGAAATTAGTTTGTCAGTAAGTTCGTGTGTAGGGGGTAATCTTCGGAACCACTGATCTGATTCTGAAAATTCTCTCACTAACGGAAAGCTTCACCCCCGGGCGTCTTCCGCCACGTTTGGTTCCCCTGGGTTATTTTCCGTACAAACCGGGAGTGAAGCCGTGGGAAAAAGCTTGTTGTACATAAAACATTGAGAAAGACAAGACTGCAAAGACTCACCAAATACCAATAATAGAAAGTGCATTCCAATCTGTGGACACGTCTGGGATCCCGAATATATGTAATCTTTTATCTTGAATCTGAACAATTCCAGTGTATTCCTTGTTAGTCCATACATTTAAGATGGTGTAGAAAAAGTAAATAAATAGCATTGTATAGGTTACAGACGGACCATTAAGGCTCTCTGGTCTTCCGTATAACAAGACGTCATTTGAAACTACATTAACATGTTTAAAGTTGTGAGCTATCATTCCCCGAAGACATGGCGGCCCTGCCAATGGACGGAATTGATTCCTGAAATAATGTGTCTGTAATGTATGGTAATGGAAACCCAATTCACGCCTACTTGGTGGTTCGTAATGGGGATGAATCAGGCTTACGTTGTTAGTAAAATAATAATAGCTACTAAATATGCATGAACACACGAGAACAGAAAGATACTAATCCAATATTAATCAATACTAGACCAATAATAATCATGACAAATTGATACGACGTTTTTTCTTCAAATTGAATTTTAATTTAATTTCTTGTAGCAATTTATCCCATAAAAAACTAATCTGTAGTTATTGTTACTTATATTTTCTACTTACACAAGGTTATCAAAATACGTTTTTTCTTAAGTCTATGGTCGATGAGATATTATTATGCGCTTCTAAAGCCGTAAAAATTGTGTTTCTAATTTTTAAGTCAGAAGAGGAAAATTCTGAAAAAGTGTGGGTTTGTAGTATATAAAAAGAACTTAAAACGATAATTAGTTTAAACAAGATTTTTATAGTACGAATTCTTTTATTGACATACTATGAAAAACCTGATTGTAAATAATAATTGTTATTATATTTGTTGGTGCAACGGAACCCTTTGTCCAATTCTGAATAGATACGGACACATCCGACCGTCTCTGGGATAGTGATGCCTATTAGCTGAACACCAAAACCTCTCCTCTTCTTTAACTAGAACTTTATTTTGAAGTACTTACGCGCTGTTTTCCTCCAACAAAGAATTCGACACTAAGCTTGAGTATTCCAAATTATTGAATTTGAAGCTTATTATTGGCATCTCGGTAAGCTCGTCCACGCAGGGGAACACGCGACTTGCGTGCGATGGATGCAGATTCATTGACAGATAATTGCTAAAATTTAAGAAGGGTTTAAAATAGACTAACAAATTAAGTACTGTTGTGCAGATGACGTAACAAAAGTAGCATTTACAGGTTAATTCTTAATCGATAGCTTTATCTGAAGAATAAATACAGCTGTTGGATCTAGTTATTTCCGTTTTGTCCGACCATGATATTTAATCTCAGAAAGACTTACGATTGAAAAGTAAGCACAAAATAAAAATAATAATATAGTTAGCACAAGTTATTACTTTTGTTGATTGTATTTTCCCAGGTGAAGTCCACGACCACCATTTGTTAGTCGACCACTGTACTCTATGACAACAATTAGAGCCGAAGCGGGGATCGGTGGGGCGATATACAAGAGTCCATCATCAACATAGAAGTCGGCCGCTATGGCGTTTGTTATCACAAACAATCCTACTTTCACAGATTTGATTAATAGATCTGTGGCATGTAGAACTATTTTATCTGCCCTCGTAGCGGAGGATAGCCTAATTTCAAGAACAACACGTCCATCGAAGGAATCCTCGTTTACTGTTATTTCAATTTCATAACTCTGTACTGTTTGACCAGGACGTCTTACATGTTGCCTTCCTGAACCATCACTAGTTGCATTCACTGCTTCTTCTACAACAATTACTTCATAATTTTCTTCAATAAGTTTTGGCACTACCGAATCTTTAATGGTGTCGGGTGTAGGTGACGAGTTTGCAAACACGTTAAATAATATGACGGATGAAAAGAAGACGTAATACTTCCACTTGAAAGTAGTCTGAACCATGTTTATTGAATTTGAATGTCCGATACTAAAACATTTCGCTGTGCGGTTGTAAAATTAATGTGGCGTTAAGGAAGATGCGTAAGTTTTTAAGCAATCGTTTTGGCAGATAATAATAAATCAGTTATTGATTTATCGTTAGGATAAGGAGAGTTGCAAATAATCATGCGATAAATAATATTTATCGCGTATAATGTAATATGCCATGATCATTGTATTACTAATTACTTTATCAGTGTGTCTTTTGGTTTATCCTGTTTTTTGATGGACGTAATTTTTGTTTAAGAATACGTTCATTGGCATAATTAAAGTCTCTTTTAAGAGTTCTATAGCCAATTGTAAAAACGATACAATTATGATTTTAAAAAAACTATGATTTATTGGATATTTTCTGTGACAACCGCAGATATAACTTGGTTTTATTGGTCGGTGTTCGAAACAAAACGAAATACAAACTTTTCTTTTGAAAACTGGTGATTTAAAAACTACTATAGCGTTATCATTCATCCCAACTGCGAAACCCTTCATTGTATATGGGACGCACTTGGCAGATTTTTTGACTTATTACTTGTCTGTCATTTAATTTGCCAGTCGATGACCAGACTTGTAAAACCTGTAAAATAGTCATGGAACTAATAAATACTAGACTATGATATCATTTAAAGGAACTCGATTCGCAATGTTTAGTCAATTTATAAGTACTAGTCACTTGATTATTCCATACATTTTCTAAGATTTAACCGATCTTTTCCTTCTCGATAACTAAGTGTGTAATTGTTTTTTTTTTGTTTAAAACTTTAATGTTATTTTTCTCGCTTCCGATTGTAAAATGGTGCTGTTTTTGTGATTTCCTTGAGAAAAATTATTTTGGGACGTATTTCAATTTGTTAACAGCTGGGCCCAGAAAATCCCTTCTCCTTTCAGGATAATGGGTTCAATGGTTTAAGTAATAAAAGGTAATAATCAAACTTCTGTTTTAAGCTTTCACGGTTCATAACTATACTTAAAATGTCACTTACGGGATATCTTCCGTGATAATTTATTGTTTTTTGAGTTCCCGATATTTCGACGCTGTTGCAAGCACCATGATCGCGGGTCAACTGGAGAATGAGGGTGGATGGAAAAAATTGTTAGGAGCAGACAAATCTGTCTACCCTCTTTCTTTGTCTTTTGCTACGCGCACCACTGGAACTCGATACTAAGTCACGGCAAAACACACTCACAGTATCACCAGGTTTTGTGAAGTTCTTATTATGTTGCTGGCTGCTACTTTTGAGCATACTCAATACTGGATTCCACGTACTTGACAATCTGAAGCCATCCTCTCGATTGAAATTTTTGTATTTCCTTATTTCAATTGCTTCTCTTGTCAACCTTGGAAAGTAATGTTTGTCTGTTGACAAAATACGTGGCTTGTGGAATTCAATCCAGTGATTGGGCCCCGACTGCAATAGGTGTTCAGCTATGGCCGATTTCTGCTCATCGTTGTTTTTCACAGCCTTTATGTGCTCTTTGATGCGGCATGAGACAGTTCGCTTCGTTTGACCGATGTATGAACTGCCGCAACTGCAGTCGATTTTATACACCCCAGGATGTTCGTACGGGATCTTATCCTTGGGGGAACGCAGACTTTATGCAACTTTCTTGTGAGGAGTAAACACGGTCTTAATCGAGTATTTACTAAGTAAACGACCTATTTTGTCCGTTACTCCTCTAAGGTATGGCAAGAAAGTTGGTTGACGCTCCACCGTAGATCGGGCGGTTCGCATCTTTTTTGGTGTTACTCCTACAACGTCAGTTTTGTAGCCATTCTTATGCAGAACCTTTTGAACGTGGGCTAATTCACTAGCAAGATGTTCAGAGTCACACAGGTCAAATGCACGATTTGTGAGCGAGGTGACTACGGCCCTAAGGTGACAGGGGTGATGATGTGAGGTGGCATGTAAGTAGCGGTCCGTATGAGTCGACTTCCTGTACACTGAATGGCTGAGGGTCCCATCACTCCTTGCAAAGACTTTCACGTCAAGAAATGCCAACGTCAGATCTTTCTCCACTTCCGCTGTGAAACGCATGGCCGAATGGATATTATTCAGATGGTTCAAACATCTCTCGACTTCTGGTATTCCACCTCTGAGGATGCAGAATACGTCGTCCACATATCGCTTCCAAACCTTGATAGGCACCGGACATGTTGAAATAACCAGGTCTTCGATGTGTTCCATCCACAAGTTAGCAACCACAGGTGCCACTGGACTACCCATGGCTACTCCATCAATTTGTTGATAAAACTGGCCTTTGTATAAGAAGAAATTGCTGGATAAACAGTGTTCCAGCAATTTGGCATAATCCATCGGAATATCGTGTTCTGGAAACTTTCTTCTCATAACTTCCATACATTCCAGTACGGGAACATTGGTGAAGAGGGATTCGACGTCAAAACTGACCATAATCTCATCATCCTCGACCCTGGTCTGTTTCAACAAACTCACAAAATGGCGGGAGTCCTTGACGAAAGATGTAGTGTGGCCCACCAGTTTCTGTAGCTTGTCTGAAACGTGTCTCGCAGACCAGACCAGGCCAGGGTCGAGGATGATGAGATTATGGTCAGTTTTGACGTCGAATCCCTCTTCACCACGCGCAGTGTAGGGTTCCGTAGTAGCCCGTTATCACAATATAGAACGAACCCGTTGGTACAGCGCCATCTAGCGGCAGCTTTGTGAAACTTATGATAATTTATTATGTGTTTTTATTTTTTTTATTTTAGACTTTGTTTTTCAATTGAAGTTTTTAAGCGTTTTAAACAAGCAACTACTTCATCTTAGTCACTTTATTGGATTTATTCTAAGGATTTTTCATTTGGTACAAAATTATCCAACACCCAAGTTCAACTACTATTACTGCTAAACTAATGAAGTTATCATAACTGCTGAAGCTTTTCTTTAAAGTTCATGAAATGCACTATCATCATGAGTTTTTCCAGATTTTTAAAGCCAGCAGTTTAGCTTTTAGAGGGGGGAGACTCCCTACTAGAACAAAAATTGGACATTAAAGTTTAATATTTCGTAAATGGAGCATTAAATCGAAAAGTAGTTTCCAACCCCTAAGTCATTTTAAAAGGCCCATTCAATGATACCCCACACGATGGGGTAGACGACGAAAAAAAAAATCATCCCAACTTCACATGTAGGGGCTAACCTAAAAAAAAGTATCCAAAATTCTATTTTAGCACTTTGTCGGCGTTATTGATATACACACCTCTACAAAATTACAGCTTTCTAACGGTCTCTCAGCAAAACCATACTGGGTTGTTGAGGTCAGATAGGCGGCGCCGCGGGAGACGCCCCGGGCGTCGGGGGCCACGTGGTGGCTTCCGGCCACCGTAGGCGCGGGCCTGTGGACGGGGAGCTATGGGCTAGCTCGCCGTCCGTCCGTCTCATGACGACAGGCCGTGTCGACGGCGCGTTCGTGTTCCACGCGCGCCTCAAAGAGAGTCAGCAATAGGGAAGGGGGACCCCTTCCCTATTGCTGACGCAAGGGCTGAAGCCTGCCGGGGCTGCGGGACTATTCGAAAGAGATACCGTGGCCCCGGAACACAAAGGGCGAGGAAGTAACATGGATGGGTTTTAGTCAGTAAAAGTCTGACACTCCCTCCTGCTCCGCCCAGAGCGGGAGGAGTCATTTGATGATTTCCCATCCGAAAAAAAAAAAGACCGACAGCCAGACGGACATGACGAACCTATAAGGATTCCTTGTCAGGACTACGGAACCCTAAAAAAGTGTTTTTTTTTTTAACTTTGTCGTATCTGTTTATTACAATCGTTTTTTAAACAACATTTTTATCTTTTACCTATTATCAAGACGTGTCAAAACAGACAGATAGTAAGCGGTAATCCCCAGTTTTATTGATTGTTCCTGTTAATTATAGGCTTAGTCTTAATAATAAGCTATTTATCTCAGCTGGAAAAACTACTTAAAAACAATCATAAATAATACTTTCCTTATTCGGTAGTAGGTATCGCGTTGTCAATATTTTTGATAGAAAGCAATTCAATATTGGATTAAATGATAAATGATGATTGTTTATATAGCAAATAAGTTTTTACAAACACTTTTACAACTTTTTTTTTTTTAAACCCTGTTTTGTCTGTGTTTCCACTCTGAAAAGAAATAGCCGAAACAAACTCAGAGGTCAAAGTCTCTTTTAAGGTCCAGACGTTAACTTGGTCAACTCACATGAGAGCTATGTAGATTAGTGTCTGAGATGGTCTTTTGAAGAAAGAACCACACAGATTTGATTGGACCCATCTAGTTAGTGCAATCATTTGTCAGCTATTGTGGTACAATACTACAACATTTTTACGTTATAAAGCAGATATCATTATCGTCGCGTGTTGATTTTGTTTGTGACTTTTTTGTTGAGCAATAAGTACTGGCCTTTTTTCGAAACGTTTTCAGAAAGAAAATGGCAATAACAGCAAATCCAAATTAAAAAAAAAAAAAACAAAAGTTGACGCTGTTTAATTAATTAAAAGGGTTTTTGGAAAAATAAACAATTTTGTTCATAAGCAATTTATTTTACGTTTTAAATAATTTTGTAATATGTACATATTACAATCAAAACAATTAGTTATTTTAAATAGTAAATTAATGTAAATATCCCTTAGTTCTAATTATTTAGAAAATTTGTTTAATAATTCTTATTTTTTAAGTTGTGTATTAACAATTTACGTTTTTAATTTATTTTTATAACTAATACTAAATTTGAGGCAAGAGGACGCGTTTGCCCCAGATTTAGATTCTTTTTCTAAAAATAATTACCCACTATTTACTTATGAACTACAAGATTAAAATACGAGTGAAAATGCAGTAAAAAAACATAACTACTCTACCCTTATAATTATTAAAATAATATACATTTACAAATCATACTACATCCTACTTTCAAAAAAAGATTAAAATATATTAACTGCTAATTATAAAATTAGACAAAACACCCCAATGTGAGAAGGAAATATTTAGAAATAAAGTAACGTGTTTTCCTCCAGCAGGGTTTAACAAAACACTGTACTTATGTACAAACTTATAATGCTTTTATGAACCAAGATTTCAAACATAGTTGTGTTTAAACTCTAATTATAGAAATGGTTCAAAATAACATGGTGCCTGTTTTGTCTATATAACATAATAAAAATAACTTCTATCCTAAATTATTACATTTTTTCTAATTCTACTCTTAAACGTAGTCACTTTGTGCAATTTTGGTACATATAACTATGAATTTAAAATCTAATTTAAATTAGTTCTATTTGAATACATAATAATTGATTAACATATTTTATCATTCATTCTTATTACAAAACATGTAGCAAGATGTGATCTTATAAAGAGGCTTTTTTGAATACAGAATTAAATAAAGCTATTGATAAAATAGTTGAAACTTATTCTGTATTCACAATTAGCCATTTTTAAACTGCAAATAATATCAAATGAGATACTATAGAGCTTTTTTGCGATCACCTTATCATCCAAAATAATAGTAGAACAATAACTAAAATATTTATACAAACTTTACCTAGCTTATAAATACTGATTGTAACTTATTTCCTACAAAATATGTTCTTAAGTTATTTAGCTTGTATTATAAAGTTTTTATGTTAATTTTGTCTTCTAACATCTAATAATTATTAATCATATTTATCTATAATTTATTAAAGTTGATTAAAATAATGTCTACTAACTACATTCAAAATTGATTACCAAAATATAACTTCGAATATAAAATTGACGAAGTAATGCTGATATTACTTATTTTCTATTATCTTACATTATTTTTATCTTTGAAGATCAAAAATCTGTTTTTGAACTAATTAATACGTCTTATAAATCCGCTATGTTTTCATTTAAATAATCTTTTGAAAACTTTGCCTACTCAAAACCAACATCTTCATAACATTTTTTTTATATAATACAGAAACAGATTCTTGATCTTCGAATTGTTATACATTTAATGATTTAACAACGCTACCATCAAAGACACACAGAATGCCATAACCGACAGCACTATCCTGGGAGCATCGCTCTCGTCAATCCATTCGTATACATACTCCTTGTCCCTTTCATCCCAGATTAGGTTCTCTTGCATCTGTGCGACGGCTCGGAAGGCCGCATCTTGGGAGTCATCTAAATTGTTGTTCTGACCATTCGCCCAGATTTCGAACTGTGAAAATAATTTAGCTTAGAGCCCGGATCTATAAACATAGTATAGCACGTTCATTTAAATGAACATGTTCCGGCTTTATGTTGATCCTGTAGTTTTTCAGATGTGCGACTGCTTCAGGAATAACATTTTGCCAATTGCGTGCTAAATTGCATTTTGGGTAAAGAAATAATTGATTTTCGATTATTACTATGGGATTCTGGATTTGCGTCCGGTTGATGGCAATAGGCTCACCCAGGACTTAAACATAAGTGGCGTAATGTGGGTGTACTATTAGATACACCTCTGGCGAACACCTCTGGCGAACACTTCGGAGATAACAGGCGTGTTTATGTTACGTTATTACTATGTGATTTAAGTTCCGATACTCACTTGTTCAACTTGATCGGGATCAGCCATATTATCAGCAAGGATGAAAAACACCTCTTCCAGTTTTTCGGGACCACCGTACCTGAAAAAAATATGTGTTAAAGTAAATACAGTTTGAGAAATCAGAACATGGCCCGTGTTATGATTATTAAAATCTAGCTTTTCATCTGTATTATAGAGATGTTTCGATTTTTTTATTTAAGGACATGCTGTTTTCCTGGTAACGTTTTCTTTAACCGTTTTGAGAGCAGTGGAAGTGAAATCATTTATACTTAGTAAAAAAGCTTCAGTTCGATTTCACAACGTATAATTCTTAATTTTCTGCTGTTACCACTGAGGCACCACAGACTGCTCACACAAGCTATAGCCTGTTAGCTGATCCATAGAAATTGAAAGTAACATACATGTTCCTGATTTCTGAAGTCCTCATTCTCATGAAGTTGCGCGCTAAGTTTGCATTCTGGTAACTGCTTTCTACTACTGCAATGAAAATCTTCACTCGTTCCTCAATAAGGTACGGACTATCAGCTGCTATAGTTTGATCGAGTAATCTAAAAAAATAAAAGAACAATTTTAATATTGGACAATTAAAAAAGAAATAGAATTGGACTCAAGATCTTTCCCTGTGGTACACCAAATTCATTCCGCGGTGATCTTTAAGCTATTGGTCTCTTAGAATATAATAAATTTAACTGCTATCGGAATAAAAACGTAGCAATCATACACATAGCACGGCCTCAGGTGTTTCGATTCCCGTTACGCGAATTACATGCAAGTCACTCCGCGAGTTGCGCCTGGATGACTCGTAGCAGGCTGTGTTCTAAACAACTTCTAAAATATCAGTCAGGTGCTGTTGCGAGACACGTAGTGTATCTTGTAGGGTATGACGATGACACCAAAAGAGAACGTTAAGTACTCACCCATTTATAAAAGCCTCGTCTTGCGAACAAGCTAAGGACTCTAAGATGACGATCCTCTCGTAATGAGTCGGTTCGATCTCCAGTCTTGCTTCCAAAGCTTCTATGACTTCTTCGTCACCTTCATTTACCATCGTGCAGTATACAGCTGGTCTGATCTCATGAGGGATGTTTGGATTACTGGAATCAAAAGAAGTGATTTGTTGGTGTCGTTTGAATTGGTACTTTTTAATCTTTTGGTTAATTGTATTTATAGGATTTGTTTAAAAATATACTAAAATTTGTTCGGTGATTTTCCTGTTTCAGAAAAATCTTGGTGGTTGAGCCTCTATTTAAACTAATGTGTGAGTTTTTCCCTAAAAAATTCGTAGTTGCAAACGTTGCAGTATGATTCTACTATCAATATTCGTGCTATTTTTTGTATGAAGTATAAGCAGATCCGTCGGCTGATATATTAGCTTATCAAAAGCTTCGATTTTTTTTACGCTTAAACAAGTATTTGATCATTCCAATTAGACCAACTAGCCTTATACGATATGTATACTAGCCTTATACAATACCTATGTATATACCAATATATATTACTAATACCCATATGACTAGAAAAGCAGGAAGGTGAATAACATTTCTTATGTTCATCTGTTCTCTTATAAGATCTCATCGACAAAGACGACACAACATGCCATCGAAGACAAAACCTCACGCGTTTGCATTTGCCGCCCGCTGTCGCATTTGACAAACAAGAAATATCACGACCATTGAAGGTAGAATCATACTGCAACTACGTGAATTCAAGAGGAGATGACACACACTGGGTACACATGCAATGCAGGCAAAAGTTGGTGTTGCTATAATGTAGACTATGGATCAGTCAAATGCTTTTCGAAATACTTACACTACTCCAGCATTGTTGGGGTCGTAGAACCAGTCTACGGCAGCAGCTATGCAAGGCTGGTAGCGAGCTCTGCAAGCGTGATCCATCACCAGGCCTCGAGTCAGCGTTTGCATCACTGGCTCAACTGTAGCCACATCAGGATAGAATCCTATTTGATCTTCAAAAGCATGTATTGTTCTTCGAACCATTCTCTGAAAAAATACAACAGAATATTTTTTTTAATGAATTCTTTGGTCGTGTTCTTATCCTATTCCGCAAATATAGTCATTGTATGTCAGTTGTACCTACTTACTTACCAAATAAATGTCTGGATCTAAATCTTCGTCGTCATCAACATAGGCTACCAAGCGTTTCCTCAAGAAGTCCATGTTTCTAACAAAGGCTTTCCACGGCGCGTATTCAGTTTCATGTTCCATGGTTAGAACTAATCTGAATGCATAGTCATAGTCTAATCTTCCTGCTCTGGCTATGTTCAGAGCATCGTCTATGAGCTGAGAATAAAATGTGATTAGTTATGTGATGGTTAGTAGATACAAATACAAATGCGTAGCACAGGAGTCCCGTAAAAATATTTATTATTCATTTAATAGATTATTAAAGCCACAGATTATTTTAAAGGGAAGTTTTGTATGATACTCTTGAAAAATAGTAAGAATTAGGTACTGTTCTTCTTATTTCAAACCATTTTCTAAGTACATTTTCAGAACAGTATTACTAAAACCTCAGTGGTTATAGTACTTACAGTTGCACGGTTGAGGGGATGAATTTGCTCTCTTGTTTCTGGTTCTTCAAGAGCTTCAATGATTATATCCCATAGTTCAAGCTCGTAGTTGACGCGATAGTAACCTGATGAGTTAAAATAAACAAACTTTGAAAAGCCTTAATCATAATTATTGTCATTAAGACTTAATTATATTTAATTTCTAACGTGAAGATTCTCTTAATTTAAGACTTAATTAAATGTAAAATCTTACCTTGGCCCTGGATATTGAAAAGGACCCAGTCTTCGTCGCCGAGGGCAAATACCAAATTGTGAGATTGGTCAAACATTTCCACTGGATAAATTCTTTCCAAATCAAAGTTTTGTTCAATGCTGGTAGTGTAAGTGATTGGTATTTTCATTGCAATGAATGGCTTGTTCGAGAAACCGAAACGTTCCTGCAAAAGATTACAACAGTTCATATGAGACCAATTTTAAATACTCATCAGTTTAGACCATGTCACGGTAATATGCTCATGTTCATTTGTTGCATAACCACTTCTGAATGTACTCAGCGACGATAATGAAACATTCTTAATTCTTTACGTACAAACGATAAACTCTTTCTGCAATAATAATTTTGTTTGTAATTTTTTTCATTTCTACAGCGGCTTTTACCTTCGCCAAAGGCTTAGCGTTGCTATACAGCGTGGTAACGCCACCAGTAATTTCTTGGGGACATTACCAGTTGACAGCGTTGAGAAAGAGTTTTTTGATGCCATTTTTCAAGTTTATAGTTTAAGTTAGTTAGTATATTTTAATTTATAATTGTCCTGTTATACATTTTGTGTGTACAATGGTTATACTACAGCAGCTGGTCGTATTATTTAGGACAAATTTCACCAATATCCAACGAAACTGATCGTGATTAGGACACTTAAACTGGGTCCAAGAGCTGTAAGTATTATAATTGCTATGAGATATTGACACTCTCTTACACTTTTCAGATGTGCTGATCGCGTTCAATTTCGTTAGTTCTTAGTACATATCATCATCATCATCAGCCCATTAATGTTCCCACTGCTGGGACACAGCCCTTCTGTCTGTGAGAGGGAATGGGGTATAATCCACCACGCGGGCCCAGTGCGGATTCGTAGATGGCAGATGTCTTCGAATTTTTTGGTTCTAGGACATGCCGGTTTCCTCACGATGTTTTCCTTCACCGTTTTGACAGCAGCGGTGATGAAAAAAAATACACAAAGTAATGCGCCTGCCTGAGTTCGAACCCACGACTTACTGTTCGTTAGTCGGGGCCGCCACCACTGGGCCACCGCTGCTGCTGCTGTTTAGTACATATATGCAATTAATATGACCGAATATCGCAAGACTGGGGCCTGAGACAGCTAGATGGGGTCGCGGCAGACCGAGGAGAGGATGGTGGGACGTCTTGGATGGGTTCCTCGCGAATTGGCGAGAAGGAGCCCGGAGGAAAAGTGGAACGAATGGGGCGAAGCCTTTGCTCAGGAGTGGGTCAAAACGGGATAACTAAAAAAAACATGCAATAGGCATGACGACAGTATCAAAAAATTGCAAATCTATTTACTCCGTCGGTTAGAGTATTGGAAATTAATGGATACGTATTTTTTATTTTTGTAAATCAATGAATATTGGCAAAAGATAAAACGCATCAAAACTTGGAAGTGGGGGCTCGTGACGTCAGAACTAGCTAAAAATTATACCTAGGCGTTACGTATTGAAAATTTTAAAAGCGTCATATCTTCGTCAATTTTGGTTTACGTAACAAAAGAAAAAACACGGGTCAAATATTTTTTGATAATCTAACTGACGGACTAATTAGATTTTTTTTTCGTCTCGCCTAAACATTTTGATTCACAAATTAATATGAATTCACCTGAGTAAGCAACACTCCAGAGCCTCGTACACGTGTAACTCGTATCATAGGGTAACCATTATTTTGAATCCACGGGTTCAAGTACTCGTCGAAGTCGTCGTCTATCACACTAGTATGGCTTGTTCCAAACCATTCGCTGTTCACAGCATCTATAAAATTCAGCGTGGTCACCCATTCTAGCGCCCTGGAAAGAAGATAGGATTTCAGCAATTGGACGGGCAAAGTAATTCATGTCAGTCAAATTTTGTGCAAAGGAAGACATGGACTGGTTGTCGAGTTTACATCTCCTGAGGATGTCCCGTAGAGGGGCGAAACCCGTATCGAATATTGCTGTAGACTTGGTTTACATGTTGCATGATTATGTACGTTCTGCATGTGCATTTTTTTGCTTTGCTGCATTTTGCATAGAAACCGAGTTTTAATATTGCAGAATTAAAAATCTTTGCATAACATTTTACAGGGCAAAGTTTGAATAGTTGAGAATTAACAAGCTTGAGGTAAGAAACCTGCAAACTAGGTGGAAGGCTAGTCTTGACAGGGAGGCTGGCGGAAGCTGAATCGGACTGCCCGATGATTGAGATAAATATTGAGACATTGGAGAGGACCATGGCCGGCAGTGGTCTGCCGTACAATGATTATGTTATAGTAAAGTTTGGTTGAGATACTAGTTTTTATAATCTGTATCTATACTTCTATACTAGTATTACAAACAGGAAAGATTTGATTTTTTGTTTGTGTTTGTTACGATTTCACTCAAGAACTTCTCAAACTGATTTCAAAAATTCTTTCACCATTAGAAAGCTACATCTTTACCGAGTAACAAAGGTTATAAATTATATTGATGTCATGCAACTTAGCCGAGCTATCACAATTTTCGCGGACGAAGTCGCGGGCGAAGTGAAATAAGGAGAAGGCTATACAAATAAACCCGCTCTTGATAAAATTAATTTAAATAATGAGATGAACAAAGCTGGTATCTAAACGATGCCGGATTATTGCCAATGTGGTTTTGATAATTCTTCTTTCTCTGGCGACTGAAATGTTCCTTTTAGTCCAGTTAAAAGCCTACCTACTTCTCTTAGTTTCTCTTAGTGACGACCCGAATGGCGCAGCGGTAGTGAGGCTGCCTTACGTACTTAGGGTCCCGGGTTCGAATCCCGGTTGGAGCAAATGTTTGTGTGATGAGCATGGACATTTGTTTCCGAGTCATGGATGTTTATATGTATAATAAGTATGTATTTACAAACAAAAAGTATATATGTAGTATATCAACTATCTGGTGTCCACGACACAAACCTCGTTGCTTAGTGTTGCACTAGATGGCGCTGTGTGTTAATGTCCAGCGATATTTATTATTATTATTATTATTATTAGTTAACCAAGGTAAAAACACAATAATATGTTAGTTTTTCACGTATGAAACATTCACATTTTCGGTGATCGATATGTCTATGATAAGGTTAATATTATGATAAATCTGACACTCACAATCCATTATCAACTGATAATGAACCTTAAGTGTCTCTGCCAGATCTTAATGTTGATGTCTAAGATGATTTATTTTCCGGATAGTGACGTGAGAAACTGTGAAGCTCTTGAAATGGAATCCTTTCGTTTCAAACTGACGTACGTTATTTTCATGAAATATATATATGGTTCAAATTCGAAAGATTATTGAATTGATTACGCTGTCATATTATTATATTTATCTATTTAATATTGATACACATTTTATAATGGCAAATATGCCATTTTTGGGCTTCACTGAATTCTTTCTTACGTTCTTTGTGGAATATCTAGGTGCTTAAAAATTTTACTTGAATTTCCTGTTACTTACTTTTTTGTTGATAAAAACTAATGTTTTTGTTTTGTTCATCGGGTTTAGATATTGCTACACAGCATACCTGTAGAGTCTCACTAGCTAATTTAATTTGATAGTTTACAAGAAATGTAAACCCAAAACTAAGGTAAAAAGAATCCTTAATTTTGAAGTAGGGTTCCATTTCTCTTTGCATGCAAACAAAAATGGATAACAAAACATATTTGCACAGTTGCTTTTTTACAGAAGCTATTATTAGGACATTGATCAAATACCAAACATATAAATCAGTTGTTTTAAGACTTACAACCCATTCACAAGTGCACTCGCTGCCATTTGAATATAGTCATGGTCTGGATCACCGAGCACGACCCTCATCATCCTCATCAGAGCTGGAGCCTTGTACTTCATAATTCCATTCACGCCAATATGGTCTCTTATTGCCTCTTCATCAAACAGATCGTCTCCTGGTTCTAATACTCCTGAAGATAGGTAGGAATCACGGAGTAAGCTCTCCTGTATCACTTCGGTCGTGAATAAGGTATTGACGTCAAGCAATGTGGTGTCTGTGCCCATACCGTCCCCTTGGAACTGTAAGAAAGTATATTGAGTGTCAATTCTTTATCAATTTGCAGACACACTAGTAATAAAAGTCTAGAATAAGCAGCATAGCCTAATCAGCCTAAAATGTTTTCAATGCTGTGACACAGGCCTCCTTTCTACAAGAGCGAATGGGCTATAATACACCATGGATTGGTAGATGTCACATGTCTTCAAATTTTTCATTCTAGGACATACTGATTTTCCTCACGATGTTGTCCTTCACCGTTATGAGACTGCTCTCAAAACGGTGAAGGAAAAAAGGTTATGAAATAAATTACACGAAGTAATCCGCCTGCTTGGGTTCGGACCCATGACTTACTGGTCGTAAGTCGCGGGGCCACCACCACTGGGCCATCGCTGCTCTCATTATTTGTCTATTAAATGTCTACACTTTTAGAAAATTTGAAAATTCCAAATGTTTCTAACCTTTTTAATTTGCAAAGTATAGAATCCTTTTTGATAATAGTTTTAAGCAGGTACAATACCTAAAACTAGATATACGTTTCTATGTTGCTATGCATTTGTCGTTTGGTTAAGTTTCATTGTATACGTATTGATACTACTCTATCAAATGTTAAGCAAAGCTCGCTAACAAATGTGTGCATTGACTCGACAAGTCTACTTAAATCTGTGTAGGTCTTTTCTCAATATACCACTTATGACACTGATCTACAAAGTCTTCATAATAAGACCAAGGCCATGATTATCTGCACTTAAAAAGAGAGACTTCTGATTGCTTCAAGAAGTCATCCAGGTCAGGTCATATAGTTTAAAACATAATTTATTGTGTCGTGTTAAAGTGTTTTCTATTAAATCAATTTACAGACAGTTATCATTTAATTCCATCGGGCGTTATCGAAGTCAAGAGCAGGCCCATTTTGTAACAATAATTTTAAAAAAACATTAATTTGCGCTTTTTTGGCACCGAAGACTTTTTGACCGGCAAAAAAACAAGTACTAGTCGTAGTAGTAGTCCTTAAGTGATTTTCAGAACTTACCATCCTCAGCATTTCCCAGCCAGCATACGAAGCTAAGCCTGATACGACCCATTCGTACCGCCAGTTCTGCGGGAAGATCACGTATCCAAACCATTGCCTGGCCATTGCTTCTGCTAACTTCGGTAAGCCTATGCTCCTCTGTTTCACTGAGCCGACCGGTTCCATGAATACGTAAGGCTCCCTGAAAATATCCATGCGCATATATGATAACCGGTCGAGTATTTGGGGAAGAATATGAATGACTGTTTGGTAGATAGATGAATACTTAGGTTCTACCATTATGGTTATAATTCTATATGTACAAAGTTCAAGGTCACGGTACATCATGCTCAGACTCTTGTTCACGTACGTCAAAACAGGCAAGCGTGCTCAAGTGCACACAAAATGTGTGCAAACAATGTTTTTCCAACCCTAACTCAACACTGGCTTGCGACTAGGATTACACTGCTAGGCAAATTGTAATGGCAAACATGTATTTAAGTTCAGTACATTCGAATGCTGGTTCATTCAAGACTCACCAAATGACAACCGAAGAAAGAGCGTGCCAATCCGTAGCCACGTCTGGAACCACCACGATATTCATTGTACCACGTTGATCGTTGACAATTTCCGTGTATTCCTTGTTGGTCCATTCATTCAAATTGGTGTAAAAGGAGTTAATAGCTACTGAAGCTTGACCGTCCTGACTACCGGTAACTGATCTTCCGAAAAACCAAACATTGGTCACCGGCAT
This sequence comes from Xestia rhomboidea, assembly GCA_963853795.1. Lineage (NCBI taxonomy): Eukaryota > Metazoa > Arthropoda > Insecta > Lepidoptera > Noctuidae > Xestia > Xestia rhomboidea. The sequence goes on from OY970759.1 coordinate 18,446,222, forward strand.
GTTTATACTGGCAAAGTTGTGAGCTATCAGTCCCCATAGATGTGGCGGCCCGTTCAATGGACGGAATTGAGTCCTGGAATAATGAAATTAGTCAATAAAGTTAAAAAAATATTGATATGAAGGTGTGGCATATCCTGTGTTGTGGCTCCAGATTCGCATTGTGTTTAAGATATACTCCATTATACCCCATCTTGACAGATAGGATCTACACCGGCAAACTGGAGCCCGCGGTTGGTTCAAAGATTTCCATATCGGTCACCTGCAGTTCGTGACTAGGTGGTAGTTTCCTTCTCTCCAGCACATCGTGCACAACTATCTGCACCTTACAGCACTTGAATGAGGCAAACAACAGAGCTGTCCATGTCGTTACGTACTGGTCGGACAAAATCTGAGTCATCGATTCGAGAATACATAAATAAAAATAAATAAATAAATATCGCTGGACATTACACACAGCGCCATCTAGTGCCACACTAAGCAACGAGGCTTGTGTGGTAGACACCATATAGTTGATATACTACACAGATACTTTTTTTATTGTAAATACGTACATACTATACATATAAACATCCATGACTCGGAAACAAATGTGCATGTTCATCACACAAACATTTGCTCCTACCGGGATTTGAACCCGGGACCCTAAGAACGTAAAGCAACCTCAATACGTCGTCAAGAAGAGGAGAAGAAGAAGAATAAAATGAAAAAAGCCTTTATGACTGTTCCGAAGATCGTAACATTGAATTAGGAGAACTTACGCGCTGTTCTCCTCCAACTGAGAATTCAGCACTACCTGTGCATATTCCAAGTTGTTGAACGTGAAGGTTACACTGGATAGCTCGGTAGGCTCATCCATGCAAGGGAACACACGTCTTGCGTACGTTGGATGCAGATTCATGGCCACGTATGTCCTGAAAATAAAAATAGGTTACGGTGAAAGGCTTCAGGAAAAGTAATAACAGCCGGACGGATCGAACGAAGGTTAAGGTACAATTTATCGAGGTCGATCCGCCGATATAAATGACCATCTTTTTTATACTGAGACGGATAGGCTGTTTTTAGGGTTCCGGTCCCAAAGGGTAAAAACAAGACCCTATTACTAAGTGTACGGCCAGAGTGCCCGCTCGAATCGAGCGTGCGGCGGGGCGGGGCGTGCAGCGTTCATGTCAAACACATGCATTTATACGTGAGTGGCCCGCTCGCCGCCCCGCAGAACGCCCCGCCGAACGCTATTGCACCCAGGCCGTACACTAAGACTTCGCTGTCCTTCCGTCTGTCTGACACCAGGCTGTATCTCATGAACCATGGGATCTAGACAGTTGAAATTTCACAGATGATGTAATTCTGTTGCCGTTATAACAACACATACTAAAAACAGAATAAATTAAATATTTAAGGGGGGCTACCATACAACAAACGTGATCTTTTACCGTTTTGTCTTGTGTTGTATAGATAATGATACGAAACCCTTCATGCGCGAGTCCGACTCGCACTTGGCCGGTTTTTTTTTTCATGTAAAATACAAGCATTCTTCTGCTTCCGGTTACAATGGAAGCCGACCCCAACAAAATTAAGAGACGATAGATGGTGCGGCGAATTGAAAAATATTATATCTGCGTTCCAAATTTATGAGGTGACTTATTTTACAAGGAGAACAAGCGGTTGTATATGGTTTTTGCTTTTCCATGATTAACAAATTAGGTTTACAACAATAAGTCTAAAGGCAATTTTCCAAACGTCAGATAATTTTATCTCAGGAAAAAATATTACAACAGATAAACTACAACAAACCGCTGCATTTAGGTATTTTTCTAAAAAACGTCTACTGCTTAGCCCTTTTGGGAAAACAGCGAGTCGTGAAGTTATGAAAGGCTTGTTATCTGACAGTGATACCTACGGTATCTAAACCAAATAAGTAAATAGTTCAAATAAGTTATTACTGTTCATCGTATCGTCCCAAGTGAAGACCAAGACCACCCGTCGCAAAACTTGCACTATACTCTATAACAATATAATACGTTGAAGCAACAATCGGTGGGGAGATCAGAAGTTCTTGATCGTCAATTTCGAATTCAGCGTCCCAGACGTTTACAGCCGATAACACTCCTATTTTCACAGAATTGATATTTAGACCATCAATGTGAAATATTATTTCCTCTTCCCTCGTCGCCGCGGTTAAAACAACATCAATAACAGCACGACCACTAAATGAATCCCCGTTGGTTGTTATTTCTAACGCATAACTCCGTACTGTCTGACCGGGTCTAACATTTTGTCTAAACATGAAATCACGAGTTGTATTCACTGGCACTTCCAAAAAAGTCACATTTTCATCTGATGTTTCACTATACGTTATGGGAAACCCTTCTACAGGTTCAATGACAACGGGAGCTTCTGAATTTTTAAACATGGTGTCTGTGTTACTCAACGAGTATAGTTCCTTGTTTACCGGTAACGATTTTGTGAACACGTTTAAAAGGATTGTGAACGAAAAGAAGATACACTTCCACTTGAACCTAGTCCGGGCCATTTTAATGGGGTTATAATGGCCGGTCACAACACTCCCCAACTCCCATGCGCGTCCTGTCGCCGTACGGACTTAGAAGAAATGGAACGATGAGAAAGACGTAAAATTTTAATCGTGAAACGTCTCCAGAGATATGAGATGGTGCCGATAATGTCTCAACTAGGTTTAAAAAGATAAAATTGAAGATGGAATTTCAGTTTCGTTGGAAGTATGAACTTATCGTTAGATATTGAGATTGTAAAAACTGTAGACATACTGCAGTATGTGTTATATATTTATATAAGAGACAATCATTATAGCAAAACTATGTCAAAATCACAATTGACTTTAAAAAGGATTTGTGTAAAATTTAGATCTGGCAAAACTTATTTGCTGGTATAATAATTATTTATTTTTCTATCTTTGATTGACGTTACAATGATTGTGCTTCTAGAACATATAAACGAAAATCTAACCCAACTACTAAGGGACGTAAACAAGATCCAATGAATGGAAGAAGGAATGTTCCAGTAAAAGCGGTAGCTTTTGTTGATCAGCCTCCTAAAAATCGTATTAGTGTGCGGTAGCACACTAATACGATTTTTAGGAGGCTGATCAACTAGGTTTACAATATGAGCAAAATGACCATAAATTCACAAGTTGCTCGTATTCTCTGGTTTATTTATTTACATGCCTTTGTTCAACATATCATTTCCAATTAGCTCAGACCTATGGCTGAAAAATACACAAACCACTTCTCCGTATTCAATTTATTATTTAAATTAAAATACCATTACACTTTATTCCTTCTACTTATTCCATAGCCCTACCATGAAATTCTTTCAATATGCAATGGAGTGGGTTTGAGGGTGATTTTATGTATGCATGTATATATGCAATGGAGTAGCTCTAAACCCGCTCTCCCGATATTGATTCCTGTTTCATACCTTGACTTGCACCATTTCCTTTTAAATATTATTTAACACATTTTCCTTTCCAAAGAGCAAATAGTGATAACTAGTTACCACGAGTGAATTTAATTTATGTGTTTTAATTTACAAAATGGTATTTTTCTTATTTATTTTTATTGTACTCTATCACAATGCTGTCCTATTTGACCCATAGGTTGACTGGTATACAATGCCTTGTGGCATTAAGTCCGCCTATGTACCACTCTTGTACATGAAGTTTAAATAAATAAATGAATTTAAAAAGGCTTTTACTTTATATGCTGGGACGTACTTCAAACAACACCGACAGCCCGGTTTGGCCCCACGGTATTGCGATAAAATGCAATCAGTGAATGATATACGAATATAAGAGATATATCAACTAGGCCATGGTAAAGCTTGTAGGAGTGCGTCAAGTTTGCCCGAAGTTCTCTTGTTGGAAAAATGTTTGCCCGAATGATCATTTGAACAATCGACTGTTGGTTGAAGTATCGATTGCCCGAAGAACGTTGGCTCGTAAGGACGATTGTCCGATGGTCGTACTATCGAAACTACGAACTACTTTCGCATGAGTTCATAAACAAAGTCCAACTGAGACGAGAGATTGATGAGCACTTATTTTTTTAAGAAGATTTTTTAAACACCGCATGACCTCGTATGGTTTATTTGGGGTGATAGTCTCAAAAAAAAACGAGCTACACAATGCCGCTAGGGAGTCATTTTAACTCATCATTTCATCTCATCTAAAAATAGTGACTTCCCGTGACCCTAGGGCTGTTGGCCAAAGGCTTAGCATTGCCATACAGCGTGGTAACGCCGCCAGTCCGCCAGTTGACGGCGTTGAGGAGGAGTTGTTTGACGCCATTTTTTTAGTTTAAGTTAGTTAGTTTATTTTATTTTAATAGATTTGTAAAGTAACAATAATTAAATAATTTAATTAAAAACATTATCAAAATGGTGATTACCATTATAATTTACTTTTTTTTAATTTTATTTTTTACATTATAATTTAGGTAACAATGTCTAAAAGAATTTGCTTGTGATGCTATAAATAGCAGTGGATCTTAATTAATGACGAATACATCCCTACAGACAACTCCGCCCTGGTTGTGAAACTAAACAGTAATCATTTCGGGATTTGGTCATTGTCTTAAGATTTACTTTTAGTAAAAGTACGAAGGACACTTCCGTGTCTGAAAGTAACTTATAAAACCTTCCGGTAATTAGAACATGGCGTTAACAAACGAATTATTGATATTACATCATAATATATTAACTCATACTTACTAACTCTTACTTTTATGTTAAATATTGTTAAGAAATCTATTGTCCAAATAGTATTTATTATAAAAATGCCGCCTGATAGACAGGTTTAACCTAGTACAGCATCGTAGATTGTTATACCAACATTATTTCTAAGATTTAAATTGTATGTTTTGTACTAATTCTATTTTCGAATAAATATAAATAATTATGTTATTATATATTTTTATATTATTACCATTAAAATTCAAATAAAACACACACACTACCAATACTGGACATAAGCCTCCCCAAAATATAGCCAAAAAACATCCGATAGTGTTTTTCCCGCAAGCAATAAAGCAATCCAAGCGGAACAGAAAACCTAGGCAAAGAGCTCACAATTAAACTCAAAAATTATCACATTAACATTCGCTTTCAAAAAGCTTAGATATTTTACTCCGTTTCTTTTACATTTACTGATATTTTGTTTAATCAGTAAATGCTTAATATTCGATCGCAAACATCATCATGTACAATATTATGTGTTTGACAGTACTAGATTTTTGTTTGAAAGTTTTGTGATATATACTATTTAGGAAGTAACTTTTGCTATAAGGAACTAATCTTTTATCTGTGGAGGCTTGTTATTAGCAATTTAAGTATATATTTTGTTAATATGATATCATTAGTCTGTAAGTTTTCCTAAAATGTAAAAAAAAAACCTCTGCCTAGATTTTTCCCAACTGAGTTGGAGTCGGCTTGTCGAGTGGTGGCGTCTCATCGGATGCAACTAAATACCAAGTACTACCTGAAGACCGACCCACAAGATCCCTAAGACGACTCACTGACTTATTTACTAGGTAATAATTATGATACGGATACGAAAACTGATAGCCAAACTTTCGGGCATCACCCGGGACTGCAGTCAAAGGTCTACAAATGACAGCTGGGACCAACAGCAGCAATAACCAGAACAACAATTTATCTCCACCACAATATGGAGTAAAAACCTCTACAAATCGTAGAACATTCGGTCGAAACAATTTTGAAGAATTAAAATATTTGTCACAAATGAAATAAGTACTCACAGTCCGTCTCCATAATGCCCCAGGTACAATCCTTTGCCAGCCACACCAAAAGATCCCTCATATTCAATATGAAACGTGTAAGATGTAGCAGCTATTCCAGGTTCTATCTCTAAAGTACCTTCGTCTTCATCAACATCGACGTTAACAGGGTCATGCAGATTGGCCCCATTAAGTATAGAGAACCTCACGGATCGCACACTCAAATCAGCAAAGTAGAACATGACCGCATCATCCCTGGTGTCAGTATTAGTTATAGACACGACAATTCTTGCGTATCCAATAAATGAGTCTCCATTAATATCAATTTCTACGGTGGTTGAAGTAACAGACATTCCAGGACGAATTTGATTCACAAAAGCTGCATCATTTCTAAATTCTGCAGAAAAATTATTACTACTATTATTCACTTCCAAGATTTTTGTTTCTATATTTAGTTCAGTCACTTCATTCTTTTTAATATTATTAATATCAATCGGTTTACTTAAAACTAACACTATTGTAATTAAAAACACGAAACTAAATAGCCCCATTTTGACTACACTTTCGATGGTGATTTTTCATCGAATTTACGCAAAAGCGTTTACGTCGATGACCTAAAAATAACTGATCAGATTTTTCCTAAACCAGTATTGTGTAAAATTGATTCTGTCATTCAATGGGCACTGAAAACCCCGAGATAAAATATTTACAGTGCGTTGCAAGTTTAGCAACCGACTTGTTGAATGGTGACGATTATTTTTATAGACAGCCATAACACAGAACGAAAACAAATGTATGTATGTAAATAATTTATTCATTGAAAATTATACAATTACATTAGTAACATACTGCCAAATTGCGCAGCAGTTTATTGGCAGACAATACAATTTTGTGCTCTCATTTTCACTCTTAGTCTATACATACACGTTTTTTATTATTATTACTAACACGCATGCAACTATTTAGTAACAAATATATCTACTACTTATTTCAGATAGACTTAAAAGTTTAATTTTGCAAAATGTTGACAAAAGAAAGGTTTTTACAGTTCTCACTTGTAAATACAAAGATTTGACATTTTTCTAGGACAGGTGCCTATTAAAGACCTTTCTAATGTTATCTGGAATGGAACGTTACCATCTAACATGCTTCTTTTTAGTTTATTTTTAAAGTGGTCCACTTAGTAGCGAAAGTCACGGGACCAGATTATATAAACCGCGCTTAACCGCTAAGTTTCTCGAATATTCGTAAAATATTCGCAGGTATTCTGGACACCTTAGTTAAAAACACTTGACGATCGCAAACTACAAGAGATATAGCTAAATAAAATTTACAGTGAATAACTGATTAATTATGGAATATATATATTTAAAAATAAAAATATATAATTTTAATTTGATACTCAAAAAAAAAATTTAGAACTTGAAAAACAGTGATGAAAACGGATATTTCGCTATTAAATAGTTATTTATCCAACATGTGAGGAAAGTGTGTTTTTCCTATGAGTTTTGATTTTGAGTCTTGAGCGAGCGAAGGATTGAAAAATAGAATCACGAGCGCAGCGAGTGATTATAAATTTCAATCCTGAGTAAGCGAATGAATGGCGACAGCTACGGACGTTTGAACTGTCATAGAAAATTGCTGGAGTTTAATATTATTTTTGAGCGACAAGCACTAGTTAAACTTAACTTTTAATACTTTTCTTGGGTTGTTATTACTGTATTTTATTGATAAAAAAAAACCACGGTTACACTGCGTCATTCAGTTTTACAAAATTCAATTGAAGCAACTTACGAAACAACCGAAACAAACTCAGAGGTCAATGCTCAATTCACATGAGGACTATGTAGATAAGTGTCTGAGATGGTCTTTTGAAGAAAGAACCACACAGATTTGAGTGGACCTGTCCAGTCAGTGCAAGCATTTGTCAGTTATCGTGTGAAGACCACGATAGAAGACAACGATTAAAATAACAGTCAGCCTTTTCCCAAGACACAACGCGACGCCCGTCTCCCGGCAACAGTTGCCGGGGCTGCGCTAAATGCCAGCGCGGTCGGCGCGGCGGTGGCGCCCCAGGCCGTCAGCGCGACTGCGCACAACTTCTGTCAGTGGCGTCAGTGATATGTGTAATGTATATGTTTTCTTTTTAAGTGTTTTTTAATAGTTTACATTTATTTATTTTTCAATTGGTAAGTTAATTATTTTATGTTCGGTGCCAGTTGTAGCGACGCCGGAATAGTTAGTGCCAGTCAACCTGCCACATCACTGGATGTACAACTGGTAAGATGCCCTCACTGCTCCCAGGCTCGTTTTTTTAAAGGCGAAAGGGGGCTTAAAATACACTATGGCAAGGTTCACAAACCTCATAATGTACCTTTGTGCCCCCCAGCCACATCACCGATATCAACACCTTTTGAACTAACTTTGTGGAAAACACTGTCCAAATTCAAAAATTCCACCCCAGTCCTAAAAAGAGTTTCCCGGGGCGCGAGACACTCGGTGGTGTTGAGTTTAGCGCGCTGTGTCCGTCTCGCGACCCAGGAGAACTCACAACATGCCTGGGAGCAGTTACTTACCTTCCCTTACAGGATTCTGCATGTTCAAAAAAATTTGGCAACTCAAAAATCTTTAACAAACCAAATTAAAGAAAACTGCAACAATTCGGCCCGTATTTTAGATTCCAAATTACCTTTTTTTAATAAACAGAAAGGCATTTGTGATCATGTGGAATCCAAGTTAAGTGACGGTGACATAAGGGGGGCAGCCAGAATACTGTTGTCAGCAGTGATGTGGTGGCGCCTTATTCTCCAGAGACTCTTTCAGCTCTGGAGAGTAAACATCCATCGCCTGCGGATGGTCTCACCTTCCCCGACCCACCCGTCCAACTCGACCCCCTCGTTCAGGATTCATCTTTTTTCAAAATTACAGCCCCGCAGTTGATCGCAGCCGTGAGCTCTTTCCGGAATGGTTCTGCCGGCGGCCTCGACGGTCTGACTCCACAGCATTTGAAAGATTTGTTGGGTTCAGGCGCCGGGGAAGCTGGTGAGTCGCTTCTGAAGGAGCTTGCGGGTCTGATCAACTTAATGCTCTCCGGCGGCGTGAACGATGCCGTCGTCGATGTCTTGTATGGGGCTAACCTGTGCGCCCTACGCAAGAAGGACGGCGGCATTCGTCCCATTGCCGTCGGTTGCACCTACAGGCGTATGGCAGCCAAAATATGTTGCAAGTTTTATAGTGAATCGCTTGCAACTAAGTTCCAGCCCCTTCAACTCGGTTTTGGTTCCAGAGGGGGTTGTGAGGCTGCCGTACATGCCTTATCCTCTTTTTTAGACTCAAAGAAAGGTGAGGTCATCCTCAAGGTTGACGTCAAAAACGCCTTTAACTCCGTGAACAGGGACACTTTGTTGGCTGAAGTAAAAAAAAAATTACCCGAAATTTATGGTTTTATGTGGCAATGTTATAGGCACCCTTCAAAATTACTTTACAAGGACAACGTTTTAGAATCTGCAGTTGGTTGCCAACAAGGTGACCCTCTCGGGCCCGTCATTTTCAGTTTGGCTATTCATCCCATAATTCAACAACTAAATTCAAAATTTAACGTGTGGTATTTAGACGATGGAACGCTAGGAGGTGATGTTGACACCGTTTTGGCTGACCTACAACTCCTCAAACATCAATTTAAATCTATTGGCCTGGACCTTAACCCCTCAAAGTGTGAAATTTACCTCTCTGACGTGACAGACAGACAATCAACTATAGATAAATTTAATGAAATAGCACCACAAATCAAAATTTTAGAAAAAAGTTCCCTGCACCTCCTAGGTTCCCCTATTTTGGAAGAAAGTTTTTCATCGTTCATCGATGACAAAATTAAACATTTCAATGATATTTCGGATAGACTCTCCAAAATTAATCTACATTCGGCTTTCACCATTATCAGATATTGTTGTTTTGGTCCAAATTTTATGTATTTTCTCCGTTGTTCTCCTCTTTGGAAGAAACAACAACTTTTGGACAAAATTGACCAAATTATTCGCAACACATTAACATCCATTCTTAATGTGGCCCTGGACGACCGAGCGTGGCTGCAAGCCACTCTACCAATTCGTTTTGGTGGCCTCGGCGTCCGCAAAATTTCTAGTGTAAGCTTACCGGCGTTCCTGTCTTCTGTCCACAGCACTGAAAAGCTAACCACGAAAATTTTAACTCTCTCCCTGGTTAGCTCGGAAGTGCCGTGCTTGACCGACGCAGAGGACGCCTGGAAAGTGGCTTGCCCGGACACGGATCGGCCCGAGAACCCGTGTTCCCAGAGACAGTGGGATGAGCCGCTCTGCAGGTTGGTACGGAATAAACTTATTAATACGTCAACCAATACTGCTGAGCGTGCCCGCCTGCTGGCTGTGGGTGAGTGGGAGTCGGGCCTCTGGCTTCAGGCACTACCGTCACCTAATATAGGCACCTTGTTGGGTGACACAACCTTCCGGCTCGCTACATGTTTGCGTTTGGGCGCTCCTTGTGGGGCTCCACATCGCTGTCAATGTGGTGAAGCAGTCGACTGCCTCGGACACCATGGCCTTTCCTGCAGTAAGAGTGCAGGTCGGATAGCGCAACACGCTAGCATTAATGATCTCATCCGTCGTGCTCTTGCCACCGCCGGGGTGCCAGCTGTATTAGAACCCACTGGCTTGGCACGCGTCGATGGGAAGAGACCAGATGGTATGACCATAATGCCATGGAAGTTGGGTAGGCCTTTGGTGTGGGACGCAACTTGCGTCGACACCCTTGCGCCATCCCATCTTCCTAGCACAGTGGGCTGCGCTGGGGCGGCTGCTGCAGGTGCTGAAAACCTCAAACGGCGCAAATACAATAATTTAATTGGTAATTATGTGTTTGAGCCGTTTGGGGTTGAAACACTAGGGCCATGGGGTCCGAGTGCCCACCTAGTATTTCGAGAAATCGCCAAGCGGCTGGTCGACTCTTCACGTGACCAGAGGGCGGGCCTATTTTTTGGCCAAAGAGTCAGCATTGCCATCCAACGTGGCAATGCTGCCAGCCTTCTGGGCACTTTTCCTGTTGACAGCGATGTGGACGAATTTTTTGACGCCCTGTAACGGTTACAGGTTGTTACTTGTACATATTTTTATTATTATTTAGAGTTATAGTTTATATAAAAGTAGTGAAATTATTTAAATAAAAATTATTAAAACAAGACGAATAGCAAATGAACTTGCTCACATGTTGCATACAAAACTTTTCACCACTCCCAGCAAGAAAGTATTCAGTCATCATAGGTAAATAAATTAAAAAGTCACAAAGCAAATCAAAATAATTCTTTATTATAAAATAAAAAGAGCTATTTTTCATGAAAATAATTTAAAAATGAAATGTAAAATTACTGCAATTTTTCAAGTTAAAAGTAACGTTTAAACTTTTTTAACGTTTCTGAACTTATACACTTACAATAATTTGATAAATTTTATAAAAAAAATTAATCCTAACTTATAAATATTTCTATTCTAAGCATAAAATTATTTATTTTTTAAAATATCTTTAAAACTTAACATAAAAAAATCAGGCAAGGTTAGTTTCTGAACGGGATCATTACTTTCCTCACTGTTCAAACAGTGAGTCAAAACCACTTTCCTCACTGTTTTCGTAGAGGAAAGACACTTCTTTCGTGCGGGAGTGGTGAAAATATTATTTTAATTTTATTTTTAGATGAATTAAAAAAATATATATATTTAAAATAAACTAGATTATATTTCCTTTCCAATAAGAACTTTATCTCATTAATTTCTATTTGGATCATCACAATAATTAAAATCTAGATGCGCGCCTATGCGAGATGCGGAGCGTATGCGCGCCCCTCGCATCAAAACAAACAGTGAGTACTGTTTGTTTTGATACGAGGGGCGCGCATACGCATGGTTTTTGAACACAATTATTTACGTAACTTTAACTCGAAGACATCAATTGTTTTTGTATAAATACAAAAACAATATTCTCACTATCCTAATTAAGCACTATTTTTCCGTTACCACACACGTTTTAATCACAAATAACGCTTATTTCTAGTACCTACCACTTTTTCGGAGGCGAAATAATCAACTTTGAGTTTCGAAAACTAGATTTCCTATAGCATAAAATTGTAGCACAGTTCTTCACGATTAATTTGATACATAACACTATCCGAAAATAACAACATACAATAACAAAACAATTGAAATACGATATTCGCGATAACGAAACACGTTACAAAATGGCGGAGTTTGTTTACACTAAAGTTTTTACCAAATTTTGACATTTGTCAATGGAATAGTGCTATGATCTGTAGTACGTAGTTGAGAAATATTGTAGAGATGGGATGTAAACCATTCAGTTCACTCCAATCCACAGACAAACACGTTTAAATCGATATTTAAAAAACTATTTTGACGTTAACTGCTGCTGGATAGTAGAGCTATCCAGCAGCTGTTAATGTCAAAACCTCCGGATAGTAGTACTATCCACCCTCAGTCAAGTGTGAATAGTTACACGCTTTAGGCGCTAGATGGCGCGACTGAGCGCCTATAAACAGCAGCAGGCATCGTGCGGTGTCGTCACGCGACGGCGCTGGCGTCGGTGGACGGTTGTTGTACCAACGTGGTGCGATCGACCAATAGGAAGACTGAAGAAACGCGCCACCTCTGCGAACCAATCGGTGAAGCTCGATGTGGCCTGATGTTGGATTACGAGGTGTGGAGGTTTTTGCCACAGGATTTTTAGTGAGTGCTCTTTGGAAATCTCAACGAATCATAAGGAAATAGTCTCCGTTATAAATATTATTCAGTGTGTAGTAGTGCAGTACAGGATATTTCTGATTTAAAAGCTAAGTATTTATACCTTTAGAGAATTGTTAAAATTATTGAATATTTATGTTGTTGCTTTAACCATTTTAAAATGTGCTTTTCCCAGCTATGAGCAATTATTTGTGTTTTCCTTTGTGGTAGCTTTATTTTAGTTTGAGCTTTAAATTGTGTACCTACTGTTTGTTGTGTTTACTAGTAAAATTATATCGATCCATATAATTTCAAATGCCATCAATGCTACCTATACTGCTTGTATGTACCTACATGCTTGAGGAAAATAAATACATGCCTATTTAAACTGTGTTACCGTTGTTTTTTTATATGATTGTTCTAATGGTTGTAACACAAGTCAGTTCCTAATACATTGCAGTAGTATGCATACATGCATGCATATTTGGTGAAAATTTATACGATTTTTTTTTCGTTCAGTACGTTGGTAATTATCGTGATATTTATGTTTATTTATGTTTGTTATTGTATGAGTCTTCGATAGTAACAATTTGGGTCACATTTTAAGACCGAAGAAAATCATCATCATTCTACGTTTAACTCTTTACACGTAATTACCTAAACACATACATACACTCACCCCTTTTTTTAAATGGGGGTTTGGCAGAAACTACAGAACTCCATCTACCACGAACCTTACATGTTTCTGCTCCACATTTATAAATCTAATCTAATTTTAATGACTGTATAATTGTTCCTTATTGGTTAAAACGGTAACTAGTATTAATTAGGTTTTTGCTCTTCTAAAAATGTAGTCCAAACTGTATTGTAGATCAGAAACATCCAAAAAATAATTGACTGATACCATAATTTGCGCTTCAAGTGTACAAAACTGCGTATCATAGTGACCATCCATTTTGGATTATCTTTGTTGAGCAATATACTTTTAGATTACAGAGATCCAAGATGATTCAGAGATGTTTGAAGTTTTCAAGTGCTTGGATAGGAGGACTTACCTATGATGCATTGTATTTGAGGAGGAACTAATGTATGATGCATGTGAGTGAGTAATACTTAGTAGGTAGACTAATTTTAAATTCAACCTCACAACATTGCAGGGTCTTTCAGAAATTGATCTTTATTTTATTGAGGTAAGGTTTTCCCGTACTCCCTTTCACAGAGAGGCTAACAGTTGGACTGTTAGAGACTGATTATGATGGTGTGTGTATTGTGTGTATTAAAGTGTCTATAACTGTGTCTATGAGAAACAAGATGGACTAACACAATGGCAAATATTTGGAGTTATAACGAAAAAACATAATTTTATCAAAATATTTTTATTGTAACAAACATAGCATCGATGTCAATAGTATAAAAATATATTTAAGAAAATATAAATATCTTAAAGTATCTTATTTAGTTATAAAAACCTTGGTCTCATCCGTTTCAGCTTGAGTAAATATCAAATGGCTAAATTTATTTAACAACTTTTGTACTTCATATTTTGTCATATAAAAAATACATATGAAGGTTTTTATAGTTATTGTACTTAAATTATAACTGTACTTCCACATTCAAAATAGCTTCTTCAAGAAGTGATAAAACCATGACTAGTTCTTATTATATTATAGCATAAAATTGTCCTTCTATTAATAAGAAAATTTTGTACAGAATACCAGTAAACTTATAGTCACAAGCACACATTGTTTATAGACAAAAAACATTAGCCTTTTTTTTAAATAAATAAATAATAAATCCGGGAATAATATTCTTCTGAACAGTTAAAACGAAGAACTTTTCGAAAACAAAGAAGCTGAATAAAATGTAGAAGATAAAAATAAACTTATTAATAATTGAAAATGGTCACTACAACAGAAATTATAAGAACAAATCCTGATACAAGTGCAGGTGCGCCACTCGCTCCATAGTTGATGGTGAGCCAGGTTTCCACATTCTCTGCATTTTGTTTGCTCCACGTAATTGAGGCTGCGATGTTCTCTCTGATGAAACTGATTGAAGCCAACTCACCAGCCGTCAATATGCTTTGGTGAGTATTGTACAGTTGGTCGATCTGAGGAAAGGGTAAAGAAAACAAATTTTTAATTGTCAAATGGATTTGTTGGGCGACAACGGACGACTTTAGTTCATCATCTGGCTAGCCTATTCCCAATCATGTTGGGGTCGATTTCCTGTCTCATCAGATGCAGCTGAACACCAGTATTTTACATGGAGCGACTGCCTATCTGACCTCCACAACCCAGTTATTACTGGGGAATACGATACCCCTTGGTGAGACTGGTTGTCAGACTTTCGGGCCACTGAGTACTTAACGACTGTCAAAGATCTACAATATACAGCCGGGACCACCGGCTTAACGTGCTTTCCAAAGCACGGGGGAAACTTGGTATGTAATGTGTGGTCACCCATCCACGGACCAACCTAGGCAAGCACGGCTTAACCTAAATTTGGCCCCCGACGCCCGGGGCGTCCGGGACGTGAGGTTCTCTCCCTCTCACGTTCCGCCACCTCCTTCGCTAGCATGACTGCTTCGCAGAAGAAGGTGACGGCGTAACGTTCCGTCTCGCTCCGGACCATGTATTGAACCAGAGCCGGAAGCGAGAGGTCGCCGCCGCCGATCGCTGCTTCGAGGACACGGCAGTGCTCCGCCCAAGCGGGGCACACCTCCACAGTGTGCTCCACCGTGTCCTCCGGTCGATCCTCGCAATGGTAGCACCCGGGCGTTTCCTCCCGCCCGATTCAGTGCAGGAACCTCCGTGTCCGGTGAGGACCTGCGTCAGGTGGATGGTGAGAGTATAGATTTGTGTTAGATGGATAGCGACAGGCTCGCCTCTATTTAACATACCAATCATGCCTTGGGTCGTGGGACTTTTGGGAACGGGACCGCGGTCCCGGATACGCCCTAAATATTTTTGACATGGGTGAAGTTGTTTTTTTTTTTTATAAATCCATCTAATCTCTCTTGGAAAAATATCTACATACTTTTTCGGAATGTGCCTCGGTGGTAAGTCTCCTGGCCAAAGCGTTCAGGATGTTGGTTGTGCCGGTCAAACCTTGCACTCTGTGGGAAACAAATCGGTTTAAATTAATGATCTACATTATCATCTTTTGTCTGTTGTTCATGTTTTATAACCTATACTCGATTTTGCTCGCCCGCGTGGGTGTCTAAAATTATCACAATAGTACTTAGGTAGTATATGTAGACTGACGAACAGACAAGACTTGGAACCTACAGTGCTCAAAAAATCTTATAGGTCATATAAAGAAAAAGAAGAAGTAAAGTATGGCTATTTCTTGATTTAATATATATTATGTATCTCATTTATTTCAGATAAAAAGTGCTTAGGCGAGGCAAGGTTGTTAGTAACAACGATTTTGCTTATAACTAATGTAGTAGTTAAAAAAGTAAAAAATAGGAACCGTCGGGGTAGACGGTGTGTATAGTTTCTTATTATAGTAGCATAATAAAAAAAATAATAAGACTGACTTAAATTAATAATTACTGAACTTAGGTAAACTATTAAAAATACCTCTAAAATCTCCAGAACGGTGTGTGTGTATATAATTTCACCCTCTGTAATTCTTTTAAGACTTAACAGTCTAAAAGTCATAGTGATCTTTATTCTCACAGACTATTAGAAGGTTGTTTTTGGGTTTCTGCTAACTGTGAAAAGATCAAAAGACTGTGACAGAAGTGCTTCCACCAACAAAACAATCCTAAATAATTCTTCTCTATCGTTTGTAATTTGTCTTTATCTAGGTTTTCTTGTCATTTAAATGTGCGCGATTAGTGAAGGAAGGCTCAATACGAAAAAGAATCGACACCCTGTCTAACCTTTTTTTACTGTTCTGTAGTGAAAGGACAGTGGCAAAAGTGCTTCTGCAAAAAAGAAATAAAACAATACAACACAACAACAACACAATACAACACCAAAACTAACATAACTTTAAAATTGTTGTGACTTATTTTTACCTGGGTTGAATTTTATCCATGTTTTCAACTACGAAGTCCAGAGCTGCCTCCGTGCTGTTGGGGCCTGCGTTTGTGACTGAGACCAAGATGGTATGTCTGTCCTGCTCCCTCACTGGAGAGCTGTCATCGATGACCTGGCTTAGGTAGCTGGTGGATAACAAAATGCTATTATTAGAAAATCATATCAGCTGGTTTGAGTCTCACCAATGGGTATCGTATTACCCAGTAATAACTGGGTTGTGGAGGTCAGATAGGCAGTCAGGCTTCATCCGGCTATCTAAGGTAAAATTAAATTGAAGATTATGAAGCTGATCGTCATCAGCTTTATGCATTAGTTCATCTGATGACCGTTTTAAGGAATATCTGTTTGAAATTCTTCTAAATTAAATCAATTATGCAAATGAACTATCTTTTTTTTCTTTTCTGTGGTTAGTGCCTAACCTGGTGTCAGAGTTTTTATGGCAACCATGGACCTCTGACTTAGATTAACATGCCCTTGAGATGCTCTCAGCCATGCAAACCAGCATGGTTTTCTCACGATGTTGTCCTACACCGATGCAAGTGATAATTAGAGTTAACAAGCTGAGTTGATTCATTGAAACTTTTGTCAATATTTTCCAAATATTCAACTCTATTGTATCGGTTTCTTACGAAACATTTTAATCTTAACTTCACAACAGATTTCCTTTAAAGATAACCTCGAGTTTTGCTCAATATACCTTTATGCTACCGACAGTAAACTTTCCGATGTATCTTGAATGTGAGTGGTGTGTGTTCTTATCTAGTATTGGTCGTAATCTTGTAGTATCTGCGAGATAAGTTGTAGATACGGAGTCCAGGTTTTTTTTTCTTTGTATGATCTCGGCTCTTCTAGATTTATTTAATTTTTTGGGCTATTCCGTATCGGTATCTGAACTAGGCCAAACATAATGTGTAACCTATATGGCTGGCATGTCCTAGAACTAAAAATTCGAAGACTTGACATCCACCAACGCTCTCTGGGTTTACAGTGTAGTGGGAACTTTATAAGCATAAGCAGATTTCGTTTATGCTTATTCTCGTGGTCTAAAATTATAACTTATGCTGGCACTACACTTGGCATATTTTCATCACTTGATCAATATAAAACATACCCTTAAGGGCTCATTTACGGAGACCCGGCGCGTTGTGTGGCGCGGCCCGCTTTCAATTCAAATATTTGACGATGTATGAGAGCGTTTACGGAGAAGCGATTTTACGCGCGTTGCCCGCCGCACGCGGCTTCACACGCGCAAATACAAACATATGGCAGATGACACCGCCGCAGATGACGCCGCATCTCCGTAAACGGAAAAACGCGCAACGCGCCGCCCTTCCGTAAATGAGCACTAAGTATTTATATTGACGCAGACATTTTGCACAAATGCGCCATGTGCTGCCAATAAAACACAACTACATATTATATACCCTACGACTGTTTCAATAAAGATAGCTTTGTCTTAATGAAAAAATGAAATAATGTGCTGCCAGTAAAGGAAGACTTACAAAGCACGCCTCTCCTCATTGGAAGTGCATCCAAGAGCGTTCAGCAAGATAGACTGCTCGCTGGAGTCCTGGCTGGCCAGGTACAAGTCCCAAAGGAAGTTGAAGTTGTCCGCGCTACCGCCTCGGAGACCGGAGCAGTAGATCAGGGTTTGGATGTCAGGGTTCAGGCGCACGGCTAAGTAGGAATTGGAAGATGTTTAGAGCTTAGTTCGTAAAGTCGAACTGATAAAATAAACGCAATATTGCGTGTTATTGTTATTGCGTGTTTGCTTTGTTTATTTATTTATTTAAATAGAACGGCAAAAACAATTCAGAATTTCCAATGCTGTTTAGATAGATGCTTAGGCTTTGTATGGCGATTCTCATACGAGATTTGAGAGGCGTCGGGCGGCGCCCCTCCACGCGTACTGTAGTGTCGTGTAGGCTTCAACGAATTGCAGTTAAACTAATGCGATCGTGTCTCAAGATGTGAGGGCGTGTCTTGGTTTTGCACTCAATACCTACGATTTGGCAGTCTGACTGTCACACTACTAGGCTATCATTGTCCCTTATGCAACGTGTACTTAAGTACTTAACGCAGATTGCAAGGCCAACCTTAACTAAGACTTGAAACATTTTAAACTTTCAAAGAGGACTTTAAAGTTTTTCTTTTTTATTTAGATAATATGAAGATACTAGTCCTTGCTTCCGCAAATACTTACTTGGGTTATTTCTGAAACTTTCGAGCATCTCCTGAGCCTTTTCAATGCAATCCGGATTGCCGTGACGGCAGTTCAGATCCAGGATGATGTTTCTGTGATAAGGAGTAACATGTTCCTCTTCAGCTGCCGCGTCGAAGCCAAGCTCTTCGTATAGAGGAGCAGTTAGGTGAAGAACGTATTCCTGGAAGAAGAATGGTTTTGGAAATTAAAACGATTTTGCTGACAATTCTGGAAGGAAAATTTATAATGATGACTGTGCGTCTGGACCAGTATTTTCAGACGATTCGTGAAGAATTTCTCAGTAAAACTCTGAATTTTCATTTATGCTTGACTAATGATCATACATACATTGACGATATCATCAAAGTTGTGGGAAAAATTGTATGGATTGGATGACGTACGCATGGAACCAAGAAGTAGATATAAGCATGGCAGAATAAAGAGAAGACATAAGCCCAGCAGTCGGACACCCCGAACTGAAATGATGATGCAAGAGAATAGGCTCTTCCGCCTCTAAATGAGACTTAAATATAACAATCGTAATACGAGTTTATCAAATTCACTCCTTCGGGTTATATAGACGTCCTATTATTTGTGTGTTTATTACCTACACAAGATTAGCTGGAAACTGGCAAAATTTTAATAAAGACACCTCTGCCTAATCGCCCATAGGATTAAAGGCATTATGTTAACCGAAAAAAAATACTATAGTATAAAAAGTAACTGCCTCATACCTGGAACAGCTCATGCGCGGGGGAGCCACTAAGGACGGTGTCGAGGTAAGTAAACGCTGGGTTGATGGCTCCCCATGGAATGTAGTCCTTCTCCTTCTCCAAGTAGATTGACAGGTTGAAGGCGTGCTCGTAGTTCTGTTCATGAAAATAAAAGTATGATTATTTATAAGGATTGTGGATTCGGTGTATGAACGTGAATGAGGCGAAAAGAGTACGCCTGTGGACGGAGAGCTATGGGCTGGCCGTCTCATGACGACAGGCCGTGTCGACGGTGCGTTCGTGTTTCACGCGAGCCTCAAAGAGAGTCAGCAAAAAGGAAGGGGTCCGCAAGGGCCAATGCCTGCCGGGACTGCGGGACTGTTCGAAAGAGATACCGTGGCCCCGGAACACAAAGGCCGATGAAGGAACATGGACATTGAACCTGCTCCGCCCAGAGCGGGAGGAGTCATTTGATGATTTCCCATCCCAAAAAAAAAAGGATCGTCGCTAATGGCGTTCTGAAGTTTCCCCCCTATGGGAAAAAAGTTTGAGTTTATGTACATGATACGTTTATGTGTGGTGTGTTTACCATTCTTATAACCTCATACTGCAACGCAGTGTGCGTTGCAGTATGAGTATCGTACCGGTATCATCGCCGATCAGGATCAGCTAGTAAAAATGAGATGAGGTGATGATGCTTCGGTGCAGTGCTTATAAGAGTGCGCTGACCTTTAATCATAAGGACGGATGTACCAACGATGTTTGTTGAACCCATTTGTTTGTGTGTCCAAAGTTCCAAGGACTGTTCTTTTGTAGATTTAAAGAATATTATAGAGGCCGAGTTCAAATATGTTGTATGTGTGTGGTGGGAACCTGGTGATCTGCTATACAGGTTTTCCTAGTGCAGACACCAGTCTCTCACAAACTTATCCACCGTAATTAAATACATACTTTGTCATGTTTGTGAAAAGATAATAAATTATTTTGAATTTTGAATTTGAATGTTCTACTGAGCAAAATTAATCTAGATAATTAGACAAATGTAAAGATCATTGTCCCGAAAAAAAAGAGATCAATAAAGTTTGTCATAAATCAAATCATAACCACGAATCTGTCCACGAAGTAGACACAATAGTTAAACAATGGCGTCTCGACCAAATCGTTCATACGACAGATCATGATCTAATTAACAGGAACAACACTTTATAAACTTTTAATCAACCAGCGACAACATCAACAACAACAAAACAACATCAACTTCAAAATATTATCTACAATCACCTAGATTTTTACCATCCGTTTTTAAATCTCTATTTTCTCTTTTCATTGCAATAGAGAATCAGATATTCCCACAAAGCATAGCCAGATACATTTCAGACATACTATCGTATTAACAAAATGTCTTCGTTCATCGAACATTTTATTCGCAATCCTCAAAGGGAGGCAAATGTATCTTGAATATATCTCGGTGCATCTTGAATTTGCATAGAAGCATCTTTTGGGAATATGCAACGATTTATTCGGCCCGTTTAGTCGGAATCTATATAAATATTTGAGATGAAAATGATCAGTTCTTGAATTGTCTGCTTACTTGAGATTAGATTTGAAGGAATGATGACGATGATTACTTAAAAGAAAATCACACTCCTTGATTTTTAGGCCTGTCGTTCATGACAACCCCACGATGCTACTCAAAAGCACCTTTTAAAAGTTCAAATCACCAATGAGCAGCCAAAATGTTGTACGTAGTGTTATAAAATAGGTATTATTAAAGTACTCACACGCAGTTCTTCTACGGAGGCGTAAAAAAAAGAGAATATAAATGAGAATTTTAAGGTTCATAAATTACCTATACGTTATAAAAACTTCTCAGGCCAATAAGACCAGAATATTTAAAACCCTCTACACCAACTTTCATACAATAACAAAGCTCACGACATAGGCATAGTTTCTCATGAAAACTTGGTCAATGCTCTCAGGCTCGTACAATTTGTATAGTACAAGTTGCAGAGAGCTCAGCCAAGCTGAATCTCGTTACTATTCTGTTCAGACCAGCAGTTAATATTGCAAGCCACAATCCTGTTTTATTCCACTCCAATTATCGCTACAAATTGAAATACCTTTTGTGTGCACTCGGGGAAAGCTTAAAAAGGAGAATTCAATACTTTAAAAAATTGTTGTTCGTATTTTCTTTGTTCATTGATTGGGTCATGATTTTTTTTCAGATGTGGTGGAGTATTTTTAATGAATGCATAAATAAACAAATTCGTGAATGGTACTCTCATGTCAGCAAAGTTAGTAGATAGTACAAATAATGCAGGCGTCTAAACATCAAGAAGTTTCACAATACTAATAATAATAATCTTTTTTTAAATGAGATATTATATCTACAAAATAGGATTGAATAAAAATGGAGTTTTTTGTCCATTCGTCTCCATACGTAAGTACCAGCGAATGAGCTACCAGAATAAATTCTATTTCCTTAAAGGTAAGTTTCGATCCAAAGTGCCTTTTGACGGCCTAATCGAAATAAATGTTTCGATTTTGATTTTTATGAAAAGTACCTAGGTACTAGTTTACAATGAACTTCTCCATACCAAAACAGTATTCTTACCAAACGTCCATTCCTGGCCAGGTTGAAGGCATCGTCTAAGAGCTGTGCGCGGTTTAGCAAGTGGATAACCTCGTGGCTCTGGTTGAGGGCGCCGGCTAAAGCAGCCCAGTTCCGGGTATCGTAGTTCACTCTGTAGTAACCTGAGGAAGAATAGGAAAAGTAATTCACCATCATCTGTTTGAAATACCCAAGGTTAGGCCACAAAAACCAGGGCCGTCCTAAAGGTCGTTGGATCGACGAGATCGTCAAAGTCGCAGGAAAAACCAGGATAAAGGACGCACAGAACCGGGAAGTGTGGCAGAAAAAAGGGGAGGCGTATACCCAGCAGTGGGTGATTCCGGGCTGATGTGATGATGACGATGTTTGAAATAGGCCTCTTCCAAGCGTCGCCTCGGTTACCGGTATTTCTCGCATCCAGTGAATTGATGCGGCCATAACAAGATCTTTGGTCTATCTTACATTAGGGTCTAGCTTGTTACCATCAGCTGAGCTTGAACATCCAAACTCCTGGCTATTACTGATAAATTACTAAAGGAAAACTCCATAACACTGTATCCAGTGAATCAAACGAAAGACCGCACTTTTTGGAATCGCGTTTGCAGCCACTAGATTAACTAGCTGGTTTTTCTGTAGTTTACTCACGTATTCATAATACTAATAGTCTCTTTCTTCCTGTGAAGGAAAACATCGTGAGGAAACCGGTATGTCCTAGAACCAAAAATTCGAAGACATGTGTGACATCTACCAATCCGCACTGGGCCCGCGTGGTGGATTATAACCCATTCCCTCTCATAGAGAGGAGGCCGTGTCGCAGCAGTGGGAACATTATGGGCTGATGACGATAATTAGTCTCTTTATAACGTTAACTTACCAGTCTGCTGCTTATTGATGATGTACCAGTCAGCGGCCGACAGTCCGGGGATATCGACGGCTCTCGCAGGGAAGGTCGGAGGAACCCAATCTTGAGGACTGGTGTCTGAGAAGTCAGGGTTGGTGGACAGGACCCAGTTGATGGGAACGTGCCACCGGTCGCTGGAGCGCAGGCTATTGTCTGTGAGGTAGCGAACCTGTGAAAGAAATTTGTTTTTTTTTTAAGATATTTTATTTTTCATTAAATATTTGTTGGTACGTTACTAGCGTAGAGTTTTTTTTATTTTAGAATTATTAGAACCGGAATAATCTTTGGCAAAATGCTAGTCTATTAGAATAATAATTAAATAGTTGTAGGTCACAGTGTTGACGCTACCAAACTTGTTACAAAGCTGTAATATAGAATATATCAAAGATACGGTAGGGTGCGCCGAGCGCAATAACGTTCAAAGTGTTCTCTGTACCTAAAACTTCTATTCTTGGAAATTGCTCACTTTCGAAATTTCCCTCAAACGCCATAACTGGTATTATGAATTTGAATTAAGTAAACTGTAATACTATAGAGATTTTGTTTCCAGAATTTAACAATTTAAAAAAAAACACAAAAGATACACGCGCATCTTTTGGCACATATCCAAAATCAGAATCAGCGACGCCATTTTGATTTCTCTATTCAATCTAATAAATATTTTCAAAGATCCTTGTTGCACTGTACTTCTTAAAGATCAAATTAAAAAATAAAAAGGTTATATGATATTTTCGAGGCTTGAATTATGTCAGCCTACACAAAGAACAAAATTACACCTTGATTTGCAATCTTGAATCTGTGAGAAAAAAACCTACTGCGCTGGCACCTAACTCGTTATTCGTAATAAGCTTGGATAAAACAAAGCCTGCATAATCAGCTCGGCACAGATCCTCTCTCGGCTCTCCAGAGAACATTGCTACTTATGCTTTATTACGAATAAGTACGACTACTGCATAGCTAGGTGTTCTGTTCTAGAATTACTTACTTATTTATTATCAAGATGCAAGTCTTAAACAAATGGAAGTGGCAGTCGTTCACAGATGGAATTTCTTTATGAAAAAAATACTCTCAGGTAATACACATTGATGGAGATTATTAAACAAACTTAATAAACAATAAAGATTCAAATACCTTAGTACGCCTAAGTCATTTTTAGTGAATACAAAATAACTTAGTAACAACCATGACAATTAAACCGCATTCTCTTTACAATCTTGATGATTTTGATTAAAGATTTACTTAATGGGCTTTTCGGTAGCACAAAGGGTGTAAATACCGTGTAAAAACCCGTAACAAAGCCTGTTCTCCCCGTCTTTCCTTTTTTGTTTTTTTTTTTGTTTTGTACCATACCTTTACTTTAAATACCTTCATAACTCGTTTTCTATTCGATTCTACCACCAGCACAATGATTTGAGTGCGTTACACTGAGTTTTATCGTAAAACGTGATTTTCACCAAAAAAAAAAGTCGTTTCCCAGCAATAACGTTTGCGTAGTTACTAAATTTGATTTACAGAATGCTTGGTTGACGACTTCGTGACCTGTCCGTTTACACCTTGTATGTTTACCCATTTTTGACTTTTCCAGCATCAGCAGTATGATAGAATGTCCACTCGACCTATGCAACTTGAACCTCACCTGTTCAACAACAATGGACTGTCCAGCAGCCGCGCTCCTGGTTACAGTGAGTACTGGGAAACCTCCCTGGTTGACCCAGCGGTCCATTACAGTGTGGAGGCGGAATGGGATGCTGTGGTCAGACGCGTTCAGAGCTTCCTCGAGGGATGCGTACAGGTCTAGGGGAGAGGCAGCGTCACGGGTGCTGCAAAAAGAATTGATTGATCAGATACTTGTTGACCTCTGGCACTCTTTTGCATTTTTCTAAAAAAAAATGCACAATGATTTTAGCTTATAATATGTAAATACATCAAAAATTGCATATTTTGCATATATGCATTTGCATATTGTGCGATTACTAATAATAAGCCTACAATGGGTCTAGGTACTGCTAGTGCACAGGTCAACTTTCTTTGTAAAGAAGTGGTCCAGAATCTATTATCATGGGCCCAGTGTCAAGTGGGCCCCAGTGGCGATTTTTTGACAGTGTTAGAAGTTAAGTAATTATAACATTCAAATCTTGCTTAAGTAAAAGTCTTTTTCTCCCGTTGTAAGAACAAAAAAAAATGCAATAAAACTTACTTATTTTTAATGTAGGTGACCAACCCCTTCCGGAACACTTCAGGAGTGAGGAAGTGTTGCATCATGCGGATCACGGAACCAGCTGCAGGACAAAACATACAAATTATTATAAGTGTGAAAGAGACAGCGTATCAAGTGACTTCTCACTTCAAGCACATTTTGTTTTATTTGGAAGTAAATTTTCTTGAGCTTCAGAGATAATGATTGTTTACGACTCTCGCGTGACTGCTAAGGAAGGCTTTTTTTTTTGTCTGACAAGTTGCAAATTAAAACGTGCCTTACCCAAGAACTGACGTATTGGCCTTCAGTTGAGTATGCCCCTGGTAGATAACATTAATTCTCCAAAACGACCATGTTTTGTTATAAAACTTAGTTATTTAGTGAATAGAGGTGATCTTAATGCTAAAGGCATTTTCGAACAGTCTATCTTTGAGTGACGGAGAGCAACCAGCTCAAAACAGTCAAAGTGTCCTAGAGAAAGCATGGTGTTCCACCCCAGTAAGAGAAAAAAAACCTTTTGCTTAGGAATTAGAAACAAAAGAGTACTACTGATTTTTTTATTTAAAAATTTTATTTTGTAAATTATATTAATTAAACTTTATTTTAAATGAAATTGTTTATGGTAAATTAAAATTTTTAACAATACAAATTATATAAAAAAATAATTTAAATTGAATTAATTATTTATTTAAATTTAAATTTACTTACTACTAAAACAGATCGGAAATAGACAGAAGGTAGCTAAACTTTGAAAGACATACTTTCAAAGTTTCTTTCCGACCTCCCCTCAATCAGCCCATGTATCCATGAATCCAAGTTACAAGTAGTCATCTCAAACATTATTGAGTTACCTACATTGGCATCTCATTTCGCCAACGTTATGGATATGTTGACACATCCAATATTAAACATGCCAACAAGATTATTTCGACGACATGATTGCCGCAAGGTTCGCAATAACGCTTTGCGAATCCAAAATGGCGGCGGTAAATAAATATTCCTTACTAAATATTGATGTATTCATAAGCGTTTTGTGACGTGTAATTTTTGCGTATGAATTATATTATGACTGACCCCAAAAATCATTTGGGGTAATTTCAAAGTAACCTGGTACTTTTTCTAGCTTTATAAAATGAAAATATAGTCATCAATATCATTCAATCACGCCTGTCATCTCCGGATGGTAAGGCAGAAGTGTACCTAATAGGACACCCACATTTCGCCAGTTATGTTTTATGTCCCATTTAGGTAATAGGGGGCGAGTTTATTGCCATCAACCGGGAATAAGTCCTGCTACTGAGAAATTCCTGATAGAAAAACCCAATAACACTTTGCCCGACCTGGGAATTGAACCCAGGGCCTTATGCTCAGCAGTCGCGCTTGCCACCACTCGACCAACGAAGCAGTCTACAGACCGATAGAAAGAAAATGTATAAGGAATAACTGTAAATTATAAAATCGTGATTTTATCAAAAATCTTATATTCCATACATTTATACTCTGTGTGTTCTGTATGGACTGGAGGCCCTACTCCCTCACGATTCGTCCGTATATTCGGATCTATCAGTCTCTCTCACTCGCACTCATCTGCAGGCGTGCGCGAGGAAGACGGATAGATCCGAATATTCAAATACGGACCCAGCGTTAGAGAGTAGGGCCTCACAATAACCAACAAAAGACTTCAACGTACTAAATCCATCGTGAAATTTTGTGTTACAGTGGTTCTGTCTACTTTCCTTATTATTGCATAAGGGATTAATGTCACACAAGTTGGCTGGTGGCTTATCTCCTATATCGAAGTGTTCAGTCGATCGAAAAACAGGTTACTGTTACAGAGACCGTAATCTTTGATCTAATTCTTTCCTCGACTCTTTGGGCCGTTTTATTGCCGACGTTTGTATGATACGTTGACACGGCGCTAATTACAAGTTGTATAGGACATCAACGCGCAATTTTTTACCATAAATACAAAACGTGCATCAAGAACCCCAACGATTAAAGTTTCAGTTGGGTATAGAAAAGAAAATCAGCTATTCCATACATTTCAATGTTTTTTTTTTCAATGTTGATGGATGAGGAGGGAGAGGAAGACATTGCACATGAAAACCAAAAACAATCTACTCGTTGCAGCTAGGATATACTGAATGATATGTGGTAAAATATTTGCCACAATGTCACTAGTCACCTATGTTATATTTGTCTTTGAGTCTAACGTCAGTGTTCTATGTAGTTAAAAATATTATGAAGATTCACACGTAATGTTTCTATTTTATGGTCTAAAATCATTAGGAGAAACTTAACAGTTTTTGTTAACTTGATGAACGGGGCGACTGTACTAGAGAGTCTATTGTTGCGTTAACTCTATGCCATCATAGTCATACGTTCCAGTTCTATGACTCGTTTCCTCCGACATTCTCCCGATATCAATATCAATAATACTAGATAAATAGCATTATACCCAATAACCCGACTGTTACAAAAGTCGTTTCACATGTCACTCGGTGAGATAACTGTTTGGTGATAGTGGTGATAAGGACCGTATCAAACAGTTTCTCAATATCTGATAAAAAGAGAGAATGGTTTGCGAAAATATATCATGTTGGGGCCATGCAGTTAGCGATATACGAATGTTAGGTGTAACGCTGTCGAATGAATGTCTGTAAAATAACAGCATCTCAGAGTATTTAAAGAGAAAGAAGTGAGATGTTGGTACATTGTAAGATCAAAACTAACGCCTTGTTTTACGAACTGCGACTTGTTTCAAGCGAGTGTGTTACTTGTTTCCATTGCACGAGTACGGTCGCGCTGCAAGTGTGTTACTTGTTTCCATTGCACGAGTACGGTCGCGCTGCAAGTGTGTTACTTGTTTCCATTGCACGAATACGGTCGCGCTGCAAGTGTGTTACTTGTTTCCATTGCACGAATACGGTCGCGCTGCAAGTGTGTTACTTGTTTCCATTGCACGAGTACGGTCGCGCTGCAAGTGTGTTACTTGTTTCCATTGCACGAGTACGGTCGCGCTGCAAGTGTGTTACTTGTTTCCATTGCACGAATACGGTCGCGCTGCAAGTGTGTTACTTGTTTCCATTGCACGAGTACGGTCGCGCTGCAAGTGTGTTACTTGTTTCCATTGCACGAATACGGTCGCGCTGCAAGTGTGTTACTTGTTTCCATTGCACGAATACGGTCGCGCTGCAAGTGTGTTACTTGTTTCCATTGCACGAGTACGGTCGCGCTGCAAGTGTGTTACTTGTTTCCATTGCACGAGTACGGTCGCGCTGCAAGTGTGTTACTTGTTTCCATTGCACGAGTACGGTCGCGCTGCAAGTGTGTTACTTGTTTCCATTGCACGAGTACGGTCGCGCTGCAAGTCACGACCGACGGCGACACGGTAACTTGAAGCATGCTCTAATCAATACATTTAATTTGTTTTCTTCGCAGTAACGGTCGCAATACGAGTATCGCTTGAGCGTATGGCTTGTGGCCAAGCGGAAATATTTATAAGTGTAGTTTATTTTTTTATTTTAATGCATATTATCAATCTTTAAAGTACTAGAAGTATTTGACTATGTTAACCAAAACATGCTTTACAATTAAAGAACTGTTATTGCTTTACAGAAATCGTTTTCATAATAGCCTTTTTCGTGGCCCAAACGATTCCAATACGAATCGAAACAAAATTCTTTGTCACTCGAGATTTGACACATGATTTATCTCACACGTAGAAAAAACAGGAAAGGAAATACCACACTTTCTAGTGTGCATTTAAACAAAACATGAAGTACAAACTATGTTAATAGTAAAATATGGAAAATTTTACAAAACTCTATGCATGTACCCGTATTGGTTTGCAGATGTGCATCTTTATACACCGACAGTTATGTTTAAGTCTTAGTAGGCAAGCCATTTGCCATCAAATGGGCACAAATCCAGACAACGGGCTACTTCCGAAAAACTCCTGATAGAAATTCGCTATGCTCTATGGCATCGCTTTTGACTACTATACCAATAATGAATAAGCAATAATAATTATAAATATCGCTGGACATTACACACAGCGCCATCTAGTGCCATACTAAGCAACGAGGGTTGTGTCGTGGACACCAGATAGTTGATATACTACATAGAAACTTTTTGTTTGTAAAAACATACTTATTATACATATAAACATCCATGACTCGAAAACGAATGTCCATGCTCATCACACAAACATTTGCTCCTACCGGGATTCGAACCCGGGACCCTAAGAACGTTGAGCAGCCTTAGTACCGCTGCGCCATCCGGGTCGTCGTCATAAAGTCAAATAAGTCAGTCATAGTAGTTTGTGATATCATAAAAGCTAATAACATAGACTCAAATTATCTACATGCATACTTAGTTTTTATCAGTCTGTCAATTAGGTAATGATAGTTACCAATTTTATTGGCCAGTGTATGATTTAGCATTCCTATTTTTGAGGAAGATGATACCCAACACCTACTTGCGGTACAAATTGAACAGCCTGTGCAAATAGGGGAATATATAAAATCATCAGCCAGATCAGTTAACCGAGACTTATTTTCTGGAGAAAAATTACATAAATTAAGGTCTATAAGGACACAAACAGGATCTTGAAACCAATTTAATGATTCAACTTACATTTCTGATAAGCCACCGCATTGAAAGTCCCGAGGATCTCGGAAGGCGAGTAGACTGCATGGGTCATGGCGTTAACACTGAGGACCGCGTCAGATTGGAACACGTTCTGAAGAGCTAGAACGAACTGGTCCATCATACGCCAGTCTGGTTGCACCTGGAATATTCAATTCAATTCAAAACATTTATTTCAGAGTTTTCGGTCCATAGAGTGTCAGGTACACCAAGATGACTTGAAGCTATGTTAGTAACTCACTAATACAACAAATAATAGAAAAAAAAAACGCTAGTCAGCCTACAATATGTGCAGCCCAATCCAAAGCCTCCAAATAGGACTATGGATGTAGTCTGCAATTACACTCAGGTAGCCGTTGGGACTGCCCCTCACCCTCCGCAACAGTGATGCTGCTCTTTTACGTATAATGGCGTGAAAGCCATCTACTTGAGCTTCAGCAAATATCACTGACGCACTGCAGTAGCGAGGCAACCCCATCAGCAACCTGAAAGCATTATTATATTGGACCTGCATATAGAATCATTCGTTAGAATGCAAGATTAAGAGCTTCCTCTTTTTTCTATTTCATTATTAGCCTGTAATGTTTCTATTGCTGGGACACAGGCCTCCTGAGAATGGGTTGGAAGTTGTTTAAATATATCCTTTTTGAAAACAGACAAAAAAGCTTCAGTTGGTGTAAACGTCTAATACACCGTTCATGATGTTGTGTAGACTGCCGCGACACTCGCGTTCATCACTTGTATAGCAGGTATAACGGTTCAAACTTTATGGCAGCTCGGAAGTTACGGACGGTCTGCGTGTTATAATTGACTAGCTGATGCCCGCGGCTTCTCCCGCCCGCAAATCCCGAATCAAAATCCGTTGCGTAGTTTTAAAGATCTAAGCATACATAGGGACAAACGCGGCGGGCGACTTTGTCTTATAATATGTAGTGATAATCAAAAAGATACGTCCTCTGCGCCCTAAAATTGTGTTTTGCGCAGCTTTACGTTAGTTGTTCTGAGCCGCCATGAAACTGAAACCGTTATACTTGCGCAGACCCTCATTCGCAGCTAACTTTGAAGCCGCATAAAGTTTATACAGAACTATATCATCATCGCGTCAAGTTGCGTGGCGATGACTCGTGGCAAACTCAAAGCAAAATCTTTAATTTTAGGTTATCCGCAAATGCCGTCACCACAGTCGTGTTGCTCATAACCAAAGCTCATTTTCTACTTTGCTTTTTAAGGGAAAATTTTCTAACTTACCAAATCTGTAGCAAAGTTCTCGAAGAAGTTGGCGAAGCCCTCGTTAAGCCAGGTGTAGGTCCAGGAGAGAGGGCCCACTTCGTTTCCAAACCACTGGTGAACATTTTCGTGGCAGATGATTCTACCTACATTCTGTTTAGTGGCTGTTGTTGTCACGCCCTCTGTGACCAGAAGAGCCACTTCTCTGGAACGTGAAAAGAAAACCATTTTACTGTGTGATTCCCGGATGACTCTTGATTTCGCGCGGATACTAAAAAAATTGGTGCCTGAAAGTCTTACCAGTGGTGATATTGTTCTACTACTACTAAACGTAATCGGTTGTAGGTGTGAGTAGGCTCCATGTAAAGTTATTTTTTTTAGTATTTGGTGAATCCGATTAGAATGCAAGCTGACTCAAACATTTGGGTGAAGGCTAGGCCGTCGATGATGAGACTTAAGGAGTGGAGAAAGACAATCAATGATGGATGGACTGTGTGCAAGATAATATGGCTTGTAATGGGATGATTGAGACGAGTATATATGTTTGAAGAAAATGGCAGACTACACCGACCCCAAATAAATTGGTAAAAGAACACAGTAAGTACAAGGATGATGCCAATACGACAGAAAAAAAGGCAACTAGTGCAACTATCGATCTCATCATCATCATTTCAGCCGAAAGACGTCCACTACTGGACGTAAGCCTCTCCCAAGTGCCGCTACATTGACCGGTTCCGTGCGACTCGCATCCAGCAGATTCCCGCAGCCTTTACCAGGTCATCGGTCCACCTAGTGGGACTATCGATCTACCCGTAAATAAAATAAAAGAAAAGTTCGGATTTTTCAACCTGATGCAATATAACTCCCTTAGCAACTATGAAGCATCATAATTCAATACAATACAAATCTGCCTTGCAGATTCGTTCTATAAAAGGCTTACGGAACACTTCACTGGATCGCTACTCTGTATTTATGGAATAAATAAGTTTAGTGCCTGTTTATTACTGTCCCGTCTCGAGTTAGTAGGTAATTCAGGAGTATTAAAACCGTTTTAAATGTCAACGCTTTGAAGTGTGAATAAGACTGTCGGGAATTGTTTAACATAATAATTTCAGTTGCGTATGTCAATCCAATACATCTTTGACCTCTTCATCAACCGTTAATGCTGATGGAATATCAATTTCGGCTCTCAGAATGATTTATCACTTTCCTAAAATTTTTTCATCCTACTAATATTGTGAACGCGAAAGTTTGTGAGGATGGATGGATGGTTGGATGTTTGTTAGTCTTTCACGCAAAAACTACTGACCGGGTGTGGATGTTTGGCACACAGATAGTGTATAACCTGAGTTGACACATTGGATACTTTTTATCCCGGAACCTGGAAGTAAGATCCCGTGGGACAATTACGGAACTCCACGCGGGCGAAACCGCTGGCATAAGCTAGTTGTTCGATATTTTAATGCAAGCATCACCTTTACTCATAAAAATAAAGTTGCATATGATATTTCGACGCTGTTGCAAGCATCATGAGTATTCCCGCGATCATGATGCTTGCAATAGCGTCGAAATATCGGGAGCTTTTAGTAACCAAGGAAAATCACGGAAATCAGTACTTTAAGTGTTGTTAAAAACCGTGAAAGTCTAAAACAGTGTATATTCAAGCTGATTTAAATAAAGATAAAACAATATATATATATTATGAAGGCCTTGAATTTATTTTGATGCTGATAAAAATCGTTTTTCAATTCAACGCTGCTTGTAACATCAGGCACACTTTATGACGTTTTATGACGACTATTGATATACGATAAGAAGCCATAAATTCGAATATTTATGGCTTATAATAAAATATTTCTCTTCTGCTTCGTAAGTACATTAACACTTATTTTGTTGCCGTTTTTACGGAACTTATGAATCACTCAAAGGAATATAAACTGTAACTACTTTGTTTTATAGTTCAAAATACATTGTTTGGAAATTTTGATCTGATTAATTTCGTGATGAAAATCTAAGAACAATAAATAAGTAATAACAGTATTTAATATCCTGGTGCTGAGAGTTCTTGCTGAAGGAGATTTGAAGAAATTATTAGCAACATGAAATTAATTAAATTGTTTCAGAAGATCTCTTGAAGAATTGAGAGACAAGGGCATCTAGTAATTTCCCTGATGGCACTGCTGATGCGACTAGCAAAAGTAGGAGTAATTCTGGGTTGATTCCCAGGTTGGACCATGTTTCATCGGATTTTTTCTACAGGATTTTATAAAAAGCAACCCGATTCTCAGTTTATGGCATTTAAGGCTTCCCATTTGTATATTACATGAACCTAAACGAACGCCTGAATATTATTGCACCGTTGGAATTTCAACCTGCTGCGCTGAGCCTAGCGATGGAAATCATGGAATTTTTTCGAAAGACGTACCTGTAGATAACCAATCCCCAATTTTCCATAGCACCAGCAGCAAAGTCAGGAACGGCAGCCTTATCCAATTTCGGGAACTCATATCTAAACTCGGTATATTTCTCTAACTCGACCATATTCTTCTGGCCAAATTCCAGGGCAAACATTGCCGTGTTCTGGGTACCAGGTCTGGAGAATACTTTGAAGGGTATATCATAGATGCCCTTAAATTCGGTCTCCATATCATTGTCGACGTGTTCCAAGTTGGACACCAGATACGCCAGGAGGTATGTGGACATCACTAGCGTGTCCCGGAATTCATGCTTAGTGAGGCCGTTTATTGCTGGTCTGAAAAAATAAATAGGATTTCTTAGATCGGTAATTTTTAATAAAAATAATATAAACTTTTTACTTTTGTTTTGATGTCGTAATGAACCGCTTTTTTTGTTTTAACTTAACCATGTTAGTTTAGTAGGGTTAAATTGGTTGAACATAATAAATGCGATGGAAATAAATAAAGTAACGTGAAATAAATAACATAAAAGTTTCCGTTTGGTCAACACTGCTCGGTTTCAGTTTTAATGATTACCAAATTATCGTTACGATTACAGCTTGAGAGGAGCTCGTGGGCGTTTGGGGGCTCGTGACGTCACAATGCACTAAAAAATAAAGCATGGCGTGACGTATTGATAATTTTAACAGCGTCGTAAATGTTGGTCTACGTAACAAAAAAAAATACGTGTTAAAATTTTTGGAAAATCTAACTGACGGACTAATTAAATTTTTCAGGACACAAGCCTATTAATTAATTGTCAAATTTATCATAAAATCTTACTTGAGCAAATCAGAGGGCAGCCTCTTTGGCATATTGCTCTCGACCACCGTGTATGCTGGAGGAGCGTATATGGTGGTTCTGAAGATAGCCTTGAGAGAAGGTTCGTCGTAGCAGGGGAACGCGCGGCGGGCGAAGGTTGGCTGCAGTTGCGATGTTATGAGTTTGCTGAAAAAAATATTTTGGTGAGAAACTTCTAGAATATTTGGACTTTGAGAGAAGTATATACGTGGAATTTATCAAAAATCTAAAAAAATCCATAAAAACAAAAATTGTTTTTTGTTTTTATGGAATTTTCTTATTATAGAGAAAGGGTCAAGAGAAAGGGTCCCCAGAAAAAGTCCATTACATCATAAGATTCACTCTTCGACTTCCAAAAATGGTCACGTTTCTATTCCTTGACAAAACTTTTGAATAATATTGCCTCGCTCACTCACAATGTAATATTTGCCTACAGCAGCGGTTCTCAAACTCTTTTAGCAATGGAACCCTTTTGGAAACCTAATTATTTGACGGACCCCTAAAATAGGTTTGTTGCCTAAACTAACAAAAAGGAAGTTTATGTGTACTTATCGTTATTAGTAATCTGAATCAAGAGGACTTGACAATGGATTACTACAACAGATTTTTTTTCGCTTTCCAGCAGGCGTGATCGAGGCCAAGAACGGGCCCATTTTGTAATAAAAATTCTTATTATAATTTTAGTGACTGTCTTAAAGTAACTTAATTTTCTCTGCAACCTTATTTTTCTTTGGTATAATTCTTAATAAAGAATAAGAATAATTTAATAATATATATATTTTTTTTTTAATTAAATAAATAAATAAATATCGCTGGACATTACACACAGCGCCACCTAGTGCCACACTAAGCAACGAGGCTTGTGTCGTGAACACCAGATGGTTGATATACTACATAGATACTTTTTGTTTGTAAATACATACTTATTATACATATAACATCCATGACTCGGATACAAATGTCTATGCTCATCACACAAACATTTGCTCCTACCGGGATTCAAACCAGGGACCCTAAGAACGTAAGGCAGCCTCACTACCGCTGCGCCATTCGGGTCGTCAAATAATATGACCAGTAATATGTGTATGTGTATGGTAATTATGACCAGTACTTTTGTGGAGCCCCTATACAGAGGCTCCACGAAGCCCTAAGGTTCCGCGGAGCACACTTTGAGTAAGGCTGGCCCACAGGACGTAAATAAATCCTTCACGAAGACGCCGATCCTTCACCAAGCATTCTGTACATCAAACTAAGTAACTTTACACGGAAATTATTGCTGGGAAACGACTTTTTTTGGGCAAAATCACGTTTTACGGTAGGACTCAATGTAACGCACACAAAACATTGTGCTGGTGGGTGGATTCAATAGTGCGGGGAAATGTTTAAAGTAAAAATCTTACATTAAAAACATGTTTTTTTTAAAGACTGGGTGGTGGACTTGTGTTTAAAGACTGGATGGTGATGGACTGAAAGTTGGAACTTTGTCTCCCAATATCTCCGTAACTAGAAGATTCCCAGGTATTAAAAAATGATCGCCTTTCGGCTTCGTAAAGAGTCTTTTTACTCCCTTTATACTTCCATACGAGATGTGCTAGTTCACTTTCCTCAGTGTAAAGACGTTTTCGGGCGATCTAAGGCACATTTTTATTTTAGGCTCCTGATGTGGAACGTTATGAACTTAATTCTAGTCTGACAGAAATATCTTTTAAGCCCAGTGTTATTTGCGGGCGCAGCGACTGCAGCTATGTGAATAATGCATTATGTATGAGACTTTACCTGGCACAAACTTTTATTATATTTTCGTGATGTGGATTTACCTAAAACTTCTGATGAAGTTGGCTGAGAAAGACAGATTTTGGTCAACGCAGACAAAAATAGCCCAAACTAACCACACAATAAAGAAGAAGAAAAAAGATGCACTGAAACCCCTGAATACATGATAATCGTTTGTGCGTCGATGTCCCTTTCACCTCGTATATTCCACTGATGTTTTGATTAACAAGTATTTTGATAATCAAATAACGTAAAGTCCAAAATCTTAATAAGAATATACAGAAGAAGGTACAGCTACCAATCGAAATACATTCAAACAAAAAGTATCTATGTACATAGTATATCAACTATCTGGTGTCCACGACACAAGCCTCGTTGCTTAGTGTGGCATTAGATGGCGCTGTGTGTTAATGTCCAGCGATATTTATTTATTTTATTCACTTAATTAAAATAACTACAAACAAAAATACTTACTGCGTTGTACCGTCATTGTATGTAGACACGTAGATACCAAACATATTCTCAGCATACTGCCCAACGTAATGTTTAATTCTTATAGTGTGTGGCTGTAGTACTACCATTGCCTGGTTCAAACTAATACTGAACAAATGGGTATCGTTAGTGGTCAATGTATGGCTTTCAAAGAGGTTGATATTCGGGTTTCTGTCACTAAAGACTTCGATGTTGCTCGCCTCAATTGTCATCGCCATAGCGTGTAAGACTATTTGGTTGGTGGGCACTAAAGGCAAGATTCTAATGTCCGTAGAGCCGGTGAAGTATTCCTCATTGTCTGGGTTCAGATGGAGTATGACGTCATAGAATGTTGGGATGGTGTCTCTGGGGAGCACGTAGGCTGCTGCCCGGTCCTGTTCGGTGGGAGCTGATAGGAGCTGTGTTGAAGGCACGGCTAGGGGACCGGCGGCTGCCGCCCCGATAACGGTTAGTAGTGCTAGTAAATACATATCTGTGAAATAGAAAGTGTATGGTTAGTTTAAAAAATGCAATTATTTTTAAATACTTTTGGACGCGGTTTCATCCTCGTGGATTTCCGGAATCGACTATAGGGACCAAAGTATACCATATACAAGAACATGGAATACTTGTCTCTGTTCCAAAGGTCATCATTTATCGGTATACCAAACGTTCAAATCCTTTCAGCTGTGTTTATAGCGTGGAAGACAGAGTTACTTTCGTATACCTGTAAAACAGCGGTGGCCCCGTGGTGGTGGAACCGACTTACGAACAGTAAGTCGTGGTTTCGAACCCAGGCAGACGCATTACTTTGTGTAATTTATTTCATCACCGCTGCTCTCAAAACGGTGAAGGAAAACATCATCATGAAATCGTCATGAATGCGCATGTTCTAGAACCAAAAAATTCGAAGACATGTGACATCTACCAATCCGCACTGGGCCCGCGTGGTGGATTATAGCCCATTCCCTCTCATTGAGAGGAGGCCTGTGTCTCAGCAGTGGGAACATTAATAGACTGATGATGATGATGATGACTTGTAAAACTGGTATGGATATGGATTGAGGAGCTCGTGGTTAAATAATAACAGCCACTCTAGGTTGGTCCTTGGATGGATGACCACTAATTACTTATCAAGTTCCCCCCGTGCCTCGGAAAGCACGTTAAGCCGTTAGTCCCGGCTGTCATTTGTAGATCTTTGACAGTCGTTACAGATAGTCAGTCACCCGAAAGTCTGACAGCCAGTCTTATTAAGGGTATCGTATTTCCCAATACTAACTGAGTTGTATTGTGGAGGTCAGATAGGCAGTCGCTCCATGTAAAATACTGGTGTTCGGCTGCATCTGGTTAGACTGGAAGCTGACCCCAACTTAGTTGGGAAAAGGCTAGGCAGGTAATGATGAGTATTCATACCCATACACACTCTGTAGGGTCAATAATGTTTATCATGGTCGTTTACAAGATCATATTGCACGGAGTATTTATTTCAGTAGCAATTTCCAATCAAAAATGTCGGCTAATGACTTGTATTTTCTAATCACACATTGTAAATTATGTTAACAGATAAGATTAAACACAAGTCATTTGAAATTGCGTATTCTAATTTACCGTAGTAAAGACATTGTGCACTATTAAAGAACATTTTAGCTCCATCGTCATCATCTCCCTAGCCTTTTCCCAACTATGTTGGGGTCGGCTTCCAGTCTACCCAGATGCAACTGAATACTCATTTAAGAAAAACTAAACTTAATATCATAAATCTAACAGTCATAACACAGATACACGTCACGATTTTGAAACGTTTTTAAGTTAGACAATATTGAGAACGATGTTGCCCATGTCTTTGCCAATAATTGTGTCAAGTAATTATCAATAATGTCAAGAGGATTGGATGTAGTATCTTCCTTACTTTACGAAAGCCACATTTGAGGTGAGTTAAAACATTATTTTAGGGGATCTAAACATGCGGCGATCGGCGGTGGCGACCTCTCGCTCCCGGCCCTGATTCAATCCATGGTCCGGAGCGAGACGAAATGGGACGCCGAAGGAGGTAGCGGAACGTGAGAGTGAGAGATCCACACGTCCCGGCCGCCGCGAGAAACGCCCCGGGGTCGGGGGCCACATGGTGGCCCCCGGCCACCGTAGGCGCGGGCCTGTGAACGGTGAGCTATGGGCTAGCTCGCCGTCCGTCCGTCTCATGACGACAGGCCGTGTCGACGGCGCGTTCGTGTTCCACGCGCGCAAGGGCCGAAGCCTGCCGGGGCTGCGGGACTATTCGAAAGAGATACCGTGGCCCCAGAACACAAAGGGCGATGAAAGAACATGGATGGGTTTTGGTCAGTAAAAGTCTGACACTCCCTCCTGTTCCGCCCAGAGCGGGAGGAGTCATTTGATGATTTCCCATCCGAAAAAAAAGGGGATCTAAACATAATTATAGGATTACTATTTACATACGCTTACTCTTAAAACCCATTGAGTGAGTTGTGGTGCAATTGGGCCTAAAAGTATGGGAAGACAAAGAAACGATGGACGGACTGTGTCAAAGATGACATAGATGAGTAGAAAGAGAGTTGACGTCTATTAGAGATGTATACTGAGCTAACCCCACAATAAATAACAACATTTAATAACTTATAATAATATTATTAAACTGCTACTTAGCCCTCTTCCTCTCTCCTAATGTTTCTGTGCCCGACAGGCTCCATATTGTTTTATTTTTATTATTTGATTACACCATCTATGTAATACATATGGATTGCAATAAAGATTTGAGATTTAAATTGTATAAGTGTATTACTGTAGTGCTTATTTCTGTTAACTGGACATCATAACAACTTTTAGACATATTTTTAAATGAACTGTATTCTATTGTGTGATTGATAAGTTTTGACTCAATTTATTTATCATATTAATTTAATGTTAAAAAAAAACTCAACAGCATGTGTAGCACGGTAGCAGCAGTGTGCTTGCAGTGCCCTGACAGGGTTCATGTACAAAAACCGACAGTAATATTGTGTAAAATATGTGATGTGCATGAGAGCAAATAAATAAATAAAGTCGGATATTTGCAAGAGAATATAAGTGATAATACAAATTATCGTAGAATCCATAATCGACTGAAGCTAAGTTTAAGGTTTCAATAAACATACCGCATAAAGAATTCTAAAGCACAGCTACCTAAATCAGCAACGTATTATTATTTCAAAAGTGTGTTTGTGACTTAGCAACACAGTCACGTCTCCAGAGAAGGAGTGCTGCGCTCTGAATTTGCATAGATGATGTTCCTTTGCTCTCCACAAGTTGTTAGTGCTCCTAGAATGTAGAACTGAACCACGTGCCTTGAAGTTTGTCTAACTTTGGGTCCTAGGCAATAGATGCCACTGAGCAAGTAAAGATAGAAGCTCGCCTTTGTACATAAGCTATATTATTGCAATTATATGTATATTTGTTTTTTGTTTGTGTGCAATAAAGAATAAGAATAAGAATAAGAATAGAAGGACATGTGTAAAGCTACATTATTCAGGGTACATACATTTGACATTGACATTTTTACATGTATATATGTATGTACACTTGCATGATATCGATGACTGCCTAGTTTTGGTTGAGTGGTCGCAATCGTGACTGGTGAGCATAAGGTCCTGGGTTCGATTCCCGGGTCGAATAAATAGTTTTTTGGTTTTTCCTACTTATTTCTCGAAAAGACTCAAAAAACATTATCATCGCGACTGAATGTATTTAGAGAAAGGTGTAGGTATAATCGATTTATTATCGTTTAACGCTATTGGAATTAGGTTGATTGAAGCCTCAATAATCATAAGTACTTGTATATTATGATAATATTAATGCCTCTAGAGTATCCATTGCATTTATCAGTGACATTTAACTTTTCCGGGAAGGTAGTTAGGTTTTGTTTTTCATCAGGTACTTTTAGTTAAGGTGGAAGTGTCAGGTTGTATGTTAATGAAAATATCATTCGCGCAAGTAGAAATGTATGTAGTTACAGAATTATAATCATTTAAAGCATAAATACAACTCTCTGAGTTCATTTAACCCCATTGAATGATTTTTTCATGAAATAGTTTTATTGAATTGGGGGGTTTAATGAACTTAAAGGGTTGTATTAATGATTTTAATGATTGTAATTCTCTTCCACCTTAAGCCGTTGCTCCCGGCTGTCATTTGTAGATCTTTGACAGTAGTTACAAGTAGTCAGTGGCCCGAAAATCTGACATATTGGTTATGTGACTCTTGAAAAAGTTTATGTTTTTGCCAAGTCACCACGATATACATACCTTGGGCCACAATTCATATACGGTCGTAGACGCAGCTAAAATTATTTATTTATTTACTTTTATTCAACGTACAACTATCATTACAGGTAATCTTAAACCTAATTCGATAGTGTGGCTATATCTTTATACAATAAGAATAACTTAACAACTAGAAATCTGAAATTTAAAGTTCTACATACATATAAGAAACTAGGTATAACAAAACTTTTGCGAATTCACTCAAAGTGCACGAAAAAATATCGATTCGCTCGTGAACCTCGTTTACCACGCGGATCGTTCGGGTGAGAAGGATCTTAGCCAGGGGATTATGAATTGAAATATATTTTTTACGAATTGTAATGTGATTTTTAGAGGTAATAATCCTATCATGATCCTGTTAGAGCTGCTTTTTAGGGCCCCTGCATAAATTCCGTACATAACAAATGAATTTCCCGTCTTTCGTTTTTCAACCAAATACTTATCAATCGATTTTTGTATACCAATCTAACTCAAACGTACTTTTCAAAGATTATCGTGATAAACGGATAGACGGCGCATACCTACATTGATAACGAATACTTATCTAAAATATTGATAAGATTGTAAAACAATCCACTTGACATGGCCAAAGACGGAGTTACCCAATAGTTTGGAGAATTTTGTCTAAATATTTTGAAAGGTATTATTCTGTTGAGGAGTGTACACTGCCTTACTCACGTAGCGTAGGTACGTTCGTCAGGGATTTCCTAACTTGTTTGAAACTCAATTGACTGTAGTTCTTTAGACGGTACATTTTATTTACCTATTCAAATGAATGGGCGACATCTTCAAATTGAACCAGCATTTCATCATCATCAGCTTATAATGTTCCCACAGCTGGGACACGGCCTTCTCTCAATGATAGGGAATGGACCAATCCACCACGTGGGTGGGCCCAGTGCGCATTGGTAGATGTCACATGTGTGCGAATTTTTGGTTCTAGGACATGCCGGTTTCCTCACGATGTTTGCCTTCACCGTTTTGAGAGCAGTGGTGATGAAATAAATTAAACAAAGATCTCCACTGAAATTCGCTGCTATTGCCGAAAAACGTTAAGGAGGGTATTGTTATAAAAATTGTGAGTCCTACCCCAGACTCTCTATATTTTTGTAGAGGAGGACAGCTGTGAAAAATTGTTTGTAGAACGTAAAAAGAACTTTCAACAAATATTGCTTTGAATAAGATTTCATGTCAAGCTTTTGAGATATGCACTCTAGCAATAACTTTGTTTTTCATTAATTTACTATGAAAAACCAATTTAGCTTTGCTGTTACCTATGAATGAGCGTTAAGAACATTGCTATTATAAATTTTTTGGTGCTACGTAACCCTTTATGTGTGGTTCGACTCGTACTTGGCCGGTACAGTACAGTACATTTCGGTATAGTACATTTCTCAAAACTGTAAGAATCCTGAGGGTAGACATATCTCTGTCTAGAACTAAAAAATAATAAAGGAAGACATATTGGTGACAACCACCAAAATGCAGTAGCCACTTTTTATGCATTTTAGGCTTTTTTTTACCCTATTACAAAGACTCCACTGTCCTTCTGTCTGTCTGTCTGTCACCAGGGTGTATCTCATGAACCGTGATAGCTGGACAGTTGAAATTTTCAAAGATGATGTATTTCTGTTGCCGCTATAACAACGACTCACACTTAGCCGGTTTTTCTAACATAGAGGTGGCTTGTATCCTTGCATTGTGAACATTATTGTACGGGTTGTAGTAGTTAACTCCGTACACCGATTTGTCGTGAAGGTTTTGTTAGTTTAGAGAAACACGTTCCACTAAGATGCACTAAGTAGTTAAGTTTATTTATAGTAAAAGTAAGTTACAGTAATATAGTAGAAGGCGATTATTTCTCTCAGTTGTTGATAGCTACCAAGTTTTAAGTTGACTATATATTTATTCGTTAGTCATGTAGTTTTATTACGCTAAATTATGACGCGCATCGTTGGCCTAAAGTAGGTTACCGAGTAAGCAGAAAAATGTACGGCGATGAGACCGTACATATTGGCAACCCCCTACAGAAGCTAAGATGAGTAAAGAGAGAGAAAGAAACGCCTGTACAAAGTCAAACATTAAAGTAAAAGTAAAGAGGTAAACAATCAATCAAAAGTAAAGGCAATGTTGTCTCGGTGTCCTTGAGTTTGAACGTGGTAGTCGTCTGTGGGCGCCTGCTGGTTTTCTTCTCTGGTAGTCTGCTGTCGAGATCCCATTGGTTGAAGTTCGATGTCCTCATGCTTTTGCCTTCTATTTGTTTTCCTCGGAAATCGCTTCTTGAGCAGTGTGCAGTATTTCCTTGTTATGATCCACAGGAAAGTAATGATAGCAATTGTTAGTAAAAGGTAACAAATTGCATATTGGTGAACGTCATGGTCCGTGATAGTGGATGGTAGTTTCGGCTCGTTCTCTTTTTGGAACCGCAGCTTTTTGTCAATTTCCTCGAAGTCGTTTTTCTTAAGAGTGAAGAGTTCGTGTGGCGCGTTGTGGAGTGTGACGTTGACAACGTTGTTTATCGGTGAATTCAGGTTCGGTACATGCATGTCATAGTTAACGTTGAGGTTGCTGTTGTATTGATTGTGCGAAGTGATGGTGAGTTCTTTTGACCGCAGTACGCATCCTTGACTCAAAGTTATTATAGCCGCTGATGTGATAGTTTGCGATATTACGTCGTTTTCACAAACAGTACGTAATTCGCACCTTCCGCAGCAAACAACCAACCAGCTGTTTGATTCTTGCAACTTGATCCATGCTTCCTCGCATGACACGCTGTGGACGTCACACGGTGACGTAGTTGCACGATGACCTAGTAGTTTTGCTTCGCAAGGTGCGTTCTTGTTTTGTAAGTTGAACACTGGTATGTTTGCGTTACAAATGAAGTTATTTTTTTGTCGTTTGATGCATTGCTCAAAGTCTTTATCTCTTAGTGAGATGTAAGAATTCTTCTCAAAGTTCACAGCAATGTATTCCGAAGATAACTGCATCAATGTGTAATTTGACTCCGCCTTGAATGGTATAGCAATAGCCCGATAGTAGGTGAAGTCCTCATTCGAAATTAAAGGAATATGAACTTCGAACATAAAGTAGGTCTTTGTTATTCGTGCTTTCACGTATAGCAACTTGTAAAGTTCCTTGATATCTTCTCTGATATTTTCTGTCGGTAATGACAGAGTCCTCGGCAGTCTGCCAGATATGTCTTCCAGTTGCTTTACTAGACTGACTGGCGGTATCAAGTGCACGTCCATATGTCCACTGTAGACATTAGTTAAAGTGTTCAGGAGCATAGTTTGAATTTCCTTAAGATTTCGTAGTAGTAGCGACGCTGTGAGCGAAGCGGAGTTGAAGTAACTTGTGGCCATCATTATTTGTATTTCTGTTTCAATGCTGCCCAGATTCGTCTTAGTTTCTTCCATGAAGTGTTCTATCATCTTGCATTGTAGCTTGATATTTTCATCGTTTTTCTTCAAAACGTCATTTTGTAGTTGCATGATCGATGTTTGGTTTTTTGCGAGTTCACGTAAATAGTTTTCGTTACGTTGTATGGCATCAATGTCCTTGTGGTATTTGTCAGCAAACCTCTGGTCCAAGACACCGAATAAGCTGTTAGCTATCATGCCTACTCCGTCGATAAAGCCGCGCTTCTTGCGCATAGTTAAATGCTTGT
This sequence comes from Xestia rhomboidea, assembly GCA_963853795.1. NCBI lineage: Eukaryota > Metazoa > Arthropoda > Insecta > Lepidoptera > Noctuidae > Xestia > Xestia rhomboidea. Next base: position 18,490,783 of record OY970759.1, read on the forward strand.
GGGGAGCCAGCAGCATTGTGTTGTAGAAGTTGAGTAGTTCCATCTCGTGGGAAAGTTGATCCGTCGTAGCTTGGCAATAACTTTGATGGATCTTCTGGCAAAGGTCTTTTACACCGTATATGTATTTTTCAATATGTTGAACGCCCTGCCAGTAGTTTGTTAAGTTGTAGTACGTAAGCAAAGTCCATTCATCGTGAATGAGTTCTATTTTGCCTATGGTGTCATAATAAATCGGTCGCTCGGGTTCCAGGTTGGTAATTTGAGTGCCTGACCTTAGTTGCGAACCATATGATCCATTCACAAGTATCAACAATGTGAAAAGAAACATTAAAATGTTTGTAAGACATTTTCTTCCAGAGTGTTTTATTGTGGTAGGTTTCTCAGCCTTTTGTAGATCCGTTTTATATTCTTCATAATTTTTATTGCAGTTTGAGTCGATGGGTAAAGCTGATAGTTTTACTATAGGTCGTTTAATGACACCACTTTGGGTTTTCAGGGTTGTCACTCGAACGTATCCGTCCGCTCCGGGGTGAAGTTGTAGCACCCGTCCCATGGCCCATTTTCCTGGCGGCAAATTGTTGTCCCGGACCAGTACGATGTCCCCCTCGCGGAGGTTTTTCTTGGGATTGTTCCATTTGCTGCGCGTTTGTAGTTGAGTAAGATAGTCGCTTGACCAATTCTTCCAAAATTGTTGGTACATATGTTCAGTTAACTGCCATCGTCGGCGGAGGTCAATGCAGTTTTCATCAGTGTAGTCAGCTCGTGGTAAAGACAATGTTGGTCCCCCCGTTAGAAAGTGACCTGGTGTCAGGTAGTTATAAAATTCTTCGGGGTCTTCAGTAAGTTGGCAAAGCGGCCTGGAGTTCATGCACGCTTCAATCTTCGCCAGCAGGGTGGCAAATTCCTCGTACGTCAGTTTTTGGTCTCCTAGCACCCGACGAAGGTGATACTTCATCGACTTGACCGCTGCTTCCCATAGTCCACCAGCAGTCGGCCAAGCGGGCGCATTAAAATGCCATTGTACTCCCATGTCTGCAATATTATTGAAGAAGTTTGGCGACAAGATTTGCTTGAAGTCTTCGAACTCTTTTTGAAGCATCCTTGCTGCGCCTATGAAATTCGTACCACAGTCCGAGTAGACGTGACCTGGTGTACCGCGCCTGGAGCACATTCTCTGGAAGGCTGCTATGAAAGTTTCAGTACTTAAGTCCGATGCAAGTTCGATGTGCACAGCCTTTGTCACCGTACATACGAATATGCATATGTACCCCTTTGAAGTTCTTACTCCTCTTCCTTTGTTGAGTCTGACTTCGACGTGTCCTGTGAAGTCAACTCCCGTGTGAGTAAACGGGCGCGAAGGTGTTACTCGTTGTGGTGGCAGTTCTCCCATGAGTTGGTTTGATTCCGACGGGTTGTAGCGATGGCGGCGCACACAGCGCCGAAGATCAGCTTTCACCGCTCGGTTACCGCCAATGATCCAGTACCGTTGCCGGATGTGCGCTAAAGTTAGTCTGGCTCCTCCGTGTAAAGTCGTTGAGTGAGCTTGATGGATCACCAACTCAGTAAGTCGTCCACCCTTAGGTAGAATGATGGGATTCTTCATCTCAAAGGGTAAACTGGAATGGTTCAGTCGACCCCCGACTCGGATTAAGCCGTTGTTGTCCAAGTATGGTTTAAGGTTAAAAATGTTACTTTTTGGAGAAATAGTTTCTTTCTTCGTAAGTTGTTTATATTCTTGCGTAATTTCCGTTTGTTGCACATATTTTGTTATTTGTTCATTTGCATTGTTTAATTCGCACAAAGTGAGGCATCCGGTCTCACGTTTCGTGTAGTTACGTGCGTTTGCGATAAATCATTGTATCCATGCTACAATTCTGATCGCTTTGGTCAATGAACTGCAATTAGTTATTATGTTATGAATACAATTATTTGTCTCTTTGTTCATAGAGTTCGATTTCGCTTGGTAAACGCTGCCTATGTTAGTTGTAAAAGTGCATGTTATGTTTTCTTCACGATTTTGTTCTTGGAAGGTATTCAGAAATGTAGGACCTTCCCACCACAGACTGAATGTTGTTAGCTTGGTTGGTAGCAATCCTCTCGATGCACAGTCTGCAGGGTTATCTTGCGACTTCACATAACGCCATTGCTCGGCTGGTATGATTTGTCTTATTTTTGCAACTCGATTGGCGACGTATTTTTCTCTTTTAGATGTATCCCCCTGTATCCATGCCAGGACCACTTGGGAATCACACCAAACGCTAGTAGTTATATCGAAACCATTCAGAGCTTCTCTGATTTTTTCGATGAGTTGCGATAGTAAGAGCGCGCCGCAAAGTTCAAGTTTTGGTAATGTGATCGTTTGTGATAACGGAGCTACTCTTGTTTTAGCAGCAAGTAATGTTATTGTTGGCTTGTTATGTTCATCTCTGACGCAGCTGTAAACCACGCAGGAATAAGCCTTTTCGCTGGCGTCGCAGAATCCAAATAGTTCGATCTTCTGGTTTGTTGAACCGATCCAGCGCTTGACTTTCATGTGTTTTACGTTGGGTATGTCAGCTCTTAGTTTTAGCCACTTATCTGCTATATGTGACGGTAACTGATCATCCCACTCAAGTTTGTTGACCCAAACTTCTTGGAATATAATTTTTGCCGCAATAGTTATGGGTGATAGCCAACCCAGCGGATCATAAAGTTGTGAAATTTCTGAAAGCAGCCGCCTTTTAGTTATTTCCGGTCGACATTTTTCTTCATATTTCCAGTTAAACACAAAAGTGTCGGCATGCGGATTGCAACCCAGTCCTAGGGTTTTCATGGATTCCTCTTGCTTGAAGTCAAAAGTAATTCTGCGTGAGATCTGATCATCACTTAAGTTTTCTAACAATGCTGGATCATTGCTGGACCACTTGCGTAAGTTCATGCCGGCCCCCTTTAACATATCGATGAGAGATGTCTGGAGTTCCTGGGCCGCTTCCAGTGAGTTGTGGCCGCTTATGACGTCATCGACGTATGCTTCGTTCAGTAGTACTTTGGCTGCCATGGGGTATTTATAGCCATCATCGTAAGCCAGTTGTTTGATAGTTCTCATGGCTAGCCACGGTGCGCATTTTGTGCCATAAGTGACGGTGCAAAGTTGGTACTCTTGCAGCTTCTCTGACGGCGTATTTCGCCAAAGAATTTTCTGCAAATGTTGTTGTTCCTCAGACAGCCAGATACATCGGTACATTTTCTCGATGTCAGCTGTAAAGGCGTATTTGTAAGTTCTCCAGTTTATGATAAGTTCTTGGATATCTTTTTGTAGGTTGCGGCCCTTTTCTTGTAGGCCGTTCAGGCTGTATCCCGTTTTAGTTTTCTGAGATGCATTGAAGACTACTCTGAGTTTCGTGGTAGTAGACTCTTCACGAAGTACTCCGTGATGTGGTAAGAAACATTCAGTAGTTGAAGGTGTCATGGGTTGCGCTGGTTTCATATGGCCTAACTCTAGGTATTCCCTAAGGAATTCTTTGTATAACTTTTCAAGTCGGCCATTTGTTTTAAACCTTTTTTCTAGTTGTAGCAATTGTGATGCTGCAATCGTCTTCGATGTTCCGATCTTATTTTCGTAATCCGGACGTAAAGGCATCTTCACAATGTATCTTCCATCAGAACCACGGCGAGTAGTTTCTTTGTAGTAAGTTTCACATTGATCCTCTTGAGATCGGTCAGTGTTTGTTTTGGTGACGTCTTCACATTCCCAAAATTTAGTTATTTCAGCCAAGTCAAGTAGTGTGACGTGACAGTTTAAAGTTTCTAGTTTTCCACACAAAATCCATCCCAGCTGTGTCTGTTGCGCAACGGGTGACTTTGGTGTGCCTCTTAATATTCCATCTTGTATTATTTATGCGTATACGTCAGCTCCAAGTAGTATGTCAATAGACCTTGAAATGTTAAAATCAGGGTCCGCTAGTTTTAAGTTTTGCAAATGCGACCACTCTGGTCGTTTGAATGTGTTGTTCGGTAGTTTATTGATCAGTTTCTTCATAATCAATGCTTCAGTGTTGAAAGTATATTCGGAATGGATTGATTTGCATGTTATTGTAAGGCGTCCCTTACAATCGCCTGATACAGTTCCAACTCCAGATATCTTCGCAGTTAGTTTGTTTCTTGGCAGCCTTAGCAGTTGTGCTGCATTTTCAGTTATTAAGTTAACTTGTGAGCCCTGATCTATGAGCGCACGAAGAGTTAAGTAAGTCCCATTTACAGATTTGACCTTGACTTGGACGGTTGTCAGTAAGACTTCCATCTCTCTGGCTGATAGATGATTCGAACTTGGCGTTTCAGTCTCCCTCGAAGGTCGTTGACCGGAGCGTTGGTTTTCATTGCTCGTCGAAGGTGTATTTTTATTGTAATTGTTGTAATGTAAGAGCGTATGATGCTTCATATTACATTCCTTACAAGTTTTTGTAGAGTTGCAAGTTTGGTTTTCGTGACTAAACAAACAGTTTTTGCATAGTCGTAATTTTGCAACTGTGCTGTTTCTTTGCTTTGTATCCAAGTCAATAAACTGCTGACATCGCATTAAAACATGATTGTTTTTGCAAAGAGGGCACTGCCCGTATGAAGTGTGGTAAGTTTTTGGAACCCACTTCTTATGATCGAAGTTTTTTCGAGGTATATGTTTTTCAGATCCAGCTGACTTCTCTGAACTCTGTATGTCCTTTTTTGAAGTCTTCATGGTTTCAAACGCCATAAACTGGTTTTCTAAGTATATCATAAATTCCTGTAGTGTTGGCACCTCTCTGTTATCGGGCAAGGTATTTATGTATTCATTGTAGCTCCCACAGTCTAGTTTCTGTGACATCAGATGGACAATCATCGGATCCCAACTGGTTATATCAAAACCAATGTTTGTTAAACCATTTAGACATTCCGTTGTTATGTCATGCAGCTTCTTTAAGTTGTAAGCGTCTGGCTTCTGTATGACAGGCAACTGCAGCATAGTGTTCATGTACGACGAGAATTGTAGTCGACGGTTGTCGTACCGTTGAGTTAGTATCTCCCAACACGAAGTGTAGTTGTCGGCGCTGATGCTCAAGTGTTGCACCAGTCTTTCTGCTTCACCTTTCAGCCTGGTCTTCAGATGCTGCATTTTTTGAGCTTTATTCAATGTCGGGTTTTTATGTATGGTTTCCAGGAATAGATCTTTGAAAGATATCCATTTGCTGTAGTGTCCTGAAAATTCTGGGATCTCGATTCTTGGTGCTGAATGTTGGTGATGAGCGGTGGACCACATCTTGTTTTTCAGTCGTTTCCTTGTTTCGTCATATTTTTCTTCCATGCTGTTGAACTGGTCATAGTACGTATGTTTCGTACCTTTCAGTAAGGCTTCCAGTTCCCAATGAGTATTGTCAATGGCTTCCCACTTTGTCTTCAAGATTGACAAGTGATCGTCAAGTTCCCATTTTTCAGCTAAGGCATCAAAATCAATTTTTGCCATAGCCCGATCGATGGCTTTGAAGTTGCATTCCTGTTTAGTCAGCAAAGTCTTGGTCTTCTCATCAGGTTCTTCTCTCGAAAAGTCTGTCAGGTTGAATTTGACATTTTCTTCAGTAGTTTGCAACATTTTTAAAATGTCTGCTTTAGTTGTTTCGTACATGGTCTTTGTCTTACCGTAGACATCTTCCACAAAATAGTTTATGTTCCTGTCTTCAATTTCTTGCAACAGCAATGTATGCCGTGCATTGAAATCCATCCATTGAGCTTCTAACGAGGACAGCCGCTTGTTCAAGTATTCATTTGTTTTTCTGGTTTTGCTATCCTTGTTATAGTTGGCGCATAACGTTTTGATTTTTTCAAAACATGTTGATTGTAGCGATAGCTTATTCATCTTTATTACAGATAGTAGCTTCCTTGTAGTTAAAATAAATACCTTTTGAAACAGTCCCGGTGATTCTCCTTGTAGTTGAAGACTGTTCTAGATATCGTCGAAGGCTTTTTCAGTAGTTGTAGTTAGTTCCTGTAGTTGAAGGCTCTTCCAGTAGTCGAAGGGTCTTCCAGTAGTTGTAGTTAGTTCCAGTAGTGGAAGGGTCTTCCAGTAGTTGAAGGCTCTTCCAGAAGCTGTAGTTAGTTCCGGTACTCAATGTGCCTGTACTCTGGCTAGGTATTTGCGCCTTCTCAATCCAACTGGGGCGACCCTCTTCCGGGAGACCAGTCAAACCGATTCGCTACCGTACCAAGAGACACAAACACACTAAGGTACCCGAAGGCTCGAAGGACCATAAATGTACGGGTTGTAGTAGTTAACTCCGTACACCGATTTGTCGTGAAGGTTTTGTTAGTTTAGAGAAACACGTTCCACTAAGATGCACTAAGTAGTTAAGTTTATTTATAGTAAAAGTAAGTTACAGTAATATAGTAGAAGGCGATTATTTCTCTCAGTTGTTGATAGCTACCAAGTTTTAAGTTGACTATATATTTATTCGTTAGTCATGTAGTTTTATTACGCTAAATTATGACGCGCATCGTTGGCCTAAAGTAGGTTACCGAGTAAGCAGAAAAATGTACGGCGATGAGACCGTACAATTATCAACCGAAAATGCAGCATACTTTTTATATGGCTTCTACTCATTGATTTCTTTAAACTTTCTGAAAACGTTGTTTTCAATTCATACATTTTATTAGTGAATTTTAAAATTTTCAACTCGTTTCACGCATATACTCGCTGCATGTGGTTTTATCAATTTGATAACTAATCTTGTCATCTTATTGAGATAAAACTAAAATGCGTGAATGAACGGGTTTGTGCTTGTAGTAACGTAAGTTATGAAAAAGTAAAAAAAAATATGTGAAAAGCAATGCCATCTATTCAGATTAGATGGAACTACTGACTATGGAGGTTGCTGTGAAATGTTACATCATTACTTTCTGAAGTTATTCGTTATTTTTTGTAGACGATGTGGGCCTATTTATTAAAACCAACAGATGACAGGTGACATAACGAGTTACAGAGAAGTATGGAAGAAGAAGACATGCTGCGCCGACACCAAATCAATTTGGACGGGGGCAGGGAGAATGATGAATAGATGACAACAAGCACAATTGACGGCCCGAATGGCGCAGCGGTAGTGAGGCTGCCTTACGTTCTTAGGGTCCCGGGTTCGAATCCCGGTTGTAGCAAATGTTTGTGTGATGAGCATGGACATTTGTTTCCGAGTTTACAAACAAAAAGTATCTATGTAGTATATCAACTATCTGGTGTCCACGACACAAGCCTCGTTGCTTAGTGTGGCACTAGATAGCGCTGTGTGTAATGTCCAGCGATGTTTTTATTTTTTTTGATTAATCAAGAATAAACTACTTGTTTTGTAGATTTCTTCTTCTTTAAAAATCAGCCGTCGTAAAAAATTTACAATTTTGTGACCATGTATAGTGAATATATCGCATTGTCAGATACATTAAAAATGAAAGCCGTGAGAACCTGGACAATCAAAATGGAAGTTTCTTTCAGAGCGTTTCTCATTTCTAAAACGAAACGACCTGTACAGTATGAACACTTTAAGTGTGCAGTTCAAGGTGGCATTGCTTGTCAAGAAAAACGCATCGAAATGTCAAACTTGGTACATATTATTTTAGTTCTGTGTTTTCCCGCTTGCACAGATAATTTGGTTGGAGTGTTGCCTGTTTAAAAAAGGCTTTTCGATAGCTAATGTCATTTTAAAAAATATTTTCTATCCAATTTTCGTTACCACTGATATATTGTCTATACCTTTTTTGTATATTTCTGAATAAAAAGGTCCGTTTAGAAAGTCTAAATTTCGCGTCATCGCTCAAAAGGAACACTTAGTATTGGACTTACATACAATAAATAGAGCAGCGGTGGCAGCGCCGACTTACGAGTAGTAAGTCGTGGGTTGGAACCCAGTCAGGCACATTACTTTGTGTAATTAATTTAATCACCACTGCTCTCAAAACGGTGAAGGAAAACATCGTGAGGAAACCGGCATGTCCTAGAACCAAAAACTCGATGACATGTGACATCTGCCAATCCGCATTGGGCCCGCGTGGTGGATTATAGCCCATTCCCTCTAATAGAGAGGATGTCTGTGTCCCAGCAGTGGGAACATTAAAAAGGCTGTGATGACGACATATAATAAGTACCTATATTATCTTTGACTATATCGACATTCCGTATCCTAATTTACGATTAAGATAATAAAAAGGTTATCTGATATATGCTGATACACTTTAATTAGTACACTGTTTATATTAAATTTGGTTATCATATTGGTTAGGTATCTATCTAAAGAAATTATTCAAATATAGGGTTACATCCTTCTCATCGTCTGCCTAGCTTTTTCCCAACTATGTTAGGGTCGGCTTCCAGTCTAACCGGATGCAGCTGAATACCAGTATTTTACATGGAGCGACTGCCTATCTGACCTCCACAACCCAGTTAGTACTGGGTAACGTATTACCCAGTACTAACTGGGTTACACTGTGTCTGTTTTGGGCCACCGACTACTTTACGACTGTCGGGACGGGTTAACGTGTTTACCGAGGAACGGAGGAAATGGGCATAACGACAGAATCAAAATTGCAAATCTATTTAGTCCGTCAGTTAGAATATTGGAAATTAATGGACACGTATTTTTTGTTTTTGTAAATCAATGAATATTGACAAAGATAAAACGCATCAAAACTCGGGAGTGGGGGCTCGTGACGTCAGAACGCACTAAAAATTATACCATGGCGAGACGTATTGAGAATTTTAAAAGCGTCGTATCTTCGTCAATTTTGGTTTACGTAACAAAAGAAAAAACACCGGTCAAATATTTTTTGATAATCTAAGTGACGGACTAATTAGATTTTTTTGGTCGTCTCGCCTATTGCGTATGTATGAAATGGATGGTCAAACACGGCTTAACCTGAAGATTGATCCGACGGGTGTTATTATTTAGCCACGAGCTACTTCTCCTGAGTATCATTAAGCTTATTGATTACAATTAAGATAATGGAATTGACCACCAATCATGATGATAATGGTAGAAACATTGGTTATTATATATGGTAAAAGAGACAGCACTAGGTACTTAACATATTTACCAATTTGATGTAATTTCAAAATCTAGAAAAGATACTACCATGTTAAACGATTGGGATTGGTCGATGATAGGTCAAGTTTTAAAACGAACCACACAACAGGTTGCATGTTGGGCCACTAGTCCATCATCATCATCATCCTCAGCCTATTAATGTTCCCACTGCTAGGACACAGGCATCCTCTATAAGAGAGGGAATGGGCTATAATCTACCACGCGGGCCCAGTGCAGATTGGTAAATGTCACATGTCTTCGAATTTTTTGGTTCTAGGACATGCCGGTTTCTTCAAGATGTTTTCCTTCACCGTTTTGAGAGCAGTGGTGATTAAATTAATTACACAAAGTAATGTGCCTGACTGGGTTCCAACCCACGACTTACTACTCGTAAGTCGGGGCTGCCACCGCTGCTCTATTTATTGTATGTAAGTATTATCTACCTATCTCTATCTATCTATCCACTGGGCCACCGCTGCTCTCACTAGTCCATACCTACTAATAATGTAAATGTAAAAGTAACTTTGTCTGTCTGTTATCTTTACGCCTAAACGGCTGAACGGATTTGAATGATATTAAGAACAAAAATACACAATACTCCATGACGTACGTTGGGACACGAAAAAAATGCACAATTAAATCAAAGTTAACCTAACCTACGAAGATAAATTAGGGGATAAATTTAATCTCAAATATGAAAAAACAATCACACACTCACCTATGTATTTACATGAACACCACTAATGTGAAACTAAATAAATGACCTACTATATCAATGGAACGTGACACAATCATTATCATCAATAAAAATAATCGATTTATAAAAATAATCTGCCACGATTATAATAAAGTCTTTAATTTGATACATACGAAAGGCCGTGGTGATGCTTCGACAGTTGGTTATGCCTGAGTTTTATGTCGGCCTGGTACCTTTGCCACCAAAGCAAGATTTTTGCTTATTGTTTAGCGACACCTAGGCTAGCAGTGATAGCCTAGTAGTGTGACCATCGGGCCAAGTCAAAAGTATCGAATTCAGGCAGGCGCATTACTTTGTGTAATTTATTTCATCACCACTGCTCTCAAAACGGTGAAGGAAAACATCGTGAGGAAACCGGCATGTCCTAGAACCAAAAAATTCGAAGACATGTGACATCTACCAATACGCACGGGGCCCGCGTGGTTGATTATAGCTCATTCCCTCTCGTAGAGAGGAGGCCTGTGTCCCAGCAGTGGGAACATTAATAGGCTGATGATGATGATGTCTCTTATGTTTCGGATTCATTTGCGTATTGTATAATGATCACTTGCTTCGGTGAAGGTAAACATCGTGAGGAAAACAGCATGCCTGAGAGATATTTTCTAGTTATGTAAAGCCAAGTCTGAGGTCCATTGGCGATATTAAAAATTCTGACATCAGGTTAGGCACTAAGCACACGAAAAAAGAAAGAGACCTAAATATCATTGCTCTGTTTGATAACAAAAAAAAATCCTGCTGCCCTCCTGTATACGTTTATGTAGGTACTCGTTTGGGTCTCGTCTAGTATTACATAATACACAGTTAATAATGTCATTAAATTATTTTTCAGTTTATTTTATAAAAGTATCCTTCCTTAGATGGTTTGGTCATGGTGTAGAAGATTAGTAAAAATAAGCGACTAAAACGAGGTTGTTATTTACAATGCTACTGTGAGTGCCAACGCCAAGAGGGGACGTCCTAGGACATCTGACCTTACTGATCTGTCTTCACTTGTTTCTGGTTGTGAATATTAACAGAATCCACTTGGCTGAACCCTATCTTTGAAGATACAGACTAATCCTAGTTCAAAATATAGAGTCTAATATTGCATCATAATGTAAATATTGTGAATATAAAGGGTGGAAAACACCTCTTAACGAATCCGAAAGGCACTTGTTCTCCTCGTCATTGCGATATTTTTTTGTTCTACATCATACCTGGGAACCTTCTAGTTACGGAGATATTGGGGGTCAAAGTCCAACTTTTTGAATTGTAATCAATTTTCTAATGTAAGATTTTTACTTTAAACACCTCCACGACCCCCGTACTATTCAATCCATACATCAGCACATTGTTTTGAGTGCGTAACATTGAGTTCTACCACAAAACATGATTTTTCATCCCAAAAAAAAAGTCGTTTCCCAGCAATAATTTTTGCGTAAAGTTACATAATTTGATGTACAGAATGCTTGGTTGACGGCTTCGTCATGAGGTGGTTTACACCCTGTATAGTGTAAAGTGCTATGTTTTGGGAAATATTTATTTTTTATTATTTATATATTTATAGTGCTCGCAACCGGCGTGCGTGTATGACCAGGTGTATGAACGTGGAAAAGGCAAAAAGGAGTATGTAAAGATGGTGGCTGGTGGCATTCTGTGCATTCTGCCTACCCCAAGTGGAAAAGGCGTGAGTTTATGTATGTACTGGGATGTATTTTGAAGTCAAAGTCAAATCGTTTATTGCTAAAACCATAATGTACACTTACAGGTGGTAAATAAAAACATAGAAACAATTATGGACCCTGTCGACCACAGCAAATTTAGTAAAATATGTAGAGAGGAACACCGCTTTATTACTTTTCAGTTTGAAATGTTTCTTAGCCTAATATATTTCCATTTATTAACTTACTCTATTAATATTTTACTATCTGCTATTATCAATCTATTCTTTTATTATATTTTTAATTGTATTTTAAAATTAATTACTTGTTAAGTCGCTTTAAAAATGGTCATTATTTTTAACCTTATAATTTCAATTCATTCATAAACCAACATACAATTCAATTCATAATTTATTAGTACCTAGCAAATAATCACAATGACGAACTTATCTAAATTATTCTGATTATGATAAAATTATTTATTTCTTTATTACTGGAGACAAATCGATTTCATTACATAGACTGCATAGTATCTATAGTCTACATTATAAACACACGTCATAAGGTATCACTGCAACGATGATAAGGGGCTCATGGCGCTAAGTAGAACATATACCTGTAGGCCATACAAATGTTTGTTCCATGCGGGGATCGAACCCGTGACACGAAGCGCAGTAGCCAAGCGCTCAGCTACTGCGCCAACCACACAAGCAACTGAATAATGTATGTTTAAGGCGCCTCCTCGAGCAAACGACCTTGAGCGAGCAGTTTTTTGGAGCCTACTCCTCTTTATCCAAAAGAACAACGAACTAATAAAAAATATATTAAATTTATACATATTCTTGACTCCAAAATTGACGTTTTTTTTAAGTTGCCTATTGTTTAAATCCCCTCAATGAAACCACAGAAATGAGAAATAATGATTTATAACATGCTATTCCTCGTAAAGTAACCATTATTTATATTTGATACATAAACTAATGGATAGGCAATTTAATAATGAACATAATGGTCGTTTTTTTTCCAAAAGACGAATATTTGATTTTATTATGAATAAAAACCACTCATTTGCACCATTCGGCCCGCAGTGACTGACGTAACAATCACTCTACAGAGTGAAGCTGATTGCAAGCTGATTAGAACTTTATTCTAACATTATCAAACGAAGTTTGAAGCACCACAAATAGAGTTGCTAATTTTGGTCGGGGAGGCGCCTTAAGTTGGAATCTTTTTAAGTTTTAATGGGTACCACTTAGAGCTATAAACAATATCTAAGTCTAGACTAGTCGAAACTCACCGTTTCTTTCCTCGCTATAGTTAAATTCTGTTAAATTCATTCAAAGCAGTCTTACAATCTGCAGGAAAACACTTAATTTTCACATCACTTCACCGAGACAAGTCAACAGTACATGAACAGCACAAACAACGAGAACGGGTTATTTTATGTATTTTCTTCAACAAACTCGTTATTCGATTAATGTGTTTCGTTTCTGTTGTTAATTTTTAGACATACCATAACATCACGCCTGTAATCCCCGCAGAGTTAGCCAGAGGGGTACCCATTAGAATGTCTGCACCCGCGTCTCTGTCAGTGTTGCCATGCATAGACAACTGTGGCGACGGACGTTGGGTGCAGATAAAATTATGATATTTTTATTTTTCAACCTGTATTTAGTACACATTAAATATTTGTATTTGTTTAATAGTATTATTTTGTCTTATAAATTTATATTCGTATTTTACTGACCGTGACATCACTTTGAGCCCTATCAGAATACCAGCGCTGTGACTTTTTTTTTAAATGTCACAGCACCTTGCTGAGATAGGAGCCTTTTGACCTTGCACAGGACCAATCAAATTTAATAGTTCGTTATGTTTCTCATGTTTGCTTTTTTAAATAATTGTGTCATGTCATACCTAATTCTATATTTTTGTTACTATTATGTCCTGTGTGAGATTAATAAATATTTTTTCTTTCTTTTCTTTCTTTCTTTCATTAGTACACCCACATTTCGTCAAGTCCCATGTAATAGGGGGCGAGCCTATTGCAATCAACTAGGAATCAATCCAGATTCCATGGCTGCTACGACCCGAATGGCGCAGCGGTAGTGAGGCTGCCTTACGTTCGTAGGGTCCCGGGTTCGAATCCCGGTGAAAATGTTTGTGTGATGAGCATGGACATTTGTTTCCGAGTCATGGATGTTTATATGTATAATAAGTATGTATTTACAAACAAAAAGTATATATTTAGTATATCAACAATCTGGTGTCCACGACACAAGCCTCGTTGCTTAGTGTGGCACTAGATGGCGCTGTGTGTAATGTCCAGCGATATTATTTTCTTTCTATTATTATCTTTCTTACTTGATAAATTCCTGATGGAAAAACACTTTGCCCGACGTGGGAATCGAACCCAGGATCTCACGCTCAGCCGTCGCGCTTGCAAACACTATACCAACAATGCAGTCAAAGTTAATTTTTATACTGAGTCAATAAACAGGCAATTTGGACGAAGCAAAAGAAGCACATAATTATGTAAACATCGTAGCAAGTAGCGGTAGCTTCTGCTTACCCCTATGGGAAAAACACAAAGTTGTTAGCAGCAAAAAGTTAAGCAGAGGTGTAACTATGGTACGCCCAAATTTTGTCAATAATCAACCAGTCCGTCAGGCCAAATACTGGTCACAAATCTAGATTCAGATATAAAAATTGTTTTACTAAAAAATATATGGTGACACTGAGAATATCTCCAGTAGTGTGTGTACTATTAAACATATCTTTCATACACGAACATCCAGAACCTGCTTTGAATCTTCAACACAAAACACAGAAGGAGAAGAGTTCGACTATGTGGGTACCTACCACTGTCTTGTTTATATAGCAGTGATAGCCTAGTGGTGTGACCATCGGATTGCCTAGTCATAGGTCTCAAGTTCGAACCCAAGACACGGACCTCTGCCGGGGCTGCGGGACTGTCTGAATGAGATACCGTGGCCCCGGAACACAAAGGGCGATGAAGGAACATGTGTGGGTTTTAGTCAGTAAAAGTCTGACACTCCCTCCTGCTCCGCCCAGAGCGGGAGAAGTGATTTGATGAATTCCCATCCGAAAATAAAAAAAAAACCTCTGATTCTCCTTATTCATGTGCGTTTTTATGCTCACTTGCTTCAAGAAGGAAAACATAGTGAGGTAATCAGCTACATCATCTGCCTAGCCTTTTCCCAACTATCTCGAGGTCGGCTTCCAGTCTTACCGAATGCAGCTGAATACCAGTATTTTACATGGAGCGACTGCCTATCTGACCTCCACAACCCAGTTAGTACTGGGTAATCGATACCCCTTGGTAAGACTGGTTGTCAAACTTTTTGGGCCTCTGACTACCTGTATCGACTGTCAAAGATCTACAAATGACAGCCGGGATCAACTGTTTAACGTGCTTTCCGACGCACGGAGGAAATTCGGGTTGCAATGGGTGGTTACCCATCCACAGACCCACCTAGGCAAGCACGGTTTAACCTAAAGATCGACCTGAGCGGCTGTTATTATTTAACCACGAGCTACCTGAGAGGTATTTCTCGACGGATTTAAAGCCATGTCAGAGGCCCATGGGAAGCATAAAAACTCTGGCTCCAGGTTAGGAACTAACCACACTAGAAAGAAAGAAACCGATTTTCATTTGTCTTCTTTAGTAAACTTACACGATCAGAACACATTATAAAACATATCGAAACAATTCATTCATTATTTTCATTTCGAACAATATTCAAAAACTCACCAAATAGTTCTTCATTCGACCTAGAACCTCACTTACACTAAACCAATAAATAAAACAAAAGAAAATCAGGAACACGTTTGTTTTCACAAATTAATAGACGAAGAGTGAAGGTCCTTCAAGAAATGTGATTACAAAATTGCAAATGACATGCACGTTTTTAAAACAATGAGATAATAAGGTAAACTATGTATGGTTGTTTATTTAAATGTGCAAATTATAAATAAAATAAAATTGAATTGTCGCTTTGTATGGTTGTTTAATTTTACAGCACATCTAAAATGTTATGTTATTTATTTATTTTTATTCAATAACACATTTTGTTTTAACAGGTAAGACCAAATTATTGATTTTAATTCTAAACACACGTGAATGTGTAACTCTAACGTTGTACTTCTAACCCTTTATCAACGTCCATAAGTCACGTTATCGCGCTCATAATTAATTTGTTGCGATTAATATTTATTAATATTTATGTACATAATACTGGTCAATCTTTATCTATACTAATAATAACCAGAGGATTTTTTTTTTGTTTGTTTGTGCCGAATAGGCCTCGAAACTACTGGACCGATTTAAACCATTTTTTCACTATTACAAAGCCAAATTATCAGGAAATATCATCATCATCATCTGCCTGAATTTTCCCAACTATGTTGGGGTCGGCTTTCAGTTTTACTGGATGCAGCTGAGTACCAGTATTTTACATGGAGCGACTGCGTATCTGACCTCCACTGCCCAGTTAGTACCTACCGGGTAATACAATACCCCTTTTTTTTCGTATAAAATCATCAAATGACTGCCTCGGTGGTCTAGTGGTGGCAAGCCCGACAGCTGAGCACGAGGTCCTAGATTCGATTCCCAGGTCAAACATTGTTATTGGGTTATTGCCAGAGGTATAAAAACAAACTTTTTTGCAAAAAATAAAACCGACTTCAAACACACTAAAACGTAAAAAAACTTTTTTGCAAAAAATAAAACCGACTTCAAAAAACACGCTTCAGAAGTCGGTGACAAAAAAACTAAATCAATCAAACAAAGGTCACCGACTTCTGAAGCTAAAGTTATTTTTCACTTTTTTGTGTTTTTTGAAGTCGGTTTTATTTTTTGCAAAAAAAGTTTTTATTTTTCACTTTTTAGTGGTTCACATGTGCTTACCCCTTCAGAGCGTACCGGCGTGATGTTATGTTATGAACTGGTGTAAACAATAGACTGACATGAGATTTCAGCAAACCCAGTCCATTTGCTATCAATTATTGAGGAGTTCCGTTGCCTATCTCCGAAGTTCTTCATCAGATCTTCACCAAATTGAAATGTTAGCACTCCGAGAAAGTGCTCTTTCAAAAACTACCCAAATCGCTTCAAGTGTGCCAATAAAATTTGAAGAGTTCTCTCTGTTTCTCCAGGATCCCATCAGCAGATCCTGACTTGATGATTATGGGTCCACCTGGAAAGTATACCCTTTCAAACAAAACAAAAAAGATCCAAATCGGTCCAGCCATCTTTGAGTAATCGGGGAACATACATAAAAAAATAAAGGTTCCGCCGAATTGAGAACCTCCTCCTTTTTGAAGTCGGTTAAAAAATAACTTTAGCTTTAGAAGTCGGTGACTTTTGTTTGTTTGATTCAGTTTTTTTTTGCCACTTACTTTTATAGCTAAAGTTATTTTTAAATTGAAATGGGACCACACGGGAAGCACCAGCTTTTAAATAAAAAAGAACCATCAAACCCGGTTCACCCAGTCGAAAGTTCAGAGATAACAAACATAAAAAAAAAACAAACAAAAAAATACAGTCGAATTAAGAACCTCTCCTTTTTTGTTTGAAGTCGGTTAAAAAAAAGAAATCTGCACCAACAGTAGACAAAGACATTTTCATTCTCAGCCGTATTATGTGAATACAAACTGACACATTTACTTATGCGATGGCAGAGAAATTGGATGATACACGTGGACAGTGTGTAGAAAAATAGAACAGGAACCTTAACTGATCAAACCATCCAGTATTTCTCTCTACAGCTAAGAAGACCACTTACTTCCCATCATTCGGTAGTTGATATTCAAGACATGGTCTATAATACGATGTTATTCGTATTGCAATACTATCATGACGAGGGTCGAAACCAGAGTGTTCCACTCTGCTCCACCAAGTTGTCCCACGAGTGAGACAAATTGAAATTTTTATTTTTTATCCATTTATTTCAGATAATTAAAATCCATAAAACACATTAAATTAAAATCAATTTGCACACATAAAACACAAACACAATTACATAAAACTAAATTCAAATCAATTAGTACAATGTCATAAATATCAATTAGATAATTTACAATTGAAAACAATTAAATCAAAATAACATTAAAATTAAAACAAAATTGTGGTAGTACGTATTGGACATAAACAATGAATTGTATCAGTGAGCGCCCAAAACAATGCGCATTCATTTATTTTGGACAGGGCAATCCGTGCGAGATACAATCATCTGCAGAATGCAGTTGCTACTGCCTCGCACACGTAGTGACAAGGAAGCTACCCTTTTGCGCACAATCGCATGGAAGCCGTCCGTACGCGCCTCCGCAAACATACCAGACGCACTACAATAGCGAGGCAGCCGCATCAGCATCCTGAAAATGTTATTATATTGAACACGCAGAGCATTAGCAGCCCGCTGAGTGTAATTTACCCACAAACTGCTCGAGTAAAAAGACTGGCAATACGCCTTAAAAAGAGTTATCTTAACTTCCCTCGAGCAGCGAGTAAACCTACGCGCAACCATGTTCCCCCTGACTGCTAATGCTCTACGCTCCCTCTCAATGTCAGCGTCATCCTGCAATTCGTCTGTCACAATGTGCCCCAGATACCTGAAACTGCTCTCCACTGCCAGAGCTGTGCCATTAAGCATAATAGGCGGAACATGAGGTGGACCACGTTTTCCACTCTTTAAAACAAGAACTTCACTCTTTATACAGTTATATATCAGTCCATGTTCCACTGCATACGCCTCACAGATCGCCACAAGTTTACAGACCGCCCTTACCGATGGGCCCAGCAGTACCATGTCGTCTGCATAGCTGATATTATTGACGCTAACTCCATCCACGAAACAACCCACATGAGTACTGCTGAGCTCACCAATGAGGTCATTAATATATAGGTTGAACAACAGAGGAGAAGTAATGCCCCCCTGCCTCACGCCACACTCCGTGCCATATTCCCGGGATAGAGCCCCAGCCCAACGTACCTGGTTTTGCTGGCACCGATACCAATGCCTTAACACCAATTTAAATTTTATGTCTACTAAAATTACGTAGTTTGTTTATCACACTAGTCCATTTTAGGAGAATGGATTAAACCTTGCCTTGCCTTGATACAGTTTTCACTAGTACGGAGGTCTGTGTGAATCAAGATCGAACAACCGTATAACCTACACAGGTATATAATAGTATATTTTATAACGAGGGTCTAAACGAAGCCATAATATACCAGAGGTGGTTTGACTCCCGAGCGTGCGAGGGAGTCAATGAAACCGAGGGTATATTAAGTTGGCGTTTAGTCTCGAGGTGCAAACTGTACTTTTCACTTTGAGTGCGAGGTGTCGTAACACCCGAGATCGGGAATCGCACTTTCTCTCGAGTGATACATAGTGCTTTATACTACACCTACGAGGAAAATAAATTCTACGAAAACTGAATCCTCAAACAACACACAAATTGAAAATGGTGCCAATGGCGTCTGCAATTTTCACATGTTCTTTTTTCAAACTCAAACTCAAACTCAAACTCAAATCATTTATTTCAATTAGACCATTACGGCACTTTTGAATGTCGAAAATACAAAAAAAGCAAAGCTACAGTCACAGTCACAAGGCATAATAACTTGAGAAAGTACTGTAGTTGCCCATTCCCTAACGTAGATCTCTATGGAGAAGAACGGGCAAGAAACTCCATGGACACTCTTTTAAATCAAAATATTGTTACAAAATCTTGGTTACATCATTCATGTTGAGATTATACGTATATGTGAGAACGATGTAGAAAGACGTGCACATTAAGAGCGTCCAGAGTTGAATGATAAATCAAAAATTAAAAAAAAATAAAAGTAATTAAAATGACCGAACCGTTTCAAATTGTTTATCCTGCCGCCGCAGGGTCGCACTGCCAGCCCGACACCATCCAACACACAGCTAGTGGCCAGTGTCATTTTGTGAACTTGGAGATAAAAACTCACTGTAAAAACTTTTTGGCTTTTGATATTTATTTAACCGGCGCATAGTCTTACCCAAAATTAAAAAAGAAAAACCACGTAAGAAATGGATTTTCATACACTTTTCTCTCCCGCTCAGATGCGTTTTCTCCTCGCATATTTGTTCGATATGCAATGACGTACTTTCTACCGTAAATTTGATAAAGTATCAAGGTACTTTCCAAGCAGGTGTAGTATAAATTGTTCATTTTTCTATTGAACCATGTTCCAACTTTCTATCTATACAGCCACGATGTAAAATTTAAATAACAAAGTTAAGTATTAATTAAAGAATAGATATTTTTTAAATAACTTTAGAATAATTAAGTTTCAACTATTTCTTTAAAATAACATAGATTTGGGCAAATATTTACAATTTTTTCAATGATAAAAATGAAAAATAGGTAAAGGCTGAATAGCTGGTCGGCCATAGAAAAAAAAAAACAAAATAGGCGGGAAGCTGCAATCCGATCTTCATTTTTTTTTTCGAGTTGAGTCATGTTTTTATTTTTACTTTCCTTGTATTCGTAATGAAAAGCACAGTGTTTACCTCGGGTTAAAGCCTTATTTAGTCCCGAGACGGGGTTTGGTGCCCGAGCGAAGCGAGGGCGCCAATAGTTCGAGGGACTTTCACCCCTAGGATAACAATGTACTAAATTATAATTGGATATTAGCAGACACTGTCTGTCGGATGCCCGCCCGCACAGCTGTGGGCCCGAATATCGCAGGACTGGAACCCTTATCATCAAATGACTCCTCCCGCTCTGGGCGGAGCAGGAGGGAGTGTCAGACTTTTACTGACTAAAACCCATCCATGTTCCTTCATCGCCCTTTGTGTTCCGGGGCCACGGTATCTCTTTCGAATAGTCCCACAGCGCCGGCAGGCTTCGGCCCTTGCGGACCACTTCCTTATTGCTGACTCTCTTTGAGGCGCGCGTGGAACACGGAGACGGACGGACACACAGACCCGCGCCTACGGTGGCCGGAAGCCACCACGGCGGCAGACCAAGGAGAAGATGGCGGGACGTCTTGGAAAGTGGAAGGAATGGGGGGAGGCTTTTGCTCAGGAGTGGGACAATACGGGCTAACTAAAAAAAAAAACAAAAGCAGACAAATCACAGGATTGTTGCGATTTGTATGTTAAGGTTGATCTTTTAATGGTCAATAAACTTAGAAACTTTAAACTTTGGAACGTTGATCTGCGCTATCCCCTTATACTCTTGGAATGCGGATCCACGACCAAAAGACCTGACGCAATTTTTCTTCAATATAACCGTTATACAATAGGTTATATCACCATATTCTTGTCCATGTTCCTAAAATGGAACATGGACAGGAAGATGGTGATATAACCTATATGATGGTGATATATTGGGGTCGTCATTGCATGTGTTTTGCTCCATCCTTTCGTGTCACGTTTTCATATTTTACCCCTTTTCTTTCAAATAATTTCTCTCAAAATCCATCCATCTTTTTTGACCTTCTTCTCTTTTATTTTTCAATATATCTACCTCCATAATCATTGTCATTTTGTGTACTTTTTGCCGATTGAGATTAGCTCTATAAAAATACATAAAAATTGAAGTGTCTGTTCGTTATTTCAAAATAACAGCTTGTTACTGAATGCATATGAAAGTATATACGATACATATAATTTTTTGTCCGTTTGTTCCGTTTAATCTCCAAAACGGCTGGTCTAATTTCAAAGGGAACTTTTACTGGCAGATAGCTGATCTTCATCCGCCTAGCCTTTTCACAACTATGTTGAGGTCGGCTTCCAGTCTAACCGGATGCAGCTGAATACCTGTATTTTACATGGAGCGACTGCCTATCTGACCTCCAAAACCCAGTTAGTTCTGGGTATTAAGATACCCCTTGGTAAGACTAGTTGTCAGACTTTTTGGGCCACTGACTACTGATAGCTGATGCTATAAGAAGTAAATTAAGCTATAGTTGGTGCCAGTTAAGATCGCAAAAGCGGTCATTATTTTTGGATGTTAATGTAGGTACATTAACATCCAAAAACAAGCTTTGAATCGTCATCTATCGTGATCTTTAACGTTTTTTCTATTGTTTCGTTTTTTTTTTTGTTTTTTACGTGGTTAATTTCTTTTGTTTCGTAGAAAGAGATATTAGGGAAAGGGCAATAACCGCTATTGCGATCTTAACTGGCACCAGCTAAACTTTTATTTTAGAAAATGGTTCAGAGAAAAATTAAAATCCATGGAATTCAAATAGTGAAGTAATTTATCTTTTTATTATAATTGGTCGCAGACAAAAGCCAGTTCGCAATCATTTTGGAAAAGGTAGTCCAACTGGACTGAACTGGATAAGGTTTGTCCCACTTATAGGACAGAGTAGAACAACCCGCAACACATCAAGCATCGTGCGGAACCGCTCTGATGCCCGTCAGGTGGGATACCACTTTCGCGTTATTAGCTTTTACAGTATACTCAGTGTCTAGCAATGGTGAGGGAAGGAATCATTTATCTTTAGTGTTTTGTTTTCGTAGGAGTCTCCATGGACATGTTCGAGAGGAGCGGGGAGGGATGATGAGTGTTAGTGTGTCCTTAGCACATAAAGGTGTTGAATACTTTACTTTTGGAATTCTGGGTACAACTCAAGGTTATTGGTTTTTTGATTAATTCATCAATTTATCTACATAACATTACATCACGATTGTGATCCTCAAATGGTTAAGCAGAAGTGTATTTTACAGGAGTCCCTCATTACGTTAGTAAAGTTTAAGTTCCATTTAATAGAGGGCGAGCCTGTTGCCGTCACCCGGGCACGAATCAGTCTCCGTGGCTGGTACTGAGAAATCAATGTATCTAGGGAAAACATTTTATAAATATCGCACTGTATTGTACTTGACTATTGATTTACCAATTGACAAATATTTGTGAGGATGCGAACTTTCGAAATTCAACCTCTCAACTATTCGGGACTCTTCATTCTTGAGTCATTAGCGTATTAATCATTTATTATATGACGATATGACAAAGTACCTTGGCATAAAGCTTATTATGCGTACGGTCAAAGTGTATGGAACTCTCTCCTTCAAACCCATCCATCCATTGCATCGCATACTTTTTTTTTCGCTTTCCACCATAATACTACAATATATGGTAATAACTAAAACCATTTAAAAAGCATCCGTATTACCAACGTATGAGTTTCCATATTCTATGGGCAGAGCAAATCGTTCCCACTCAATTCCCAGATAAAAAACCTTTGCAAAAGAAACCTTTTTAACGCATTAATATATAAAATTCGCCAGCTTCTGGAAAACACAATGATACTTAAAGAAAATTCCCGACTATGTGGGTCAGATATAATAGTGATATTATGCGCAGCCCTCAAAGGGAATATGCGGAGTTTTCACTTTGATGTCGGTGAAAAGATAAGTGTCATTATCGTAGTTATTTTGTGTAGTTAAAGGCTTCTGTGCTAACTACCGTACCATACCATGTCCATGCTATGAATGTGTGAGACTATGCCTACTAGTCCATTCCGTCACATAGATGGCGACAAAATCGCTAACTTTCGATCGCTAATAACTCACGAAAAAATTCGGTTGCAATAACGATGCTTGCGGGAAATGCAAGTCTCTACATCCAAGATGAGTTTCTCGCAAGCATCGTTATTGCAACCCAATTTATTCGTTAGTAATCAGCGATCGAAAGTTGACGATTTTGTCGCTATCGCTGTCGATACTGCGGGCCCAGGCACGTAACGTATCAGCAGAGGCAAAATATTCTCGATGGTAATTAGTGGGAATACTCGTAGTCTCATACTTTTTAATACAAATAAGCAATTAGAAAATAAAGCTTTTAAATAAAGGTGTGCGAAAAAAAATGACGTGTTTTTCGTATTCTTTTTAGCAAACCCTTTAAACTAGACCATTATCTTTGGGAGTCCGATTCTAGGACCAAGATTTCTTTTGAAATTTGTAACAGATACTTTTTCACAGATAACTGGACCAGAAAGTATAAGATACATAAATATAATAATAATCATATTTATTCACAAATTTAAGACAACCATACAGAGTAACTTAATAATAAACACAAAATAGACAGATCGTTGGATGTGAAGTGGTACAATGTAAAGACGGTTTGGCTGTCTTTAGACTGATTCGGCCTATCCCCTCGTACTAGTATAAAACTGTATCAGGATCGGATAGTCTTCCTCAAACTTAGAACAACAGATTCCTACAAGGTTCCAGTTACAAGTCACATAGCAGCAGTTTGATTATTATTTATATAAATTAAGTTACAAATGATTGGGATTGTCTGTGTTTGGGTATGTATACGTAAATGTGTATATGTTTTTATGTATGTTTCTGTATGTGTACAGTTAAGTGTGCTTAATAATAAATAAAAAAAAACCGGCCAAGTGCGTGTCGGGCCACGCGCTGTGTAGGGTTCCGTAGTAGCCCGTTATATTTTAGATTTTGTTTTTCAATACAAGTCTTCACCCGTTATACAAATATCTGCACTTTAAAGTTAAATATTTCGTAAATGGAACATTAAATCGAAAAGAAGTATTAGCAACCCCTAAGTTTTAAAATACCTATTCAACGATACCCCACACGATGGGGTAGACGACGAAAAAAATATCATTCCTACTTCACGTGTAGGGCAGCTACTCAAAAAAAAATCTTTTCCAAAATTTTATTTTACCACTTTGTTGGTGTTATTAATATACACACCTTTATAAAATTACAGCTTTCTAGTACTAACGGTCTCTTAGCAAAACCTTGGACAGACAGACGGACATAGCGAAATAATAAGGGTTCCTTGTCAGGACTACGGAACCCTAAAAAGCTTGAAAAAATATAGGGTGTTGTGTTGTCGCGTTTGGTGGCTGTTCTAAGCCAGTTACAAATGGGTATGATATCCTGTTGATACGGCGTAGTGGGCATATAAGTCCGTGTCGTGTTTCATTTCGTGCCTGATACGTTCATTACACGGCATAAATCCAATTAACTGTTCCCCAATTCAAAGACCGACCACACTTTTACATTATCAAGTAATCCATCCAAAGACGTTTGGTATTCAAGCAGACTTGGCCGTCATTCAACTTGTGACCGGCGCACGGAGCGCTCGTGGTGGACCGGTGCTCAAATATTAAGGAGCCAGCAACGAGCCGTGGGTAGTGCTTTGATGCACTGTTCTAATATGTATGAGGGGAAGTTTTTAACCGGCAAGTTTCGCTTCTGCATTGACCTTTAAAAAGAGACGTGAAGGTTGAAGTGGTAATTGAATAAACAAGTCTGTTATGTTGCTCGCTATTACAAAAATAAACCACCGGTATTTTTCGGGTTATACATTAATCTAGTTCTTAGAAGCAGGTAATGCTATGCAGTGGTTCATTCTAAAAAAAAACTGACGTTCGCAATTTCTTATTAGCACTCAGGAAAACTAAAAGCCAGAACGGATATTCGATACGGCATCAAGGTTCTCTTGGGAATCCGTGGGATGCCAGGAGCACAGGCTTGGAGGCAACCAATTCCCAGTTTTTGGCTAATTTATCATGATGATGACCAAAGCAAACGTCAGCTGCATCTCCATGATATAACCTGTAAGTTGTATTTGGTGAATAAAAATTAAATGCCGTTTATTACGAGCTCTATGTAGTTGACGATAGGAACAGATACGTCCTCGAATGACCAGAAATTGTTCTCTTATCTACCATTTATTTACTCAATAAATTGTGATTGCGATAACACTGTTTTTTATTAAGGTACAAACGATCAACAACTTATAGGGTGCCTTTATTTATTTATCTCAGTGCGTTAGGTAATTTCTGTGCGTGCTGGTGCTATACTTTACTGGAATTTAGTTTTTTCTGTTGGCGCAGTGGCTGAGTGATTGACTGCTGCGTTGCTGGTTCGATTCCCGCACGTAACAAATATCTATACAGCCTACATATATATAGGTGTTCCGGGTCTGGTTATTTGTGTATGTGAGTCTAAGTGTTTGTAAACGCACCTTTGATGCAGAGGAAATTCCTAGTGTGTGGCAACAACGTTTTTAAAAATAGCACACACTCAAAAACAATTCAAGTTGCAAGTTTTTTGTAGGGATTTAGGTTAGTCATACTGTTTAAATATATTTTTGGTATATTAAATAATAATAATAAATATCGCTGGACATTACACACAGCGCCATCTAGTGCCACACTAAGCAATGAGACTTGTGTTGTGGACACCAGATAGTTGATATACTACATAGATACTTTTTGTTTGTAAATACATACTTATTATATTAATAAACATCCATATTCTAAATCAATAATGCACAACACTTAGCAATTTGCTGTATATTTCCAAGTTTATCTGTAAAATCGTCCATTCTTCCACTTACCACACAAATTAGAATGTCTGTGAACCTCTGATAACTAAAAGCCACTGATACGATGGGTATCATATTCATTTAACACCAAATTCAGCTTTGTAGCAGTGAAACACGAAAACCATTATAAATAATAATAATACCAGCCTATTTACTGTCCCACTGCTGGGCAAAGGCCTCTTCTCATACAAAACCATTATAATAAATACAAAATCATATTTAAATTACAAAATGGTGGTTACATTAAATATGATATAAGGCTGCCCGCGGTGGGGCGCACTGTCCGGAAGTATTTAATTAACACTTGGGACTGCAATATGCACTGTATATGCCATATTTCATTATTTAGTGAATCAGTAATATTATTTTTTAGTATATAGCAGTTGCAGTGTGGGTAACAAATTACTTCAATAATCTAGATTAATCTCTAATTTAATAGTTAAAATGAAATGAAATGATGAAATGATGTTGCAAGTAGGTTTTTACAAACACTTTTACACGTCATTTTTTAAAGACTAGATGGGGCCGGTGTTTCGTACCTGACTACTCTGAGAAGAAACAGCCGAAACAAACTCAGAGGTCACAGTCTCTTTTGAAGTCCAGACATAATCTTGCTCAATTCACATGAGGACTATGCAGATTAGTGTCTGAGATGGTCTTTAGAAGAAAGAACCACACAGATTTGAGTGGACTTGTCCAGTCAGTGCAAGCATTTGTCAGTTATCGTGTAGCTCGACTTATAGCTCAAGAAGCTCAACGAAACGACGAACAATACCAAAGAAAGGACATTTGGGTAGGTCGCTTATAGTACTCAAACTGCCAGACAGTCGTAACGACGTAGTTAACGACTTATCACACAGTAATATATTAATTTTATTTTTGAATGACCAAACGTTTTATACTCGAAGATTAAACATAACATTACATCACCTCTGTATCCCCGAAGGGTAAGACAGAGGTGTCCCTTATAGCAGACCCACATTTCACTAGTTATGTTTTTTTTACCCAACTGCCAAGGAAGGGTTGTGGCTGGCTACTGAGAAATTCCTGGAATAACACTTTTCCCGACATGGGAAGCGCACCCTGGACCTCGAGTTCAGCATTCGCGCATGCTACCACTCGACCAATGAATGTAATATGGGATTATTTAGCGATACTTAATTACACGGACACAGAAAAACTTCTAGAAGTCCTAGTCTAATTATTGTTTCTTAAATTAGTTTTAATGTTTAATGTTTTTGTACCAATTTGATTTTTGTTATTAGTTGTTAATAGATTTATTTCATTTTAACTCCTTTACTTTCCTAATTAAATTATGCAATGTAAAGTGATGGCCTGAAACACAGGTTTAAATAAACCTAGATCAGGCAGGTCGCTACCTAACATTTGAATTCGACATTATCGTTACTTGCAACTGTTATACATATATTAGTTATAGTTTACTTATAAGCACTAATTATACAATTGTCTGAAATAACACTACTGCACCCAAATGTACACTTTTGTAATACCTACTTTTTAAATAAATTATTCTTATTCTTATTCAAAAAAAAAAATATGAAAAAAAGAACATTTTCTCATTTCATTTGTCATTTTTATTCTCTTATTCTAATGAAGCAGTCTTACACGAAAGTTTAGGTGAAATAAGATCCTATTTCATCACGATACTCGCACATCGCCAGTTTCGTTTCAGTCCCATGATACAGATGGCGCGCCCATTTCCACCACGTACAAATCCAAACTCCGAGGCAAGAGATTCTCTGATAGAAAACACAATAACAATCAGCGACCCGAATGGCGCAGCGGTAGTGAGGCTGCCTTACGTTCGTTAGGTCCCGGGTTCGAATCCCGGTAGGAGCAAATGTTTGCGTGATGAGCATGGACATTTGTTTCCGAATCATGGATGTTTATATGTATAATAAGCATGTATTTACAAACAAAAAGTATCTATGTAGTATATCAACTATCTGGTGTCCACAACAAAAGCCTCGTTGCTTAGTGTGGCGCTAGATGGCGCTGTGTGTAATGTCCAGCGATGTTTATTTTATTTATTTATTTTAGCTTTTCCCAGAAATCAAACTCAGGACCTCATGCTTATCAATATCGCTTCCAACCACCAGGCCGACGAGGCAGTCAGCAGTTGAGAAAGTAGTAACATACATAATAATTATGTTTATGTGAAAAATGTAACAAAATGGTGGCCACGTCACACCGCCTGAGGTTGTGTGCCTCACGACCTGTAATTATTTAATTAACACTTATGAGTGCAACATGAGTAGGTACCTACTCATATTTCGTTGCCTGTTTCTGTTGCCTTCAAAATATCATGTATAAATGTACCACTTTTAAAACAAGTAAATAAAATAAAAAGAATGGTTCCAATCCACAGACCTGTTAACAAAAATAATTTTGACTTCAGTCGCACCTATACAAAGTGACATTGCATTGACATAAGGTTTTAAGTCGATTCGATGTCTAGGTTATCCTGTGTTCTGGAAATATGGAATGCTTTGAAAGCAATTTCCACTTGACTCGAACCTCCGGTGCAGTTATACAGTTATCTAATCTCAGCCAATTCATCATTTTCATTTCCAGAGGGAGTTTCAGAGTTGCCCCAATCGTTGATAAGGTCAAAGAGAGACGCTTACGGTGGTACGGTCACGTTCAAAGACGCCAAGCGGACCATATGGTGAAGCTTGCCTTAGACTTGCCATCAATGAGACGCACTCGGGGAAGACCACCTGCCAAATGGGATAAGGTCTAGGAGGAAGAAGAAGAAGCCAAATATCATTTTACCTGCAAGCTAAGTTAGGTGGTCTTAATTCAGTGTATTGCTCGTACAATTATGTGTAGGTAATTTTAAATCAATGTACCTATTTTACAAAATAATAGACTATTTAAAAAAAACTAATAATGCGAAGAGCTGTATTTTTTTAATTCAAGATAAATTATGATAATTTATTTTACCACGAATGTACTAAAACATATAACAAACGCCAAAAGCTTTCGCTCGATTGATTAACCCTTGATAAAAATCTTTCCCAATACCGAATAATAAATTAATAAATCATGCATTATGTATCTGAAGTGTCCATTAAAATCTCGTCCGTGCCGTTTAAACGGACAATCAACGTTTTGCCTGTTGCGTCGTAGCACCGTAGCACGGCTACGCCGCTACGCTTCGTAGCCAGTTATCTTGCGCGCCTCAGCCTTCCCGCTCGCGTACTGCTCCGCGACGACCCACTTTCTATTCGTCAGTTTCAACAGTGAATAATTTTCAAACTTCGCGCTTTATGGAATTTTTGTTTTTATATTTAGTGGCCAGTGTTTAATTATGAATGATTTTGGTGTTAGCTCTTATCGGTAAGTTCCATTTTTAAATTTTGATGGTAAATTTTTGTTTTAGGGAGTTTTTGGTAAAGGAGTTCTGTATTTAATCATAGATTAGTGTTGAATTATTAATAAATTAAAATTAAAAATATTAACTTGGAAATTTTTTGTAGTCTATAGTAAAAACGATAGTTTAAAAAAAGTCGTTAGGTATACGTTGTTAAAGCTCTACGTTGAAGTTTCACGAAGTTATGCTCTGAAACAGTAATGAAATGGGTTTTTTAGTCTCTCGGGTGTAAGGATCAGAAAGTTTCAGTGAAAACTACAATCCTCATAGCAAACTAGAAGATAGTTCTAAAGTTCTATAAATTTTACGTACATTTTGTCGTCTGGAAGAATGAATACAGAATATTAATATATTTCATATTTTATTCTTTAAGTTTATTAGTTATACGTATAGCTATAATAATTGTAATTCAGACAATAAACTGCCATCTTTTTGATTCATTTTTAAATCACGCATCATATCGATTTTTAGTAACATGTTTTTTTGGGTGTAAAACGTGTTTTTAT
This sequence comes from Xestia rhomboidea, assembly GCA_963853795.1. NCBI lineage: Eukaryota > Metazoa > Arthropoda > Insecta > Lepidoptera > Noctuidae > Xestia > Xestia rhomboidea. The sequence continues at coordinate 18,520,524 of OY970759.1, forward strand.
TTTACTAAACACTCATTATTAGATATCCCTGACTCCTTGCCAATTTTTTTTCGACTCTGTTTACTCAATGATTAACAAAACCCAAATCTTATTAAATAAAACAAAAGAGGAAAATGAAATATTCAAATCACGAAAAAACAATTTAATTTCAAGCAAAGTAGTATTTGTAAAAATAATTTATTCACACGAAAAGAAATAGTACGAATACTTGTATTCGCAAAGAGGCTTGAAGTCACGCCTTTGTCTTTGAGCACAAATGAGTTTTTTTTATTGTACATTTTAATTAATAGCGGTCTGGCATAGGAATCGTGTTTTGACTGAAAGTCTTTGCAAGTACATTGATTTTAGGATTTAAACTTCATGTGAAATCACGACTGTTTCCTTTCGAAGGGGTAAGCAGAGGATAAACACCAATGAAATGTACTGTTATATATTTTTTTTTAGTTCAGTTTAGTTTAGTTTATTTATTAATAATTATCAAGAATTACACGACAGTTTTATAAAAAAAATTGAAAGCACAAATCATTAAACATTAAAAAGAACATTGAACACAAAATTTAAATTATCATCAATTAAAAAAAAAGCAATTAAGAACACGTATTAAACAGAATAATAGAAACAATACTTAATAATCATATCAACTTACCTAAAACCATTCTTTTAGGTCATATATGACCTAAAATAATGGTTTTGCCTGACTAACGCCTGGTCTGGTCTGGTCTGGGTTATGATGTTATCGGGTAGCTGGTTGTATACTGATGGATCCATAACATGAATCAACTTTCCAGATTTAGATGTGTGGGTAACCAGCTAACTTGTTTCTACCACGAGTACAATAATTATGCCTATCTCCGCGTTTCAGATGTTGCCTAACGTATAGCGCCGCCTAGGCGAGACGACAAAAAAAAATATTTAGTCCGTTACTTAGATTATCTAAAAATATTTGACCCGTGTTTTTTCTTTTGTCACGTAAACCAAAATTGACGAAGATACGACGCTTTTAACATTCTCAATACGTCACGCCATGGTATAATTTTTAGCTAGTTCTGACGTAACGAGCCCCCACTCCCGAGTTTTGATGCGTTTTATCTTTGTCAATATTCATTGATTTACAAAAACAAAAAACACGTCTCCATTAATTTCCAATACTCTAACTGACGGACTAAATAGATTTGCAATTTTTTGATACTGTCGTCATGCCAATATCACTATAGCGGGAACAGTCAATATTTTAGCCAGTTTGTTGGTTCTGTTTAAATCCCATGTGTTAGTGAGGAAACTCATCGTCATCACCATCTTCCCGCCCTTGTCCCATGTTGGGGTCGGTGGAACACGTTTTTTTCTTCCATTCTCCCCTGTCATTTGTCAAGCTATCTTTTACTCCTAGTGAGGAAACTATCATGTCCTTTTTTTTTCGGATGGGAAATCATCAAATGACTCCTCCCGCTCTGGGCGGAGCAGGAGGGAGTGTCAGACTTTTACTGACTAAAACCCATCCATGTTCCTTCATGGCCCTTTGTGTTCCGGGGCCACGGTATCTCTTTCCAATAGTCCCGCAGCCCCGGCAGGCTTCGGCCCTTGCGGACCCCTTCATTATTGCTGACTCTCTTTGAGGCGCGCGTGGAACACGAACGCGCCGTCGACACGGCCTGTCGTCATGAGACGATTGGAAAACAAACCGCACGGGGCAGCATGGTGTACCATGGTGGAATACGGAGAGTAGAGGCGCCTCTCACAAAGAAGCCCTGAATTCCAGCAGTAAGAACATTGTAGGCTGTTTTTATTATGTAAATCCTATGAAAAAGGGTAGTCACTTGCATCCACTAGCTAGACCAACGAAGCCACCACATAAATAACATAACTTTTGCGAATATGTCTGTAAATCTTTCTTTAAATAACATTTTGACATTCATCGTTGACTCGGGTCGACTTACGGTTAAGCTTTCCTTTTCTATATTAGAATAATTCATGTTTTTAGGGTTGCGTTGCGTTGACAGAATATATAAACGATATTGGACTGCGTTCCTCCCTCCTTCGATATCAGCCTGGACAAAATGACGTTGAGCGTTTGAAATATGGCAACATTTAAGTCAATTATAGAATTAGATTGAGAACTGGCTTTTTGAACGTCGCGTCGTAAAATATATAAAATAGACCCCGCCCTTCACCGCTTTAATCAATCAAATATCATTAACTCAATATTGAATACATGAAAGTCGTTTTTATTTTGGTAGTTGTTAGCAAGCAGAAGGAAACTGCTTCAAATCTTTTACGAACTACTTCAGTATACCCACTAGTAATACAGAATAAGCCTGTTCTTCATTCCCATTAAAACTTCCTCAAAAACGCACAAGACTTACTTAACATTGTTGCTAGAAAACGGATAATATTATCCAACTTCATCATCATCTGCCTAGCCTTTTCCTAACTATGTTGGGGTTGGCCTCCAGTCTTACCGGATTCAGCTGAATACCAGTATTTATGGAGTGACTGCCTATCTGACCTCCACAACCCAGTTAGTACTGGGTAATACGATACCCCTTGGTAAAACTAGTTGTCAGACTTTCGGGCCACTGACTACCTGTCGCGACTGTCAAAGATCTACATTTGACAGCCGATATATTTTATGGATATTATCCTACTTAATATCTAAATATTAAATTAAAGTACACACTGAATTAACACCTGTATAAACCGTTCGGGATAACTAAGAACTCTTTGAAGTCGGGACACACAATAGACTTAGCACATTCACTTCGATATCCGGATATGAGTTTGAGAACACTTGAATAGGCTTAAGCTCTCAAAGAAGAGCTTTATGTCATTATGTGCGAGACAATAGGTTAGGTACAGGGTGTTGGCGCTTGATAGGAAGGTGGGTAACACTTTGGTGAGCTCTTATGGTTTGGGTAATGGCTTCTTGAAATGCTTTGGTAAACCTTTATGGTAATATTCAACCTTCCATGTAAGACTTTGATGTTTTAAGACAGGTTAAAAAGTATTTAACATTACATAACTTAACGACTGTAATTCCCGTAGGGTTAAGTACCTAATAGAACATCACAATGACATTTCGCCAGTTATGTTTAAGTCCAATATAATAGGGAACGAGCCTATTGCCATCAACCGGGTACGAATTCAAACTCGAGAAAAACGAAAAAAGTTTTTTATAATGTAAAATGCATTACAAAAAAAAAGCAAATGTATTATGTGTGTGTACCTTTGTATTCTAATCTAAACGTATAATTTTTTCATCATCTTCAGCATTGTTGAAATCTTTCTTTATCGTGTGGGAATTGCCTAACCTGGTGTCAGAGTTTTTATGCCGCTCATAATGCCTCTAACTTGGCTTTACATGACGTCGAGAAATATCGTTCAAGCATGCTGGTTTCCTCACGATAGTTTCCTTCACCGAAGCAAGTGATAATTATACAATACACACATGAATCCGAAAATCAAAGGTTCATGTCTTGGGTTCGAACTTGAGACCTATGACTTGGCGGTCTGACGTTCACACCACCAGGCTATCATTGCTTCAATGTTGAAATGATTTACTTACTCATGTTTCTTTAAATTAACGCGTTGAATATGAAGCTTCTAAATAATGGCACTAACTCACAGATTATTTATTTATTTTATAGCTGATGCCCGCGGCTTCACCCGAGGGATGTCGGTTATCGCGACCAAAAGTAATCATGAAATTTTGATCCCGTTCCCGCAACCCACCAACAAATATCATTATATTTTAGCCAATTTATAAAAGAACTTGACAAATTATATACTAGAACCTTCCTCGAGAACCACTCTATCCATTGGTGAACAGCATGAAAATCGGTGCAGTAGTTTTTGAGTAACAGACAGACAGACGCGGTGGAGGACTTTGTTTTATAATATGCAGTGATAGTGATTTTTGCATTATACACTTCAGAGATTCTCGTGTCCTATGTGATCAATATTATATTGTTCCCCATTTCTTTCATAACATATAGTTTCCATGCACTACACAACGAATCAATATTAAAACTATCTACAATTGCTTGACTAACATAGTGCACCGTGTTGACGCTTGTGTGCAAACGGTAGCAAAGCAAATATGAATAAGCCGTATTTATATGTATTATATAGAATTATGGAACGTTATTTTTACCTGAATTCATATTGACCTAACATTAGTCAAATTACATCTCAATATAAGTTAAATGAATGAACTTTCATGTGAGACAAGTCTACTTTCTTTTTGTCAGAAGAATGCAAAAACTGTATAATTAATTCTTCTAAACCAATAAGATATTACGAATACTGCTTCAAACATTATTAAAATTCAAAACATTTTGTTTCTCATAAATCTAAATAAGCAACGTCTGAAGCCATAGCTTCTGACGTTTAACCGTGCACTTATGCACGGTTAAACGTAACTGCGCAGAATCTTATTGAGATAATAATATTTATAATAACGAACATAATCTAACCCTTCAAGGATTACAGGCGTACTGTAATGTTATTCATAATAATACCAAAGCTTACTATAAGCTACCTTCATTCAAAAGTAATTTACCCAACTGTAGACTCCAACTTCACACAAGTACCTGCGTCCTACGTTTTTATATCTCGCAGTCGTTTGCGAGACATGGGAGAGACGTCTGCAGTCGCATGATGAATAGCATTCGGTTCAGAAGGACTAATGGAAATGGAATAGGGGTACCTTTGGATTACATGTGTGTACAACTGTACATTTTGTTGGTTCATCTGGTGCGGGTTTGTGCGTTTGGTGTTTAGTGACGAAAACTGTTATTTGAAATACTTTTCCTTGTTCCAGCTGTTACCTAGTAGTGTTTTTACTTGTCTAGTAAACAGATTGCGTTATATACTTGTGTAAACTGGAGCTACCTAATGGTTTTAATTTATTTAAATAATTACACTACTTTTATACCAACTATAACTCTAAATAATAATAAAAATATGCACAAGTAACAACCTGTAACCGTTACAGGGCGTCAAAAAATTCGTCCACATCGCTGTCAATAGGAAAAGTGCCCAGAAGGCTGGCAGCATTGCCACATTGGATGGCAATGCTGATTCTTTGGCCAAAAAATAGGCCCGCCCTCTGGTCACGTGAAGAGTCGACCAACCGCTTGGCGATTTCTCGAAATACTAGGTGGGCACTCGGACCCCATGGCTCTAGTGTTTCAACCCCGAACGGCTCTAACACATAATTACCAATTAAATTATAGTTGAGTAAATTACTTTTAGGGTTCCGTATTTGAATGAAAGATGCAACTGAATACCAGTGTTTTACATGAAGCGTCTGTCATCTAACCTGGAATACTGGATAATAAGACTTCTTGGAAAGATATCAATCTTTCCAAGATGTCGTATTATCTAGTAACGTGCAGTACTTGTAGTGTCAGACTTTTGAGCAGTTGCCTGAGTCGTTATTGTCTATTATTTTGTCTTCAGAGATCAAGCACCCAGGATATCATCATCTGAGTATCGTTTTCCCAATTATGTTGGTATCGACCTGACCTCCAAAACCCAGTTAGTACTGGGTAATACAATATCCCCTGGTAGGACTGGTTGTCAGACTTGCGGGCTAGTGACTACTTAACGATTGTCAAAGATCTGAAATTGACAGTCGGGACCAACGGTTTAACGTGCTTTCCGAGGCACGGAGGAATGTCGGCATGTAATGGGTCACCCATTCACGGAGCAACCTAAGAAAGCGCGGCTTAACCTGAAGATCGACCCAGCAAGGGGTCTGTTATTGTTTAGTCACGAGCTCCTCACACCAATACTTGAAACCACATAAAGGGTGTAAAACACCTCTTAACGAAGCCGAAATGCACTTGTTCTCCTCGTCATTGCGATCATTTTTTTGTTCTACACCATACCTGGGAACCTTCTAGTTACGGAGATATTGGGGGTTTTTTTTTAATACAACGTTTTAATGTAAGATTTTTCAATCAATGACTATTCAAACCATCCATCAGCACAATGTTTTTAGTGCGTTACATTGAGTTCTACCACAAAATATGATTTTCCACCCCAAAAAAAAAGTCTTTTCCCAGAATTATTTTTTGCGTAAAGTTGTTTGATGTACAGAATGCTTGGTTGACGACTTCGTGATGAGTTGGTTTACACCCTGTATAAACAAAACCAGAAGCTTACTTTGAGCTGGGCTCATTTAAAAGTAATTTACCCAACTGTTATGTAGCTCCAGTTAACAAGTATGTACCCACATCTCGCAGTCCGTTTGCAAGACACGGAGAAGTCGTCTGCAGTCACTATGATGAATAGCATTCGGTTCAGAAGGTATAATGGAAATTGAATAGAGGTGCCTTTAGAACAGATGTGGGTACAACTTGTTGGTACATCTCTGGGGAATGTGCGAGTTTGAGCATTTGTTTTGCACAGTACAAAAACATTTTCGTCTTGTATTGCATAAGCACGTTAAGCCGTTGTTCCTGGGTGACATTTGTAGATCTTTGACAGTCGTTACAGGTAGTCAGTGGCCCAAAAAGTCTGACAACCAGTCTTACCAAGGGCTATCGTATTACCCAGTACTAACTGGGTTGTGATGGTCAGATAGGCAGTCGCTCCAAGTAAAATACTGGTGTTCAGCTGAATCCGGTTAGACTGGAAGCCAACCCTAACATAGTTGGGAAAAGGCTAGGCAGATGACGATGGCATAACGGGTTAGTTTCTGTTACTCCACGTCCAAATCACGTATTTTGTGTGCGGGTGAGAAAATTAATCGTTCGATCCATCCCAGCTCCTCGGTATTGGATGATCTCGCGGAGAGTACCTACGTTACCGAAGTACTTTGCCCTGTATGAGTCAACCACTGCGCAGTTTAGAAGCACGTGGACTGCTTTCTCGTCTTTCTACATGCAGGCTCGCTGGGTGGGCTGTCTGGGACTTCTACGAAAAGAGGTGTTTATTAAAAAACGCCGTGTTCAGTTATGGCGGCTGTAACTGTGCGAAGCTGATGTTTGGTCAGCCGGAGTGCCTGTTTTGTTAAGCGGCCGTTGATAGTGGGACGTGCTTCCTTAGCCCGCCTGCACTAACCATTGTCTACTCAACTTACCAGAGTGCGGAGGTACCGGTTACTTACTTTACTATCGATAAAACAAGAACATATTGTAGTTACGGCGCTACTCGCCTCAAAAAAGACATTGCTCAGCTCAGGCAAAGGGGACCACGGATCCAGTTTGACAACGGTCCAACTGCGCTGACTTTCAAAGAATTTCAATCCGTAATTGCGTAAATAAAGTATTAATACCTTACAGAGTAAAAAGTTTTTTGCATCCTCACAGAAATTTCTCCAGGACCACATCTTAAGGTGTTAACAGACATGAATCTCACAAACATAAACACTTACCTACACCTGAAATAACAGACTACAAACAACACAAAGTACCTAGCAAGAATGCAATTTTGGTTGAAAATTAATTGTACTAACCGTCATTAAACAGGCAAATAATGTAATCATGTAGATAGCCTGATAAAATAAACAAACGCAGCTGGTAGCAACCTCCATAAAACAAAATAAACATGACTAAGGGAAATGGATGCAGCCCAGTATTCATGAACAATGAGCCAGCAACCTGTTACATTGGTTTATGCAAATTAGTGAACATAAACGCAAGTACACATACGGTGTTGAGAATTCTGTAATTACTGTAGTCTTACTTATGATGGGAAGGCTCTGTAAAAAGCTTTCACTAACTGGCCTATAAGCCAAAGTCAGCAATTCACCATCATTTCAGCCGAAAGACGTCCACTGCTGGACATAGGCCTCCCCCAAGTGTCGCCACATTGACCGGTCCCGTGCGACTCGCATCCAGCGGATTCCCGCAACCTTCACCATGTCACCGGTCCACCTTCGCGGTCGCCACTCCAGAACTTTTCGGCCCCATCGGCCATCCGTTCTGCGAGCAATGTGCCTTGCCCACTGCCACTTAAGTTTTCAATGCAATTCTTCGGGCTACGTCGGCGTCGGTAACCTTGGTTCTCTTCAGTCAGCAATTACTTTAATTATTGTGTACTTGTATACCATTTCCTACCTACCATACCTTTCAAAGCGGGACAAAAAATCTATCAATTAGGTATTTTTTTAATCAAATGCTTCGTTAGATTACCAAATGCTCAACCAATCATTTGAAAATACCCTTGCAAAAATTAAAACTTCCTTTTATTTACACAGCAACATTGGTCACCAATGTTACCAATACACAATTGGTACTGGCCGTAGTTTCAGCGATATTAGACGATAAATCACGTTCTTTGGTGTTCGATTTTTAAAACGTGACTGGGGGAGTTGGAACGCTTTTTTTTTTAAATAGTCGTTTCGAATTCACAGGCCGTACAGAAGCGAAAGGCGTCGAATTACGTTTTAGAATTAAATTCTTGATATTTTCGCGAAATTGCAATTTTGGTAAAGGTTCAGATAACAAAGTTTCGAGGAAAAGATCAAGTTGTTTTTGTGTTTATATAATATTTTGTGATTAATTTTACGTAAGATCCCTATGATTATTTGTTACGTTATTGTTTTTATAGATCTAGCAAAAAATACAAATAAATGCATTTTTACATGATGATCAACAAAAATGAGGTATTTTATTTGACCACTCACTTAGTTTTGAAATTCTAAAATGCCATTTATTCATCATAATTATTTCCTAGTAAACCTTTGGAATACCCAAGCTCAGAGATGTTAGAGCCCTCAAGCTCCATTTTAAGAGCTTAGTTTTTAAGTACCAGCTGAAGAGGTGCTGGTCTCATTACGTCAAGCACGGAATTGGCTCCTTCCTTTGGAATTTTTCTCTTAGGGAAAACTTTTGAAATTTATTCTAGAATAGAATTCTGTTTTTTTTTTTGTCTACGATTTGCAAAAGGCGTAGTGCTTTTTGATTCAATCAGAATATCAGGTTCTATTCATACAAAACGTAGTAGGTACTAATTTTTTACCTAAAAAAATCCTAATTTTGACTGAGATTATTACCTAAACAAAGCTATAAGTAGAATGCTTAATCAAAATAGTAATAGTAGTAGGGCTTATGTCGATAAATGTCGATGGCCAATATTACGTCTAAAATTCAATTAAAGTTCCATTTTCGATTTTGAAACTCATAGCTTTACCTCATTTTTCAATGTAAGTATCTTCTCGCCACATCTATAAACCAAAGTTCCACGTTTGAAAATAAAGCCGTGTGCCCATCAGCGGAGCGCATCGTGATGCAATATCCGTTTCGTCACATCTCATCAGATTGTGCCAACTCGATGACGTCGCGTTGCTCTCATCAGATAGTACCCCGTGATGTCAGTCGCAGATCCACTGCAGCTGCTCGTATTCTGTTATTGAGGTTGTTACAGATCTGTAATGAGTAAATATTTTCTGTTGAACTGTCCGATTAGCGTTGGGCAGAGTGAACGTCGATAGAACTAATAAAAATTGGTACGTAAGTAATGTTTATTTATTTACGACAACCCGAATAGCGCAGCGGTAGTGAGGCTGCCTTACGTTCTTAGGGTCCCGGGTTCGAATCCCGGTAGGAGCAAATGTTTGTGTAATGAGCATGGACATTTGTTTCCGAGTCATGGAAGTTTATATGAAAAATAAGTTTGTATTTACAAACAAAAAGTATCTTTGTAGTATATCAATTATCTGGTGTCCACGACACAAGCCTCGTTGCTTAGTGTGGCACTAGATGGCGCTGTGTGTAATGTCCAGCGATATTTATTTATTATTTGGTTTTGAGACTCTATTTACATCTACGGGTGATACTAATTGTGTATGTCGCAAGGTTAATATAAAATGCAAAAGGAGATAAGTAGGGTATATTTTCGATAAAAATAATGTCCGAATTTACATTGCATGTACGAGTCCGAAGCGTGTTTGTGTTAGCACCTTTGTAGGTCGAAAATCTGTAATGAGCCTGTTTTATCTTAAAGTCTTTTGGTGTGGTATGCAGTCTTAAAAGTTGTAGTTTGTATCAGCTTCAAAAACGTTACTAAATTACGGAAAAAAAAATTAAAATGTGAATAAATATTCTTTTACAAATGAAATCAACTGATAAAAAAGTGAAAATGTAAATATTTAGATGTTCGAATCTACATAATTTTATAATAATTTTAAGGCTACTGAAGGAAGTGTTGATGTCCCCATGTTTTTGCGAACCCTACCTAGTTAATATTCAACAACACCGAAAGCACTCACAAATTTTTCCTCCAATATAATTCAATATATTAAATGAAATCTAGCTCAAATCCCAAACGAATTCAATACATCCAAAAATTTTAAACATTTAAAAGTCCCAATAATAATAAATTATTTATATTTATCGCACCACTTATAAGGGATAGCTCATAAAATATTTGTGAAATAACCGTCGATGGCCGAACGTGAAATCGTAGGACATGTTCAAGATTTAGTGAGCGCTTTACGTTGTTCACTGACCCTTATATTTCAACGCCATCGGGTGCTTTTGGAAATGATTTTTTATCTTACTTACCACGATTGAAGACACATTTTACCATAAGTTGATCGATTTGAGCATAGTAATATGAATCACAAGTACATACACGTTGTATTATCGAAGGTCAGTAATAAAGGAGCTCATGGCTAAATAACTACAGGCGTTCGGGTCGATCTTCAGGTTGCTGCACTTGCCTGAGTTGGTCCATGGATGGGAGACCACCGAGTAACATACCGGTGGTGACTTACCGAGTTTCCTTCGTGTCTCGGAAAGCACGTTCAGCCGTTGGTTCCAGCTGTCAATTGTAGATCTTTGACAGTCGTTACAGGTAGTCAGTGTCCGGAAAGACTGACATCCAGTCTTACCAAGGGGTATCGTATAACCTAGTACTAACTGGGTTGTGGAGGTCAGATAAGCAGTCCCTCCATGTAAAGTACTGGTATTCAGCTGCATCCGGTTAGACTGGAAGTTGACCACAACATAGTAGGACAAAGACTAAGTAGAAGTGTAGTTGATGATTTTGGTGTGATATGTATCTGCAAACGCATTGATATGCCAGCAAATAATGTTTGATGATTAAGCGGCTGTTATTATTTAGCTACAAGCTCCTCATATATCACACCAACATCCAAAACAAACTTTTAGACAAAGAACAAATATTTGAACATCGTATACATCTGGTCTAAATGTCTTACAAAAAGGTGTGCCTTCCGTGCGGGAATTATACCCTACTCCTTTAGCGCATAAAACATTTAGTCAATCTTTATGTTATTTAGCTTTTATCCCGTCTTTCTTGCAGCAGAACAACTTCACTGCAGAATTAAATTAATCAGAAGTGCAGCTTCATAAACTTCAAAGTTAACAACAGTGCTTATGCATTAACTAGACCGTAGCGCACCTAGTTTCAAGTAGTTTTTTAGTACTGAAACTTTGATTTGATAGAAATAATCATAAGTAGATATTCAGAGCAAAATTGTGCTTTGATATGTACTGGCAAATGTTGTAATCTTATTTGAAGAGGTCTATCGTGGACTTTATTTTAACTTATTTTTTAAACAGCGTTTTAAACTTTATCAAAACCAATTAAGATAGCAAAACTAAGATTTTTGAATGTATCACAGCACCTCCTCCATAAACGCTCTTTTTTTGGGGACGACCTTCAGTGAAACCTTCACACTTTAAAATAAAAGGAGAGGAGGTGTAATCGTACACCCATATTTTGCCAGTTATGTTTAAGTTCCATGACGTAATAAGGGGCTAATTCACACTAAAGCGCATTTACATCCATGCTTACCCATCTAGTCAACTTTAAATATAGAAGCACGCTTCTCCACGCTCTATGCCTCGCCGGCCCTAAAATATAATTACCTCTGGCAACATATCTAGAACTAGCAACAGCAGGTGGGGCTAACTATCAACTTATTCCATTAAAGCGTGTAACTGCCAGGATACTGGCGCAAGTTGACTGCGCCAGTACTTGTGCCAGTAATGTCGTGGGACTGTAATTACTTAGTTAGCTATTGAATAGCCAATCAGGTTGGCGGATTGTGATTTAAAGTAGGTTTTAATTTTAAAGTTTGCTTGTTGTTTAGAGGAAGTTGAATGATTAATGATGTTTATTTTGTAAATTGGTTCAAAATGACTGTATTTTTATACTAGGGATTATTTTTTAGTTTCTTTACTTTTTGTTTGTCCACCAGCTTGTAATAGTCTACATTTTTTTGTATTAATAAATAGGCTTGCATTTAGCCGCAACTCGCCTGATGTAAAGTGATCACGCAGCATAGGGTGGAACACGCTTACCTAAAAGAAACCAATTCACTCGAACTTAAAAGAGACATACATGGATGTGGAATCCCATGAATCCTTTTTTATTTTAACCGTCTGTTTACTACAAAAATAAAACTTCTCAAGCAGATCAGATAAAAAGTGAATTCAAAAGGCAAAGAACAAAATATTTTAAATAAAAGCCCTTGTTTTATGTAATGCAACTCAAACTGTTTCTGAAAACTGAAATTCAAAGATACTGAGTTGTTTTAAATTTTATAAGCTTATTCGCGAACAGCTTAAATGCTTTTGTGAGAGTGGCAAGATTCAGTTTTTAATGTAAAGATTGTAAAATGAAGAGGACTAAGTGTTGGTTTATTACGAAAGAAAAAAAAAATACTAAGTTATTCTTGAAAATGTAGAGTGGGTTTATAGTTTTTATTCAAGTTCTTCATTATTGTTTGAAATACATAAACGTAGTTATTTACAGTATTCATATCTTTATATGATTCATAACGTGTAAAGGTTGTACAATGTACAAATACAATTACGGACTCTGTGGGGCACAGCAAAAAGAATAACTACACTTACATTATAAAGAGGAAAGATTTGTATTTTTGTGTGTGTGTATGTTTGTAATGAATAAACTCAACAACTACTGCTTGATTTCAATTTAATTCAAGGGGCACGCTATTAATATCGTGTCCCTTGGAGGCTTATATTGACATTGTAGTTACGCGTAAGTAACAGTAAAATGATATCATAAATTAACAGATGGTCATTGTGACCCTGGACCCTGATGTTACCGATTGTTTGTGAATGTGTGAACATTGTAGGCCTAGATGATATTTACATTTTTCTCTTGATTTAGGTTTTTGTGTAGTAATAGTAACCAACGACTTATTGTCGGGCGTACGTTGTATACTTAAGTACTAAATATGGTAATGTTTTAAAACTAAATCATTTAAAAAGAGTAACCATAGAGTTTCTTGCCAATTCTTCTCCATAGGAAACCAACTCGAACCGTGCACCTTTTCTCGATGTTTCATGTAGGCTTGGATTGAAAACGGTTCCAAAATACCGGTACATTACCGGTATTTTGGGGTTCCGGTACCTATACCGAAACCGGAACCAGAACCTAAATTGGAACCTTTATGAACCTTTATTTTTCCGGTACTTCCAAAATACCTAATAATTAGGGGTTCCGGTACCAATACCAGAACCTTTATTTTGAGAAACAAAGTAGACGCGGAATCATGAATGGCGGCAAAATAGCAAAACAACCTGATTTGTTTGGCTGCCGAGGCAGGAATTTAAGTAAATTTCGGTTATTCAATCCCTGCTCCGACCACACATCCCCTCTTCCGTAAGGAACCTTAAAATCGGGTGATAAGGAACTGGTATAATATCATCCGATTTAAAGGTTCTGGCGAACCGGTATTTAGAACCGGCACATCGGAACCCAAACCGGAACCGGAACCGTACCGAAAAGAAGAACCTAAATCAAGAACCAGAACCGAAATTGGTACCGGTTTTCAATCCCTGCATGAAGGCCTTAATAGAAATAAAATATTCTGATTTTGATTTTGACCCTAGCACGACGCGGGTGTTAGGTTCCTCAACATTTTGCACATAATATTTACTTACCTATTTGTTATACATATCTGCAATTAATAATTTTGATGCCTATCGCAAAAACAAACACAAAAAGGTACAGATAATCTATATTTTTTATTTAAAAATCTTTCAACGTCAAGTTAACGTCGCGTTCGTGGTAAGGCCTTCTGTAATTTTATATATTTTCCAGACACACGTCAAAACACTGATAACTTGAAGCTAGCGGCTAAGTTGCACTGCAGCCGACCCGATTCACTGACTGAAACATAATCTTGATAGATGAGACTGTATTAGCGAGAGCAGACTTGGTAGACTAGACTTATTACGGCTAATTCAATCGCTAAGACATCGGTTTAGACTTGTTCTTTCTTGTTTTTGTTTTGTATTGTAGTTTCGTTCAGTTTGTTTGTGGTTGGATTGTAGTACATTAATGGATCGTTTTATTTACTAATTGTGGCTTTTGGTAATACATAAATAATAATAAATATCGCTGGACATTACACACAGCGCCATCTAGTGCCACACTAAGCAACGAGGCTTGTAATTTGTAACTGTCAAAGAAATGTCTGCGATATTTACACTATAAAATATACTAACGTATTTAAATGTTTCGCTCTTTTGTCGCAAGTGCGACTGCTGTCTGTTATTGAAAGATATTTGAAGCAACTAGACATATTTTGATGGAACCAAACATGCTTGTTACTCAACAATATTATGGCAACCAATCTTACTAGGACGTATCATTATATTACCGAGAATTTATATTGTTGAGGTCAGGTAGGCAGCCACTCTATGCAATATCCCCTATTATGGGGTTATTTCCGGTTAGACTGAAAGCTGACATAAACATAATGCGTAAAGGTTAGTTTGATAACCATAACATGCAATATAAGAATGTCAAGAACATCAATAATTGAATTTATCAAAAATACCTAATCTTTAATCAAACTGAAAAGTCTAGACACCAATAAAGTCTTTACAAAAAATGATAACATTATCTAAATTGATTATCACAGACTCTTCATTACGCACATAAATTATGAAATCATCCACAAAATGGCGACTAAACAATTAAAACAGCTGACTCCAATAAATATAAACAAGTGGCTTTCGAAAACTAACCTGTACCCATTAATTCAAACCAATTCTATAGCGTGCCAGCAAAACCAATGATTTAGTTCTAAATACAAATTAATTGGACGGGGTTTGCCACGTGTGTAAAATATGATTTTATGCTCAAATGGGTATGCGACCCTAGTGATGTCGTTGTGGGCTAAAAATAGCACAACCCCTCCTTTTCCTGTAGATTTTGTATGAAGGGTTATGTTGGACGGTTGAACAGCGTCATGATGAGAAGGTTTGATTTTTTAAGGTTGCGTGAAGGTCATGCGGTAATTGGGTCGTTTAAAAACTAGATAATCGTCATATTTCGTCGATCGACGTAAACTCTGAACGTCAACAAAGTCTCTTTTAAGATAATTTTAAAGACGCAACAGCCCAACTGATATTAGACATAACTGTAGTTTGGTTAAAAGATGGCTCTATCAGGCAATGTTATCATAAAGTATTCGCAATTTTTCTCAATCGTAATCACCAAGAACTTCATAGATACAATTTTGAAGGACAACCCGACCGCAAACGACAGCTGCAAGGCCAAAAACCTGTAACCGTCAACGTCACCATCCATAATTTATAAAAGCATTTTCATAGAGTTACGAAAGGTCTGTGGCCTAGATTAGCTTGGCTTTGCCGCTACGGAAGAGAATTACAGTTTTAACACCAAACATAGAAAGAACGAGCTTCTATTCTTGTAAATGTCTTTTTACCAAGTGATCTTCATTCCTCCTTACTCGTATCGTGTTCTTTATTACTGAAGGTCCTGATTCTGATGTGAAGTCATCTTTTGTTTGACGATAATCTGCACAAAAAACGTGTACTCACACTACTACTACAAGCGCCAAAATGGACCGCTAAATTAATTTTTTCTTGCGTTTTTTGCCGGTCAGTGTCAGGTTGTATGTTGATTAAAATATGGTTCGCGACCGTAACAAGCTTTACAGAGTTATAATCATTAAAAGAATTAAAAGAACAACTTCATTTAATCCTATTGAATAACTATTTCATGAAAAAATACAAAAGTACTTTTCTAAGTTTATCTTGGACATCACAGACATCGGTGAAGGAAAACATCGTGAGGAAACCTGGACTTATAATTAATATAAGTCTGAAATCGACAACCCGTCTTGAGCAAGCGTGGTGATCAATGCTCGTGCCTTTGCCCAGCAGTGGGACAGTAATAGGCTGGTATTATTATTTATGAAAAAATCGGACTATCCTTCGTATTTATTTTTCGTATTTAAATTTTATTGTTCAAATGTAATTTATTGTAACCTGACAAATCAATTTCAAATAATTGTATTTTTTATATGTTTAATAATTAATAGTTACAATTAATGAAATAATTGATCAAATTGTATAACATAGTACGCTTTTTACGCCGTAAAGGTAAAACGTGTCTGTGATCCTTTCTGCATTGTAATTAACATCTTGCATGCTTTGTGTGCGGGATTGATCCAGGTATAATTTCGGGAATAATCAAAAAATACGTTGCTTGGTGTACGTGCAGTTTTTAATGAGTTAATAAATTACATAATGTAGGTAGCCGGTCGACAAAAGTTAAAAAGTAAAATGATTAGCGATAATTCACGCAGCCACAACTGTAGCTATGCAAGTTTCTGTAGGCGTTTGCGGGAACATACCCCCGGGCGTTGAAAGCCTGCCTTTCAACCACTAACAATCTTCAGACTCCGAATATACAGGCAACGGACAAATCTTGCTAAAGGATCTGCGTAACAGACCATTAGAAGTCTTGACGTCTGCAACTCTGACTATGCCGTCTGTCCCTGGATACGTAGCAACGATCCGACCCATTTTCCACTTGAGTGGGGGGAGGTTGTCTTCCTTCAACAGGACCAAGGAATTCAGCTTCAAGGAGCCCTTACATGCTCGCCATTTCATGCGAAGTTGGAGCTCCGAGATGTACTCTTTACTCCATCTGCTCCAAAAATGCTGTCGGAGAAGCTCAATACGCTCAAATCGAGTCAGAGAATTGATGGACTGATCTCGGTAATCAGGTGACGGCAGCGATGTCATAGGACGTCCAATCAAAAAATGTCCGGGTGTGAGCGGCGTCAGATCCTCGGGGTTTGATGATAACGGCGTCAGTGGTCTGGAGTTTAAAATGGCTTCAACCTGAACCATCATGGTGTATAGCTCTTCGTAGGTAAGGTTACAAAGGCCCAGCACTCTGACTAAGTGATGCTTGGTTGATTTAACACCAGCTTCCGCAAGGCCAGCGAAATGAGGAGAATATGCGGGAATAAAGTGGAAGGTAATTCCTTCCTGAGCCATCTCCTCGGACAGCGAGTCGCAACTCGCCTTAAGAAACCTAGAAATGTCATTAGATGCCCCAACAAATGAGGTGCCATTATCCGAGTAGATATTTCTCGGCTTTCCTCTACGTGAGATGAACCCTTTTAATGCCATAATGAAAGTTTTGCTTGTTAAATCACCGACCAGTTCAAGATGAATAGATTTCGTAGAAAAACAAACGAAAATAGCTATATAAACTTTTACTAATTTACAGCCACGACCTTGACGAACAGCTGATTGAATAGGACCTGCATAGTCCAAGCCTATGTTCTCAAAAGGAAAACCTGCTATAAGTCGCTGCTGTGGTAAATCTCCCATAATAGGACTTACAGTTTCACCCCTAAATCGGCAACAACGAACACATTGTTTACAGCACATCCTAGCTAAATTGCGACCTCGAATGGGCCAGTACGTATCTCGTATAGACGCCAACAGTAACTGGGGTCCAGCGTGAAATAATCTTTTATGCTCATAATTAAAAAGTAACTTGGAAAAATGATGACTAGATTGGATAAGAATCGGGTGCTTTTTATTATAAGGAAAATCTGAATGTTGTAATCTACCTCGAATCCGCATTATGTTATTCTCGTCTAGAAAAACGTTAAACTTATTTAATTCACTTTTCTTGGGTAACGATTTATTATTAAGTAGTAATTTATAGTCCCTAAAAGATTGTCGTTGAGATAAATATATAATAAAGTATAAAGCCCTTTCTAGTTCATGCATAGAAAGAGGACCGCAAATAGGTGGTTTTTTACAAACGTTAATAAAACGTAGAACATAAGCAACTGTTCGTTGAAGTCTTAGAAAATTTGAAAACCGTGTAAAATCAATCAATTCATCAATTTCATTGCTATTGAGTAAAACATGCAAGGTGACATCCAATTTCATTTCCGGCAAAATTACGTTATTAAAGTTTAAAAATTTAGAGGGCCAATGAGACATTTCATTCATTAAAAAACTAGGACCGGACCACCAAACATCTAAACTAGGTAACAAATTAATGTCTAATCCGCGAGACAAATAATCAGCAGGGTTTTGGTCAGTTGGAACATGTCTCCACTCACAGCCACTGGTCTTATCTAAGATCTCGGCAACCCTGTTGCGAACGAACGGCTGTAGTTTATTTGGTAACATCTTTAGCCACCCTAAAACAATAGTGGAGTCAGTCCAAAAGAAAGTGCGGCGCGCGCTGACTCGTAATGCTGCCACAACCTTTTCAAAGATGCGAACACCTACAAGAGCACCGCATAGCTCAAGTCTGGGTATGGTCGTCGGCTTGAGTGGCGCAACTCTGCTCTTGGCTAACAATAAACGCACTAAAACCTGTCCCTGCTTATCAACGCTTCGTACATACAGACAAGCGCCGTAGGCGCGTTCAGACGCATCAGTAAAAATGTGAAATTCTAAAAACTCATAACAATCAATTAAAACTCGACGTGGAAAATGAATTTCATTTAATTTAGGTAAATTAATAATCATTTCATTCCAAATCTTACTAATGTCCGGTGATAGCTGTTCATCCCAAGAAAGTTTTTTCAACCATAACTTCTGAAGTAACATTTTCATAAGAATTACACACGGAGCCAATAATCCAAGCGGATCAAAGACTTGTGAAAGAATCGACAGCATGTCACGTTTTGTGTTATTAAAATTAACTGAGTGACTAATTGGAAACCAAAGATAATCTGACAGTGGCTGCCAACCTAGGCCTAAGGTTTTGGTTGACTCAAATCCACCAACATTCAAATCCAGTGAAGACTGGGGAAAGTCAGAACCAGTTACCAATTGCATGTCATTCGACTTCCACTTTCTTAGATTCATCTGCGCTGAAGCGAGAGTTGAAGTAACTTTATGACGTAACTCTTTGACTTGGCTCATGTCATCTCCTCCAGTGAGCAAGTCATCCACGTAAAAATCGTGGAGGATGACGTCACCAATCTCCTTATCAACACACTCTAGCCCTAACTGCCGAAGACACCGAGTTGCTAGGTAAGGAGCGCTGGCCGTGCCGTAGGTCACGGTATTAAGTTGATAAGCATGTAATGGAGTTGACGGATTATCACGCCAAATAATTTGTTGAAGATACCTATCATTTGGATGAACAACTATCTGCCGGTACATTTTCTCAACATCAGCAGCTATAATGTACTTATGTTGTCTAAAACGCAACAGGATCGATAAAAGATCGTCCTGTACCACGGGTCCAATCATCTGGATATTATTAATAGAAATGCCAGTATTGGTTACACTACTTGCATTAAAAACCACTCTTAACTTAGTGGTGGTGCTGCTTTCGCGCAGAACTCCGTGATGCGGAACGTAAAATGCTTGATTATCAATAGTTTTACATTTAGACATATGGCCTAAAGTTTCATATTCCATCATGAATTCTTTGTACATATTACAAAATTTAGTTTTAGATTTAAATCTACGTTCTAGAGAAGCAAAACAATGTTTGGCTCGTGACAAAGATTCGCCTAAATTGTCCGGGGAACATTTTAAAGGAATCCTAACACAAAATTGTCCATTTTCCAATCGAGTAGTGTTTTTCATAAAATGCTCCTCGCATAGCTTCTCCTCCGAGGAATACGGAGACGAAGTACCCACTTCTTCAAGTTGCCAAAACTTTGTGAGTTGTTGATCAACATTACAATTTAAATTATCATCACAGTCTGAACGCACCTTTAGAAAATTACATTTTAAAACTTTAGAAGCAATACAACTGTTAATTGGGCCGGAGACCAACCAACCCAATTTAGTCTCACAAAGAATTGGTTGCCCATCACCTAGCTTAATTCGTTGAGATTCCAATAAATCCCAAAAGATGTCAGCACCTAGCAACATGTCAACAGGCGCGGGTGAGTGAAAGTTGGGATCTGCGAGACAAACATCAGACGGAATTTTAATTTTTAACAAGTTAACATGTTTACTTGGAATCCTATCTGTGATGGATGGGAGAATAAAACAATTAATATCCATACTAAAGTTATTACTTAAAGATCTTATTGATACAGAACAAGTTTTATTGATAAAAGATGACGAGTTGTTGATACCTATAATAGAATTGTTAACAGTCTTGGCAGTCAAACCTAGCTGGTGGTATAACCTCTCAGTCATGAGACATGACGTGCTGCCACTGTCAAGCACAGCACGAGCAACATATTGCTGACCATTAATACTCATGACCTTGACGAGTGCAGTGGACAATAACACGTCACCGTGTTCCACACTCGCGGACAGCGACACACCGGTACCTATACCTGTAGTAGTGGGCTGAGTGGAGACAGTCGCACTGCCATTCGTGTCAACAACAACACTGCTAGCAGAAGTACCACTGGCGTCTGACTTCAAGGATTTTTCAACGTGAACAATAGTGTTGTGTTTACGACGGCATATTTTACAACTTGGCCTTTTGCAGTTGTTTGCATAATGTCCCAGATTAAAACAGTTGTAACAAACTTTGTATTTAGGTAATAACTGCAAACGAGCTTCATTGCTCAACGATAAAAACCGAGGACAACTACATAACTTATGATCACCGTTACACATGACACAATTCTTAGGCTTATTTGAAACACCGTCATCCTGTTTGCTTGAACTTTCACCTGAATTATTTTTATTAGAATCCTGCACCAACATTGACCTAACCTTGTTTGAAGTTTTACCTGTGTGTGAGTTTTTAGCATTTGTAGAAGCTTCCAATTCGAACGTTTCTAATATCTCAGCACGGTTTTTAATAAAAGTAATAAATAATTCAAACGTAACTTTAGAATTCTTGTCCAGGCGGCCCTTATACTCACCCCATTCACGATAAGTTTTGCTATCTAATTTATGTGTGACAATATATATGAGTAAAGTATCCCAATGATTAACAGGTTCATCTAAGGATTCTAAGGCACGTATGTTTTTGTTAACAACATCAAGTAAACCTTTTAAATTAACTGATGACTCCTTTTGAAGGGTGTCGATTTGAAATAATGCAGAGACATGATGTTGGATAAGCAGGTGTTTGTTATCAAACCGCTCGCACAGAACATTCCATGCTACCGAATAATTTGCAGAAGAAAACTGAATTGAGTTGATCACCACAGCAGCTGACCCTTCTAGGGATGACCTCAAATAGTGGAATTTATTGATTTCATCCATATCATCGTTTGAATGGATGAGACTAACAAATGTGTCGTGAAACTCTAACCAGTTTGTATATGAACCACTGAATTTCGGCAACTGAATAGTCGGTAATTTAACAAACTTATGATTGCTAGAACGCGACATTACATCACAGCTATCATTAGAATCTCCTTTCCTATTATCAACCAACATTTGTTGAGCTTTAGATAGGGTTTTGTAATATAGGGATTCAAACTCTGCGCGTTCCGACATCTGACCATCCAAGTCATCAGTTGTACACTCCAGCAATAGTTGCACCTCATCATATAGGACATACAATGCCTCGAGTCTAGTAAAACGTAGTTGCAACTCGCTTACCTCAGTAGGGCTCAAAGAAGAGGGATCCAAAGAATTTAAATAGTTCGAGAACATTGTCACCTTTCCTTTGTAACTCGCTCGTTTCCTAACGAGATCTTTAGTGTCCTTATTTAATTCCTTAACCTCTGGCATTGCGCAAGTTGGTGTGATCAACCTGGAATGTATATAAATAAAGTTATAGCAACGTTTTAAATACAATTATAATTAATGATGCAGCCTGAAATACGTATACGATTAAAATACACTTCTTTAGAGTGAATTTACATAAATAATAATTTAGAATTTATAATGCACTATACGTATTGACGGTTATATTGTACTTTTAATAATATATTTCTATTGTCTATCTGTGCTAACTAATGTGATTACCTAACTGTCTCAATAACTGTAAAATGATTACACCGTAAAGTAAAATAATGTAGTAACTACAAAGAACTACTCTTTAGCAATGTATAAATAACTAAAATTAACAATAATTCCTGATCAGTTGATAATTGTATTACAATTTGTAACCACTCACAGAACAAAGAAAAATGACAATAGGTATTTCGTACTAACCTGGCTATTAACGGCTAACTTACACTAATTATACCTGTTAAATAGAGTGTTGGGTACACAAATTTAATAATAAAGACGCCTTTTCTCAGCTATTAAGCATCCAGACCACGTAAATTCCAATAATCTTCTGAATGACGTAGCAGAATTCACCGGCCACACCGGGCGTCGACTAGATTTTTGATGTCCAGCAATTCTCTTCAATCCCTTTTTAACAATTCGCTGATTGGAGTAAATATTCTTCAAATCTCCACAATCCAGGCTCGAAGGACCATGTGCGGGATTGATCCAGGTATAATTTCGGGAATAATCAAAAAATACGTTGCTTGGTGTACGTGCAGTTTTTAATGAGTTAATAAATTACATAATGTAGGTAGCCGGTCGACAAAAGTTAAAAAGTAAAATGATTAGCGATAATTCACGCAGCCACAACTGTAGCTATGCAAGTTTCTGTAGGCGTTTGCGGGAACACTTTGTGTGCAACTGATGTTTCTGACAAATGAACTCTGAACCTTATTTAGTTCACCGTTTATTATTATTAAGGGGGTGGTACTAGCTAACGAGAGGTTTTCTCCATGTAACTCCTCTTTGATGAGTGAATATAAAGGTGCAAAAAAAATATATGTTACTTATTAGACTCTAAACTTTAATTGGTACAATTAAAAAAAATAAAAAATAAAAAATATCGCTGGACATTAACACACAGCGCTATCTAGAACCACACTAAGCAACGAGGCTTGTGTTGTGGACACCAGATAGTTGATATACTACATAGATACTTAAAAAAAAAAAACAAAAAATCTTACTTTATTATTACTATATGAAAAAAATATTCAAAGTGAAGCATTTTTTCTTTGAAATTTCGTAACTTCTCCTAAACGGCATTAAGTTTTAGTATTTTTTTTTTCACACGAATATTTGTCACTTTTTTCTTCACAAAGTGTACATTTGGCATTTTGATCTAATGATTTATTAGGCTACAATTTAATAAAAAACCACTCATTTCGCACTATTCGGCCCGCAGCGACAGACGTAACAACCACTTTGTAGTGCAAGCTGATTAGAACTGTATTCTAACAGTGTTTCAAACGAAGTTTGAACCACCACAAATAGAGTTGCTAATTTAGCTGATACCCCAGCCTTAATAGGTATCTTATACGAGGGGTTAAATCGGGAATGTAATTTTGTATGGAAATTAATCGTCTTCACCGATGGGAAATCCGATTGCTCATACGGCTTGTTGACAGTAAACCGAACATCTTTTGTTTGATAACTATAGTAAAGGTCCTTACTTCCAAATCTACGCGGCAGACTGTACCCACCGGTTACAGTTTCATTACTACCCAACACCTGTCACCCACAAGCTTGAGTTTTACGTCCAAACATAAATTGGGAAGCTCTCTTGCTTACGTATCTTTGTTTTTGGATGGAGCGACGGCTGATTTTTATTTGAGCTGCTGTAAGTCTGTAATGTTTGGGCATTAAGCTTTATGGCGTTAGTTAAGGTCTGTTGTTTCAACAAATTCATGAGGTTTTGTTTTAGTACCTTTGGTAATAGATGTGGGATGAGATGTTTAAGGCCCGTTTGCACTAGGACTAGGTGACACTTGTACTTAATGAATGCCTAAATATTTTTGCACTGTTTCAATTTCAACTCTCGGCACTGAACTGCGTTACAAAATCAACAAAGAGTTTTTGTGTTATTGAGCTTATTGCTGGCCATTATCGGTAAAATTCTTTTAATATCTTGAGAGTTAATATTTACAGAACTGAAATCCGTTTTGTATCAAACATTGAACATCATATCATTATGCCCCAAGAAAGAACTACTTGCACCAAGAAGGTTAACCGTATAAAGATCATTTTACTATATTATAAACAGCAATAAAACATTTCCTCCTTCACAGTTTACACTACAGCTATTTCAGTAAGTTCGCGCTTAAAACCCTTTTTAAAATGTAGTACCTATTTTATTTCACCACCAAAAACGTCAGGTTTATTTGTCAAAAATCTGTTTTTTAATACCGCATCGTAAATATTTATGAATAATATCTTGACATGACAAAGGCTGCATATTTTGCTCTTGTATGCTCTCGCGCATTATTATTTAAATGGATGCATGAGCCAATGAGAATTTTTAATTTATGTATTAGACTTCATCACTCGTGCAAGCCAGAGACAATTTTTTGTTCACGGAGCTCCTGGCCTGTTAAAAAATTCCATGAAATTCTGTACTGAGTAATCTGGCTTGTCCTTGCTTGGCTTGTTGTGTGTTGTTGAGTATGCTGCTTGCTGAGTAGTCTGGTTTGCCCCAAATATCCCTGATAATTGGGGCAATTAATAATATGACATCGGGTGAGTATTGGGCAATCGTGACCTTGTATAAAGTGTGAATATAGGCCTTAAAATCGTAATCTTACATTTCATTGTGAAATTCCGGAATTATGGCTAGCTTATAGCAATGTTTCACTAGTACGGAGGTCAGTGTGAATCAAGCTCAAACATCCGCATAACGTACACAGGTTTATATAACTACATACGTGATTATATTTGATTTAGTAAATACCAATTACAGGATTGTTGTGATTTTTATGTAAAGTTTGTCTTTTATATTGTCAATAAACTTCTTTTTTTAGGTTCACACTTATATTGTAAATATATAAACATAACTGTCGAGATGCGAATGTACGTATACATAAGAGAAATTATTTTTTCACGTTTACAAACTACGCCCATTCGCATGATTGTTACAGCCATTTCAAAGAACTCTGAAAAGATAACAGTTGGTTTAGATTTTCAGACAACAGGGATGATGACTGACTATAAAAA
Source organism: Xestia rhomboidea (assembly GCA_963853795.1). Lineage (NCBI taxonomy): Eukaryota > Metazoa > Arthropoda > Insecta > Lepidoptera > Noctuidae > Xestia > Xestia rhomboidea. The sequence goes on from OY970759.1 coordinate 18,545,690, forward strand.
AAATATGATTCTGTTTAGTCCGTCAGTTAGATTATTGAAAAATATTAGATACGTGTTTTTTGTTTAATAAATTAATAAAATTGGACGAAGATAAAACGTGTCAGAGATCATGAGTGGGGGCTTGTGAAGTCTCATTTAAGTAAAAAATGTACTCAAATGTGACGTCACACGAGTTTTCGACGCACTGTATCGTCTTCAGTTTTTGTTTACGTGAAAAAAGAAAAAACATGTGTCCAATATTTTTTGGAAATCTAACTGAGAGACCAGTTAGATTTTATTTTAATCTACCCTATTGGTAATTCAAAAGGGTATTTTACACATTACATCTCGTTAATAATACTTTGATAATCTCTAGACATAACATTTTAATAACAATTTTAAGTTGTAAATTTACTAAACTCTATTTAATTTCCCTGAATACTATACAGCTCTGCTGAGTATTTTTAGAAATTCAACCGTTACATTTATCTAAATGTAAATCAGGTTGTAATTTGGGTGTTGTTATTTTAAAATTTCAAATCCAGTTTATTCATTTACTGACTTTCACCTCAACCCATAGAAACTGAATCATAAGTAAATTAAATCCTTACAACGAAGCCGTCGTTATCCTTTAGTCTTTAGAACGGTGAGCTGAAACAAAAGAAAACTTTTAACAATGCGTAATCATTTTGCTATTCATAACAGATCGGAAGAATTTTGTAACAACTTCTTTTTAAGTATCCTTTTTTGATAAAGAAAGGGTTTTGTTTTGTTTATGATAACATTGAAAAGAGATAAATTAACTTATAATCTGGATTTGTGCCCAAATTAGGGTAAAATGAGTCCTTTTCACACGAGATTTAACATAATTGTCGAAATGTGGGTGTTTTTGTTAGCTACTGCCATTCCCTTCAGGAATTACAGGCGCGATGTTATGTTATAATCATGATTACTAGTGCTACTAATGCAAGCTATAAGTTACTATTTTGCTTTCTGGCACAATAAATGCAAGCAGCAGAATAAGCTATGGAAACAACCTGAATCGAAGGCCCCCTAGTCTATGTATCAGTTTAAAAAACAAGAACGCGCGGAGTAAACGTAACGTAAACTAAATAATTTTTTCAAATAAAAATACAATTATTCTTCAGTAATAAGGTTTGAGTTTGTGTAACAAGCATAATTACCGTAACCCAAACGTGTCAATAAATTCTAAAAAACGAAATAAATATTATGTTTGAAACAAATATTTTCAATTTTAGAATCGTTCGAATTGCGTTTCGTTCTCTCCACGATTGTGTCTGAGTCTCGAGTGAAAGCATGCTCATAAAAATGCAGTTCAACAGTCTTAAATCAAATGCAACACAAATGAGGCAAAAATTAGGAATACATATGAAATCTCAAACAAAAACTGATTATTCTGTAACATGAGTTCATGTAGAACATTAAGCAGTTCACCCTAATCTATGACCATTTTCTATTTCTATTAATTTCGTATCCACGAGCCAATTTACATGCTAATCGCGTTTCGATAGAGTTTGGTTGTAACTCTGTTTCAGTTTCGACCCGTTTGTATTAGAATAAGCGAAGTAGTTTTATTATTATAATATCAGCAGTATTGTGTTAAAACTTTAGAGGCCAAGCCAGCGAAAAGTTATGGTTTTCGTTTCCGGTTTCATAAATTGTATGGTAATTCATTTAGCTGTCGTGGCTTTGAAAATTCATTCATTTTGAATTTAATTGACAGCGAAGAAATCCTCGATGAGACTAACTAGCGACTACTGAAATATATTTGGTGTTTCATAAAATTACATTAGTGGACCACCATTTTTAAATTACCACTTAAGGGGACTACAGGAGCTAAACGCGAGTTTTATAATGCAAAAAGCATATGATTCACTGCAATAAACAAAACCCGAAAAATATATGATATTCTTCAGGATATATATTATGCTAGTATGATAGTGTTTTGAAAACATAATACAACTAATTATACTCGAAAAAAAATCACGTACTTATCTCTAAAAATTTCTTTTAACGAGTAAAAACCATACTCAAATATATGCGAACATTCTGATTTTTTGGAAAATAATTCTACAAGCAACATACTAGCATGATAGTGTTTTACTTTTTTAGTCCAATCAATAGATTTTTTGCATATCGCAAAAAAAACACTCATTTCGCACTATTCGGCCCGCAGTGACCGACGTAACAACCACTTTGTAGTGCAAGCTGATTAGAACTTTATTCTAACAGTATTTCAAACGAAGTTTGAACCACTACAATTCGAGTTGCTAATTTAGCTCCTGTAGTCGCCTTAAGTACACAATAAGGAATGCAATAAATGATTGTTTAACGCAACGCGAAAAAAAGTAAATGTGTGGTTCTCTTTCACTTATTTTGTTTCATAGTAATCTAATAGACATCATTAAAAACCACTGCAATCTCACATAACCCAAATAAAACAGGAATAGACAAAGTAGCACCTAATTACGACATGAATTTGTAATGTAAAATCGTCGACTTTATCCGGAAACTTTGGGTAAAGTTCAGTTCATTTAAATTAAGGTTTTAATACCAATTTTTACATTTTGAATCCAACCTGCCAGCATGAATTAGTGGTTCTTTTTTTAAATCATTCGAATTTAATTTTCGTGAGTGCTATCTGCCATTTTGTTAAAAGTAAAAAATCTTTAGGCCCGTTTCATATTATATTTTTGCCCGAGTTTATGCTTCAGTGATTTACTTATCTCTGCATTAAAAGTATGCTAGGAGATTTTAAAAATTCCTACGTAATAAACCATTTTGTTTGTTAAAACTTACCATAGAAATTTAAGGAGCTGCAGTTTTACCAAAAAGTAGTGTTGTTAGTAAAGTAAGTGTTTCCTGGATTTTAATTTTATCTGTCTCTTGAGGCTATCTTTAAAATAACCCCACCCATTGTCTAGTTTCTTTAGGTAAAAGCTTTCTATTGTTAATTTATGATATGATAATTCTACATTAAATGAAAAATAATGAAGATTTGTCGCAACAGTTTACCACGATCGTTTTCCGTCTAAACTAGTGGAGGTGCAATACATAATTATGTAAATATAATATAATTATTTCAACCAGAGGCCCACATCGCACTTGTCATATTATTAATAATTAAAATACCTGAACCGTCCTTGAAACACGTTCCGAATAATGATCAAAACCACAACAGAATCCACTCAGTATTAATCGCAATTAATCTTACATTAATCACGTTTCGGCTTCGCGTTTCTGTCAAAATTGGGGTTGGGAATTGTTATGAAAATATTTTGTTTTATTTCTGGAAAATAAATAAAGCAAATAAAAGGGTTTTATCATTAATTAAAAAAAATACGAGCGTACATTTTAAAATCGATATTTCCTGGAGAACCAAGGGGAGCTCGTCATTAAATAATAACAGCCGCACGGATCGATCGTCAAGGTTAAGCCGCGCTTGCCAAGGTCAGTCAGTGGATGGGTGACCATCACTACATACCTAGTTTCCTCCGTGCTTCGTTACAGGTAGTCAGTGGGCCCGAGCCAAAAGTCTCACCAAGGGGGGGGGGGTATTACCTAGTACTAATTGGGTTGTTGAATTCAGCTAAGCAGTCACTCCATAAAAAATACTGGTATGATAAGATAAGCTGCATCCGGTAAAACTGGAAACCGACCCCAATAAAGTTGGTCAACGACATAATGTAAAAAGATTGAACAGAAAGAAGACAATATTGAAGGGATATGCAAATACATTTGGTCATACCAAAAAACAATTTAGCTGAATGTGGGTCAGAAATAGTAATATTATACCCAAGGCTTGCAAATGTATGACCTAAGTTATCCCAAACGATGCACGTTTCAGACGTAGCGGTTTATATTGCATGGATATTCTGGGTATTAGATTTAATCTCGTGGGCTTAGGAAATGCAATTTTGAAGCAATTGATTTTTGTATCCCAGTACGCTCCGTAAGGTATACGTGGAATGGGAATTGCACATTTTGCGTTCGATACAATGATAATAGAAATTGATGTATTTGTTTGTGTGTTAAACTGAAGCAGTAAACAAAATATCTCACAGTAAAAACGTTGAATCCAACTCAAACAATTACTTTAACGATGAAATAAATGTTTTTCAAGAAGAAAAATAGTATTCGTCGCTTCTTATTACTAATCCAAAAATTCAACTTCAACTTTTCAAATCTAAACGTAGACAAAGGCACAGATAACAATCCCCTGCAAAAACCACAACTCTTCTAAACTCTTAACCAAGACCATTAATCACTAGCAAAAATACCCAGACCGTAATTGGAACTTCAATATTAAATTCCGTTTCTCAAAATTCACAGCTCCACTCGCCTCCTCTTCTATTGTCAATAATTCATCAAAGAATCCCAAAAGGATAATGAATATTTCATAATCATTGTCATTTCACAGATTTTTAATTCAGTTATTACGGAGGTTCATTAAATTTGGCCTGGGTACCTGGTTTTTAATGATTAATTACTTGCTAACGAGTTCGGGTACTGTCAGATAGCGGTGTGAATGAGGCTATTCTTTGCTATCTAGACGACAATGTTCGTTGGATAGTTGTGAATAGTTTGATTTTCTATTGTAAAGTGGAGTCAGGTATTCATGTTAGCTTTTGATTTATATTTTCTTTGCTTTTTCTTGAACTCCACTTTTTATTTATTTATTTAACACTTTAAGCACAAAGTACAGAGGCGGACTGTAGGTATTTTCTACCAGTCAACCTTTAGGTGATGCAGAGACAAGCAGTGAACACTTGCACACGCACACACACTACACACTCACACACACTTGCATACTTTTTTACACTTACACTTGCTTGTGGTGTGGCACTTTTTGTTGTTTTTTCACGGATGGACTGGCAACCAGCGCTGTGCTGTGGGCCCCCATAACACAGCTATGCTGCTTATCGCAGTAACGACGTGCAAACTGTCAACTGTTTTTGTTTTGTCCTGTTGTATATAAAAAATATTTGTTATGAGTTGTATGTTCTTTTTTTTGACATTTTGTATGCACGTCATATCCGTGCGACAAATAAATCTTTTTTCTTTCTTTCTTTTATTGGTGGAATTTCAGGGGCATGAACTTCTTTACTAAGTAAGTCAAAATGACATTTCACATTCAGTTTATTTGTTACTGTTTTAATTTCAGGGGCATGAACTTCTTTACTAAGTAAGTCAAAATGACATTTCACATTCAGTTTATTTGTTACTGTTTTAATTTTTTTTTATAGTTTTGCTTCAAAAACTGACTGTAGCTTTAATATTTTATCTTTGAGACAAAACAAATTTAAAAGCAGCAAGCAGTTTTTTTTTTGTTTTTATTCAGCTTTATCCGTCCCACTAGAAATCTGCCTTCCTTTAAAACTCTGAAATGTTAAATAGCTAAATATTCACCGAATATTACAGGCTTACCACACAAAATCCATAAAGGTCAATCACCTAAAATTATTCTCACAAAATCCATCGAGGCGCATAATAATAGTGATAATGCATTACCAGCGGCACTGACCTTCAAACCCCTTTTATTTCGCCCTGCCTCGCTCGAGTACACATTTCCGTAGGGAACAAAATGTGAAACATTTTTGGTAAAAATATAGGTATTTAGGATATGTAGGCAACGGACTAAGTTTGATAATTATGTACTACTGACGTGTTAATGAACAGGAACACCGTTTGAAACTACAGTATTATTTATATTTACCCTGAATTTATTTTATTACTTTTGATTTTGTACACATTGATGAAGGCATTTATTTTAAAGGCAATATTATTTATTGACTTTGTTTCTATATTAAACGTTATGCAGGATTTTTAAGCTTTTTTTCAATGGACAGGGCTTAACAAAACTGGTTAGCAAAACTTCGCAGTAGTGACAAGTATATTATATACATATAAACAGGATCATACAATTGTTATTTTTACTAAACGGGCAAGCTGGTTCACTACTGAAAACATATGACATACCAGGTCTGTGGTTTTCCGCAAGCTAATTATTGTTGCACTCTCAATATTGTTGAAATGAAATGAAATTTATTTATTTGCCAGAACCCCTTGCCTTTTGCTTTTTGAGCCTTTTGTTTTTTTTTTTGTTGTTTGAGAATCAAAGAACTAGTAAATGATAAAATAACCTATCATCCACCTCCGTCTATGTCATAAATCCACCGCGAGAGATGTAACAGCTTAGATAAATAACTCCACAAACATTCTTTGATATCGGTTCTCACTTAGGTACATTTGTATCAGCTGCCCTTCAATATAGTAAATAGGACTCGATATGGGGTCGCCAAAGTGTTGCAATAAAGGGCTCGGTTTGATGAGCGTATAAATAATAAGGGTGTTATGTTTATGATGTTGATTGGGCTTATGAAATAGGGAATGTTATTTCTTTTCGTTTAGGTTGTTTGTTTTGTTGATCTGGTACGGCTTTTCATGCCATCATCATCTGCCTAGCCTTTTCCCAAATTCATTAGGTCGGCCTTCAGTCTTACCGGTTTCAGCTGCTTAGCAGTATTTTGTTTGAAGCGACTGCCTATTCGCTTTTTTGACTTTTCATGCCAATTTTCTAATATAATGTGTATTTTATTCATCATTTTCTTTATATTAGCGGATTACAAAATACATTTTGTTTTCTATGGATATTCGAAATATTTCTAAATAAGATTCCATAAAGCAATTATTTTGGAAACCTGTTTTTACTATAATTATGAATGCTACAAACTCTTCACATTTGCACGTCTAGCCAATTCAATATCCACGTTAACTATTCGTTTACGTTAAAGATACTTAACATAGCATCACGCCTGTAGTCCCAGAAGAGTTAGTTTACCTAATAGTACACCCACGTTTCGCCCGTTATGTTTAAGTCTTATGTGATAAATGATAAGCCTTTTTCCAGCAACCGGGCACAAATCGAGACTCCGTGGCTGCTACTGAGAAATCCCTGATTTATGTATTTATGTTTCCAACATAATAACATATTACATAATAAGATTATAGTAAAAGAAACAATACGACACTAACAAACCCATCCAATATTTAACCAAAGTAGGTAGGATATAAAATAGAAAAGGCTCTGACGCAAAACATGCAAGTAAACACATATCATCAAATACACACCCGGCAATAATAACATACCCATAATGTAACCACGCAAGTGTACTGCATCAACCGATGTACACGACCTACATTATTATATCTTGTAGCTGATAGTCCTTGAGATAGTCCGCTTCCAGACCAGTAGGCGAGCCAGTGAACCATTGAGTCGCTACACGTGTTTGTGTACGCATGTATTACACTTGGAGACATGAGCGGGGTGAATATAGAACAACCATTTCGATATACAGTGTGAGAATTTGAAATTTTCGGTTAAAAAGGACTTTGTCGTGTGGGACTTGGAGCTCAACAGGCTCAAGGAACAGCGTTACTGCTTGAACTGACTGCGACACGCGTTGTACAACTGTGACTGCTGAAAAATAAATGAATAACAAAAAAAGAATCCTCGAAATCGGTTTATAATTGGCGAACATAACGCTGAAAATAAACAAAAAAAAGGCAGATGAATGGATAACCTTTTGGAATAAGGTTAATTTAAGAAGGTGCTCAGAGTCAGTACGACACGACTTGCGAAAATGCTTGTACACACACGAAGTCGCGTCGGAAGACTAAAAAGTCGCATCGCTCATGGCATGAGGCGTTACTCAAATGAGTCGAAATGTAATAAAAAGAATATTTAAATAACTTGATACAGTAATTTGAATTCAATTGTTGGCATACACACAGATCATGATACTCTAGGAAACTAAATGTGACGTCTATTTATTTTATGAATCAGTACCCTACGATTTTATGGGCCAGTTAGTTTTCAATGGTTGAAAGCGTGTATAGAATATTTTGCTAGATGGTGATGCTAGGAAAAAAATACAAAGCAGTTGGATGAATGATGACAAATGAAATCCACTTATAGCATCAAAAAGTAACAAAACAGTCAAGCATAAATTGTCCTGGATTGTCATAAACAACCAACAATTTTTCAATTTTTTAAGCACCAAAACATTCAATAAACAATAATCTCCCCTTAAAACTCACTGACCCAGAAAACTCCAATAAAACGTACCGAGACCAAACAAAAATAATTTCCACCTACATCCACGGTCCACTGATCAAACTCAAGCGCTTCCTTTACAGATGAAATAAAGCCGTGATCGCATGGACGACGCTGCCGTTCCGGGCCGTCTCGACGGCCGCCGGACGACACCTGTTCCCCGTTTGGCACATTCCTTATCTACAACGGTGAGATTTGAATAGCACGACAGTGAGGGAGGTACATAATAGTAGGCTATTCAAAGAGACATGCATTCTATGTTGATGTTTGCATTATTTTGCGTGTCAAGGGTGGGTGCTGGGTAAGGCTGGAACACGTGTGAAATTTGAATGTTGTAGGTCGTGAGAGACGAAAATTTGAAAAGGTTGTGATGTGTGACAGAGTTAAGAACTTGGTGATGATGAAAACAGGTTTTTGAAAGCAGAACCTTGTGTTTCATGTGTGTGGGATACATGTGTTTAAAAATATCGTGTTTTGTGAACAAGTTAGACAAGACTACGTATGACCGTACGTCTTATCATAATTTCATACTATCATGGGTTTTATTCATGATAAGACGAAAGAGAAAAAAAAATAATCACCTATAGTAGATTCTACATTGTCTAAGATTGTAAACTGAAAAAAAAACTGCTTTTTCAAACAAAAGTGCAATACCTACGCGGTGAAATTATATGAAACAGCTATTTTTTTAACTGACGAAAATTTGAGAGGTCTAGAATAATGTGCACTGAAAATTGCTGCCAATCTGACACAAAATAAATCCACAGAACCACAACATCCAAAGTTTTAAATACAGTTTTGTTCCAGACGCACTGAGGTCCGGTAGCGGAGCCAGACACCTCAACTCAGACAATAATACCAGCCTTCAACACCACCATGAATACTACGGAGACCAGCCTTGACGTCAACCGGTCCACGCCGATCTATACTATCGGTACTAGCTTTATTACGCAATGGTAAATATCCTTTCAACTATTTTTATTAATTTTATTATATTTTCGAATAGTGAAGCCAGTCTGTTAAACGGACAAGGTCAAGCAGTACCAGGTTGCTCTTCAAGGCCAAGTAATGCTGGCCGAGTTCGGTTCGTGGATAGCGTTACATAACGAGACACGAAGAGTGACTGAGAAAACCGCTCAGAAAGCACGTTAATCAACTGGTCTCGGCTGTCATTTGTGCATCTATGACAGTTGTCATGGATGCTTGAAAGTTTGAACGAAACAGTCGGTTATTTTACTATTGGTGAACATGGCCCAAACCTTGAGTCTCACACATTCTTATAATAATGTGTGGTCTTTATGACTATAAAAGAGTATGGTGATTTGGTGACATTTATAAGAATGAACTGGTAGTCATTCCTGCTAGCTATTTCCCTAAACCTTGGATCCATATTAATTTTTCAAGTGCAATGCCCAACGGAATTTCTCATTGGCAGAATTTTATTGACGAACGCAGCTCCATCACATTTAATCGCTTTAGGGAGGTATTTTGTGAAATCCTCCCATAATGGTCAAAATTTCATGCTTCAAGACATGCCCAGCGGACATCGCGCTGTCTGTTAGAGAATTTAAGAATTTCATAAGAATTGTTTTTTCATAAGCTTTAGATAGAATATACTTTATTGTACACCAGAGTAGAAACACAGCTTATTTACAATATTGTTATTTGAATGGTTACAGCAATATTTTCTAGACAATCTTTTGTTGGAATAAACGAACTTAAAAGACCTCTATTTTTAATTGTGCGTAGTGTTATAATAATTATGTATATTGCTACATAATTATAATACAACACACAACTAAAAATAAAAAGTATTATGAGTACCAATCCAATACCTCTACAATCTACGGCTTACGTGCCAAGTTTCCCGAAAATCTATTTACCTAACGTCACTACTGCAGAACAAACATCCAAACATTCGCATTTCTAATATCACTGGCAACATAATGAAGGATTCATAGCAGCTGTAGTTATATCTTTCCTCGTACGCTATTAGGCCATTGTGTGCAGTTTAAGGTTTAACGCTTAGTTGTAAGCACTGCAAAGGATCAGCATCACCTCAAGTCGACGTGTTTGGGACTATTTCTAAAAACCTGCACTACACACTTATTGCTCGCAAAACGGATTTCCGATGGGGCCGAAAAGTTTTGGAGTGGTGACCGCGAACCGGATGACGTTGCGTTGGAAGGCCTCCCATTAGGTGGACCGATGACCTGGTGAAGGTTGCGGGAATCCGCTGGATGCGAGTCGCACGGCGCCGGTCAATGTGGGCACATTTGGAGGAGGCCTTTGTTTACATTTTTTTTTTTCAAAAGTTATTAAATACCTATTTTTTATTTAATAATTATGTTCTATTTGTGTCAAAAAATAAATAATTAAGTGGATAATAAAAAATATACATTCTATCTAGTACAAACAATAAAGCTCTATATAGTATCACCTTTTTTTTTTCGGGTTGGAAATCATCAAATGACTCCTCCCGCTCTGGGCGTAGCAGGAGGGAGTGTCAGACATTTACTGACTAAAACCCATCCATGTTCCTTCATCGCCCTTTTTGTTCCGGGGCCACGGTATCTCTTTCGAATAGTCCCGCAGCCCCGGTAGGCATATAGTGTAAATTAACATTTTACACAAAATTTTATAGTGCGTCTAATAATTTGGCCAGGGACCGTAGACAATCTAAATAAAGGCGTAAGTCATGGCACGCAGGACACGACATCAGGTATCTCATTGTTTGTGGAACAGCAGTGCTTTTATGTGTGCTATTAGCTTTAGTCACGTGTTTATTTTGGGATCGGCCGACTGGTTCCAGAGCCGAACGGAGCGTGCTCATGAAATCTTCACGCGGCTCGCTAGCACGTGGACTTGGATACAGTCGAATACATTTGGTATATCAATTAAAGCATTTGGTGTGTCGTATTTTGAGCCTTAAAACTTAATAGCCATGTTATAGTCTGGTATACATTTTATCCAAAGTTACGAGTTAGTTATTGTGACCAGATTCTTAAAAAAAAAACTTAATTATCATGCTCATGTATCTTGTAGTAAATGTGATTCTACAATTAGCTTCCTTACAGTTTCTGTTATAGTTACTGCCAGTTAAGTTGTCAATAGCGGTCATTGCCCTTTCCCTAATATCTCTTCGCACGAACCAAAACAAATGAACCATGTATGTGTTTCAGTAGAAAAAATGTTGAAGAACACGATATATGACGATTCAAGACTTGAAAAGCCTTATTTTTGGAATTCAAAGTTAAGAACTTTAGTAAACGTAGGTGGGTCAATGACCGCTATTGCGATCTTAACTGGGAGCAACAAAAAACTAGCTACCAAAGTAATTCAATTTCAGAAATAAACTAGACAATTATGAGAGAATCTGCAAGACTAACCTACACATAACAATATATTCATAGTTGAGAAAGTTTTAATCTAAACAGCTCATAAAAATAAATAAATCGTGCTATGAACCCTATAAAAACAGCAAACAGTCCCTCTATGACCCATTACAGTCTCTGAATACTTGATTTTACGACCTAGTGTGGGTATGCTGCACTAAATTCAGCTTAAATATGAATTATATAACATAATAGTTGGTCCTGAAAAGAAACTGTACGTTTGGACGTGAAAGTATGTTGTATTCATGAAGATAAAGGTCAGACTGGTGAATTTTGTTATTTATAATGTTCTTGCAATGTTTTCATGCAATTGCTTCTAGTCGCGGACTCGCGGAGGAGCTCATGGCTTAATAATAACAGCCATCGGGTCGATCTTCAAGTAAGCAAGTAACCTAGTTACCTAGGTTGCTCAGTGGAGTAGTGACCACCCACTACATACCGAGTTTCCTCCGTGCTTTTTTTTTTCGGTTGGGAAATCATCAAATGACTCCTCTCGCTCTGGGCGGAGCAGGAGGGAGTGTCAGACTTTTACTGACTAAAACCCATCCATGTTCCTTCATCGCCCTTTGTGTTCCGGGGCCACGGTATCTCTTTCGAATAGTCCCGCAGCCCCGGCAGGCATCGGCTCTTGCGGACCCTTTCCTTTTTGCTGACTCTCTTTGAGGCGCGCGTGGAACACTCCTGCGCCGTCAACACGGCCTGTCGTCATGAGACGGACGGACGGCCAGCTAGACCATAGCTCACCATCCACAGGCCCGCGCACGACGCCCGGGGCGTCTCCCGCGGCGGCTGGGACGTGAAAATCTCTCCCTCTCACGTTACGCGCCTCGGAAAGCAAGTTAAGTCGTTGGTCCCAGCAGTCACTTGAAGATCTTTGACAGTCGTTACAGGTAGTCAGTGGCCCGAAAGTCTGACAACCAGTCTTACCAAGGGGTATTACATTACCCAGAACTAATTGGGTTGTGGATGTAGGCAGATAGGCAGTCGCTCCAGGTAAAATACAGATATTTAGCTGCAACCGGTTAGACGGGAAGCTGATGTAGGGTTTGCTAATGATTTGGATCAGCCCAACGTCCTGAATGTTTAATTTAAACTCTCTAATCAATGATTCCCTTTCATTCTTATTCTTAACCCTACATGAGCTAATTTATAATGCAAAAAAGCATATGATTCACTGCAATAAACAAAACCAGAAAAATATATGGTATTCTTCAGAATATAAATGCTAGTATGATAGTGTTTTGAAAACATAATACAACTAATTTTACTCGATAAAAAAATCACGAACTTATATCTAAAAAGATCTTTTAACGAGTAAAAACCATACTCAAATACATGCGATCGTTCTGATTTTTTGGCAAATTATTCTACAAGCAACATATTAGCATGATAGTGTTTTATTTTTTTAGTCCAATCAACAGATTTTTTGTAAATTGATCGAAACCACTCATTTCGCACTATTCGGCCCGCAGTGACTGACGAAACAACCACTTTGTAGTACAAGCTGATTAGAACTTTATTCTAACAGTATTTCAAACGAAGTTAGAACCACCACAATTAGAGTTGCTAATTTAGCTCCTGTAGTCGCCTTTGACCACAATGACTTTGACCTTGAAAAAGTAAAACCTGCACTTTTATGAGCTTGGGGGGTTGTATTGATGATTTTGATGATTATAATTCTATAACTACATACGTGTTACAACCGCGAATCATATTTTAATCAAAATACAATCTGACACTGACCTGCAAATTGCAAAAAACATAAGAAACTTTGAATTTCGCGGGCTACCCTGGAGCATCCACCCTAACGCACTGCATCAGCAAATACTTCCTTGTTTGGAAGATTGCTACTGAATAAGACAGGCACACCTACCATACAAATATATTCCGTAGGGACAAGACAAAGTGAAATTTAGATAGATAAGTCAAAAATATGTTGGAACTCGTTGTGAAAAGACGAAATGCTTCGCTCTTGTCTTTGGATTCACTCAATGGATACTTTTTGTTATCTGGGAATACGAGTTTTCTTAGAATACGAGTAAAAATCTAGCTAGCAATATCTAGTTGATCATTATTTTGTATCTTTTTGTCATCATTTCACGTTGTACAGCACGTGAATCTTGGAGTCACGTGCCTTCGACGGCAGCCGAAACATAATATACCCTTCGGGCAGGCTTTCCTTATGAAGGTCGCAGCTGTTGAGTCGGAACCCGAAACCAAAAATGATAGGGAGTAAGCCTATTGTCAAAAACCGGCCAAAAATCTGGAATCTTGGACTGCATAAAAAAAATATACAATGACTATGGGACAAAAATAAGTAGGACGAAAAATTTAACAAAATTCTATGATTATTTAAGCCTCTTTTTGATTTAAAGCATTCTGGTTCTTTTTTTCTATCTTTTATTATATTTTTTCTGTCTTCAGAGATAAACCAAAACAAAATCCTCGTTGTTTTATTTTTCATTTTGAAATCACAACATAATCTCTAAAGAGCTATAATGGCCTTTCACTGAAAACTACTTAAAAGATTCGCACAAAAATATGCATACATGCAAAAGACTTTGTGGTGGAAATAATAAATAATAATAATAAATAAATATCGCTGGACATTAACACACAGCGCCATCTAATGCCACACTAAGCAACGAGGCTTGTGTCGTGGACACCAGATAGTTGATATACTACATAGATACTTTTTGTTTGTAAATACATACTAATTATACATATAAACATCCATGACTCGGAAACAAATGTCCATGCTCATCACACAAACATTTGCTCCAACCGGGATTCGAACCCGGGACCCTAAGAACGTAAAGCAGCCTCACTACCGCTTCGCCATTCGGGTCGTCAAAAAAATGAAAATGAAAATGGAGGTAATATTTTCCTTGCTTCTACAAAATAAAACGTGAGACAAACTAGGTATGAGAAAGGTATTGAAATTTGTTGTACCTTGTACCTTAAAAATTCTATAACAATTTTGTTTGTAAGATTTTAATTAGCTCGGCGCCAGCGACCTCTCGCGTCGGGCCCTGGTTCAATCCACGGTCCGGAGCAAGAGGGATTGGGACGCCTTTACCTCCTTCTGCGAAGCAGTCATGCTAGCGAAGGAGGTGGCGGAACGTGAGAGGGAGAGAACCTCACGTCCCAGCCGCTGCGGGAGATGCACCGGGCGACGCCCGGCCACTGTAGGCGCGGGCCTGTGGACGGTGAGCTATGAGCTAGCTCGCCGTCCATCCGTCTTATGACGACAGGCCGTGTCGACGATGCGTTCGTGTTCCACGCGTGCCTTAAAGATAGTCAGCAAAAAAGCAGATGGCTGCCGGGGCTGCGGGACTGTTTGAAAGAGATACCGTGGCCCCGGAACACAAAGGGCGATGAAGGAACATGGATCGGTTTTTAGTCAGTAAAAGCCTGACACTCCCTCCCGCTCCGCCCAGATGAAACCGATTCCCTCGAACTTTGAAGTGATCCAGATTATAATGATTGGGAAATAGAGAAGCCGGCAGTGAATCCCACAGACTGGCCGTCTGCACAATAAATGTGGAAGCTTAGATTTTTTTCGGGTCACTGGAGTCATTACAACGAAAAGAATGTAAATAAAGAAAAGTAAGCCACTAAGTAGCCGGATTAACCGAATGGTGTTTCCTTTGAAATATCGTGTAAAACGGCTTTTCAAACATAACATGACCCAGATCCAACTGCAAACCTATAAAATACACATATTCTTCTTATTGAGTCATCATTATTCTTTAAGGACGAACTACATTTTTCTGACCGTCGTAAAGCTCACAAACGGCTAGGGGTCTATTGCAATTGTCCTGTGGGTACATAATATTACAGTCCTTTCAAACGGACCTCTCAGCTTTATGACCGCAGAATGTGGTCCAAAACTGATGAGTCTACAATTTAATAAAGCGTAAGCGATCTTCCAGAGCGACGATATCACTCCATTCGTCGAGATTGCGTTTCCTTGATTGCAGTGCTTCATTATTTCCCATTTTTGAAACCTTTGAAAATGGTTTCTGGGGGGTTCTTGAAGGAGATATTTTCGGACGTAGGTTAACTTTCGATTGTGTGCTATTTTAGAAGTTTTGAATGTTTAGATTGATTTTATAAGAGATGTGAATATTGGGATATTTTTTTATTCATTAGGAAGGTTTCATGGCCATCGAAATTGATTTAACGTCGTTTCCAAGAATATTCGTCCAAAAATTGAACATAGTTATTTATTTTCGACAAACAAATTTAGCCGTTGATTGATGAAAACTTTCAACGGTAGCGACAGAAAGAATCTTGTTAGTTGTAATAATTGGGTCGAATTTTATTTAAATTAATTTAGTTATCATAAAATTGTTTTGAAAATTGGGTTCTATTAATTTATCTTCTTTTTGCCGAGGTACAGAAATTCATTCCTTTTTATATTAAATTAATAACTTTTTGCATTGGCTTCGCCCGCGTAGATTTCGGAAATTGTCCCACGGGAAGGTACCGAGATTAAAAGTATCCTTACCCATGGTCCCAGGTCATGGTCCACCCATACGCCATTTTCATCCAAATCCATTCAGCCGCCAAGGCGTAGAGGTAACAGGCAGACATGAGATAGGGTTACGTTCGCATTTATAATATACAGGGTGTAAACCACCTCATCACGAAGCCGTCAACCAAGCATTCTGTACATCAAACTAAGTAACTTTACGCAAAAATTATTGCTGGAAAACGACTTTTTTATGATAGACTTATGTTTTGTGGTAGAAGTCAATGTAACGCACTCAAAACATTGTGCTGATGGATGGATTGACTAGTACGGGGGTCGTGGAGGTGTTTAAATTAAAAATCTTAAATTAAAAACTTGTATGTTAAAAAAAAAATTGCCAAAAAGTTGGAACTTTGACCCCCAATATCTCCGTAACTAGACGGTTGCCAGGTATGGTGTAAAACAAAAAAATGATTGCAATGACGAAGAGAACAAGTGCCTTTCGGCTTCGTTAAGAGGTGTTTTACACCCTTTATATTTATTTGAAAGTCATACACATGTGTACTTAGATGTATAGTTTCTGCTGTTCAATCATCGTTTTCAGCTTACAACGTTCTCACAATAGCGACACATGCCTATTCTCTCAGAAATAGAACTAGCCATATTTTAGACCAAGGAGATCCAGACTGGGCAAAATATTATTTTAAAATCAGTAATTTATCAGTAACAGCCCCGGAGTGCGGATCTGTTCCTGGTTGATGTCAATCGGCTCTCACCCTATTTCATGGAACTTAAATATAAATTGCAAAATGTGGATGTCTTATAGGATTACATCTGCCTTACCTGAACTGGGCCTATTGGTGCAGCCTTGAGACACACAATGTTATTTTTATTGTTTAGATGTAAGTTTTTTTGTATTAGTAATGTTTTATGTTGGGTGCACTTGTGGCGTGAGAAAACGTATATTCTCTCTTTTTTCTATCTAAACCTTTGGGATTCCAGACGTGATGTCATGTATTTCAAAATCCATATTTTGTCGACAGGAAACTACAGAAGATGAGACAACGGACGTGTTTAACTACCGCTGGAGGGATTCAGGAGTGCCACGGCGAGTACCTCGTGGCCAATGGCACCAACTACACTGATATCTATTACTTCAATAACACCTTCGAGAATATTCTCAGCGTCAACGGTGGATTGGTGAGTTTGTCTTCCTTCTTCTTTGTCGTTTGTTTCATTGATTTGTTTGTGATCATTGTCTGCTGTTTCTGTGTTGATTTGCGTGTTTTTATTATTTATTCTGTTTTAAATTAGAGCACCATCGACGTCAGTCTAGCTTACTGCTGATTAACCTCAGTTAAGTTATCAAGCTCATATATATTTTTTTTTTATTAGTCTGTTCTGTCACACTGCTGGGCAAAGGCCTCCCCCATTTCCTTCCATCTCTCCTGGTGTTTTGCCTCCTCTGGCCAATCAGTCAGGAACGAGTCCAAATCGTCACGCCAGCGTTTCTTGGGCCTGCCTCGGTGACGACGACCGTCATCAGGCACCCACTGTGTGACGATTCTGGCCCATCTGTCCTGACCCATTCTGGAAATGTTACCAGCCCAGTCCCATTTTAACCTCGCAGACTTTTCGCCAACATCGACGATGCCCGTCTTGGAGCGTATTGTGGTGTTGCGTATTCGATCGGTGATTTTGAAGTTTAAAATGCTCATAATTTACTACTGAATATAAAAATAAGTTCCAGTAACTTCTGTCGTTTATAACTGATTTGCCCTCATGATACAATCTCTTTCAAAGAAATCGTATGATGAATTCCGTGACAAGTGACAAAAGCTTCCAAAGTATTTTATGTTTCTAGAACGACTTAATATTGTTTCCTTTATCAAACTAACTACATACAATTATTACAATTAAAAACGATTAAATAAACTAAAGAAACAATAAAAAGGCATAAAAAACTCCTCCTGAACACTGTCAGCTGTTAATGAGCCCAAGAGGTTAAGTGCTGCCAAACAACGGCTCACGTGAAGACTTTTTATTGTCAATATAAAACATTTTTGATTTAGCCATCATCATTATCTCTTATCTCTGATATAAAGTTACTTTATCTACACTGGCCTGCAAAACTAAGTATCACACTTTTAAAATTGCAATAACTTTTTAAGTACACAAGAAATACTTTCGAAAGAAAAAGAACTCGAATAAGAGTTTAATTTTGTCTATAGTTTCAAAGAAAGCTGATAAAAAATGCTGTTAAAACGTTATTTATTTTAAATCTTTATTTCTCGTTTTTTATTTTAAACTTCTATTGTTTAGATTTTAAAAGTGTAGTACTTAGTTTTGCAGGCCAGTATAGACCTTCTGGATTCCATTCTGTTAGTACCACGACATGACGTCAGCCCTAGTCAGTATGCCTACAAATCATATAATCAGTATGCCTGCAAATGTTCAATAGCCATACTTTATTTAGTCGACCAACTTCTTAAAAATCGATTATACCGACTCATTCATTAACTTCGTTAACCGTTGTCCGATAAAAAGTCAAACAGATTTTAAAAGGAACTTTCAATGAAATTGGAAGTTTATTAGTATATTTTAACGATACAAAACAAGTGCAAGCCACTAATGACCAAAGTTGTTTCGTTATCGACTTTAATTAGGACTAGGAGATTTTTTTACTAACTTACCTGCCATTACGTTATTGTGGGAATTTTTGCACAGTTTTCCTACTTTTTAACCGACTTCAAAAAGGAGGAGGTTCTCAATTCGTCGGAACCTTTTTTTTTACTTTTTTTATGTATGTTCCCCGATTACTCGGAGATGGCTAGGCCGATTTGGATTTTTTTTGTTTTGTTTGAAAGGGTATACTTCTTAGATGGTCCCATGATCATCAAATCATGATCTGATGATGGGATCCTGGAGAAATCGAGACATCTCTTCAAATTTTATAGTCACACTTGAAGCGATTTGGGTAGTTTTTTAAAGAGTACTTTCTCGGAGTGGTTCCATTTCAATTTGGTGAAGATCTGATGAAGGACTTCGGAGATATGCAACGGAACTCCTCAATAAATGATAGCAAATGGACTGGGTTTGCTGATATCTCATGTCTGTGTATTGTTTACACCAGTTCATAACATAACATCACGCCGGTACGCTGTAAAGGGGTAAACACATGTGAACCACTAAAAAGTGAAAAATAAAAACTTTTTTGCAAAAAATAAAACCTTTTTTCCAAAAAAGTTTTTAATATGCCAATTGTCATTTCTGCGACTAATTCATATTAGTCTAAACATCGTGTTTTTTTATATCCCATAGCAGCAGCTCTAGGGTTGTATTCTATAGGTAAAAATAATACAAAAATGCCCCGAGTGGTTCAAAAATGCATTGTTTCTAAGAATTACCATCAATAAAAATTAATCTCAGTTCCATTGATAAATACGAGTAATTAATTCGTTTTTAATCAAACCAATCATTCATATTTAAAGCTAAGAAAATGCGAAGCTGTCATATTTCATGTAAGGGTGTTGAAAAGGATAACAGATAAATGATTCGTATGCCAGTTGATTCTTTGATATATTATAGTCTCATTCATATTCAAGAGTTATGCGATTTCAATAAAAACACCTTGTATACATAATTTATATTAGTTAGATTATGTTCATAAATAATTGATTGAATAATTGAAGGGTGAATAAACCTGAATCGATTACTGCTATACTTGAAGTTATACAGAGCAAACGTAGAGAAGACACAGTCACATAATGGAGTACAATTGTACGACGATTTAATATTAATTAGCTTGCTTTCACGCACACCACACTCGTTAGATTGGAACGTCTGTTGCTGGTTGAATGCGGGGCCTTGGTACTAATATAAAGCAATTGTATTGTATTATCCCTTGATCTGTCCACGAGGTAGACACAATAGTTAAACAATGGTGTCTCGAACAAATTGGTTCTTTGACAGATCATGATTTATATTGCATACACCATATAACGCGTATAAATAAGCTTTTTTACAAAACCTTACATTCCATTACAAAAAAAAAATTGCCGTATTATTTTGAAAATTGACTATTAAAATAATTATATATATGAAAATTGATTATTTTCTCGTTGGTCTAGTGGTTGCAAGCGCGACTGCTGTACCCTGAAGTCCTCGGCTCGATTCCCAGATCGGGCAAAGTGTTATTAGGTTTTTCTATCAGGAATCTCCCTGTAGCAGCCACGGAATCTAGATTTATGCCCGGTCCTATTACAAAACATAACTGGCGAAAAGTGGGTGTACTATTATAGGTACAACTCTGCCTAACCCTTTGGGGATAACAGGCGTGGTGTTATGTTATTTTGAAAATTAGCCTCCTCTAACTTGATAATTATTTCATCAAAACATTTTACGATCTGTTATATTAATCTATTCCTTAATCAATATAAACTTCTAAATTTTACTTAGTAGCAGATACTCGGGGCTTAATTATTCTTTCATACTCCCAAGTTCCTTGGATAAAAAAGGATTAACTTTCCCCAATCTTCGTTGCCCCCATTCACTAAGTTTAATTGCACTAATATCGGCCTGTTCCGATAAGAACTTGAACTGTTAATTAATAGGCAGCTCCCTTATTGTGTTTTATTGAATGGGACAAACACAATGGATTTTTGACCATGAGGAAAAACTCTCCTAATCATATGATTGCGGGTTTCGGGTGTTTTGTCTAGTAGAAAATGTAATAAGGGGTTTATATAACGAAGAACTCTTTTATGTAGTAGTCAATTGTAAATGAGACAACTAACTAGAGATGGACATGCTAGTGAAAGATACTCGTCTTACAGAATGGCGTAGATAATCTATCTAACAATGATATAGGATACATGTACACTTGTAAAGCCAAGATACACGTGCCCAGGATATTCAAGCTTAAACAATGGGTATTATTAGAACTTCTCCTAGAAAAGTCCAATCTAAAAGGTTTCGAAATCGGAGTTTTGTTTGCGTTAAATACAAACTATACAGACCTAACATTATACTTAAAATTTGTGCATGTATAAAATGCAAATATGAATTAAAGGGCGTCAAAAAGTTCGTCCGGAAAGTGCCCAGAAGGCTGCCAGCATTACCAAATTGGATGGCTTCTTGGCCAAAAAATAGGCCAACCCTCTGGTCACGAGAAGAGTTGATCAACCGTTTGGCGATGTCCTGAAATACTAGGTGGGCACTCGGACCCCAAGGCCCCAGTTTTTCAACCCCAAACGGCTCAAACAAATAACTACCAATTTAGTTATTGTATTTCGGCCGTTTTATTAAATTAATCGTATTTTGTAACCACTCGTGCCAACTTCTTTGAAGTCAAGGTTTTAGGTCAACACTCAAAGAAAATTTTAAAAGTATGGGGGATATCTTTACCTAGCAGATATACCAAATAGGTTAAATAAATGATGATTAGTTTTACATTGGAGTAACTAAAGTGTCAACCACTCAAAGTGTGCGTTCTAATACAATCCAACGGACTTTAAAAAAACCTTGAATAAAAGGGGTCTTCTATTTCTGCTTACCCTTTTTAAAATAGAAGGGGTAACTAATGTTTAGCGGTGCAGACAGTTTAAATCGATTGTACATTATCGGCATCGGTATTGTGTCACGGCCGTGTGTTGGAATGTGTGTGTTGTACACATAGATGAAGTGTGTACTTTTGAGGGCCTAGCGCACACTCCACTTAAAAGTGTGAGTGATTTGTGTAGATTTTTTTATTGTTGATGTTTAGTTAGTGCTGATAGGCTTTAGAACATTTTGAGTAAATTAAGTAATGCTTGGATATTGTTTTCATAATAATTGAGGTTTCGTGTTAATATTAAACTGCCTATTTGACTACCTCATTTTTGTCTAGTGGTCGAAAGTGCGACTGATGAGCATAACCTAGGTCCTGGGTTCGATTCCCGGGTAAAGTGTATTTGGATTTTTTTCCACCAGGAATTTCTCAGTAGCAGCCACGGAGTCTGGATTTGTACCTGGTTGATGGCAGTAGGCTCCCACTCTATTATGTCGGACTTAAACATAACTGTTGAAATGTAGGTGTACCATTGATAAATTCAAAAACAATATCCAAACAAACACTTATAAAGAATCTAACACTTTAAGTAGGTAGTGAAACTAATTATTCACAAAACAAACTAAGAAAGAATTCGATCGCTTTGTGCTAGGGCTTAATAATAGTTCTAGGTATAAGACGATAGTTTGTTTGTTAAAGCAGTTTGCATTACGAACAACGCCTATGCTAGTTTCACTTTTTATTCCCATCGGCCGCTACCTATTTGTCCCAAGTGGTGGCAGTTTCACCTTTTACTCCATCTACCACCAATGGTGGTGGATGCGATTGCTTCAGTCGCATCTACCGCTACCACCACTGCAGGGAGATACAACTTTCTGATCGCGCCTCAAAAGGTGGTAGCCGTAAGGATGGTCCGTGACAACCGCACATCTCCGCGAGCCTCCTTGCCGGACGGAGAGAGCGACTGTCGCAACCCCGTGCAGGGCACGCTACAATAGTAGCGGTAAGTCCCCTCTTTGAGGAGTGGCTGGAGAGACGCCACGGCGTCTTCATCTTCCACAGGTTCTTACCGGACACGGATGTTTCGGTAAGTTCCTGCACCGAATCAGGCGGGAGAAGACGCCCGGGTGCTTCCATTGTGAGGATCGACCGGAGGACACGGTGGCGCACACTGTGGAGGTGTGCCCCGCTTGGGCGGAACACCACCGTGTCCTCGAAGCGGCGATCGGCGGCGGCGGCGACCTCTCGCTCCCGGCCCTGGTTCAATCCATGGTCCGGAGTGAGACGGAATGGGACGCCATCACCTCCTTCTGCGAAGCAGTCATGCTAGCGAAGGAGGTGGCGGAACGTGATAGGGAGAGATCCACACTTCCCGGCCGCCGCGGGAGACGCCCCGGGCGTTAGGGGCCACGTGGTGGCTACCGGCCACCGTAAGCGCGGGCCTGTGGACGGGGAGCTATGGGCTAGCTCGCCGTCCGTCCGTCTCATGACGACAGGCCGTGTCGACGGCACGTTCGTGTTCCACGCGCGCCTCAAAGAGAGTCAGCAATAGGCAAGGGCCGAAGCCTGCCGGGGCTGCGGGACTATTCGAACGAGATACCGTGGCCCCGGAACACAAAGGGCGATGAAGCAACATGGATGGGTTTTAGTCAGTAAAAGTCTGACACTCCCTCCTGCTCCGCCCAGAGCGGGAGGAGTCATTTGATGATTTCCCATCAGAAAAAAAAAAGGCAGATACAACTTAGCAGCATCCATCACGATTGGTGGCAGACGTGACGATCAAATTGCCGTCTGAAGCTAAAACATAATTCAACTAACAAATTGGGCACCACTACATCTAAATGAGTGTCTTAACAAAAGAGCACTGTGGGATTTTCAACTCGCGGCTCAGCATTGAGATTTAGGTGTAACTTAGTTTCATTGAAATGGGAGCTTTGTTAAAAGCAATTACATTTTCTAAAGGAATGTTCTGACTAGGAATTGTATCGACCTTTTTAAAGAATCTAGTGTTGCACTACCTGTAATGACTTTGCCGTGATAAGCAGAATTGGTAGAATTGCAATTGCTAACACGTGTAGCCTTGGCTATTGCAATTTGTTGGTAATTGCAATCTTTGCTGCAGTGTCCTTGGTGTCCATTTATTAGACAAAAACCTGCATAATATACATGTAACCTGTAGGAATAAGGTGTATGATCGGCTAATAACTTACCAATTGAAAATGAATACTCAACAACAATATGTGCGAGATACCATAACTAAAAACCGGCCAAGAGTGAGTCGGACTCGCGCACTGAGGGTTCCGTACAAACTTTTTAAAGGACAAACTTAATTTTGCTGTTCGATCCCTAGCCATATTGCACCAACCGCAAATAATAAGTTTGTAATAGTAAAACTGCTTTTTTCTTGTTATTAAACTACATATTTTCGGTTTTCAGATTTTTTTCCTTTACATGTGCTGTAAGAAATTGCTTCTCGCCAAATTTTGTGATTCTAGGACAACGGGAAGTAGTTCCCGTATAGGTTTTCGACCCAAAACCTATGGGTACTTCCGGATGACCTATAATTGTTAGTTTTGGTTAATGCAAGATCTAACAGCACAGGTAAAGAAAAAAGTCCGAAAAATAAAAAATGTTGAAAATTAAAGTAAATATTGGTACTTACATAAGTTTTCGTGAAAATCTAAATTTGCCCATATCTTTTATGATGTTGACTCAGAACCTTTTATACACCTAATAGGGACTATAGACCTCAGTATCTGATATAAATTTCAACTTGCTAGGTCTACCCGTTCCTGAGAAAATTGGTGGTGACAGACGGACAGACGGACAAGAAAGTGATCTTATAAGGGTTTCTTTTTTTACCTTTTGAGGTACGAAACCCTAAAAAGGCTGTTTTTTTTGTAGAATGTTAATAAAACTTATTTTGTTCCCTCTAGCAACCAGTCCTGCCACCGTTCCCGCTGTGGTTAGCCGCCATCTTTGCCACGTGCCTCGTACTTGTCATCCTGTTGACTGTCAGCGGCAACGTCCTGGTGCTTCTTGCGTTCCTGGTAGACAGGACTATCCGACAGCCCAGCAACTACTTCATCGCCTCACTTGCTGCCACCGATCTGCTGATAGGTAAGGATAATTTTAGTTTCATTAATGTAACTTTTGATGTTATCAAAACGATCACACGTGTCCCGACATAGTAACTCAATTTTTTCATGAATTCAGTACCCACATGATACTAGGCCAACCTTCTCATGGGTTATTAAAAAAATAGCTAAAATATGCAGGATTAAAGGGATGCTGACGCAAAAACGGTACCACGTACTCATTATGCATCATGCTGATATAATTATATATTTATCCTCAACTTGTCCGAAGAGAAGTCGCAAGCGCAGTGGAAAAATACAATCAGGAGTTGAACGACAGCAGACACCCATTATAGCCGCGCCTTACTGCCAAAGCAACGGCATAAAAGCACGCACATTTTTTAAAAAACCGCTGCGTCCTTAACGGAAGACCCGGCCGACGCCCGATTTAAGATGTGGGAACGTAGCTGTCCCCCTTCCACTCACACCACCAAGTGAACATCTTCTTGCAGGGTCTAAGCTACCGTGGTCCACCTGGAAATCCTTGAACCGTCTTCGGACTGAAGTAGGAAAATGTAACTCCAACCTCGTTATCGCAATGAGACTGCAGCGGGTTGTGGTTTTGTGGAGCTGTGTCACAAACATGCTCCATCTCCTATCCTGCCCTCTTAGCCCAAAAACATGTAGCATTTGGGCTACCTCTGCGCTGCCACCGACGACGCGGTAGAAGTAGCGAAGTTCTGGGCTAACAAAAAATAAAAATGATCGTGCCAGCAACACGAAGAAGATTTTTTTTTTAATGAGTTGTAATGTATGGAACTCCTGTTTTTTTATTAAATTGCTAATGATAAATCTCAATGTCTGGAGGTTTAGAATGATTTACTGAGTACATGGTAACAGTGTACGGCCTGGGTGCAATAGCGTTCGGCGGGGCGTTCTGCGGGGCGGCGGCACTATGAATGGCCATAGTGCTTTGCCGCAAGACACAAACTCGCACGCTGCAGCCGTCGTGCGGCGGGCGTCTACTCAGGCCACTCACGTATAAATGCATGTGTTTGACATGAACGCTGCACGCCCCGCCCCGCCGCACGCTCGATTCGAGCGGGCACTCTGGCCGTACACTAACAGCTTTCGCGTCAGTTTCCATTCCATCCTGTGTAAAAATAGCATAAAAATAAAACTAATGTCAACGTATCAATCTATTCCATACAAAAGAGCGAACATCGAAAAGTATAGAATCGCAGTTTTTCATTACTATATCCTACAAATACATTTAGATATTGACAAATAAGTATTATTTAATTGTATTACTGTTGATAGATTGTCATTTTCATTGTCAATTTTTATGAGGGAGCAATTTTTATTTTTGTTGATAATTTGTTTAGCTATTTTCAATACGTCAATAATCCACTTTTAATCGTAGGTTATTCGGCAACCTAATGAAGCAGTATATGTAAACTTGACGAAACATCTGATATCATGGTAGAATACACGCCCGAATACAAACACACACATGAATTGAGTTGAATCGAAACCAGCTATTACAAAAGCTTTTTTGGCATTCTATAAAAACACACTGGTACAAAACAACAATAAACAGAATGGGAATAAATAAACTATTTTCTACATCTATCAGGTTTCTACAGCGAGTAGCATTTAGTTATTCAAAGCGATTAAAAACTCCAGACCGTTTGTTTTGAAATTGCAGTTTGAATTCTTCAACTCCATTTCAGTATTGTTTTTTTTTAGTATTTCGATTGTTGCCAAGCGTTTGAACTATAAATACAATGTTTGAAGCCACAAAGAGGGTGAGAAATAAGTAGACAAAATAATTTAATTAACTCTATTATATTTGTCTAAAAGCAAAGTTTTAGCAAATGCTACTGCTCATGAAAATAACCTAAACTCTCATAACAAGTCAAACCTGTCCGTTTTGAAACTAAATTAAATTAACCATTTATTTGATTAATTATTTTCTGTTTACACAAAACTTTTAACTGGAACATTGCTAAGAGCCTTTGATCAATTAATTTTGACTAAAAGGTATATCTAAATCCGAGAAGCTTGACCCTTGACATTTCAGTGTCTGATAATGACAAAAGTGTTTAATAGAAGCTGTTTTCTATTGTCTACAGGTACTTTGTCGCTTCCATTCTACACGGACTACGTCCTAAAGGGCTACTGGCATTTGGGGCCCCTGCTCTGCGACCTTTGGCTATCAGTCGACTATACAGTATGTCTTGTCTCACAATACACAGTCCTACTTATAACTGTGGACAGATTCTGTAGCGTCAAAATAGCCGCGAGGTACAGAGCCTGGCGAACGAAAAACAGAGTAATATGGATGGTCACAGTAACCTGGATCATACCAGCTTTACTATTCTTCACGACAATATTCGGATGGGAACATTTCGTTGGATACAGGGACTTACAAGAGGGCGAATGTGCTGTACAGTTTCTGAAAGATCCAATATTTAACACAGCTTTAATCATAGGCTATTATTGGACGACGTTGTTTGTATTGATTGTACTTTATGCTGGGATTTTCAAGACAGCTTATGATATGCAAAAGAAAAGTGAAGCAAAGCAAAGAAAGATGCAGTCGATGGTGGCTTTAAGCGCTGGTGTTATGACAGGAATGGCTGGCCGAGCAGCAGGTATGGCAGCCTTGTCTAAAGCAACTATCTCCAATGAAGATCAGATGAAAGTATCAGAGGCTTTGCGAAAAGATTCTACTTCTAAAGGTTCACTGGCGGCTCCGCTGCTAAATCTAGGCGGGTCCAGTGATTCGAATTCGAGTCAAAAATCTTCCGCACATAAAAGTAGCGCTACCGTCACTGGTACTTCAACTACAGCAGAGTCGGATGGAGATAGGAAGGAAGATCAGGTAGAAGCGGAAAGGTCGAGCAGTCCTGCATTCGACTCAGACGAAGAAAGTACTACACAGACAAATGTTAAGAAACGACCATCAGTTGCAAACTTAGTGATGCAAACAGGTGCCATACAACTGCTAAACAACATGCGATTTAACGGTGGAATGATGATAAAAACTGATACGAAACAGTCGCCCGTATTAAAACACGAGTTGGAAAAGCCAAAGACGTCATTATCACAGATATCTGAAAAGAGTTTGCTTGACACAGATAACCCAGATACATCACAGAGTAACGACAATATTTCTGTACCAAATGTGCCACTGTCTATCGCTAGTGTTATGTCACCCATATCATCTGGTATAACAACACCGTCCGAACAAAGAGAGGTATCGACAACAATTGCTCAAAGAATCATTCCACCCCCATCTGAGTTCAGATGTAGTCCTCCTGCTTCAGAGAGCCCGCCATCTCATTCAGAATCATCACGCACTAGAACTGTAAGGCTTGTGAAAGGTGATGGTACGTCATACGACATGCTTGTTGGTATGGATGGAGCAGACTTGAGGTATATGGATGAGAGCTCTGTCAATGTACCGTCACCTACGTACGAGAGTCCTCCCTCTTCCGTCACCTTCCAAACTGGGACTGAACCCTCATCTCCGCCAACATTAAACTCAGGTAACGAAACGAACAAGTCTTTATTACAAGCTGCTTTAATACGAGCGACCGCTGAGGCTCAAGTTACACAACCGAAAACGAATTTCTCCCCGCCTCCCCCAATTAAAGTGAATACCGAGGTGAGTTTAACTACAGGGGAGCGCTCCAAGCCTGTTATTACTCTCGTATCGTCGTCTTCCAATAACAATGAGCCTCAACCCCCCAAGTCGTCTGAGACGAGAACGTCTCCATTGAAACTAAATCCCGCAATAAGTCCAGCGGTTGAGAATAGTGATATATCAAGTACTGTTGTAACTGGGTCAGGCCGCGGCGACTCTAAGAAAGAGTTTGTAAAAAATATAGGAAAAAAATTAAAAGTTAAACGTTCAAAGCGGGACGGCCTGTTTCCGAGCATCGGTCGGCAGAAATCTAAATCTGAAAACAGAGCGAGGAAAGCTTTTAGAACTATATCGTTCATATTGGGTGCGTTCGTTGTTTGTTGGACTCCATATCACGTATTGGCTCTGGTGGAGGGATTCTGCACGGATCCGCCGTGCATTAATAAGCACTTGTACATGTTCTCGTACTTCCTGTGTTACGCGAACAGTCCCATCAACCCGTTTTGCTACGCGCTCGCCAACCAGCAGTTCAAGAAGACCTTCACGCGACTTCTGCGGGGTGACTTTCACATCACCTAGTCCATGTATGTCGGTCACCGGAATGCGTAAACAGGAGAACCCGACCGAGTGTCCCATGGCAAACGTTTTACGCACAATTTTCATTCCAAAGATAAGACAATACCAATATTAATGACTTTGTTGAATGCTTTCAATGTATAGACATGGAATCGTGTAGAATACTTGTATTAAATGTATAGCGATTTCAGCTTTATAAAAGCAAATCTTTATTATATGTAAATAGTAATAGGTAATTGTAATTTTTTAATTCCTTTGAACGTTCAGAACTGACAATAAATTGTTAGATCGTGTATATAAGTGTTAATTAAAGTCTCTTCATATTTCTAATTAATGTTATAGTTAATTATTCTAATGTTAGTTTAGAGTAATAGAAATTGCTTCAAGTGATGTCGAAGACATTGTGGTAAAATAAAATAAATGTTTGTAGATTTATTTTATGAATAATAATTATTTAATAATTAATTACCTAAGTATTTAATAAACCACGATAGTATTGTGTGTGACAATGAGTTGGTACTTTAAGGTTAAAATTAGATTTAAACAAAAATATTTTAAAGATATAAAATTAAATCATTTTAATTTCGAATAAAACCAATCATACTTACGGTAAATTATGGTAAAAATACAAAATGAAATTATAAATTCAGATGTTAATAAAGACGAAGAAAAACTCACTCATAGTCACATACTAAAATGAGATTACGCTTCAAAGCTTTCAGCCCTGAGCCCTGCTAAAGTTTTCTAGCGTTTGAAATAGTCAATTAAACTAATATTTGTATAGAACTATCACTATCAATGCGGGCCTAAACCGTTTTAGATATTAACAGTGTAGTTTTTGAAGTACCCATATTAACTGTCATAGTTTTCCAATGTAAACTGAATTGTTTATAGTTTATTTCTTAAGTATTTACTAATGAAAATGCTTCAGATTTTGAGTTAGAGGATTTTTGGATGATAAAATAAAAATATTTAGTGAAAATGTTAGCCTCTGATAAGTTAGTATTTCGATTGTTTTAGACTGATATTTTTGTAATACTCATTATGTAAATACATATCAAAAAGATTTATTAAAATGACCAGCAAAACTTGAAGCATTTTCATATAGATTTTTTTATAGTTGCCCATATATTATTACGATGAATGTATAGAGTCGCTTTAAATAATCTGTAATTTATAACATCGTTTGTGAGTATTTCATAAGTTATTGCAAATTAAAATGAAAGACAAAAGTGAAATAACATTAGTTGATAATAATTATTAAAAAAAGAAAAAATAGAGTTATGATAGCCAGTACAAGCAATCCGTTTTCAAATACATTTTATAGAAAATAAAATAAAAATATTAACGTGTAATGTCATGCTCTGATAATAATATATCATAGGAAATGTATTTTACTGTAGAAAAATCAATACTTACGTGTTCGTTTTGTACTGCTCGCCAAATGAGTTTTAATCCATTTTTTTATCATTTTTTCGCCCATGATCGTGATTTGATTGAAATTTTTAATCATTCGTACATGCATATTTTTTAATAATATGAACCTATGAAAATTCTTTTTATTTCAAACTTTAATCTCCTTTTACAATTATTTTAAGTGTAATTTAGGTGACATAATAGCCGTTTTTGTACCCGTTGTCTATCGTAAAATTTGTTCGAAATACTCATTAATATTATTAGTAGGTAATCTAGTAAAAATGTGTAAATAATAATTTAATAAGTATTAAAAATGGTCATGGGCAGTAAATGTTTAGTAAAATAATTATAAATCTAGTGTTCTCGCCTTAGAACAGTGTCAATAACTACTATATAAAATTGTACATATTATGCTTTGTATACTGTCTGTTCATTTTATGTCGGAAAATGAAAAATGTAATGAATAAAAATAGTAATTTCATTGAGGTGTTTTTATTTTTAAAAAACTTTTAGTCGCTTAAATACGTATAATATGTGTGTTCTGGTTTTTCAGAATATCGAAAAAGCAATCAAAAAACCTGTAAAGAAAACATTATCGTTACAAAAATATAGGCTTAACAAAAACATAAGTTTTAACTTAAAACTGAAAAAAAAACCGTTTACACCTAATGTTTGTCAAAATATTTTGGTTTAAAATCTCATCATCAAAATAACAAAACGGATCAGAGACACCCAAAAAATAAATCCAATTGAAAAAGTTAGTCGAAAAGTAAAATACTCGAATAAAATAAAATGAAACTCTATTGTCAAAAGCTCAGTCACAAATCCCCTTTTAGCGTTTAAAACGAGTACAACGTTGTTGGCGGGGCATCAATGGGTGATCGAAATTGCAGAGTATACCGAACGGGATTAGAGATCTGCCGTTTGGAAAGGCAATAAAAATTGAAAGAAGGACAAGCTGTTTTGATGCTTTTCTGGATGAGATAAAGTTATCACACTATCACACAAATATTATAAAGGTGAAAGTTTGTACGTATGTATGTTTGTTACTCTTTCACGCAAAAACTACTGAACGGATTTGGATGAAATTTAGCACACAGATAGTTTATGACCCGGATTAATATATAGGATTTTATAGAATTTTTAACCCGGTAGTATGTTCCCGTAGGACAATTATCAAACTCCACGTGATCGAAGCCACGGGCATATGCTAGTAGGTACAACGAAAATTAGTTATGTAAGTATTTTCGCTTATGGTAAAGAATTACTTTAAGATAAATTAAATTACGTCATGATAGAATATAGATCTAGAACGAAGTAGAACGTGATCACAACCGCTTGGGGAAAGCGACAGAGTTAAGAGTTGCAACAAGTACCACTGGCCCTACTCTTTAACGCTTCGTCCGTATATTCGGATCTATCTGTCTCTCCCGTGCACGTCTGCAGATGAGTGCGAGTGAGAGAGACAGATAGATCCGCATATACGGACGAAGCGTTAGAAAGTAGGGCCCCTGGTCTTTTCTTTATCGTGTGGTTAGTGCATAACCTGGTGTCAAAATATTTATGCCGCCCATGGGCCTCTGACTTGGCTTTACATGCCGTCAAGAAATATCTCTCAGGCATGCTGGTTTCCTCACGATGTTTTCCTTCACCGAAGCAAGTGATAGATAAACAATACGAAAATGAATCCGAAAAATAAGAGGTGCGTGACTTGGTTTCGATCTCGCAACCTATGACTTGGCAGGTCGAAGGTCACACCACTTGGCTATCACTAGGCTATTCGAGGTATAGTTGGTATATTTTTGAATCACTATACATCAGTATATAAATAAAAATGAGCATAAATAATTTTGGAAAAGTCTGCGTTTAAATACATTTCGTGAAATCGTCAAAAATTATAATAAAAGACAAAAAGTGACTAAGGAAATACATTCCAATTCCCCGTAATGAATTCTTAGTGATAAAGGAAGTGAATGACAAATTATTTTCAAAATTTCATGAAGATAAGTAATAACAGTTCATTTTCAATTCAAACGATTGCAATCAAAAATGGTTTCCAAAACCTTATCTATAAATAAAACCCAAATAATTAAATAAAAAAACTGATACAGCAAAAGAGATACGCCGCTGACAAATTACAAACCCAAAAACTCCCAAATGAAACTCAAAAAGAAATAATTGTGATTCAGATTATCAGTGACCTTGATCTAATTACCAACTGAGTAAGTAATCAGTGAAAACAAATGAAAAAGAAACGTATAAAATTGGTATAATTTGTCTCTGGAGGTGACTCTGCCGTGACAAATACCATTATACTGAAGACGAAAATAAAACGAAGGTCCGGTCTTAAGGTCAGATTCATTTTGATGACAACTAGGGTGGAAAACGCTCGTTTATTGGTTAACTTGCTTTTGCCTGCGGTTTCACTCACGTGGAGGTCGATTTACCACATTATCATTATCATATTGGCAGCTTTGTCCTGTCCTCTGCTGAAATTAAATTATATACTAAAATTAATTTATTTCATGCACCACATAGCCCAGAAAATATACAGACTTTTAAATTATTCAGTAATAAATACAAGCAAATAAATAAGACGGTGTCACTATAAATTCAATGTTGAGTATAAGCCTCCTCAACCAGTCTTACCCGCGATCTTCGTCCGACCCGCTGTGGTCTGCCAACACTTTTTCTGCTATAATAGGTCGATGCTATACTTAAAGTCTCGTCTCAGTAGTAGGTAGTCTTTACCCAGGTTATAGTCTATCTGTATGTCAAATATTTACCTGTTCGAAATTTGTTCAGCTGTTAAAACGGTCGTGACTAGCAAACAAACACACTTTCACATTCGTATGTAGTCAGCGTTTGATTGGTAGGGGCGTCAAATTGTATTAGGTAGAGCCTTAATAGTCTGGAATAATGATGGGAATTCTTATCTATATCTATAGCTGATGATATGGGGAATGTGATCTATGTTTGAATTGGATCAAAGCTTTAAATCGTTCGGATTGCGAACAAAAAAATAGTGACAACTGTTTTCTAATATTGTTAATTCAATGGTTACAAAAACCATTCCACCATTCCAAACTAACATTGAAACCATTTTCACCGGCTTCTTCCAGACAACCTTTGGATTCAAACACTGTTCTAAGCTTTCACGGTTTATAATTATACCTACGCTGTCACTGATGACTAACATCCCGTGATCGTGGCGCTTGCAACAGCGTCGAAATATCGGGAGCTCAGAATAATTTATAATCACGGAATACATCCCATAAATAAATAAATAAATATCGCTGGACATTACACACAGCGCCATCTAGTGCCACACTAAGCAACGAGGCTTGTGTCGTGAACACCAGATAGTTGATATACTACATAGATACTTTTGTTTGTAAATACATACTTATCATATATATAAACATCCATGACTAGGAAACAAATGTCCATGCTCATCACACAAACATTTGCTCCTACCGGGATTCGAACCCGGGACCCTAAGAACGTAAGGCAGCCTCACTCCCGCTGCGCCATTCGGGTCGTCAAAGTGAGTAAGTGATAGTGTATGTTTTATATTTGGATTGACTGTACGAACATATAATATAGGGGGGTAAGGGGTAGATAATACAGCGTCCACGAGTAGAAAAACATTCCCGTATATAGGATAAATCAACAATGCACATACCAGAACAACAATAGAATAGGACTGCTGTGCACAGAACCCGATAGTACAAGGTTTTGAAAAAGCCATCTGGAATTTCGAATAACATTCCTGTCTCTATAAATAAAAGCTGCATGGGTCAAACTTCAACGTTAAGCATCGATTGGCACAACGCATTGCTTGCCAATGTCGATGTGTGGATAGGTTACTATTCCTATAATACTGAGAACCCTTTGTACCTTAGAAAGCACGATAAGATACTGGTCTGGGGTGTCATTTGAAGATCTTTGACAGACATTACGAGTGGTCAGAAGCTGAAAAGTTTGGCAACCAGTCTTTTCATGGAATATCGCGTTACCATGAAACAGAGCGTGCTGCCGCCTGCGATAGCATTCCAGGTCTGTTTCTTGCTCTAGCAAATTACGGTTCTCAGCGACAGAAAAGGATAGGAGCCAGGAAAAAAGCGATTTCATGCTGGTAGATGAGGCGCAACCCTTGCCCACTAACTGGATTGTGGAGGTCCGATAGACAGTCGCTCCAGCTAAAGAACTAGTATTCATATGCAATGCAACCGGTTTTACTAAAAACGACAGCATCCGGAAAAGGCTACACAGATGATTCCACATGAATAAATCATTTTAATTACTTTTGGTAAAATATTGTTGTATTTAAAGGAGAAGGGGGAAATGAGAACAACCCTACATCGTTAGCGGTGGAGACCGTTTAGAACCTCATGTACAACAGGCCGAGATAGTCGTCATAACACGACCACAATAGTGTTGACGGTGACGTGTGTGGGGTTAAAGTACGAGCGAGTGCGATATTTACTATAGTTGGTGCCAGTTAGGATCGCAAAATAGGTACGTATTTATTTATATATTTATTAAAGTTCTTAACTTTGAAATCCTAAAATAAGCCTCTTCAAGTCTTGAATCGTCATCTTCAACAATTTTTCGAATGAAAAACGATACATAGAAAACGACAATATCAAATTTCCCGACCCGGAAATCGAATCCGGGGCTTAACGAGGCAGTTACATAAAATATATTATGAATCAATCATTTTCCCTTCAAAATAATTATGTGATTACAACTGTGTAAGGCAATTAGTTTGCAGTCAATCGTTCTTGAGTTTATATTGTGGAAGCAACCAAACAACAATTATCTTCAAAGTCGTCATACCACTGTGTCCAGTAGGACGTGACTAAAATCATGTTATTATTATTTGGAGTTAATTATTTTAAAATTAATCTTTTACGGCGGCTACAGTAGCTAAATTAGCAACTCTATTTGTGGTGGTTCAAACTTCGTTTGAAATACTATTAGGAAAAAGTTCTAATCAGCTTGCACTACAAAGTGGTTGTTACGTCAGTCACTGCGGGCCGAATAGTGCGAATTGAGTGGTTTTTTGCGATTTACAAAAAATCCACTACTAAAAAAAACACTACTAAAAAATAAAACACTGTGATGCTTGTAATATGTTGCTTTTAAAATTATTTGCCAAAAAATCAGAATGATCGCATGCATTTTAATATGGTTTTTACTCGTTAAAATATTTTTTTAGAGATAAGTTCGTGATTTTTTTTATCGCGTAAAATTAGTATTATTTGTATTATGTTTTCAAAACACTGTCATACTAGCATATAACCTAAAGAATATCATATTTTTTCTGGTTTTGTTTATTGAAGTGAATCATATGCTTTTTTGCATTATAAAACTCTCGTTTAGCTCCTAAATCACAAGTTTCATTGCTCTCATAAATGACCTTGTAAGTCAACTTATGAATCAAATCGTATCCCTTAATGAGCTCGCCCGGCTCCGCCCATAACTTGACCAGTACTAGCTGTCAACTCAAACAATAGGTAGGTACATGGAAGGAGAAGGCATTATAAATGGCTGGCTCGCTTCAATTTGTTCTGTGGTATTGTATTGTCAACGGGTATATCTCGCTAAGTAATATTCTGTGTATTAAATTCAATTTAAACACCTTGTTTAAAGTTACACAGTAAACTCTTTGTTTGTTGACCCAATTTTGAATAGGTAATCATTTCGTACTTTCACACTTGCGGTAACTTATTCATTCATATTATTTATTTATTAAAAGGAGAACCAACAGCTAAAATAAGTGAGTAACAATTGTATAAGCGACAAAAAGCCAATTACAGGTTCTCACGAGTAGACACAGAGATGGTAGTAGAAACCTTAGGATCACAAAATAGCAAGCACGAAAATAATACAAATAAAAAGAATAAAAAATAAGCAATAAGCACTAAATACACTCAGACACTAGGTTAGGTTAGGGAGAGCAGCGGTGGCCCAGTGGTGGCGGCCCCGACTTATGAACAGTAAATCGTGGGTTCGAACCCAGGCAGTCGCATTACTTTGTGTAATTTATTTCATCACCACTGCTCTCAAAACGGTGAAGGAAAACATCGTGAGGAAACCGGCATGTCCTAGAACCAAAAAATTCGAAGACATGTGACATCTACCAATCCGCACTGGGCCCGCGTGGTGGATTATAGCCCATTCCCTCTCATAGAGAGGAGGCCTTTGTCCCAGCAGTGGGAACATTAATAGGCTGATGATGATGATGATGACTAAGTTAGGCATTGTTGACATGGGGAAAAATTACTAAAAATTACTTATGTACCTGTGCCACCGTGCTCTGCTTGGGTGAAAATAGAGAAAACGAATTTTCCCATAGCCCATCTAGCTAGATCGATTTTACAGTAAGTAAGAGCCGTTTTCCAGAACGTACAAATACATACTTAAACAAATATTGGTCATTTAATAGCATAGGATTTATATCCTATGCTATTATATTCTTTTGACGACCCGATTGGCGCTGCGTGCCGTTGTGAGGCTGCATTACGTGCTTAGGGTCCCGGGTTCGAATAACGGTAAGAGCAAATGTTTGTGTGATGAGCATGGACATTTGTTTCCGAGTCATGGATGTTTATATATAAAATAAGTATGTATTTACAAACAAAACGTCTCTATGTAGTATATCAACTATCTGGTGTCCACGACACAAGCCTCGTTGCTTAGTGTGGCACTAGATGGCGCTGTGTGTAATGTCCAGCGATATTTATATACCCTATACAAAAATAGGCGCGATAATAATATCGCACCTATTTTCTGTGAAGGGTTAGTTAGAAATGTGTCGGCAACCAGTGTAGTGCCTGATATTACACCCATATTTTATTGAAGTCATAGTAACTTTAATCATATTTTTTCAATAAGAAACGTAAAAGAATGTACCGTTTTTGTCGTATTTAATTATTGTACTGTGATCCTATGAGATAAAAATACATTCCGAAAGGTTTTGTTTTTTTAGACAAAATCAAGGTTTGATATTTGTTTCTTTTTTTTTCGATCAAATAGGTACAAACAAATTTTTAACGCGACTCCGGACACCGGTAGATCGATACTGTACTCAGCTGTCACTGGTCTGGTCTCCGCAACCAGTCCTCAATTTGTCTGGTCTATTTTGACGGAACTTTGGCTGTGTTTCCACAGATTGACACATTGGCCACAGATTGGATTTTATTCAGTTTTATTAAAAATCTAATTATTACACCGTCGAACTTCTTATCACTTCTATCACTTCGAATGCCATCTGGCATTCGAAGTGATAGACCCATCGTCACATCGTCACATCGAGGAGTTCCAGTAGCAATCATCGAAGGACACCTTCAGGTCACTCCATCAAGTCCGGAGGTAAGGTCTCATCATAACTAACAAAACGAGCCCAAACTCGGCTCACCTAGTACAACATGTGAAGGAGTTCCAGTAGCAATCACTGAAGTATACCTTCAGGTCACTACATCAGGTCCGGAGGTAAGGTTTCATCATAACTAACAAAACGAGCCCAAACTCAGCTCACCTAGTACAACACGTCAAGGAGTTCCAGTAGCAGTCACCAATCATTTCATCAAGTCCGGAGGTAATAAGGTCTCATCATAACTAATAAATAATAAAAATCTTGCCTTGTCTAGTATCAAATTTGGTTTATCGAATATTTTGTGTTTGTACAGCGATCTTTTTCAACTCGAGCCGCTCCAAACAGGCGTTACGTGTCCACTCTCGACGGCGGCCGTGCGCGGACTAAAGTTTCATTCAAAGTGCTTGTGCAATAAATCAAGACGGGTATCAAAAATAAAATAACCCCTAATGCAATCGATTAAGATTCATCCAGAACAGCAAAAAATGTGAAAAAATAAGATTTGGTTTTTATTTTTTCTGCGACTACATAAATCATTTAGATAAAAAAAAATCCTTGCATTAAGAATTGATTATGTTTGCCAACATACAGTATTTTTAGAAATAGTAAAATATGTTCATAATAGCACAAAAAATGTACCTAAACTCAACCCTGTATCGTTAATTTTATGGAAAATGGCAACGACAGATCGGTTTTACATTATAAAAAACTAAAATTTTCAATGATCAAGTACCTATTATTTGAAGATGAAGAACCAATCTATACGAGGTAGTCATTAGTTATATTGGATTTTGTTTGGTTATGCCATAAAATTGTACCGAAAAACAGCATAGTTTTACCTGATATGCAAACGCGCCCTTAAGACAAACCAGAGCACATACCAACTGTCATTTTGTCTACTTCCAGTATCTACAGGTTCTAAACGGTATAACCGTCAGACACACCGCTGCGTACAACACCAGCTTAGCTGCTGAGATACATGTAGGTACCTACGTAAATCAGTGGGCTTAGCATGAACACGTGGACAACATCAAACGAATTTAAAATTCGTAAATACTTGTTTTACACATCAATGATTGGTATGTTTATATGGGCGGTACTAATCATAAGAACCAAAATGCTGTATCATCATTCTCCTGCCAATATCGCAGACGGCATTCGTGGCGTTCTCGCTGCCGACCGGGATTGAACCAAAGCCAGAAGCGAAAGATCACCCGCAACGAGTGCGAGCCCACGCCGGGCAGTCCAACAGCGTATGCTGCATCGTGTCTTCGGAGTCCACACAGTGATGACAAGTGGGCGTCATCTCCCGACCTATGCGACGCAGGAACTTCCCGAAGCATGACGACAACAATTGGCTTCTCACTTTACAATTCACGTTCGAATGTGTCTGTGTGACTGTGTCTGTCTTTTCCCCAACCAACCTTGAACCTAAGTTGTTAGCGATAAAGTTGAATGTCTTTTAAAGAAATTTGAAAGTTTGTCGTAGCTTGATGTCTTGGCGTCTGTACGTCGAATTTACTTCGCACGTTTGTGTTAGGGTCTATGTACAGTGAACACCCCTATGTACCGTTAACAAAAGAGTTAGGTATGCAGGTTAGCAATATTCTTACCACTATTATAAATGCGAAAGGGTTATGATCAATATGTTTGAAATTTCATCCAAATCAGTTCAGTAGTTTCTGCGTGGAAGAATAACAAAAATGGATCCTCACAAACTTTCGCATTAAAATTTATAATAGTAGTAAGAAGATTGTATGTGCAACTACAGTACTTTCTAAGTTATTATGCCTTGTGACTGTGACTGTAACTTCGCTTTTTTGTTTTCTTTACATTCAAAAGTGCCTTAGTGGTCTAATTGAAATAAATGATTTGAGTTTGAGTTTGATTGCTAGCCTGCATACCTAACTCTTTTGTTGACTGTACACTGTAAATTCGTATTGCTATCTAGTTATACGTTTCGGATTATGAGTACGCACTAAAACAAAGCGGCTCAACGCCGGCTGTGACAACAACGTGTTTTGTATTGTACACAGGATAATGTTCCAGATATTGTTTGCAGTTGAGATTCCTTCTTGTGTCATTTTTGAAGGTAGTGAAACGTTAAAAATAAAATGATACGTTGCATAGAAAATAAATGGTAGTGTGATTTTTAGTGTTGCTCACGTTTTATTTTTGGCTACGGGAAAGTTGTCTTAAAGAGCTACAACGCAGAGAGAATCTATATAATACTCTCGACACAATTTTCAAAACGTCTTTTCAATATTTCTCATAAACACATTGTTTTTCTAAGCTTAACTCAAAAAGGAAGCATGGCAAATAGAAATTGGAAAAATCACTATGCTGCTCCAACATGATCTTTCGAATTTCCTGTGTCGCATTTTTCATCGTATGTATTTTTATTTTTCTTTGTATGTACGTATAGGTTGGTTGGTGTATCGGCGGGCAAAATAAA
This sequence comes from Xestia rhomboidea, assembly GCA_963853795.1. Lineage (NCBI taxonomy): Eukaryota > Metazoa > Arthropoda > Insecta > Lepidoptera > Noctuidae > Xestia > Xestia rhomboidea. Next base: position 18,585,786 of record OY970759.1, read on the forward strand.
AAACAAAATCGTAAATGAAAATTCTGGCCCAACAACGAGACCATTTTCTACAAAATAAACTTCTTATTATAAAGTAACACCAGACATAATATATCAGCCAGACCAAGCAGACCTTTTTGATGCGTACGATTGCGAAAAACATCAGGAAAGCAAAAAGACGTAATGAGGTCCTATTACGCGGCCAACTGGGCGTCGAAAAATATTATGGAAAAAAATGCCAACCAGAAGCACTGTATTTTATTTCACATGGCCCTGTAAGTGTATCTTGCTGAAAAATGTGCGCTAATTGCGAAGTATGTTGGTATTTTTAATAAGCAGCATTGTGTTTATTGGCTACATAGGCTGCCGCTGAACGTAAGCTACTCTCTATCTTTCTATGCTATCCTAGTACTTAGCTATTTATGGCATTAAGTGTGCTCTTGTAAGATTACAAGAAGATGCTGCCGGACAAATCAATTAACGTGACTTAACACGCAGTTGCTGTTGCTTAGCGTTATTTGTCACTGTAAGAAGACTTCAACCTTAAACTGGCATTCTCTTACATGGAGTAGGAAAATGCCAATTAAATACTTAGACCAGCTACCTTACCATGCTTGGCTTGCACGCCTTTTTACTATATAACTTGACAAAACATGAAGATTTAATTTAATTCATATCAATTTTAATGTATAACACACCTATGCAGTTTCCATCGCGTTATGGTCAGAAATTGTGGCACGAAACGTTAAAATAATATTCCTAAATATAATGTAACTTTCTAATAGTGAAAAATCTTCGGAATCGGATCAATAGTTCCAAATATTACCCACTAAAAACTTACAGCATTATAATATAGTGTTTTAGTAGAAAATTAAGATATGGGAGACTAATCTTTGCCACTAACGAACTTGTAACCTACACAATAGACGAGCTTACAAACTCAAATAACATATTGACATATCTACTACATTTGTGTAAGTCATTTTCAGCTTTCCAACGAAACACCTAAGATCAAACCAGCAAACACAATACCTACAACATTGTTCGCTGATGTATGTATGTTCAAAGCATTTGCGACAATTACACGGACGAACCACCTTTGGTCTCAAACTGCTGATGTTACTATTGTGCCCGATACGGCCAGGCTAGGAATGGTTGTAGTAAATTACGACAACGATACGGTCTATTGTTCGCGAAATGAACATGTGACAGGGTGAGGGTGTTGGAGGTGGACGGCAGTAGGGTAACGGACATGTGTTTGTGATAATATGTATAATGGCACTTTTATTAGCTGGGTACGTACCTTTACTCACGAATAAAAACTCTTTGGAAAGTCTGATAAACGTCCAGTCTTAGTAAGGCGTATCGTTTTTCAGATAGGCAGTCTCTTGATCAGACAAACAGTTACTCGGTCAGATAGCAGTCACTCGGTTAAATAGCAGTCACTCGATCAGATAAGAAGTCACTCAGTCAGATGGGGCAGTCACTCCGTGTAAAAATCGTCATCCAGTTTGACTGGGAGCCGATCTCATCATAGTTCTCTTTAGTTTTTTTTTTCAGTCATTACTTTCCGTTCTGAATGTTCATCAAAAGAATTATATACGACTTGAAATAAAAAACCAGATACTTTTGCACCATTTAGGTGATACAGGTTATTTTTTGTCAATCAGTTCTGTCTTCGGATAATCCGGTAAATCATAACATGGTAGAGTATTACGGAGTCACCAGCCGTCCTCTGGTTTGGCTTACGAGTATTAGAAAGTAGATCTGAAAAAGCGTTCAGTATAATAACGCGTTTAGAATGCTGGTGGGGCTGCTCCGCTTCTGTATGCGTCGGGGATGTTCGCAGATGCGCATGTGGATTGTTTTTGACAACAATGCGTAAAAGTTGCGCTTCCCTGGTGCGCAGGGTGTGAGGCAGCACCAACAGTGTCTTAAGCATGATTGCCAGTCGTCTGGACTGTGTTTATGTGGGTCGCTGCTGTGCTATTATTCATGGGACAACCCATGAATGCAGCAGTGATCCACCATAATTTGTTGTGTTGTTTGTTCTATCAGTGCTTACTAACATAGTCGTAAGTTTTACTAACAGCTTTTGATCATAGATACTCGAATAAACTCTGGAGACATTCTATTCGCTTTATTCAGCCTTTAATATTAAACTAGGAATACGGAGTAAGTCAAAACATTCCAAAGATTCGTTCATTTCTATGTTCTTATTAAAATACATAATTATACTTCTGGGTCGTATTTCCGCAGTGACACAAGCTCATAAGTACGGAACCATTGTTACAGATACACTTTCTTGTGTGTAGAAAAGTTAATCAGAAAAGTTAATCAAACTTGTGTTTGTTTGTATATTAAATGTGATCAAATTAGGTCTCAAAATTGTTCTTAGTCAGTTTTCCAACATCGTGAGGACACCGGCATGTCCTTAAATCAAAACTACGAAGACATGTTACATCTACAAACCAACCCGCACTGGGCCCGCGTGTTGGATTATAGCCTATTCCCTCTCATAGAGAGGAGGCCGTGTATCCCAGCAGTGGGAACATTATAGGCTGATTATGCTATGCTTATGCAGGGTTTTCTTGGGATAGAAATAGGAATATTTCGAATATATTATTACCCGCCTATGAAATCAGCAGCTTTTATCCAACTAATGTCGGGAGCTAGGCTGCACCACGGTTATCGAGCCTCGTTCGATACAACTACCACTTCAATTTACCATCCAACCATGCAAAACCAGACCTTAAACTAGCTGACATAGAATCCAATCCAATCGCAAAACATTCTTCAATAACTTTGTCCGATATAAGTCAACAACGATTCCAAAGCAGCTCTGCCACACGATTTGGAACCTAGTCTCGTTGATATAGGATAGTTCGAAGGTGTAAAAACTTAGCGTGATATCATGTGCCGTCGCTGCAATTAGCGCCTCGTCGTTCCCATTCTGTTATTGCAAGTGGACGTCTCATCGGCTTCAAGGCATCCTTATAATTTATTCAGGCTGAACGTAGGCTTTTCATTTCGATATCAATTATAATGCAGGTTGTGGAAGAATGTGGATGATCAGGCATTCATTGAGTGCATGCATGGGCTTGTCTGTGTACGTTTGTGTGGAAGTGATAATTATGAGGTCGTGTATGCGTGTGCTTCTGTGTTTCACCGTCTGTGTTGAGTATTGAGTCCCTCATTTCCTTGATAAGGGTGCTTTTTTTTCGTATTTTTCTCTTCTGGTACGCTTTCTACGCATATTTTTATCAAGAAACTGAGCTCCTTATCTCTCTGTTTCACATAAGTCTTCTGAATTTGCACTAGAGGACTTGGTCTGTTAAAATTTTGTATCAACCCTAAGAATGCCCTTGTCGTCCATCGGAATTCATGCCTGAAAGTTTCTTAATCTCATCAAAGATCTGCAAATGGCAGATGGGACCAACTCGGTATGTATTGCAAGGTCACCTATCCACGAACCAACCTCGGCAAGCACGGCTTAACCTAAAGATCATCCCGAGCGGCTGTTATTATTAAGCCGCGAGCTTTAAAATAATTAGGCATATTAATTTTGACCCATAATCATATTATCTCTCATAGCCAAGCCCTTAATAAATTATCAATTTTGAAAATATTTCCCGTATCTAGTATAATTAAATTATGCTCAGGCAAATCAATGTGGTTTCCGCGCTAATTACATTGCGTATATATGTGGTCAATCAAAATAATAGTTAGTATGGGCGAAGATTAATTTCAAATAGGGTTCGAATTGAAATTTTAATAATTATAAATTCATAAATTTTTAATATTTTTTTATTTCAATTGTATTATTTAAAAAATTACAAATAAGTTATCATCATTTCAGCCGCAAGATGTCAACTGCTTACATAGGTCCACAGGACCTCAACATAGGCCTCCCTCAAGTGTCGTCACATTGACCGGTCCCGTGCGACTCGCATGCAGCGGATTCCCGCAACCTTCACCAGGTCATCGATCCACCTAGTGGGAGGCCTTCCAACGCAACGTCTTCCGGTTCGCGGTCGCCACACCAGAACTTTTCGGCCCCATCGGCCATCCGTTCTGCCAGCAATGTGCTCTGCCCACTGCCACTAAACTTTGGCAATTCTTCGGGCTACGTCGGTAACCTTGGTTTTCTTTCTCTCGTGGTACTCGTACCATGCATCCGGCGTTTAGCTAAAATAGGTAAATCCGACCAAAATAGCCAAATGAAAATCAATTAAAGTAACACTAATAGGACTAACCACTTCTCTAAAACATCAATTAGTCGAACATGTAACTAAAAACCGCCAAACCACATCCAAAATCGCGTTCTAGCCTCAGCATGTGATCGGTTTTCATAATAACCGCACGGAACGCTAAAAGCATTATTATTGAAACATGCGGAACCCTGTTTGCAACCGGACATCGATTATGGTAAAACGGCCATTAAATTGCAAATATCCTACGTGGCCGATTTATAACTTTGTCAGGAGTGGCTGACGATAGTGATGGCAATCGCTTTGTTTGCCTTCGAGATTGGCTATAAGAAAGTTTTAAGGAAATTCATTTTTCAATAACTGGATAAAATTGAGGTACATTGCCTAAAAAAAATGGAAAATACTGCGTGATCTTCGTGTTCACTTCAGTTAAATTATCAAAAAATATTTGACCCGTATTTTTTCTTTTGTTACGTAAACCAAAATTGACGAAGATACGACGCTTTTAAAATTCTCAATACGTCACGCCGTGGTATAATTTTTAGTGCGTTCTGACGTCACGAGCCCCCACTCCCGAGTTTTCGTGCGTTTTATCTTTGCCAATATTCATTGATTTACAAAAACAAAAAATACGTGTCCATTATTTTCCAATGCTCTAACTGACGGACTAAATAGATTTGCAAATTATTGATGTTGAAAACTAGCCTATTCTATCATCGAGCTGAGATATGGTGAAGCGCAACCTTTATATGGTCGAAGTTCCACGAACTCGAACAAAGCGCTTTGCTTCCACATTTATTGTGCGAACCGTCAGTCTGTGGAATTCACTGCTGGCTTCTCTTTTTCCCGATCATTATAATCTAGGTCTCTTTAAAGTTCGAACGAATCCGTTTTTTCTAAGCAAGCGTGCTCCGAGGCCGTGTCATCGCTTCACATCAGGCGAGTTGCGGCCAAACACAAGTGCATTTAGTACAAAAAAGCAATGGTTTGGTTATGTATATATTATATTATTATACTGTATAGCGTGAGGCCATTGGTACATTATAGTCGTGTGTATTTGGCAACCCCGGTAGTTGTTTCCCCTGCCGCCGAGAGAGTGCGCGGCAGCGATACTCACTCTACGAGACGCGCTGCGCGGTGTCACAGTATTCCCCGCGCTTGCTCCAACTTGAGTGTGTGACTGAATGTTCGGCTAGCATTAGCCTGGTTTCATGTACGGTGACTATTTTATATAATAAATAGCTTATGAACCAGACATGCAGTGTTTCAGACCACCCCAATAGCCTACCCAACGCTATAACTGTCAGTTTCAAAATACAAGATGTGCTTAGACAAGTTCCCAAATCTATCTTGATAGACTCAGGAATTTGTCTAAGCTACTTGTTATGTAGCGTTTATAAATCTCCGCCTTGTATTATAGGTACTCGAATTGAGAAAACTTACAAAACATTCCTACAATATCCAATCCAATCATTAGTGAATGAATTCGACCTCGAAAGCTTCATGATCATATTTCGGAGTGTTTTTTTTAACTCCAAGGGGAAAGCGACCTTAATACTAATATTAAAAAATGACATTTTATCAGCCTGGGGTAATTTAGAAACCATCACAACCCTTGTCTATTTTGAACTTGGAATAAATAAAATAAAAAGTAAGCATGCCAGACGATTAAAGCCAGTTCTATACTATGTTCTATTTTAATTGACCGCTACTAGGGTTGGCACTTCAGCAAAGTGCTATGTCCCGGCCATCGAATTGTTGGCTCAGACCCAACACACTAATGACGCTTGTTGCTTCCCTGGTAACATGAGTTGTTAGAAGAATATCCTATGTTAAGCAAAATTGGCTTTTTGTGCCTTATATAATTATTACATAAACATCACGCCTGTAATCCTCGAAGGGATGGCAATAGGCTCGCCCAATATTACATGGGACTTAAACATAACTGGCGAAATGTGGGTGTACTAATCAGTAGACCTCTGCCTAACCCTTTGGGTATTTATAACAGGCGTGATGTTGTATTATTTCGACCAGAGAGATGCTGCTTTTCAAATTACCACTTCCACTACCGATGTACCCAGTAACTTAATTGCTAAGCATCATGTTTAGCAGACGAGACAAAGAAATTTAATGCGTATTTAAATACTTACTTCCTTACAAGTTGTTTAGAACTTAAGATTGAAAAATTTTCTAGGACTTAATTATATCTTTTTAAGACTTTTTTTATCATAAATTTTATAATGTCTCAATCTTTATCATATCAAAATCACAATATCACTTCATTTACATGAAATTGATTAAATAAGGAAGCAAGGAAAAAGTAAACAATGAAATAGAGCACCAAGAACAGCCAGTTTCCAATAGATTTTTATTCAGTGATGCATTTAATACCTGAACTCGAAATGAAGAGCGAATATCGAAAATATCCGGTGTTTGCTAGTAGGAAATTAGTTTCTGTATGTTTAATGAGAAAACTCTTTTTTGATTGTATTGTATTTTCAATATGAGTATACTGTATTCATTGGCTCGGATAATGATTTACAAGAAGGATAATTTTGTACAACAGTAACCGAATGTTGGTTATAATCCAATTGGTTATTTTAAAATTAGTTAAGAGCTAGTTTTTGTAAATTTTAGTCTGTGTAATTAAACACTGTGTAAAGCATTTTCTGCAGGTCCTGAAATGAGTAAATACTCTTTATATTCAGTTTGTTGTGAATTTATAGGTAAAATATAAAAATGCTTGTACACTCTCATGTACTTACAATGTTTTCTTTCCATTTATGAGGTGAGCCCAAAAGCGGATATTGAATTCTGATGCCGCCAAATTCACCTGCATTTAAAAAACATCACTGTGGATTTATAGCTTTTGATGTTTAATTTTTTAAAGAATTCTTAACAGGTAAGTTGTCACACTCAGTGCCAGACAGTCAGTGCCCCGAAATTCTGACAACCAGTCTCACCAAGGGGTATCGTATTACGCAGTACTAACTGGGTTGTGGAGGTCAGATAGGCAGTCGCTCCATGTATAATACTGGTATTCAGCTGCATCCGGTTAGACTCGAAGCCGACCCAAACATAATTGGCAATAGTGCCATTAACCGGGCACAAATCCAGCATTCTGAAAAAATCCTGATGGTAACTCGTGGAAAAGCCCCAATAACACTTTGCCCGACCTAGGTATCGAACCCAGGACCTCCAACGAGGCCGAATAAATAATAATCCTTTAAAATTCGGAATAGATTAAGCCAGGTGCAAGCTCACAATTCACCATTGACAATACACGGAGGACTATTCTCTAAGTCATTGGGGAAATGTTCTCGATTCGACATTTCCAGGTCGACACTCTAGACGTATCGGCGGCGTTGCTTGATGTTTGACAGAACATTGCTGTGAAGTTCCTTAGGGATTTACTGAGACGGGAGTTGGGATTGAAGCATTGAAGGTACGTGGTGCATCGGTGAATGGATATAGGTACCTGAACAGGGGCCAGGTTTTGCTTGCTGGATGGGAAGTGTGCTGTGTGTAAATATTTCTGATTGAAAGTTGAAGGAATCTCAAAAAACTTAATATTTATTTATTTTTAGTAGGTATGCCTCATAACTGGGTTGCGGAGGTCGGGATAGGCAGTTGCTCCACGTTTAATACTGGTATTCAGCTGCTTCCGGTGAGACTGGAGATGACAAAGCAGTTGATGATGACCTTCATCTGTGTATAGGTTTAAGTAAGTGTTATTGAAAGATGGAATGATAATATGAGAGAAAAATAATGAGTTTTTTATGAAGAAACACTGACTGTGTCCAAGTCACAGGTGAAAACCTAGTTTGGGAGCCAGGAGACCTATCCGTGGGACATAATGTCTGTATATTGTACTTTAAAAGTATACAGTGAGAACATGTTATCACTGTATTGAAAAATTTATAAAAAAATTATAAAAACAAAAATAGCTTAGGTACCGATGGAGAAGGAAAAAAAGGGAATAATGGAAGATAAAAATGTGTTTGTAGTAACGTGGGTCAAGGGCATTAAGATAAAGACCTTCACCTTTGTACTAAACAATTCGGTTTTCTCCATTGGCAATGAATCCCTTTTTATATCAAGAACTTCTGCTAGTCTTTATGCCTCTGTATTTTTGAAACACGAACTCGTCTAGCTCCTATAAGCCTACCCGTGCATTCCTGAATTATTTGAAAGGCCTCAGTCCATTTCCATTTCCACAACGCTGGTACATGAAGGTAAACAGCCAACGCACTATGTTTTATTAAACCACACAATTTTTCGTCGAACTGGCCGCTATGAAAGCGAAAACCGTTTTAACATCGGGCATCCAAGCCCATTAATGTTTGAAATTCGAATACTGCAGTAGCAACATTTGGTAGAAAATATTGTGTACATCGGAGGACCACATTGTAAAAAATATTATATTAGCTATGTGGACTCTTTTTAAAATATTTCAATCTGTACTAACTGATATAATTGTGAGACGCGAAAATACACAGTGTAATTAATGTCTACATAACTTTAAAATAACTAACTTAACAACTTTTTTTTAGGAGTGTAAATAATCCTAAAAGAGAACTAAATCAGACAAATCAGTGGAAGAAGTCCAGCACCACCAAGTGGACCCAGTGCGGGTTGGTGGATTTCACTAGTTACGACACTGGTTGCCGATAACACTACTTTCGTCTTATGTAACAATGTAAACGGCCATTTGATTTCCAATTTCCATGACGTACCCAACATAGATTGCTACTAACCCAATAGAGTAGGTAACGGAAGTTTCCCTTAGCACTATCAAAATGATAACACCTTATCCATTCATCTTCACATTCACAACACGTACCTCAGCTTTAAGGAAGGCTAGTTTTATTACAAGAAAAACCTATAACTAAATCACCTCCATAAAGATTTACAAAACATTTCAATCTACCTTCAAGACGTTAGATAAATATTCTGCAATTACTTAACTGTGGAATAAGAATGAAAGCTTGAGCAACGAGCAACTGAAGCAACAAGCGCAATAGTTGGAAACAAAGCTCGCGTTGTCGGCGAGCAATGAATTAAATCCACAACGCTGGTATGAAATGAAACGCTCTGGTTTAGTTCTGAATGTGGTATACGGCATTGTGTTTTTTTTTATATTTTGATCGATCATTACTGTGATTATTTTCAACAGTTTTATAAAAAGCTACGGATATGTCTACAGCGATTTATTTGTAGTAAAAATAAAAGATGGAAATTAATGCCCATTTTCACAATGCTACGCTTAAATATAAATACCTAAAGACTTATTGAAACTATTTATATATTAAAATCCAATAGTGTGCTTTGACTTTGGCATTACTTTAAGTGTCACTAAATGAAACCGAAAGTTTATTACACTACTTACGTCAAAAGTTTTCTTAAGTTAGATTGTTTGTTACTATTGGTTCATACAATACTGACTTTGGAAGGGGCATTGTTGCGCAAAGGTTACGATGAATCTTTTCAGCACATTATTTTAGACCCAGAACAGAACTAGAGCCCACGCTCTGCATAAATACTTTTATGGATAAATAACAGGCGGTTTCTAGAATAACAACTGTACTGAATTCATGGTAAAAAAAATGTGTGTCAATGTCCCACAGCTACACGGCACATACCCAGTTCTACTACAGAACAATGTAACGTTTTCTAGAGTAGGCCCGCGGGACAGACCTCTAGTTATGTCGACTTTCTACGACCAGGCTACTTCTTGTCTAGTCATTTTTCTATTAGGTACCTATTACAATAGCTAGTCTAGCTTACTTATGTCATATTGTTAATGAAAAAGATGTATACCTAAACCATATCGTGTTTACAGTGAAGGACGTTTGTCTCACTCTACTTGGTCTCTACATGTGGGATTATACCTTAGATGATTACGTGTCGAAAATAAAACGATTTATGGTTAAAAATGAGAATTACTCGAAAATGTTGCAGGACTGTAACAAAATGTAAGCAAACTCAAATGTAAGCTATCTAATTTAGGTGTGATAATTGCTGGGGATTTGGTGTTAGGAAGGAATCGGGGAGGCCTCTGCAAAGCAGTGGGATAGAATTGGCTACACTAAAAAAAAGAAATTGCTTGGGGCGGGCGTTGTTGCTCAACAAATACTGCCAAATCAAATGTCTGAACAAGTGTGTTGCAATCATATCATAATTATGCCAAATAAATTATATTTTCTTTCTTATCTTTTACTCTACTTTTCGTACCCAATACCAAACTACCGAACTAACTACGACCCATTTAGCCATTTCGTATTTCATCACAGCCTTTTGTTCGTCAGGCATCATTCATCCACGGAGTCATTAGTAGAATGTTTAAACGTTTTGTTTGCACTTTCGCTTAATACCGCGATATTGTATAGCTTTATACTGTTTAACTGCTCAAGTTTATGGGGAATGACGGGAACTCAAGTGAAAAGGAGTTTTATTGCTTTCCAAGATTTGTCTATTTTTTTTCACTGTGGTGGTCTACTGATGTGATCGTAGAACTACTGCCAAGTCTATAGGCCTTTAGTGTGAACCAATGACACCCACCTCTTAATTTTCAGATTCATGTGCGTATTGTATGCCAGCATGCCTGAGAGATATATCTCTACGGCATGTAAGGCCAAGACAGAGGCTCATGGGCGGCATACAAACTATGAAATCAAGTTAGTCACTAACCACACGAAAAAGAAGAAGTGTAGTATTTCGTTGTATGCCTTGTTGATACTACTGAGCATTTAGTCCTGGGTCCGATTCCCAGCCCGCGTAGCATGACCACTGTAGACACGAAAGAGAATCGACAAATCTTTTGTTCATCTGTCATTGAATCGACAAAATGACGGATGAACAACAGATTTGTCGATTTGTCGACAAAATGACAGATGAAAAAAATATTTGTCGACAAAATGACAGATGAACAAAAGATTTGTCGACAAAATGACAGATGAAACAAAAGATTTGTCGATTTGTCGACAAAATGACAGATGAAACAAAAGATTTGTCGATTTGTGGACAAAATGACAGATGAACAAAAGATTTGTCGATTTGTCGACAAAATGACAGACGAACAAAAGATTTGTCGATTCTCTTTCATGTCTACGGTGGTCATGCAATGCGGGCAGGTCGGGTAACTTTGTTTTTGCGTTTTCCTTCTGGAATTTAGCAACTACGGAGTTGGATTTGTGCCCAGTTGATGGCAATAGACTTCCCCCTATTAATAATTAGCGAAATATTATCCTTCGAGGATTATACCTACAGGCGTGATGTTATGATATGGATATTATATTATATATAGAATACCTAGTAGTCGCTCACAGTTATTTGCCCTGTTCCACCAACCGCGTATTCTACATATTTTGACGTCGTATAATATAATGCCTACGCAAAATATGGATTAAATTATACTTCATTATACGGCTGAACGATTTATCATGCTATAGTATACCTAGGCTACGCATTGTACAATACCAGATAATACAGATTGCCGATAACATACACACAGTCATCTTACGATTACATGCACTCGTAGGTAATCATGACTACTAAATTAGATTGTCTCAATTAGCTGTAATTATGGACACTATCTTCCTTGGCTAATGGATTGCTGATTGGAGTATCTAGTATTGATATGATTTATTACATACTAGTTGTTGCTCGTGGCCTTAATCCGTGTGAAATTGTTATGAAAATATTACTTCCTTAGTTCAATCGGATTTGATTAACAATTTCAAGGGTTTTCTTTCTGCACGGGACCCTAATCCTTTTTCTAAAATAAAAGTAAAGTCTAAGTCTAAGTTACTCTTTATGATATCAGCTATTTACCAGTAAAAGTCCCGTCAAAATCGGTCAAACCGTTTCGGAGATTAGCCGGAACAAACAGACAGACAGACATAATTTTTGTCTATCTCTCCGATAGACAAAAATGATAAAAATATTATTTTGTTATTAGTACCGTATATTACGTATACTTTGATATGCATTCAGTAACAAGCTGTTATTTTGAAATAACAAACAGACACACCAAATTTATTTTTTATTTATTGCTCATTGCGCTTTGATAACTCTTAAACGTAGCTTACATTAGTACTAACAGCGATTTCCTCGGTTAAATACGACCTGAATATGCCTAATTCGTGCGACCTTTCACACAATCCCACACTTGTCATAGACAATGATACGGGTAATCTGTTTAGTTTAATAAGCTATTATAATATGGCTCATTGCATTTGATTATAACGATCGAGTTACATGTGTCGTTAGGCTAGTGGAATTAAGTTCGGATTTACAGTGATTATCAAGCTGATCATAAGCTTTTAGTAATATTAACCCCGGAAATTAACGATGTTAAGGGAATTTGGCTGCAATAATCATTATGACGAAATATTTTGACCACAATAGGCGAGACGACAAAAAAAAAACTAATTAGTCCGTCACTTAGATTATCAAAAAATATTTGACCCGTGTTTTTTCTTTTGTTACATAAACCAAAATTGACGAAGATACGACGCTTTTAAAATTCTCAATACGTCACGCCATGGTATAATTTTTAGCTAGTTCTGACGTCACGAGCCCCCACTCCCGAGTTTTGATGCGTTTTATCTTTGTCAATATTCATTGATTTACAAAAATAAAAAATACGTGTCCATTAATTTCCAATACTCTAACTGACGGACTGAATAGATTTGCATTTTTTTGATACTGTCGTCATGCCTATTATTGATCTAGTGGTGGGAAGTGTAACTTTTGAGCACCTTTTTGGTCCGATTCTTATGTCGGTCAAAGTGGTTTTATCCTTCAGGTAGGCTTCGTATTACATGAGACTTAAACGTAACTTCGCATGTTACGTTTAAGCCAATAAGTAAGTTAAGTTATGTGAGTACTGGTACACATCTAACACGTCGGGGATTTTTATATCTTTTGTAGAATTTATATACTAAAACTTTACATATAAAAAAAAAACCTTGTACGAAAACTTTTACATGTTGCACGTAAAAGTAACACCTAGTTTCGATGATGTATAAGTTTAACCTAACAGACCATAAAGCACTTATCTTACTTAAAGGAAACACACATCGAAGTTAACAAGAACCGTTTTATTAAAGCTAACATCAATTTTCCAATTAATTCCATAATAAAATTTATCCGCAACGAAGATCGAACAAACTCTCATAATTTTAATCAAGGTGCTACCTGCTAATGAAATGTAATTTGTTTCAAATTTGGTTATAATTACTTTTTTTTTGCCCCGAGACCAAGAGACCAATCTCTTGTTTACAAGAGCGAAAACGCGTATATGATACGATGAGTGAATATATGTTTGATTAACAGTTTGGGCAATATATACTTCGTGATGTCGATAATTCCCATGATATTGTTTGAGTTCATCATCATCATCATCATCACTTCAGCCGAAAGACTTCCACTGCTGGACATAGGCCTCCCCCAAGTGTCGCCACATTGACCGGTCCCGTGCGACTCGCATCCAGCGGACTCCCGCAACCTTCACCCTTCACCTTGTTTGAGTTAAATCGACTAAAATGATGCCTTATCGACGGCACTGGTAGTGGCTTCGGCTATCTAGCCGGATCTCCCTCAAAGAGCAGGTGGAGTTGCACAAAGCGCAGAACAGTAAGTCATGGTTATTGATGAGGCTCTCAACAAGTGTTATTGGGTTTTTCTATTAGGAGTTTCTCAGTAGCAGCCCGACGTTTGAAAGTTGGCAGTTCCCTTGTACCTCGGGAAAGTACGTTATGCCATGGCTGAAATTCAGTCTGGATGGCTACAATTACTTTTCTTTGCATTTACATTACTTTTCTCCAACATACTGTGGTTGTAAGACTTTATTACGTAAAAGTCAAAGCTATTGATTATGAAGGTTCGCGTGCTGTTTCGGACCGATAAGTTCGCGTGTGAAACGCGTCAGGCTGCTGTCATATGTGGCGTTTATAACGCTTTAGAAATACCTACTGTGCTTTGTTGAATGGTGGCCAAATTCAAAATGAAAAATATCCCAAATATCATAAGGATAAACCTTTAATGTTTTCCCAACTTAGGCATTGGTCTCTTTTCCCTGACAGGGTGTAGATCGTAAGGCACCACGTGGGCCCTAAATCCCAAATATATCCGTATTATGATACAAAACTTGCATGTTACGTTCCAAATTTGCACAATTACATTTATCTCCATTCAGCGTCCATGTATTTCGAAAACCACTACCTCAAATAAACCACTGTCGAATACTAGCCGACACGCTTCAGAATCTCAGTGGACAGCAATTGTTCGAAAGTGAATGAGAACGTCCAACACCGAAGCAACAATTCAGTTTCGTGTAGGCTCAAAACAAAAGGTTTGCGGAGCAAGCGTAAGCGCCCGAGCGTTCTGCAAATAAATGCGTCGTCCAAATTACATTTCTTTCACAGCTGTTGTTATGGTTAACTTGTCAGTGGTAGCCAACATGAACCATATTGTAATGGGAATAGATATGACTAGAATTTTACAAAATTGTCAGAGGAAGTAACTCAACCTCAACCTTTTTGTAGTTTTGACAGTGATGGAGATGACAAAGGAGGAAGAGGAAGACCAAAGAAACGATGGATGGACTGTGAGAATGATATAGCAAGAAAAGAAGAGTCTGATGAGATGACGAAAAATAGAGAGAAGAAGTATGGAAGAAGAAGACATGTTGCGCCGACCCCAAATAAATTGGGATAAGGACAATAAAATGACGATGCAGATGACAAAGGTTACATTTTAACTTATTTATCTGTGATCCCCACCATAAGAAGTCAGAACACAGAAGTCATGACATATAAAAAAGCTTGTAGTAATGAAGAACGGAAGATATTACGTAGGTTGACCCCTCCACTTAAATACCACAACATAGATAGATAGAATATTCTTTATTATGTACACCATATAAATTGCAATTTACGTAAAAGAACATTCACATAGGGTGACACAATGGGCGGTCTTTCGCTAAAAGTAATCTCTTCATGAAAACCTTTGGATGGATTAGAGGAAGAGGGAGAAACAATAGTGCAGGTAGTGGTGGTAGGTTGTGGTGGGGTGCGTACCATTTGAAATAATAACAAAAGTTCTAATGATCACATGACCTAATTTCATTTTATTTTTAGTCCAACGATGAAATGAAATAATAAATTATTGATATAATTTCAGTTTACCTAATTTTATATGGTTTAATGAACATACAGCTAAAATAGCTATGCTAGCTATCTAGCATAAACTACGGCAAAAAAATGCTTACTTTTGAAGGAGAAACAGCTTTTTAACAGAATACCCTCTGGTATAAAAAATCTGCACTCTTTCAATGCATTCAAAACTCAACTAAGTCAGTATATTATGGCGGATCCAGCACTTCTAGAGAAATTAAGGCATTGAATGGGTGTAGACTAGTTTGTAACTGATGACGACGAACTTTATGTAATTTATATGTATGTTTTAAGTATTGTTCTCAAGTGAGTGACATTTGTCTTTATTGAGAATAAAGTTTCTTTAAACCTAAACCTAAAGCACATTTGAGCGAATATCCAATTAGTTTATTATTCAGTTACTATAATATTAAAAATGTATCGTAACGTAAAATATAATTTGGAAACAGTGACCAGAGAGCGCGCCGCGGCAGCAGCTGCCGAGCGCCAGATCCTCTTTATTGTTGGTGAATCATCTGGGTTAGGTTAGGTTAGAACAGTGTGATGTTTCCCGATATTTACTTATTCATTACAGAATATTGTTTTTTTTAGGTTAAATGAAAATTAGGTCTACTGAACGTTATATAAAAAGAGCATAATACGAATTGAAAATTAAATTAAATGGACGTTATACTATAAGTTATTAGAGCAAAAGAAGGTTATATGAAATGTAACAATAGGTCACATGAAATTAGGTTATTGGTTTTTATAGCTTAATTGAAAATTATATCATGTGAACGTTATTTCAAGTGATGTTATACTATCTGATATTATGCCATATATTACACACCCGTTGTGGTGTACTGTTATAGTTTGCGTTTAAACCGCTCCTGCATCCGCAGCCTTATTTTCGTTGCGATAAAATAAGCTAAATACTAAGCAAAAGATTTTTGTTCAAATTAAAAGGTATTGTAATCTTGATTTAATTAGAAGTTATGGTTTTTGGAGCGTGAACACAGGTCATTCGATTCAATGTTAAGTCGTTGTATAATGTATTATATTGAATAGCATGACGCCATGATGAGAAATGAATGGAGGTCACGTCAGGATTGCAATGTATAGAAATTAATATTTCAGCTGTTGGTGGTTAAAGCTTCTTCTGAAAATGGAAAGGGAAAAGGAAAACGTTTGCCACCTTAAATCTTTGAAATAGTTTTACAGTAAAGCAACACTCTGACCTTATTCACAACGCCATTTAAAAAACTTATAATCAAGACTTCAAAATGTAGCCAAAATGTCGCATTAGCATTCCGTATATCTAAGTTTGTTTCGGCTGTTTCTTCTCAGACCAGCCCCATCTTGTTTTAAAAAAAAGTGTAAAAGCGTTTTTAAAAACCTATTTGCAAAATAAACATCCTTTGTCATTTTATAGGTGACTGAACACACTCGTCGAAACACTCTGAGTCAGGGCGATTGTGAGAGTGTATATCTCGGTGTTCCTCGCTTAGCTCTACACTCTCGCACTCGCCCTGCAACTTATATAGTATATAATACTGGCGGTCCATACACATTACACAACCGATAACAATCAAATCAATATCGCTTTAGTTAGTGGAATCGTGTGTAGATTATGATTTACTTTTACGAGTAAGCAATCGGGTGATTGTGGAAACGAAAGCATGCGGTCCATCGTTTAAAATTGACTCAGCTTATTGAAGTAGGCGCACTGCTAAAAATAAGCTTCTTTGGGAAAATAAGACACTGGTCGAAGCAATGCCATTATTTTCATGTGGATATTCGTAAAGATGGCCTTGACTTTCCCGACAAAAATATCGAAACTCATTTGCTCACATCCAAAAATAGCCGACAAATCACGAACGAAAATCGAATCAAGTCATATCGACAAAGTATGATATTTTCCAAGTGGAACATGATGCAATAAAGCGCTGAATGCCGCTTTATCTCAATATGCAGCCTATCACCAAAACGCAACGTCTTAAAATTGACTTTGCCACCGTAACAAATAACGAATAAGTTGACACAGGCGTCCTGACTAAATGAGATTCATCCGTGAACATTTTAACACGATAAAGTGACGGTAAATATTTTTCCAATATTTTCCTTGATGAAAACAAGGTTGAGATTGTTGAGTAAGTTCAGTTTATTTGCATTTGGAAATGTTTCTTGAATGCAAACGCTTGTTTAATCAATAACGTTTTTTGCCATTGTCATTATCGGCCTGGAGCAGACAAATGATGGAAATCTTAAAAACTGATCAAACCCACGCCATTCTAATCGATTCTCGGCAACTCGCATACACCTCCTATCTGCCACCCTGCGAAAATAGTCGCTCCACCTTGCTTGATTTTTGATCCGAGCAATATTTTTTCTCACGTCCTCTAAAAACATAAAAAACTATGCGAGTAAGTCACGCGGTCTTCTTCTTGTGGTACCTATCGATCTATTTTTATATTAGATAGTTTAGCCACGTTTATTGCAGCGGCAGAGGTGCTATTCAGGTAGTCATGAGTGCAGGTAAAGGGACACCTGGTGGCCTACCACGAAGTCTTAAAGCAGGATTGTTTTAATCTTATTCCAGAGTGAGAAAGAGATGGCGCTATACGTCCTCTATAGCACTGTCTCTTTTCCACACTAGAATGACATTAAAACAATCCTGCAGGCCTAGCCAAGTTACAAACGATTCGTATCGATTCTCTTTCTACAATCGTAAACGTTAAGTCACGTGGTCAAAACAAACGAATATAAACTTTCGTAGACAAGTTTACATCGATCAAGATGATAGAATGAAATGTATTCGTTTCTACAATCGTGATCCCAACATCCCATATAAATCGTAGCCAACTTACAGTTTTGACTAAACTTTAAAATTTCCATTCGTTTGTTTTGACCACGTGACTTAACGATGATAGATGTCATTCCCATACATTTGGTTAGTTTTCTATTAGCGTTAACGATTGTAGATTGTCAACTTGGCTAAGCCTACTGCTTTAAGACGTCATGGTAACCCCCCTGGGACACTCCAGCAGAGTAAGATTATAATCCAACTAAGTAGGTGGGCAGCGAATCGGCAAGCGTAAGGTGGGATGCCCTCCGGCTCGGTGGAGTGACGATCTTCGCAGGGTGGCTGGTGGCAACTAGATGAGAGTTGCTGAGGACCGAGTTGGTTGCCGTGCGATTGAAGGTACTGGGCTGATGATGAGGTGGGCAGCGCGGTAAGACCAGATTTATATTATCCAAGGTAGACGTAAAGGTCCTCTAAACTTTTTTTTTTCTTTTTCAACTCCAACACACGCAAAACTGGGCGAAAGCCAGTTGTTTAGAAACTATACATATGACTGAAGAATAACAGTCAACTCCTGTAACAGTAATTTTCAACGAGAAATCTGTCAATAAAACCTTTACAAAGACGTACAAAACTTGTACCACTCAACCACATTCACTACAACGGAACTCAAACAGATTACATACGATCTCTCGTCTGAATTAGACGTTACTCTTATCGTCACCCGTTGTCGTGTCGTGTGGAGCCACACTTAGCGCAGAGTGAAGGGGTGAAGGTTACCGCCGTAATATTGCGTCGCACTTACGAGCTGCCGAAATTGCCGTGATACGGTTAATAGAATGTCTGCTATGAAAATCGATTTTGAGCTTTATGTCAAGATATTGGAGAGATATTGTGAATTTTTCGTCTAAGTTTAAACTCGGGTTTATTTTACAAAACAGCGCCCGATGGAAGATGATTGATCACAGTTTTACAGTTATTCAATGAACTTGACACATCAAAGTCACATGTCGGCGGCACGAGATGTTTTTGATTATGGCCATTTCGGTGGCTTTGGTGTGAATTCCATAACTAAATCAATATCGCTGGACATTACACACAACGCCATCTAGTGCCACACTTAGCAACGAGGCATGTTTCGTGGACACCAGATAGTAATTGATATACTACATAGATACTTTTTGTTTGTAAATACATACTTATTTAACATATAAACATACATGACTCGGAAATTATGCTCATCACTCAAACATTTGCTCCTACCGGGATTACTGCAAAACTGTTAGGAATACAAGAACATCATCATTTACCTAGTTTGTTCCCTACCATTATAGGGTCGCCTTCCAGTTTTACAGGATGCAGTTCAATACCAGCTGAATTTGCCATGGAGCGACGTCCTATATGATTTTTATAACCAACGTATTACGATACCCGTTGGAAAAAACGACAGTAATAGATCTGCGAACAACAGTCTGGACCAGCTATTTAACGTGCTTTCTGAGGCAGGGCGGAGGGGTCTCGGCATATGGATGATCATCCTCCTACCAACGGACCTTAGCAAGCGATGCATTACTTTAAATATTGCGGATGTGGTTATTTAGCGCATACATCATTCATTTTAATTTCCCGGTTTCAATCAATCCCTACTAAATCTCAATGCGGTGCGATATTTTTAGAAAAGGCAATGTCTATCCATCTGTCAGTTTACGTTTCGACACGTTCGGCCCTCCTGCGAGAGCGCTATGTGGGAAGGGGGGGTTGTAGATTTGTGACGTCATTTGTGATTATTTTGAAACGGCAAGTTTTATCGTATTAGACTAAAAGCTCGTTATGAAAATCCATAAGTTACTCTCTTCTACTTCTTCTCTTCGAGAGCTCGTTCACAAAGTAAAATATGGTCTAAAATATGGCTGAGCTTTAATGTCTCATAAGTTCACATTACATATCATATTTGCGAAAATTTGCCCAACAATATGAATTTTTCCTGTATCGTGGTTGCGTTTACAAACTTCAAATTCACATACACAAACCGCCAGACCCATAACAACTTCCTATAGGCCTGTTTTAATGTCGTGCGGCGATCGAACCCGCGATACGCAGCGCATCAGCCAATCGCTCACCCACTGCGCCAAACGTGCCGCCAAGTCTTATATTAGTATTAGAAGTATAATTTTCCGTGAGGAAGGCCTAATGCTTCTTTGCAAATCGAAACCCAAAAAAATATTTGTAAAGTTTAAATCACAAGTCCTAACATCATCATTGGAAAGCTTTAAAATCGAACTACCCTGAAAATTGCCGCTTTTACAGCTCCTAAACCGGCTCGATTAGTCCACAGAGATTATTTTCGATTAAATATTTTATGCCACGTCGCGAAGTTCCTAAAAGCAAATTTTCCGGATCACTGGACAAAATAATGCTTAAGATTGGGTCCATCGATATGACATGAAAGGCGAGGTTCGATTTTGGTCAGGAGTTCCTGACATTGAGTGTTTATTCAGTGTTAAAAGTCTTTTTGGGGAACTGATTGAATCTTGATGATCAGCTCTGCAAGCAGACCTCGTTCACTGCCCCGGGCTGCAATTTGTGAGTAGACACACTCGCGCTTCACTTGTGATTTCGTGAGAGTACCGTTGCCCTGCAAGTCAGACCTCGGTGACTCTGCATTTTCCAAAAAGCTGTTTTCATTTGTTTTTTAGCAGTCACTGTTGTAAGACGCGTGTTGCTCGAGCCCCTAGATTGTGGTTAAGAGGTCACACGGAAACTGCGTCACGCTTGATATTATTGCATAACTGGTCTTATCAGTTTTTTATTTTGGTACATATCTGACGGCTAGGCCCAGAATGGGGTATCCTTTGCAAACCATTTTTCGACCACTTGTTGGTATCCGATTGAGCTGCAATTTTGCATCAACCTTTAATTCTGATGACAATATATTTTTATGACAGACATGCTTTGATTCTGCAGCCAGGGTCACCTCCTCACGAGAGAACTCCTCAACGGTTAATAGCACCGACATGAAACTATACTGTACACGCATTCAATGTTGATAGATAAACCCACTTGGGTCGATCTTCAGGTTAAGCCGTGCTTGCCTAGGTTGGTCTGTGGATGGGTGACTACCCAGTACATACCGAGATTCCTCCGTGCCTCGGAAAGCACGTTAAACCGTTAGTCTCGCTGTGATTTGTAGATCTTTGACAGTCGTTACGGGTAGTCAGTGGCCCAAAAAGTCTGACAACCAGTCTTAGCAAGGGGTATCGTATTACCCAGTACTAACTGGGTTGTGGAGGTCAGATAGGCAGTCGCTTCATGTAAAATACTGATATTCAGCTGCAACTGGTCAGACTGGAAGCCGACCCCAACATAGTTTGGAAAAGGCTAAGCAGATGATGAGATAAACCTAATTATCTTCTTTTCATTTTAACAAAAGCTTTTTTATTATTATTATTATCTTTGCTCCTCCTGATAGAAACTGTTTGAGTTGCTTTTTGTCTCATTGGTCTAGTTCGGCATGGATCAATGCCCAGTTGTTGACAGCTCGAAATGATAGTAACTGGGCTCAGTGTCTATCAATTAACTGTCTAAAGATTAGTTACGTATTATGTATGACCCTGTTAGTCACCGTAAAGTGATATCTACTCAGTGTGATACTTAATACCAATATTATGACATTCACGGTTGTCATTAAAGTTCGATGTACAACCGAAGCTTGATAGTCACTGGATATCAGAAAGATACGTCGCCCTGCTGGTCGAGCAAAGTAGATAATAGTTTTTTCTTGCAGGAATATTCAATTGTACCGCCTTTTTTTTTTTTTTTTTAGGATGGGAAATCATCAAATGACTTCTCCCGCTCTGGGCTGAGCAGGAGGGAGTGTCAGACTTTTACTGACTAAAACCCATCCATGTTCCTTCATCGCCCTTTGTGTTCCGGGGCCACGGTATCTCTTTCGAATAGTCCCGCAGCCCCGGCAGGCTTCGGCCCTTGCGGACCCCTTCCTTATTGCTGACTCTCTTTGAGGCGCGCGTGGAACACGAACGCGCCGTCGACACGGCCTGTCGTCATGAGACGGACGGACGGCGAGCTAGCCCATAGCTCCTCGTCCACAGGCCCGCTCAATTGTACCGCCTGAAGTATTGATTTGTACCTGGTTCAAATTCAAATTTAGTAGCTTTCTAGGCAAATGGCCCGAGTGATTTATTTTTCTTATATAAAAGTTCAAGCAACTTATACGTCTCTCTTTAGTAAACCTATTAAAGAATAAAGACATAATCCAGAACTTTCCAAGAATTTGAAACCTTTCTTCTCCGGTGCTATAATCTTAGTATTTTACAACATGAATTATTACACCCTGAATTATTACAGTACTTAGTCTACTTTCAGAAACCTTTAGGTAGAAACTATGATTTTCTTAATATTCTTATTGAGTTGTATCGTTTCATGTTTACAAAGCGGTAAATCTTGTAAGAGTAGGTGGTCTTTCACAAAGTGCTAAAAAAACATGGCCAGTTAGACCAAACCTATTTTTAGCTAAGTATTTGCCAACTCTTAACCTACCAAGGTTCTCAAAATAACCAATATATTACTTACCTACTGTGCAAAAAGTGAAGATTTAAGGCTTCAAAATGAGAAATGGATTCGAAATAAACCTATAGGATTATGAAATATAGAAATAACGAATGTCATTCATCAATATCTATACATACAACTAAACTTTATTGAATGCATATATAAAATTAATTTTTGTCTGTCTGTCTGTATGTTCGGGCTAATGTCCAAAACGGGAAAGAGACTTTTACTGGCTGATGTTTTAAGGAGTCCCTTAGTCTACTTTTATTTTAAAAAAGGATAAGGGTACCGATTAAATTGTTAACAAAATCCGATTCAAATTTAAGTAATATATTTTTATTATAATATTTTTTCACGAAGGGCGCGGGCAACATCTCGTTATAACTAACACAACACGCAATAAATTCACCAGCTTTCACACACAAGTCTTGAACTTCTAAGTCACTTCTTCACACTATAGTTCATTCCTATAAACCCACTCTTAGCCCACTATGTTCTGTAACGCTAGCTCATCGATTTCAAAACACCGTCTAGAAATTCCCCGACCTAAAAATTAAATCAAGTATGTCTAACTTTACAACGTTTCTAGCAGAAATCTATTTTCGTCCCATCTACATCCGCATCTGTGGATATGGGACGTATTCGTGGGTCGGTAAAATTGGAGATCTTTTGCAGACTTGAATTTAGATATTTTCCAAGCTAGATTTTTAAGACCAAAAGATTGAGAGCCTACTGTAACATCGAACCAGCAGAGGCCCAGCACGAACTCACACAGTAGGCAGTATAGTAAAATAGATTATATTATTAATTTACAAGATATTGTTTGATTTAAATGTATATTAACTTTATTTAAATATCAACTTCACATGAAAACTATTAAAATAAACTAAGATAACTAACTTAAACTAAAAACTTAAAAAATGGCGTCAAAAAACTCCTCCTCAGCGCTGTCAACTGGTAATGTCCCCAAGAGACTGGCGGAATTACCACGCTGTATGGCAACGCTAGGAGTTGTTGATGTTTGCCTATTTTTGTGATTAATGTGCAAAAAAATGCTGCATTCATCACAACCAAAAAAATACTTTTACAAACAAGGTCAAAACCCCCAAAATAATTTAACAAACAAAACTTACCCCAACACTTCATACATTTCCCGAAATATGCGGCATCATAACGCTCACATACCACTAGGGGTAAGCAGACATCTTGAAGTTTAATTCCGTATCAGTTATGTGGAGTATGTTCAGGTACGCGGCGTTCCCTTTGTGGCCAGGATCAAAGGATCTAGCCGGGTCGGTGCGGATTAATACGACGTATTCAATAGTATATGCGAGATAGCGTTGCTGGATGGGGTAAGAGAGAAATGGTGATTATTCTTTGATGAGTTTGCAGAAATGAAATGAGCAAGCAATAGGTATTGCTGATTTTATTAGATAAGAACAACTCAGAGTTAATGTACATTGCACACATAAATATAGAAATAATTCTGATTAACGAGATGAAAATGAAAAATGAAAAAAATATTTATTGTTTTTGCCAAGTATTTCTTATAAACTAGTGATTTGGAGCTGAGCGTTTTTTATATTGCATGTTTCGTCTGTGGAACTTCTGCTATTATGTCTTTTCTTCTTTTCAAGGTTTGGCCAGGGACATAAGGTAGGCTCTAGATCAAGCTGTAACTAAAGCATTCCTGCTCCATCTTCACATTGAAAGGCCCTGACATGTTTTCGCGTGCCTCTTACTCTCATAGAAACTGCTCTTATAGCTGAGTTTTGTATTTTCACTTTCAACCAGTACACTATTTGAGAATATGCGTTTCCCCATTTCTTATTAAGCTTTGATGCGGTTTTTTTTATAAACTGTTATATTCAGTTCCTATGGCTCCGTCGCATGAAATGATTAACGGGGTGAATGAGGCTCTTAAGTCTTCAGTTGCTCGGTCGTATTTTAAGTGTTTCTCTCGGCTATGTCTCTGTGCTGTTTTTTGCCATGTTTGCGCTGTAAGAGGAAGCGTCAGCATTTACAATGCGAACGTCGAAGAACGCTTTCCTTGCAGGTTCCCACACACTGTTTAATAACATATCACCTTTAAGTGCTGGTTGATTGATACTTGCGTCTTGCATTATGGGTTCTATTGTGCCTGTTCCCCAAGCTAGCTCAGCCCAATTTTTACAGTCATCTCTGTGTTGATCGTGACCTTTTTTTATTACTTTTGTTTTAATGGTTTAGGTATTATGTAGATGTGGTGTAATGTGTTTGCAAAATTGCACGCACGCTGGAAGAGGACGCCCTAGAAGGAAGCTCAGGTGCGTAGTACTCGCAACCGGCGTGCATGTATGACTAGATGTATGAACGTGGACGAGGCAAAAGGACTATGTAAGGATCGTAGCAGATGGCGTTCTGTGGTTTCTGGCTCCATGGGGAAAATGCAAGAGTTTATTTATGTATGATTATTGCAAAGACATAAAGTAAAAGTATTTTGTCCAATTTACTTTATATGAAGGATGATAATTATGGCAAGAAAGGAGGTGTCTGAGGAGATGACGAGCAATAGAGAAGTATGGAAGAAGAAGACATGCTGCGCCGACCCCAACTAAATTAGGATAAGGGCGGGTGGTTTCTTAGGTGTAGAATAATGATGATGATGATTTTTACCTATTATAATAATTTTCTCAACTGTACCAATACTCGAATTCTGATATTTGCATTTTTTTGTAATTTTAGGGAGTATTTCTTTGCTATTTATTTTAAGTGCAGAACAATCTATCCTCAACTCAAAACAAATGGCTGACATCAAATCAAGGCATTTTATTATAAGTATGTTTTGCATACGTTTTGTATCGAAGCGATCTGATCTGAATGTTTTGTATACGTTTTATATTATCTCTCTGCTACCTTCTCTTTTCCGTCTTATCGACAACTAAAGGTATCTCTTAATATTCAACCACCAAGTAGAAGGGAGGCGACCTCTACTTCTTCTAACCAACAACAATATTTTTCAACCCATCCTTGCCACTTCCACCAGCATTACATCTGCAATCTTATACGACATACAATCTACTGAGATCGGAGTATGACACTTAAATACGGGTCCTTTGATAACCGCAGCTGTTTCGCTATCAGGATTAATATTGAGGTTTTTATGTTATCGTGGACTTATTTCATGTTCTTAATGAGTTCTGCTTCTTTTATTCTCTTTGATTCTGGGATTATGTACAAGAGATACCATTCGCTGTGTTTTTGCTGGGTGATATCGATCTGGTTATTAGTGCCATGGGTGATATTTTTTTGAAGCGATCGTTTTATGTCTTGTGAATTCTTAGTTACGAGTTATTGTATGTAACCTAAGCGTAGAATGTTGCTATTACATAAAATAAAAGAATCTACTGAATAAAAATGTAGATTGAATACACTCACTGAGAATGAACGCAGTGCTTAAACTACTAGTTCTAGAAGCATGATATTTTACAAAAGTATAAGAAGAAAGGATATTTTAAATTCATATTAGTATTAAATAATGGTTAAAAATTTTGAATGATTTGTTTAGAATTTCATTATTTTGCCCCGGGAAATCTTATCAGGCACACGGCATGTACCAACTAAAATCAGAAACACTCTTTTCATATAAAACTATTTTCATCATAATATCTACATTTCTCGTTTCACTACCAACTGATTTCATTCAAGTTATATAGTAAGTATACAGTCAAGATACACATTACGTCATAAAAATAGACTAAACCTACCAAGCTCTAAGCTAACAATGCATTCAACAAGTACTCTAGTCAAAAGTTTAAAATAAATTGCCGGAAATAATTAAAAAGGAACAAAAATTTAATTCATTTATTAATAAGTTACAACAATTTTTATTATATAAATGCTATTATACGATTAATGAATATCTAAATGACAAATTTTAAATTAATACACATGTATTTTTATTTTTTATTTTAAGTATTGTTACTTAATACCAACTAATTAGAAAAATTAAAGCCCTCTTTCGCTCTCCTACTTTGTTGTGCCTTATCAGGGTCCATATTTATATACCTAGCTTTAAGCCCTCTGTAACATCTTTTATACAATATGGAATGCAAAATAAATAAATATGAAATATGAAAGTTCTGTTTCATATCTCAGTAGTCTCTCAAAGCAGCATCTCAACCAATTTGACATGAAGTGCACTGCATTCCACAATCTCCACATTCTAAAAGCTCCACAAAATATCTAGATTTAAAACTACCTTCTCACATTTTCTTGCTCAGTTTAGACATGTGACGACATATATACAGGTTGTTTGGTAGAAAGATTGTCACAATGTCATATGGGATCGAAAGTTATAATTATCCTAGATTTCACCCATAGACCCAATGTCTCACGTCGCACGGTAATTGAGATATTATTTTCTTTCGAAATCCCACCGGCGATTCCTCAAACTTTTTAGTTGTTAAATTACGCAAACTTTTTGCTTTTGCCTAAAATATTCATTTTCTTCCAAGAAATAAGGTACCAAAGTCTTTAAAGTTAATTAAAGTTTTTTTTTTATATTTACTAAAAGAAAATCTGTGCTAGCAAATGACACTTCAATCCCTCAAAATTTGTGTCGGTCTGTCTTCTAAACACTCTGTACCTAGGTACAGTTGTGACGTCATAACGTAGGTACAGTGGCGACCTCATTACGGATGCGTGCAAATAGGCCGCCAAACAGTCTTCGTGTTTTGTTTGAGTTTCAGAATTATCTTGAGGCATGTCTACGGGTTTGTCTGTGGAAAGGTACCTAAATAGTTTGGAGACATGTGATATTTGGATGTTTAAAGGTCAAGGAAAACGAAATGTATACTTATTGTGTAACTGTTTTGCAGAAGAATTGTTGAGCAAAACAAACGCTAGAATGTCAGTAATACACGCAGAGGTTTTCGCAAATGAACTCCTCAGAGAACTGTTATTGCCGAAAGGTTGGTGTGTCTGTGCTGCAAATATATAAAAAAATAAAAAGCTATTTATGGTTCCACTACTGGGTAAAAGTCTCCCCCAAGTTCATCCGGGTGTTCTTTTCCCTCGCCGTCTCGAGCCAGTCCATATGTCATCTATTGTCATCTCGCCATTTTTTTTCTAAGCCGGTGTCATCGCCTAACCTCGTCAGGATCATGTTGTAGACTTTAAGTGAATTGCTTTTCAAAACTCATACGCAATTTTTCACTAACCTCATATTTTTGTTTTTTTTTCGAAAAAAAAATTCTTCAGGCAAAACTTCTTTTGCAATTAGCAGAGTACTTGGAAAGGTCAGCATTATAATATGTAGAAAACCTAGAAGCTCAAGTGCTACCCTCTAAATCTATTACCTAGGCCAGCAGGATACCTAGACCCCTTAATTCCCTAGCTAAACTTGCATATAGCTGTCTCATAAATCGTCCAAGATTTCGGACAGCGAATTAATTAATTTATGTAAACTTAGTTCAGTAACTAGTTGTGAGTGAGCGTTCTTGAATGTTCGGTCATTAATCCTCGCCGTCCGGGTGCTGCGGCCAAGTTATTGCACCGTTTGAGATTCAAGGAGGCTGGTAATGGTTTCAGACTTGTCTATGGTCTTGTCTTAATAAGATTTTGAATTAAGTTTTGTTCAAGTTTGTGGTTTATAAAGAACATAAATAATAATAAATTGTGTCCACATTCTACAGATTTTTTTTTCTTGTTCATTTCTCAAAACTTACAATGATATTTTCCTATGTTCTATTATGTGTACCTACTTTTTTGCCAGCCTGTTAAGTGTCCCACTGCTGGGCATAGGCCTCCCCCTTCTCCTTCTAAACCAAGCTCTCTGTCTTGTGCGATCTCTGGCCATGTTCGCCCCGCAAACAAGATCAGATCGCCACACCACCTTTGCCGCGCTGAGTACCTATAAACAATAAAATCAGTATTTTATGCAACGGTCTATCAATTTATGTATAATAGGGATAGGGATGATGACTGACTAAACAAAATATGATTCTTTTTAGTCCGTCAGTTAGATTATCTAAAAATATTAAGTAATTTTTTATTAATTTGATAAAACAAAAATGTTTTATCAAATTAATAAAAATTGACGAAGATAACACGTGTCAAAGATCACGAGGGGGCTTGTGACGTCACATTAGAGTAAAAACTGTACTCAAATGTGGCTTGTGACGTTACAAGATTTTTCAACGCACTGTATCGTCTTCATTTTTTGTTTACGTGAAAAAAGAAAAAATATGTGTCCAATATTTTTTTGAAATCTATCTGACGGACTAATTAGATTTTTTTGTCATCTACCCTATTATTGGTCTAGTTAGTGTTCGATTTTGAATCGTAGCTCCCTATTTCTATGTTAAAGACTTGGGTTTTTTATATATCAATATATAAAAACCCAAGATGCACAGTCTGTAGTACAATATTTTTTTTTTTTGGAAATTCAATTTTACGCGGATTGTTTAAAGTTGTTTTTACAAAGCAGTGTGCAAAAAGCAATTAAATTTTACGTTACGCGAGCGACGTGTGACTAATTGAAAATAGGCGCACAATTACTAATTGTGCCTGTATTTTATGCGGACGATTTTGAGACGAGTGTGTTATTATTTTATTATCTTAGGTTTTTTAAATATCAATGGTTAAAGGTCTTTATTCTACATAGTTTTTGTGCAATATCAACCCAACCACACACTAGGTACCTATGTATTGTTCATTGTTTGTTCTATTTTTGTTTTATGTTATTAATTATGTTTTTCTATATTCAGCCCATTTTTATTCAAACTGTAACCCAGTCATACATTTCGGTTACAATGTTTACGAATATCATTGAACCCAATATATATGCCACGTTTACATGAAAACGCAGTTCAGTGAGATCAAAACAAAGGGTACAGTCTATAAAAGAGTTTGTTTATGGAAGTACATAATACTTTTTCCTTTGCATGACATCGAGACTGTAACCCCCGAAGGGTTAGACAGAGGTGTACTATCGCGGACACTCCCGCCTGATCACCACTAAGCTAATGTTTGCTTGCACTCGCAACATAGAAACGCTCTCTAGCCCCGCCCCGTTGACTTTGTATAGAAATAATGAATGAAAGACAATACCGATCGGCCCAGCGCACTGACGACGCACGCCAAACGAGAGTTATTGTTATTTTGCGCGCCAAATTGACGCTTTCCTTATAGGTTTAAACAGTGGGGGGGGGGGGGGGGTGGCCCGGCGCCTCCGGATGATTTAAGCGAAAAAAATGTTAACTGATCAGGCGGAAACGATCATGACTGTACCTAATAGTACACCCACATTTCACCAGTTAGTAGTAGTTAGTAGTAGTTATGTTTAAGTCCCATGTAATAGGGGGCGAGTCTATTGCCATCAACCGAGCACAAATTCAAACTCCGTAGCTGTTACTGACTACTGCGTGCTGTTACTATTCCTGAAGGAAAAACCCAATAACACTTTGCTCGACCTGGGAATCGAACCCAGGACCACGTGCTCAGTAGTTGCGCTTGCGACCACAAGACCAACGAGGAAGTCTTTTTCTTTTGTTTCTGCTTATTCTAATTATGCCTTGTTATTGTTATTTTATGGAGACATTTTCATGCACATTTGCAAAAATTACGAATACACGAGTCGTCCCAAATCTTTAAAACAGTCCACATTTCAAATCTCAACTTTCCAGTATTTTCTTAAGTAAAACCATTTTTCATCAAGTGAACCGTCTATTTGCTTATTTAAAACCCCAAAAGAAACCAATAAGCTGTACGACACAATAGCAAAAACATTTCATAATACCAACAGCAAAAAAGGAAGTACCACTCGCTAAAATGAAATCACTCGCAAATGAAAATCACATTAGCCGACTGTACTTTTTTCTCTATACAGTGTACATTCGCATTCGAAATAGACTTTTGTCATAAAGTGATGACGGTGCTGGGTTGCTGACTGTATTCGAGTTTATTTACATAATTCAATTTTGTTTAACGCATGCATAGTCGGGCTTATTCGACGATTGTTGGTAAAGCACTTGATTGTTGGTGTTTATTTTTTATTTTAGTTATAAGTTTTGTGTTTGCCAAAATGGAAAATAATGAAAAGACAGGATTTTGGTCTTTTTATTTTTGTGTTTTGTGCGTGTAACTCGGAGAAACTATATCAGTATTTTTTAAATAACAAAAATCTAAGATTGATTTACAGACAATGTACCTACAGAATAAACCGCTAGGCCTACAAGCCTGGGGTGCGAAGTCAGAAGTCCTCCACGTGTGTCCGGCGGCTGCTCGTCCCTCTCGATACGTCTGGAGGGAAGAGCAGCGGCTGGGCCGGTGCACCCCGGGCGCGGCAGTATCCTTCTCCGGGGAATGAGAGGAAATGAGAATTTCCTCTTATCCCTCGGGGAGTGGTACTGCCGCGGCCAATTATTCTGACATGGGTGGGGTCCGACCCGGACCAAGGTGCGTTCCTTTGCGTGCCCCTCTGTTTAGCAGAGGGCATAGCAGAGGAGTGAGGGCGGGCTCGGTGTGCACTTACCCTGCCTCCGAGCAGACAGAGAAGGATCGTCCTCCTCTGTCACCGCCGGTCTCGTAATCCCACCGTCGAAGTGTCGTGGATCAAGTCTCGCGGCTTCGACAGGGACCGAGGGTCTTGGCTTAACCGCCCGGACCGCGAGGTAGACAACCTCTATAAAAAGTTACCCCGAATCCCAAGCGGCGACGCACCGCGAGGGGATGTATGGCTGACGGGTGTTCCAGAGAACAAATCAGTCGCTAGTGCGCTCCTCGCCAGGGTACCTGCAGACCCCCTGGCGAGTAATAAATACTTTAAATCTGCCCTTCTAGGTACAGGGGTCTCTGCCTAGTAAGGAGTATATTTCCCCCATACTCGTGGGTTCAATTATGGAAGAAGCAAATAACCAAAAACCAACCGCCGGCAACGGCAAAAAAGAGGAGAGGAGGGATGCGGCATCGGAGTCCGACGCCGCATCCAGCGATGTGAGCGCGGGAGGCTCAGAGAGCTCCCGCTGCGTGAGGACCGGGACTGCTGCGGAGAACAAAGAGTTGTTCCGCAAGCGGTCCAGGAAGGAGGACGACCAAGCGTCGTCATCGGAGGGAGAGCTGGCCTCTGCCCGGAAGATCCCCACTAGCAGGCGCGGGGGGATCCGAGGCAAGAGGGCGGGCCTCTCTGCCTCCGAAAGGTCGGCCAGACTGGCCGAAGAGGGGCGCCACCCGGGCATTGCTCTTGGGTTTGGCGAAGAGGCAGGTGAACCTGGCAGCTCCGAGGCGGAGCGTAAGGCCAGGTTCGCAAAGGAGGTGGAAGCCGCGATAAGGGGAGTGGCCTTGAAACAGAAGACCTCTTCTAAACTTAAGGCCATACCCGGGGCTTCCGCCTCCATTATGGCGGCAGCGGAGGCCAATTTTGGGGGACCTCCTCCTCCTCGTCCTCCTCCTCCTCCTTCGGTGGATGGGGAGGAGTTGTCCAAACTGCGGGCGGAGGTAGCTCGCCTGTCGGCCGCCACGGAGGCTCTCCAACAGGAGAACGCCAGGCTACTAGCAGACCTGGCCAGTCTGCGGGAGTCTGGCTCCTGCGTGGCGCCTCAAAATGGGGGCCAGACGCAGCGGCCCAGCCAGCCCGAACCGGTGGAGAACCAGGTACTGAACCTGGTTCGGAAGGAGCTGGCTTCCTTCCAGGCGCGGTTCTCCGTCCTGGAAGGAATTGTCCTGCCCTGGCGGCCAGTAAGGCAGCCACGGGCCCGAAGGCGGCCTCATATGCGGCTGCCACGGCTGGCGCACCCGGATCGGGGCCGTCCAGCCGGCCCTCCAGCACAGCAGTGGTGGCTCCTCCCCCAAAGCCGGCTCCGGCGAAACCGGCGCCGGCTAAGAAGGCGTCCAAGGGGAGGAAGGGAAAGGCGGCTGCACAGGCGGTGACTGTGCCGGCGCCAGTCCCAGCAGCGAGTGGGCCGGCGCCGGCAGCACGTCAGCCGCCGCCGCCGACATCGCCCCCCCAGCAGCCCCCTACACCTCCCACGGCTGAAGCCGGATGGCAGGTGGTCGGAGAGAAAAAGAAGGGGCGGAAGGCGGCCAAAAAGGCCCGAGATAAAGAGCGGCAGCGCCAGTTCAGGGCGCGGAAGAGCGCGGCTAGGCTCCGCGCCCCGAAGACCGCGGCTGTAGTGATCACACTACAGCCGGATGCGGAAAAGAGGGGCGTGTCCTACCGCGACCTGCTGGCGAAGGCAAAGGAGGCGGTGGACCTCGGGGAGCTCGGGATCACCGGGGGCCTCCGGCTGAAGGTCACAGCGACGGGGGCTCGCATGCTGGAGATCCCCGGGGAAGCCAGCGGCTCGTCCGCTGACGCTCTGGCTGAAAAGCTAAGAGCGTCCCTAAACGCGGACGAGGCCCGAGTGTCCAGGCCCGTCAGATGCGCAGACCTGCGCATCCTGGGTCTGGACGACTCCGTGACAAAGGAGGAGGTGGTGGCCGCCGTCGCCAGGTCCGGTGGGTGTCCTGCTGAGCAGGTCAGGGCAGGCACCCTACGTCCGGACCCCACGGGCATGCATACCGTTACGGTATGCTGCCCTGTGACGGCGGCTAAAACTATTGTGGAGGGCCGAAGGCTTCTGGTGGGATGGGTGTCAGCGCAGGTAAAGCTGCTGGAGCCCAGACCTCTGAGGTGCTACCGCTGCCACGTGGGACACCACGTGTCAGTCCGGTGCGCCTCGGAGGTTGACCGCAGCGGTCTGTGCTTCCGCTGCAGCCAGCCCGGGCATGTGTCCGCAGCTTGCTGCGCCACGCCGCACTGCGACGCATGTGCGGCGGCTGGCAAGCCGGCCGACCACCGGGCTGGGAGCAAGGCCTGCGCTCCGCCCACCAAGGCCAC
Source organism: Xestia rhomboidea (assembly GCA_963853795.1). Lineage (NCBI taxonomy): Eukaryota > Metazoa > Arthropoda > Insecta > Lepidoptera > Noctuidae > Xestia > Xestia rhomboidea. The sequence continues at coordinate 18,619,365 of OY970759.1, forward strand.
TAGGGGGAAGGGAAGGCCCTCCACCGCCACCGCCACCGTCGCCACCGCCGCAGCCGCAACTGCCGCCGCTGCCGCTCCCGCTGTCGTCGCCACAGGGGGGCCCTCACAGGGAGCTAGGGAGGAAGCGTTGATGGAATGCCAATAACGGCTCCACTTCGCTTCCTCCAAGCGAACATCAACCACTGCGCCTGTGCTCAGGATCTGTTGCTCCAGAGCATGGCGCAGTGGTTGATCAACATCGCTGTGGTCGCTGAGCCGTATTTCGTCTGGCCCAGGGAAGACTGGGTGGCGGACCTATGCGGCTCAGTGACCATAGTGTCGTCGGCCGCCGCCGGCACCCCGACCCTTGAAAGTGTCAGGAGGGGTCGGGGGTGCGTAGCAGCCCGGTTCGGGGAGATTGTCGTAGTGGGAGTCTACTTCTCCCCGAACCGAACTCTCGCCGAGTTCCACAACTCTCTCGCAGAGTTGAGTGTCGTCGTCGGAAACCATTCCCTCCCCGTGCTTGTCCTCGGGGACTTCAATGCCAAGAACTTGGCTTGGGGTTCTCGTTGCACAGACGTGCGGGGAAGGATGGTGGAGGACTGGGCCCTGGAGAGGGGCCTGGTCGTCCTAAATCGGGGTTCTGTCGCCACGTGTGTGAGGATGCGGGGCGAGTCGGTGGTGGACATCTCGTTCGCTAGCCCCGCTCTGTCACCGCGTGTCGTTGACTGGCGCGTCATGGAGGGGGTGGAGACCTATTCCGATCACCGGTACATCCGGTTCGACGTCTCCACCCAGACCTCAAGCGCGCCGGTCCAACAGGCCCCGAGTGGTCCGCGTTGGGCGCTGAAGCAGCTGGACCGGGAGCTCCTCCTGGAAGCCTCGATCGTGCAGGCCTGGGTGACATCACCGGACAGGCCTGCCGACGTCAATGATGAGGCAGGGTGGTTCCAGGAGGCCATGTCCGACATATGTGACGTGGCAATGCCCCGAGTCCGGCCAGGAAGCGCCCGGCGTCAGGTGTACTGGTGGTCGCGAGAGCTGACGTCCCTACGGGAGGCGTGTGTGGCTGCGCGACACCTGTACGCCAGGCACCGCAGGCTCCGCATTCGCCCACCGAATGCGGCAGCCATTGAGGCGGAGCTTTATGAGGGCTACAGAGCGGCGAAGACCACCCTCCGCGAGGCTGTCCTGCGGGCCAGGGACCTGGCCCGCGAGGAGATGCTGGGGGCTCTCGACAGAGATCCGTGGGGGCGCCCTTACAAGATGGTGCGGGATAAACTCCGCACCTGGGCCCCCCCGCTGACGCAGAGTCTCCGGCCTCAGCTCGTGGAGGACGTGGTGAGCGCTCTGTTCCCCTCGCGAGGGGAACACCCGCCCCCGCCTATGGCTCCGCCGGCTGCGGTGCCGGAAGCGGACCACCAAAGCGACGACGACGACGCTCCTGAAGTGACCGGGGTAGACCTGAGAGTGGCGGTACGAAGGCTAGGTGCCAAAAATACCGCCCCGGGACCCGACGGCTTGCCTGGCAAAGCCTGGGTCCTGGCCTCGGAGGCTCTCGGGCCCCGACTAGAAGGGCTCTTTAGCGCATGTTTGGAGAGAGGCCAGTTCCCGCTTCGTTGGAAGACGGGGAAGCTGGTCCTCATTCGGAAGCCGGGGCGCCCGGCGGACTCTCCGTCCGCCTACCGGCCCGTGGTGCTGCTCGACGAGGTGGGCAAGCTCTTTGAAAGAATAATTGCAAACCGCCTCGCCGAGCACCTTGCGGGTACGGGGCCGGACCTTGCGGAACACCAATTTGGTTTCCGCAAGGGGCGCTCTAAGGTGGACGCCATCATGCGCGTGAGAGCCCTCACGACGGGGGATGCGGTGTCTCGGGGTGGGGTTGTCTTGGCGGTGTCTCTCGACATCGCCAATGCCTTCAACTCCATGCCCTGGAGCTGCATAAGGGAGGCACTCCGGTATCACCGGGTGCCGACCTACCTCCGTCGAGTGGTCGGGGACTACCTGGCGGACAGGTATGTCATCTACCCCGGTCGCAGTGGAGACTGGAACCGGCGAGAGATGTCGTGCGGTGTTCCGCAGGGATCGGTTCTAGGCCCATCCTTGTGGAACATCGGTTACGACTGGGTGCTGCGCGCCGACCTCCCAAGCGGCGTCAGCGTTGTCTGCTATGCAGACGACACGCTGGTGCTGGCACAGGGGAGGTCGCACGAGGCGGCGGCCGAAATAATGACACGCGGGGTTGCGATAGTCGTTGAGAGGATCCGGCAACTGGGTCTCGAGGTGGCATTGCACAAGTCCGAGGCCATGTGCTTTCATGGGCCTCGGAATGCGCCACCTCCGGGATCAGCAGTGACGGCGGGAGGGGTATCCATCGGCGTCGAGTCGACGTTAAAGTACTTAGGTCTCGTCCTCGACAGCCGGTGGAACTTCGCGGAGCACTTCCGACGTTTGGCCCCTAAACTGGAGCGGACAGGGGCTGCCTTCAGGCGGCTCCTGCCCAACCTGGGGGGGCCAAACGCCTCCTGCCGGAGGCTCTACGCGGGAGTCGTGCGGTCCATGGCCCTCTACGGGGCCCCGGTGTGGGCGCGTTCATTGAGGCAGCGAGCTGCCAACCATTTGAACGCGCCCCAAAAGGTGGTGGCCGTAAGGCTGATCCGGGGGTACCGCACGATATCCCGCGAGGCGGCGAGCCTCCTTGCCGGATTGCCGCCATGGGATCTGGAGGCGATAGTCCTCGCGCGCCTACACGAGTGGCGCGCGGAGGCGCTACGCCGGGGGGAAACTCCGCTGCCGCGGCAAATTGTCGCTCAGCGGACGGACTTCCGGCGGGATCTCATGGCGGCATGGAGAGAGCGACTGTCGCAACCCCGTGCAGGGCACGCCACGATAGTGGCGGTAAGTCCCCTCTTTGAGGAGTGGCTGGAGAGACGCCACGGCGTCCTCACCTTCCGCCTGACGCAGGTTCTTACCGGACACGGATGTTTCGGTAAGTTCCTGCACCGAATCGGGTGGGAGGAGACGCCCGGGTGTTTCCATTGTGAGGATCGACCGGAGGACACGGTGGAGCACACGGTGGAGGTGTGCCCTGCTTGGGTGGAGCACCGCCGTGTCCTCGAGGTGTCGATCGGCGGCGGCGACCTCTCGCTTCCGGCCCTGGTTCGTGCCATGGTCCGGAGCGAGACGGAATGGGACGCCGTCACCTCCTTCTGCGAAGCAGTCATGCTAGCGAAGGAGGTGGCGGAACGTGAGAGGGAGATATCCTCACGTCCCGGCCGCCGCGGGAGACGCCCCGGGCGTCGGGGGCCACGTGGTGGCTTCCGGCCACCGTAGGCGCGGGCCTGTGGACGGGGAGCTATGGGCTAGCTCGCCGTCCGTCCGTCTCATGACGACAGGCCGTGTCGACGGCGCGTTCGTGTTCCACGCGCGCCTCAAAGAGAGTCAGCAACCGTGAAGGGGTCCGCAAGGGCCGAAGCCTGCCGGGGCTGCGGGACTATTCGAAAGAGATACCGTGGTCCCGGAACACAAAGGGCGATGAAGGAACATGGATGGGTTTTAGTCAGTAAAAGTCTGACACTCCCTCCCGCTCCGCCCAGAGCGGGAGAAGTCATTTGATGATTTCCCATCCGAAAAAAAAAAAAAAAAAAAGGCCTACAAGCCTGACATTTTGCAGATAATTTCCTTTTATTACTGAAGTGATAATAACGGAAGGAATTAATTAATTAATTTATAAAATCTATCTCATAGAAGGGTTGAATGACAAATAAGCAAGTTCTTTATTTTTGCCGATTGGAACACCTTCTGAACGCATCCAGCTCATGGTATCAAAATTATCCGCTCCTGATTTTATATACACTTTTCAAACACAAATCTGAAATACACATGACCATTATGCCAACAGAAAAAGAACAAATCTTAAAGCTTTCAGGCTGGACTAGTGGCTAGCGGTTTTAAAAGGGGAATTCAGCAGGGCTATTACGTATCTTTCTGATATCCAGTGACTATCAAGCTTCGGTTGTACACCGAACTTTGATGACAACCGTGAATGTCATAATATTGGTATTACGTATCACACTGAGTGGATATCACTTTACGGTGACTAACAGGGTCATACATAATACAAAACTAACCTTTTGACAGTTACTATCATTTCGAGCTGTCAACAGAGATACGTAATAGCCCTACTGGTTACCCTTTCCGCTAGCTGCTTTCAACTGGTGAAAGGCCTTAGCCCCCTCAAAGATAGCTGAATCAACCTATAATACTATAACTAATTCCAAAGTCAAACAAAGGCTTTAACTGTCCTACCAAGCACACGACAGTGAAAACATTTGATCTGCCAAAACCCGCCTTTATATCTACGTCAGAAAGGTGCTTTCATGGTGGCTAATTGTTACCACGCGTTGCGGTTTCAGTACCAGACAGGCCTCCAGAAAGGAAATGCCTTAACAAAGTTAAGGGTGCACTAGCAACAAAATTTGTTTGTTTCACATTGCGCGGTTAGACCGTGCATTATTCTATTAGGGCCCGTACCGCAGGGTAATGGATATGGAAGCTGCTAAACTATCTGCCTCATGAGTTTATAACAAACTGTGTTTGGAGTTTGTGGGCTTTCAGGGTTACACGTGGAAAGGAAATTGTAGCAGCGTTGCGTTGTGAAAACACGAATATCTTTGCCAAAGGGCAACTTGGAGTTTGACAAAGTATAGAGAGCGTGTAGTGCCATGCGAACCTATACATAGTGAGTTTGGTTATGTCAGCCGTGCCTCGGAAAGCACGTTAAGGTGGATGCTCCAGGGTAGCCCGCAAAATTCAAATTTTCTTACGTTTTTTTGAAATTTTTTGACAAATTTCGTGTGCTACCCTGGAGCATCCACCTTAAGCCGTTGGTCCCGGCTGTCATATGTAGATCTTTGACAGTCGTTACAGGTAGTCAATGGCCCGAAAGTCTGACAACCAGTCTTACCAAGTGGTACCGTATTACCAAGTACTAACTGGGTTACGGAGATCAAATCCAGTCGCTCCATGTAAAATACTGGTATTCAGTTGCATCCGGTTAGACTGGAAGCCGACCCTAACAAATTTGGGAAAAGGCTAGGCAGAATGATATAGCTGCGATCTATTCTCAAGTACTGGTACCTATATAACCCAATAAGCCAATGTATACTTAAACGCAGTACCTAGTACAGTGGGATCATTCTTAGGCTGTTCACACACTCTCGTGCTTCTGCTCAATTGAAAAACGTGACGATGAATAATAAGCAGTGTGCTCTAGCGTTTATTTCGTAAACAGCGTGTGATCCCCTTGTTGTGTACATGACCTAATAAGGGAGGAACATAATGTACTTACTTACTTGTTGCTTGTATTTGAAGCGTCTGGGATAAAGACAAACAAACCAAAGGCAAGATAATATCACGCTTATATGTATCGATAGGGTAGGCAGAGATGGATATACCATTCTGCCAGTTTTGTTAGTTATGTGTCAGTCTTATTGAATGGGGAGCAAAGCCTCAATACCAAGAACTGAGCTTAGTACTCAAACTCAGGGCTGCTGCGGAGCTAACTCAAACTCAAAGCATTTATTTTAATTAGACCATTACGGCACTTTTGAATGACAAAAATACAAAAAAAAAGCATAGCTACAGTCACAGACACAAGGCATAATAACTTGAGAAAGTACTGTAGTTGCCCATTCTCTAGCGTAGATCTCTATGGAGAAGAACGGGCTAGAAACTCCATGGACACTCTTTTAAATCAAAATATTGTTACAAAATCTTGGTTACATCATTCATGTTGAGATTATGCAGCATATAATATAATGTGAGAACGATGTAGAAAGACGTGCACATTTAGAGCGTCCAGAGTAAAATATACCATACTCGGAAAGTAAAGATGAGGATTGGCGATCTATGAAAGTAGTCAGTATTGTGCGAGATTGATTCACATCTATTTTCACATAGTTACATTACAATAGTTATTTGAACATGACATGTATCAAAAGCAGAAAAGATTTAAGGGACGTAAAAAAGTTTGTCCGCATCGCTGTCAAAGGCGAAAGTGCCCAGAAGCCTGACAGCATTACCCCGTTGGATGGCAAAGATGATTCTTTGGCCGAGAAATAAGCCAGCTTATAAAGGGTGTAAAAAACCTCTTAACGATGCCGAAAGGCACTTGTTTTCTTTGTCATTGCAATCATTTTTTTGTTCTACACCATACCTGGGAACCTTCTAGTTACGGAGATATTGGGGGTCAAAGTTCCTACTTTTTGACAACTTTTTTTAAAATAAAAGTTTTTAATGTAAGATTTTTACTTTAAACACCTCCACGACCCACGTACTATTCAATCCATCCATCAGCACGGTTTGAGTGCGTTACATTGAGTTCTACAACAAAAAAATAAAAGTCGTTTCCCAGCAATAATATTTGCGTAAAGTTAGTTAGATGTACGTGTGTGTGTGTGTCCTTAGTTTGATGTACAGAATGCTTGGTTGACGGCTTCGTGATGAGGTTGTTTACACCCTGTATTTTTAAGTATTTAATTATTAAATATTCAATTATTTTAGGACTGTATAGTAAATAATGTATTAATTTTATGAGAAAGTATTAACTTTCAAAGTTAATACTTTCTTAAATCTTTAAATCGTTAAATCTTTCTTTATTCGTAGTTAATGCTTTAAAAACACACTTACTTTAAGTGTGTTTTTAAAGCATTAACTACGAATTTATTAAAATTCGTAATTATTTCGCCAATATCCTTTCTTTTAAGACTAGACATACTTACCACAGAAAATAAAAGACAAAATAATATGGTAAAGTAGAAAAGTTGCCTCTTGCAATATAAACTGGCATAACAACAGTAGATATTTTATATATCCGCCGCAACAGTACTCAAAGCCATTAATATCCCAAATCATAATAAAAAAACGAAATCCATATAATATTTATTAGCTCGGATACGACCTACATAAGCCTAATACATTTTATCTCGTTTGGAGCGCGCGCGAAACAGTTAATTAAAAATCGATATTAGGCTTGCGAAGCCGGTAGCTAATTGCTGACTCAGGTAGACTTGCCTCGGGATAGTGTACTGTTTTAGATGGGTAATATTTAGTTAGTGTGAGAGGTGATAGCGACTCGCTAAATAATTACAGCCGCGCGGTCCAATCTTCAGGTTAAGCCACGCTTGCCAGGCTTGGTCAGTGGATGGGTGACCACCCATTACATACCGAGTTTCCTCCGTACCTCGGAAAACACGTTAAACCGTTGGTCCTGGCTGTCAATTGTAGATCTTTGACAGTGGTTACAAGTAGGCAGTGGCCCGAAAGTATGACAATCAGTCATACCAAGGCTTATCGTAATTACCTAGTACTAACTGGATTGTGGAGGTCAGATAGGCAGTCGCTCCATGTAAAATACTGGTATTCAGCTGCATCCAGTTAGCCCACCCCAACATGGTTTGGAAAAGGCTAAGCAGCCGATGATAATAACAGCAGTTAGTTTAACGAATGAATAAACAAAACGTTCAATAAAATTCTTATATCTACATAAGATTAAGCAACAAAAAACCTTGATACAAACAACATTAAAATGTACAGCATCAGTGATTTACAAGAAAATAAATTTTATCCCTCATTTTACAACACCAATCTTATAAAAAAGTTTTACAGTTTAACTTTATGATCAACCCTTTATTTACGAGCTCATAAAATCACGATACGTTTTCTTATATCACAAAGACACTTCGTTGTAACGGTCAGCCGTAACGTATGCGTAAAACCACAGTTAGATTCTCCAGTCGCAGTCTTGACTGATACATTTGCTTAAAGAGTGTCCTGTTTGAGTTTTCCTTCTACACGTATTGAGGTAACTAAACAATTCCAAGTATCTCACGTAGTAGACACAATAGTTAAACAATGGCGTCTCGACCAAATCGGTCATTTGACAGATCATGATTGTCCTAAGCCTTTTAAGTTAATAAAGTCTAAACTAAAGTAGCTCTGTGTTTCTATGAAGGTGTTAAAGTTTCGAGGTTTTTAATAATACATTACAGCTGTGCAGTCAGATTCAGATTCAGATTCATTTTATTTATTAAAAAACATAGGTACATTATCAGTCATCATCTGTCTAGACTTTTCCTAACTATGTTGGGGTCGGCTTCCAGTCTAACCGGATGCAGCTGAATACCAGTATTTTATATGGAGCGACTGCCTATCGAACCTCAGTTAGCACTGGGTAATACGATACTCCTCGGTAACACTGGTTCTCAGACTTTCAGGACACTGACCACCTGTAACGACTGTCAAAGATCTACAAATTGTGTTGTGATACATGACAACTAGTAAAGGACAATAATCAATTTATCCCACAGTTTACTTAAATTCATGAGTACAAATTTAATATCAAGACCAGGAGTCAGGAACGTCAGGAGTTTCATCCACCAAAAAAAAGACAAAGTTTTGCGTGAAAATTAATTTCTCGCAAGACATATATGTTGGAAATAAACATATCTGCCCAAGCTAACCGGCTACATCATCATTATCATTCGATTGCCCTAATTCCAATTTATTTGGTGTCGGCAGCATGCAGTCTTCTTATTCCATACTTCATTATTACTCGTCATCTCATTAGACGACCATTCTTGCCATATCACCCTTTACACAGTCCGTTCATCGTTTCTTTGGTCTTCCACAGTCATGCTCAAAACTAAATTGCTACATATTTCTGAAAATAAAAACTGAAAATAACGATGCAACAAAACTTCCCGAAGTGAACAATGAGTAAGCGTCTTTTATCGCGCGATACCCGAGCTGAGCCGTTACCAACTAAAACTTCCAGATCGCAAGATAAATAAGGTGGCTGCAATTTAAAACTGGGCTCCTTCACAGCACTTGTGCCAGTAACGTGCAACACTTGTGTGCAAGTAAGGCATCTGTTCTTCTGCGAGCGAGTAGCGAGAAGCGAGTAGCCTAGGGCTAGCAAATAGAAAAGAAGCGTTTGTTGACCGTGTCAGAGTTAACAGTCAGCGATAAAATATAGGTATCCACGAGGCCTACATTTATACTATGTTTCTTGAGCAGAGAGCAGTGATGTATTTTGTAAAATAGCTGTCGCTTTCTTGCAGCGGCGGTGGGACAAGTACCTTGCAAGTTTTGTTGCTTAGTAGTTTTCCAGGTGTCAGTTGAAACATTTGCTGGTTAATGTTGCTGCTTTCCGCGTTGGGAAAAATTGGGCCACTATTGAAACATATTTGGGTGTGCCTTTTGTATTTTTTGGGGTTTCTGTTTCAAAAATTCATGGTAAACTGAAAAATTTAAACGTCAAGCAATATTACCGTAAGGTACAGCGGCCACGCATTAGTGGTAAACAATATGTAGTGAGCTGGTCTGGCGTAGTACCATGTTTCAATATATTAATAAGCTACCTTGCACTATTAAAGGTGTAAAAAGACCCTTAATGAAGCCGAAAGGCACTAGTTCTATTGACTATGGTCTTGGGAACCTTCTAGTTACGGAGATATTGGGGGTCAACGTTCCAACTTTTTCACAAGTTTTTTTTATTTAATACTTGCTTTTAATGTAAGATTTTTACTTTAAAAACCTCCACGATCCCCGTACTATTCAATCCATCCATTAGCACATTGTTTTGAGTGTGTACGTTGAGTCCTAAAACGTGATTTTTCACCCCAAAAAAATAAGTCGTTTCCCAGCGATAATTTTTGCGTTAAGTTACTTAATTTGCATACAGAATGCTTGGTTGACGGTTTCGTGAAGGGTCCGTTTACACCCTGTATTTAGTACCTACTACTGCCGTACACGTTACCGAAATGTGTTTTTATTACTCTACTCTTCCTTTTTTCACTTCTAAAAGATCTCGTTATTAACCTTATTGAATACTAGCAGCCCGCCCCGGTTTCGCACGGGTATTTTAAGCTTGTGATATCTTTCGAATGGAATGTCCAAATTGAATAATTCTAAAAGTCATATAATGGTATTGAAGCAGGCTTAAATATGAAGTATTTATTTTGATAAGGATTAATTTCAAAGTATACATGAAAGACCTTTTATAGCGTTGGCATTTATATATATTTTTTTAAATGAAAAAATACTTATTGTGACATAACTATAATAGTTAGACATATGCTGTCGCGATATTTTTTGTAGATAATTATATGTTCTGCAAAGACAGAGTACATTATTTTGTTCTATAAACAATAATTTTCGCAGCGCACGCGATGTAAGAAAGTTTTTTGGTAATTTTTTTTTACACCTTGGGTTACATTATTGGTCAAGTAGTTTCGGAGCCAATTCAATGCAAACTAACAACAAAAAATCAAATCTTTCCTCTTTATAATATTAGTGTAGATTCATCTCATTAAAAACCATGAACCCGATTAAATATTATTTTATCACAATCTTTATCCATAATTCATGTAAATAAATTATAACCTGAGTCACGGTATTTTGTCCTTGTTAGCCTGATTTCTTTTGTGAACACAAGATTATAATCATCGGAGCTCGAATTACGGCAAAGAATGCAAAGTCACGGAGTTCGGTTGCCTTTCTTGAATTTCATTTGACAAAGTTAGGGGAAAAACTTTTGAAGTAAATAAAAATTCGTGATGTTGAAAGGAAAGAGTTTTAAGTTAATTTTCAGTGAAGTGCATGCTACTCTGTAATTGCAGACTGAATTACGTGACTTCTCGTGTTCTTGTGGTTTCTGTGCATTTTTTGTTTGCGATTTTATGTAAATCTCTATGCAGAAAAAAGCTTGCAAGCCTTTTAATTGTTGTCGTTAATTACAATCATCAAATCTTTTCAGACGGTAATTATTATGAAATTACACGAGTATATTAGTTTATTCATAAACCATATTTACACTATATAAGTACAAACTGCAACTAGAACTCTATATAACTGCAAAAATAAAACTAAACGTAAGTACCTTCATAATGTATACAACGACGTCAATAGACGTCAAAGTACTCTTCCGCGTCACTGTCATCCGGATACGTACCCAGAAGACTAGCAGCATTGTCACGTTGAATGGCAATGCTAATTCTTTGGCCAAAGAAAGAGCCAGCCCTCTGGTCACTCGAAGTGTCGACCAGTCGGTGAGAGATTTCCTTAAAAAGGAGACGCGCACTTGGACCCCATGACCCGAGCGTTTCGACCCCAAACGGCTCATAGCTGTAGTTACCAATAAGGTTACAGTATTTGCGCCGTTTGAGGATCTCAGCAGCCGCAGCAGCAGCGCCTGCACAGCCCGCCGTGCTTGCGAAGCGTGCGTGAGAAGGCGCATGATCGAATTAGAATGAATAAATGAAAACGAAGGATATTACCAACTGTTCAACGTGCGTGTCCAGCAAATTTTTGCAGTTTGCAGTTTCTACTTAACCTTGCGGGAATCGGGTTTCGCCTGTTCAATTCCGCATGCAATAAATGTTTCTATGGCCTACTATGGTAGTTGTTCCGGGTCTGGCTGTTTGTCTAACTAAGTCTGAATGTTTGTAAACGCACCCACGATACAAGAGAAATCGATACAGGAATAAAAGGCGTGACTTTATGAATGTTTTATTTGACATTTCAAACGAACTTAAAAAGAGTATAAGGCTCGTTTGATCATAGTTGACAAAAAAAACAATGGTCAAGAATTTATCAATATTCTATTCTTGCCTTATGCTTACCAATAAAACAATGATACACAACAGAAGCCAAAAACCATAACTGATGCAAACATCAATATGAAAATATATGAGCAGAGATCCTTGACTATAAAATTTTATAAGGTGTGCCTACAAAAAAGCTTTAATAAAACCGTATGGGCGATAAATGAAAATATTCACGTTCCATCGTTATTGGCACTTCTGAAGGCTCAGCCTTTACTTGAAACTCCTTGTAGGTACATAACATACCATCAAGCTAGAAGATTCTATGTTAAATTATGTACCTACTTATTATGTTGATTTGGTTGTGACGGAATATTTTGTATAGTGGCTGCTTCGACGGCTATGTCTGCGAATAAATAAAAAAAATATTGTCGTTCTTGTTATCTTACCGTATGCTAACTTAACTATGTACAGTCTTACTACAGTCTTACTACTAACTTAGTGGTTTATAAATGCTACTCTGCTAAAGCAAATGTAATAATTTTTGAAATGGTAAATAAATGAAAAAAAAAAAGAAAAAAAAATTTTTTTCCGCCTGATCAGTTAAAATTTATTTCGCTTAAATCATGCGGAGGCGCCGAGCCACGCCCCCTTAAAGATTAGGCCTATTAGGAAAACGTCAACTTTGGCGAGCAAAATAACAATATAACTCTCGTTTGGCGTGCGTCGTCAGTGCGCTCGGACGATCGGTATTTTTTCATTCATTATTTCTATACAAAGTTAACGGGGCGGGGCTAGAGAGCGTTTCTATGTTGTAAGTGAAAATTATCTTAGTTGTGATCAGGTGGGCGTGTCCTTGATAGTACCTACGTATAGGATAGGTATCTAAAATCATTACAAAAGAATGTAAAAAAATAATAAGAATGTGTTTTTCTAAACTAATCACAATTTACAACATTCGTGTAAATTAAACAATTTTTAACATTTTGGAATATCTACCTACTATTTTAATTTTTACACATTTTTAGCCAGCAATCAAGATAGGACAAAAAAAATGCGTACCCTTTTGGCATGGCATCCGAAAAATGGAAATAGAAAAAAAACATAAAAATAAGTTAAAATGTTCACGAAAAAATGTGTACTTACAGTATATTTTTAACGACAGACGACTTTTGTCATATTTCTTATAGCTTTCAAAGTCGACTCTATCACAATTCTATTCTACTTCATAAACGACTTACTACAAGTACGCTTACGAAGTGACGAAGTTGTAAAAGTTGCTCAGAAAATCTGGAACCGCATTTCTTCCTTTAGAATATTTAGTGAAACAGTTTCTACTGTGGAAGAAGTAGGTATTTAGGCAAACAGGAGGATACATATTTTTTTTTATTAGCTGACTTTGTTGGTGACTGTTTTTTCCTGTGGCTTCACTCGTGTCATGGCCGGATATTATTCCTCGGGAATGTTTTGAATACAGCCTGTGATAGTCGGGGATATTGTAGTTTCCCATTGGTGAAAGGTTTTTCAGACTCGGGTCAGTTGTTCCGAAGATGACCCCTTACATCAGAACTTAGAAACTTGACCTCTTTATAATATATAAGCACTTCGGCCGCGACTTCGTGCTCGCCTAATTTGCATGACATGAATATAATTTATAGCTTATATTACTCGGTAAAGATGTAGCTTTCTAATGGTGAAATAATTTTTAAAATCAGTTGAGTAGTTCTCGAGTTAAATCGTAACAAACACACAAACAAAAAATAAATATTTATAATATTATATTAGTACCTATAGACTAATATTAGTATAGACTAATATATGTAGAAGTTTAGTGACATTCTTCATAATAGGAAAATAAAATAATATGAGTTAGGTTACAATTCATCAAATGGTCACAAAGTGACCTCATAACGTTAACTGCATCTGTGACCATTTGAAGAATTTTAACGTGATTCTTATTATTATGATTCTGCAGCAATTTAAGGTCCCCAGGTGTGTAGTACTAGTAACCGGCGTGCGTGTATGAACGTGGAATAAGCATTTTGAGTATATCACGATCAGTCAAATGACCAATTTGGTCGAGACGCCATTGTTTAACTATTGTGTCTACTTCGTGGACAGATCATGGGGTATGTAAGGGTGGTTGTGGCATGGGAATAGACAGAAACTTAAAACAAAACCACCTGTGTTATATATAATATAATAATTATATGTATATACTTTCTGTCTATACTCATGGAAAAAAGCATGAGTTCATTAATTTGATTCACTTCATAGAAATCTTATTTTATAAATAAGTTCACTATTTATAGGTTTCATTTTCGAATTATAAATTAAACTGCCGAAATTATTATACGGCATGCTGTAACCCAAGGTAATTGTTTGTCGCAGTAAGTAAAAAATTGGCCTAATGTTACTTTACACTTAATTAAACTATTATAACAATTAAAAGACATGCCATTAACATAAACTGACATGCAAACATTCGATTTGAAAGCGACCTTTTAGCCAACATTATAAAAATGAACATAACATTAAAACATAATATCACGCCGATACCCCCGAAGAGTTAGGCAGAGGTGTACCTAATAGGACACCCACATTTCGTTAGTTATATTTAAGTCCCATATAATAAGGGAATAGGGTAGATGAAACACCAATCAATTGACATACTTTTTAAGAGCTGTCAAAACGCGGTTCTCTCATAGATTTTGTATGGCAACAGCACGCTGTGACGTCACTGTTTTGTCAACTCAATGACACAACTATTTTGATTGATTTCAAAGCAACTAAAAATATAATTTGGCAATTAATTGAAAATAAATCGGGTTTTCAAGCCCAAAATATCGTTTTTTTTTAGAGGTGGTGTCTTGGTATTATTATTTTATGAAGTCATCTACCCACCACCCCTCCTCACTTCATCAATCCAGCAGAACATCTTCCTCCTGGACAGGAACTGCAGTGGCCAATCAGGAAATCTCTTAACCATTTGCGGGCCCAGGTTGGCCGCTGTAGAAATAATCTGGCCAAATGGGGTATCACGTAGCCGTCGCATATACAATGTCAGTGTGGAGCCCCTCTGCAGGATATGCCTCACCTCCTTTCTTGCCCATCCTGCACAGCCACCTGCACCTTACAGGATTTAAACGAAGCCAACAACAGAGCTGTGCAGGTGGCAACATACTGGTCGGGTATTATTTGAGTCTATCGACACGCAAAGAAGAAGAATGAAGGGCAAGCCTATTTCCATCAACCAGGCGCAATTCCAGATTCCGTGACTGTTACTGAGAAATTCCTGATGGAAAAATCCAATATCTCTTTGCCCGACCCGGAAATCCAACCCAGAACCTCTTGCTCAGCAGTCGTGCTTGCAACCACTAGACAAAAAAAACATGTCGAAAATTAACATGTTACCACATTATTTTATTTCAAAGCAAGTAATAATTTAAGAAAAGTCAAAGCAATTTTAATGATTTGCCTCTCGCTGTTGGCACGAAACTCGTTTGAAACGCGAAAATAAACATGAGTAATTCATGGAGTTTCTACTGAAATTACAACCTAACGTTTCTCAGAATTTGCAAGCAACAATGCTTTACCTTACAACTTTACCAACACAAAAACTAACCTACATATATTAAAACAGAGTTTGTTTTTGCGTAAATTGCAGCACTTTGTTGTGCCCGTATCGAAAGCGTAAAGTACACACTTTGTCCACAGTTTTGTGGCGTGCGGCGAGCCTTATGTCTCGAATTTATTTCCAAAAAATGTGCAAAAATGCTTGTTTTTGGAGCTTTGTGTCTGTTTTTACTGAGCTTTATTTTGTCAAAGAATTGTTGCGTATGTTATAGAGCTTACTACTGAGGTTGGCCAAATTTATGGCTGAAAACAGGCTGACAGTGTACATAATATTAAGTACTGGTTAATCTAGCTTCGGGTGAAATTCTATCGGCTTTTTAACTTCGCTAACATTTGCAAAGTATCTACACATACGTACCAAATCAAGCCAGTCCTAACTACCATGCGACGTTTATCAATTTTCTATATATTTATTACACAGACATCTTAAACTCAACAAAAAATCAAAAGCATGTGACACCCATCAACCCGCACTGGGCCCGCACTGCGTGGTACATTATGACTTCATTAAAATGGCATTGGCATTGGCATTGGCATGCCATTTTGGCCATTAAAAATGGAGGACTGTGTTCCAGCCGTGGGCACTTTAAAGACTTGGTCTGAACTCCAAGGTTTGAATATTGTATTATTATATTTTCCTATAAATATGTAGCTATTGAAAAGCTCGAGGCTAAAACAACCGCTCGGGTCCTCCGTACCTTGGCAGGTTAGTACCGGCTCATTTTAAGATCTTGGACAGCCGTTACAGTTAGACAGTGCACAGTGGCCCGAAAGTCTGACAACCAGTCTTACCACGGGGTATAGTTTATATTTTATTTAGGGATAAAAACAGCAGCACAAAAATATGTAAAATAAACTAAAAACTTTAAATAAACTTCCACTGATCACTACATAAGATTAATGGTTATGATACATGAGTTAAAATACAATATGTTATAATTAAAAGAGAAACAAAAAAACAAATACACTATTAAAATAGAAAAGAAAAGAAAATTACGATGCTAATATAGATTCGACTACAAGCACCCTAAATATGTTAGCAAAAAAATATATCCATGCTTTCAAAATTATCGTTATAAGAATCCACAAGTTGAAGCAGAGGAGCGCGAGAACCAGCATAAGTGTACGCTCGAATCGAGCGTGCGACGGGGCGGGGTGTGCAGCGTTCATGTCAAACACATGCATTTTACTATACGTGTGTGGCCTGAGTAGACGCTCGCCGCAGCGTGCGAGTTTGCGTCTTACGGCAGAGCACCATGGCCACTCATTAAACGCGCTGTCGGCTCGCCGCCCCGCAGGACGCCCCGCCGAACGCTATTGCACCCAGGCCGTGCACTTGACAGTGACAGACTTGGCTGGTATTCGTAGTCAATATACGGTATGAGCGCGCTCATCTGCGTACTACTTGGAACAAGGTTCTCGGAATGTTGAGAAAGGATCGCCCCGCAGAACGCCCCACCGAACGCTATTGCACCCAGGCCACGCACTTAGAGTGACAGACTTGGCTGGCATTCGCAGTCAATATACGGTATGGGCGCGCTCGTCTGCGTACTACTGTTCTCGGAACAAGGAAACACAGAAAGTTGAGAAAGGGTTAGGTAGATAACGATGGAGTTATCCTATAATGTTATTTTTGTAGTTATTAAAAAAAATCAGACCTCTGTCCGAAGTTTGCTCACACGCCACTTCCCAAACTTCTGGGCAAAACAGGCATGATATCATGACAAGTTATTACATAATAAAAACCTTGACCCAACAACAACTAACAAGTTTCAAACTATTAAAGTCCACAGTTCTGAAGGGATTGGCCCGTTATGCCCGCAGAAACCACGGTAGACACAACAGGCCGCAACAGGGCTGAAATAGATTAGAACTAAAACTTTCTTTGCGTCAACAAGTGGAACCACACAACAAATTTAATAATATAGTTCTAATTTAGTTGAGTGTTTAAGTGGGGGTTTAAGTGGGGGTTTCAAATGTAAGTAACATTACCGAAAATGTAAACTTGATTGTGATTATACAAACTTACACTATCGTTCGTGTCTACGTTGCATTGTCAGAAGAAGTATATTTATTGGACGCCTTGCAGGATAAAGAAGAAGAAAAAAAAACGAAGTTACTATCATACAAGCAGCATAACAAATATTTATAAATAGATCAGGACCTATACCTACATATATCTGGATGATGCGACCTCTATGCGACTAGAACAAAACAAGATTTCTCTCTATTTGTAGACTTTCGTGGTAGAGGCCTTAGGCCCTTGGCCCATGGGATCTGGAAGCGATAGTCCTCGCGCGCCTATACGAGTGGCGCGCGGAGGCGCTACGCCGGGGAGAAACTCCGCTGCCGCGGCAAATTGTCGCTCAGCAGACAGACTTCCAGCGGGATCTCATGGTGACATGGAGAGAGCGACTGTCGCAACCCCGTGCAGGGCACGCCACGGCGTCCTCACCTTCCGCCTGACGCAGGTTCTTATCGGACACGGATGTTTCGGTAAGTTCCTGCACCAAATCGGGCGGGAGGAGACGCCCGGGTGCTTCCACTGTGGAGGTGTGCCCCGCTTGGGCGAAGCACCGCCGTGTCCTCGAAGCAGCGATCGGCGGCGGCGACCTCTCGCTCCCGGCCCTGGTTCAATCCATGGTCCGGAGCGAGACGGAATGGGACGCCGTCACCTTCTACTGCGAAGCAGTCATGCTAGCGAAGGAGGTGGCGGAACGTGATAGGGAAAGATCCACACGTCCCGGACGCCGCGGGAGATGCCCCGGGCATCGGGGGCCACGTGGTAGCTTTCGGCCACCGTAGGCGCGGGCCTGTGGACGGGGAGCTATGGGCTAGCTCGCCGTCCTTCCGTCTCATGACGACAGGCCGTGTCGACGTTGTGTTCCACGCGCGCCTCAAAGAGAGTCAGCAAGCAATAGGGAAGGGGTCCGCAAGGGCCGAAGCCTGCCGGGGCTGCGGGACTATTCGAAAGAGATACCGTGGCGCCGGAACACAAAGGGCGATGAAGGAACATGGATGGGTTTTAGTCAGTAAAAGTATGACACTCCCTCTTGCTCCGCCCAGAGCGGGAGGAGTCATTTGATGATTTCCCATCTGAAAAAAAAGGTGTATAGCTACTGCCTAGTAGCTACATGATAGACGATTTCATTAAAGCAGCCGGAAGAAACTCGATAGCCATTTGAAATTCAGTGTAAAAAACATCAGACATTTTCATGAACTGTTAATATAAAAACTGTCAGTGTCTATATTGACTAACCCTTGATAGAAAGTTCGCTCTGGAGCGGGAGGTCGATGATTTCCCATCCGAAAAAAAAAAAAAAAAGGCCCTTGGCCCACGTTGACTCGGGTATATCGACTAATTATTTTGTCGCAAATTGCTCTTCACTTGTAACAGTTCAATAAATATTTATAATATAAAATATTGCAGGCACCATAGAGTTTGAATAACATAAAATACGAGTACATACTACTAAAGTTGCAGTTACAGGAAAATTGTGTTTTAGACAACAATTATTTATAGAGTGATATATAAAGGGAAATCAGGTAGAGCTACCTTCACTGCATGTATCTGCTTTCAGTGGTATGACGAGGACAATTCCTTCTCGAGCCACTGGTGGAACAAGTTGGTCACCTGTCCACTCTGGTCAGACAGTTGTTTTAATACATCAATGACCTTATTCCGTCATCGCATTTCGCTATTTCAGACCCTCCTCCAAACGTTAGACCACACACATGTTAGGCAAAGTTGAACTCTATATTATTGCAGAATTGCCAACTTTCAGCTTGGCTTGGCTATCCTATTTTATGCTCCGTTACGTTATTCAATAAGCTTGTTATATTACTCTGCATGGTTGCTGTTGTAAATGATTTGGCAAATTCGCCATGTGATTTGGCTTGAGGGCTATAATGTTGACTCTTGAATGTGTAAGCATAACCAGCCTATACTTGTCCCACTGCTAGGACACAGGCCTCACGATGAGAAGCAGTGGGCTATAACCCACCATACGGTTCCAGGTTGAGGTAAATGTATATGAACTACTAACAGAAACATCATAATTTATCGATTTCAAGTACTATCGAGTTAACGTTTTCGAGCAAAGTTTATTCGATCTAACGTCATTCGATTTCAAGTAGGGAACACCATCAAATACACTTATAAAATACTCATCGTATACTTAAAAGTTTTTATTATTAGTATTATTATTTTGAACCATTATATGACGATCAGGGACGATTATAAATGAGAAAACCATGAATATTTTATAGTTTTATTAAAAGGATGAAAGTCATGAAACAACAAATAAATCCTGAAAAAGGTTCATAAAAACTCCTTTACTTAATCCCAAATACTTTCCTTTAGAAAATAAAGGTGAAATAAAAAAACAATTTATCTCCAATAGAAAATCTTTTACCCTTTTGATCCTTAGTAGGTGTTGTTAAGTCGATGTTAGCTTTAACATGGATAATCCTTTTTTTACACCGGCCGATTTATCCGGGCTTAGAAGAACCTAAACTTACGTACGGTTTTCCCAAGTGGTGTATCCAACGGTATTTTTTTAACGCTAAAAAAAGAAAATGTGTTTCTGATTGCGTTGGAATACAGTTAACAGAAAAGGTAAAAGTTTTATGATTCGTATGTATTTCGTTTGTAATAAAGGTTTGAACGTATTTTTATGCTAAATAGGGACAGCAGAATAAGAAGATTGTTCTAGAAGGCTCGGTATGATGTTAAGTAGTTACGACAATAGGCGAGACGACAAAAAAAATCTGATTAGTCCGTCACTTAGATTATCAAAAAATATTTGACCTGTGTTTTTTCTTTGTTACGCAAAGCAAAATTGACGAAGAGACGACGCTTTTAAAATTCTCAATACGTCACGCCATGGTATAATTTTTAGCTAGTTCTGACGCCACTAGCCCCCACTCCCGAGTTTTGATGCGTTTTATCTTTGTCAATATTCATTGATTTACAAAAACAAAAAATACGTGTCCATTCTTTTCCAATACTATAACTGACGGACTAAATAGATTTGCAATTTTTTGATACTTTCGTCATGCCTATAACACAGTTTCGTCCGAAACTGCGTAACAGCCACAGAATTAATGTATATTTTTTTTTTTTGTGTATGGCATCTCGCAGTTCAGTCTAGAGAGACTGGCTACTGCTTAACCGGGCTAGTGATTAATGTATAGGTACATAACTATCGCATATATATACAGGATGTAACATAATAAACGCAAGACCACTCGTTTGATGACTCGGACCATGAAACAGAACTGCTTTTGTTTTATAATTTTTTGGAAATTCGTATCTTTAAAAAAAAAGTAATGTTGATCTGTTGATTACGTTAGTTCCTATAGAAAGTCCGATATTTTTTTAGTAGTACAAAAGTTGATCAGTTTCATGGTCCGAGAGACCAAACGGTAAGTTTTGCGTTTATTATGGATACAACTTGTAAATAACACAACAAACAGTAATACCGTGTCTGACGAAATACCAACTTAAATATTTCGTCAACTATTTCTTAATTAAAATAATATTGTATCTACCCTTCACTTAAAGGTTTTCTTATTAGTCTGCATCCTACAAATACTCTGTAACAAAAAGCGCTGCTACTCAAATACAGTGTAGCAGGATCTAATTCTCGTACCATTACGGAATCTCCTACTAAAGTAGCTATTACCCGTAACGAGTGCAGGTACAACACTAATGTGATTGCGCAGCACTATGCGTCTGATAAGCGAGGCTCGATCGCGCTCTAATACACTTTGTATCTTCTTTATACGTTATTTATAAAGAACCGCTCTATTTCTGTGCTAGGTTTAAGTAACCTTAAGATTTTTTATCTAGGTGTATGTGAACTTATCACACATTGACGAATCAATTAATTTGGATTAAATTTAGTACATGGGTACACCATAACCCGGTTTAGGACAATTATTGATCAAAATAAAAGGTACAATCGTGGTCTTTTCCGCCTGATCAGTTCAATTTTTTTTCGCTTAAATCATTCGGTGGCGCCGAGCCACGCCCCCTTAAAGCTTAGGCCTATTAGGAAAGCGTCAACTTTGGCTCGCAAATTAACAATAACTCTCGTTTGGCGTGCGTTGTCAGTGCGCTCCGCCGATCGGTATCTTTTCATTCAGTATTTCTATAGAACGTCAACGGGGTGGGGCTAGAGAGCGTTTCTATGTTGTAAGTGCAAACAAAAATTAGCTTAGTGGTGATCAGGCGACAGTGTCCTCGATACTACATAACTATATTATAACAAAAAAAAAAAACTGGCATCTAGGTTGGAAAAGTCCCAAAACCTAAGTTAGTAATAATCCATGACGCTGTAATTATCAAAGCGCACGTATGTCATACGACGTTTTATAACATATTTGCGAGGAAATAAATAAAACAAATAAAAACAATACAGCGAAAAGAAAAAGCGCGCGGAATATTTTTACTTTTTACACGACTGCCCAAAAAAAGGAGTGTTATGTTTTCAGGGTGCATGTATGTATGTATATTTGTGCGTTTCTTTATTCCACCATAACTTCTAAACGCCTAAACCGATTTCAATGTGCGTGGTATCGTTAGAATCCTTGTGTTGCCCCAGGTAACATAGATAAAAACTAAAAAAAAACTTGGATAGCTATGATTCATGAAGAAACACAAACAATTTTTTTTTTTTTTGAAATTTCGATTACGTATGTTACCATCGTCTAGAACTCTTTGAGTAAGTTACAAAATATACAACAGTAGTATTAAATATCTATTCGTTCACGAATAATTTTGTTGCTCGTTGTATGAACTCGTCGTTTATAAAAAAATAAATAACGAGACTACCTATACGGTATCGGCTTTTCATTAGGTTCTATAACAATATCTCAACAATTAAAATCCTTTCTAGACAACATAGTATTATGTTTAAAAAATAAAACTTGTTAGTACTACATGCTACCTCAGTTGGTTTCGTTATTTGTTTTTCTTAGGACGCGTGGTTAGATTATCTCGTTGTAAACTTGCGAATTTGTTATTTCAAAAACCTGGAAAAAAAATTGGGTACATTCCTGAAAAAAATCTGTTTAGTCCGTTAGTTGGATTATCAAAAAATATTGAACACGTATATTTTTTTGTCACGTAAACGAAAAGTGACGACGATACAGCGCGTTGAACTTTCGCGTGACGTCACAACTTGTAACACCCTTTTATCTGAACTTTGACAAATAATAAATAAATCGTTTATTTATGACCAAATTGGTTTTCTACATACTAAACCCACTAAACTGCGTTTTATTACATATTATAATTAAATTACCTCAAAAATCAAAATCACAATCAAAATCAAAGCATTTATTTCAAGTAAGCCAGTTACAGGCACTTTTGAATTGTCGAAACAAAGATGAAAATTAAATGTAGCTACAGTCCCAGTCACAAGACATGAAAACTGTGAAAGTACTGTAGTTGCCCATTCCCTAGCGTAGATCTCTATGGAGAAGAACGGGCAAGAAACTCCATGGACCCTCTTTTAAATCAGAATATTTTTACAAAATCTTGGTTACATCATTTACTTTGAGATGTATATTATGTGAGAACAATGTAGCAAGATGTGCACGTTAAAAGTGTCCACAGTAAACAAAACAAAAAAACACAATTCTAAAACCTACTTAACGAACAGATACATGGTATTAAGTTAGTAGGTTCAGACAGTTGAGCCAGCGCGGCAAACACCACCCATGCATCAACATAGGAACGAGGAGGAGAGGTGGAGGTAGGTAGGTACTACAGCTTTAACGTCGCACCACGCTCGCGCAACTCGGACCTCAACAAGGCATACTACTATCACAACATATCAATTTGGGATTATTTCATTCAGTATATTTTAGTGTTTGTTTTCTAATTCTATTATCTTTGTTTACCAGTTGTATTATTAGAAAAATGGTTCTTTCAAAGAAAACCAAGAAAGCTCGTCAATTGGCAAACAAACTTAAATATGAATCACCGAATTCACGTGAAAAGAGACTGAAAAATATGAGGGCGAGAATGTCCCAATATTACTCTCAGCTTTCCGGGGAAGAGAAACAAAAGCTATCCCAACAAGCTTCTGAGAATAGGTCTACTGTAAAAAGGCGTGAAAAAAATAAAGAAAGAGAAAGTAGGCTTACCAAGCACCGTTTACGTGTATCACAAAAACTGTACGAGGAGTCTACAATTGATCGTTCCACAAGATTGACTCAAGAACAGCAGCGATCATTTAATCGCCGTCATCATTAATTTCAAAACTATCGCCGACGATAGGTCTATATTAAGGGGACACTTTCATCAAGGTAGTGACCGGTTCGGGGAGTCACGTGGACGCCAGTGTATGGCCAATGCAACAACAGCAATCGCGTTTAAAGCACTAAAATCTTTGCCTGAGTGGTGTTCCTCAGATTTGGATCGAGTATTGCTAGCTGGCGATAGCTATTTTACGCAGTGCATGGCACATTTGACGCAAAGGTCTAATTTCCTAAATACTAAAGAGTTACTACCTTGTGTTACCGTGGCTGAAATTCCATTAAATGTGCAAATTGAGCCTGATGTCGTAATTGGCCTCTTTAGGCCAACAACTCCAGAAGCGGTGCCTAATGACTACTTCACAAGTTTGGATGACGGTGTACAGTATTTCTTCAGTAGATTTATATCTGGAGTTGTATCCTGTCAGACTGAATATGCAGTGGCTATATTCAAACATGATACCGATTATTATTACCTTTTCGAGTCTCATTCTCGAGGTTTTGTAGCTGGTGAAAAAGGAACTTCAATGGTTCTGAAGTTTACCTCTGAACAAGCACTTTGTAGGCATCTTTTGATTTCACTAGAGGTACGTAAGGCACGGGAACATATTGGTGTGGATATTCTTTCTAATTTACATGACGGTGAAATGGTGACCACCAGTCTGATGTCGATCGATACTGACTTACCCAACATAAATGTGGTCTTGCCAAATGTGGACACCCGTCCTGTACCCGCTTGTCAGCTTAAGCGTAAAACCGCTCCTCCAATAAGTATTCTAAGAGAGCAAAGAGCTGAAGAACTGGCTTGGGTCAAACTTTTTCCTGATGGTAAAAATGGATTCAGAGAGCCTCGACAAGTGCCCATAACGCCCCTTGACTATTTCCAGTCAAGAGTCAAACGTCTTCGTCGAATTCGATGACAAAACCATACGTGGCAACACAGCCCGTTTGGGCTTAAAGATTGTGTCCAGCACTGTCGAATTCGATGCGTTACGGGGTCAAGGAAAATTCGAACGGCGCATGCTGCCACTCATATTATGTTGGGCCGCGACAGTACACAAGCTGCAAGTGACGACACTGGACAGAGCCGTCGTAGATCTAGGCGCTAAAATATTTGCCAAAGGCCAAGCTTATGTCGCGCTTAGTCGCGTCAGATAGCTAGAAGGCTTGGCAATTGGCGTTTTAGATCCACGAAAGCTTGTCCACGACCCACATGACAAAAGGTCTCTCCAAGAACTAAATCGCCTCAGAAATCTTAGCGTCGGCTAAAATATCTAAGGCTACCTAGTTTCGCATTGGTCGTTGGTCAATATACTATTATTCTATCACTAAAAGGTATGAAATAAAAAAAAATAAAAAACACGCCTGCCATGTTGTGTCGGGGGACCTGTAAAGAAATTTTCCACAGAACTGTCCCGACTGCAATTAAAATGTTGTTTTTCTTTTTTTCCATTTTTGGGTTCAATGGCGGAAAAAGGCTAGGCAGATTGATGGACATACCTTGTTCCCATTCTACACTGAAATAATTATTTTAATTTATTTTTTACTTTTTAGTTAATTTTTTATTTAACTTATTTTTTACTTTTTAGTCAATTTTTAACATGGCAGGCGTGTTTTTTAATTTTTTAAATTATTTTTTTCACAAATTAGCGAGGCGCGCGCATCAGCGCTTTTTTTAAGGCAAAGACACAAAATCAGCCAGTATTACTAATAAAGTAAATTAATATTTTTGCGTTTTTGTTACAGATAAATGTTTGTAATTTATTGTCAAAATTAATTAAATTAAAGAATTAAATGTTTATTTTTTATATTTCATCTCCCAAAGTTAATTTTATTCATAAAATGTTGACCACTTTTCTGACATAAAAACTCTTTGCTAAGATTTAAAAAAGTATAAACCGTGCATTTTACTTTACAGCACAAGTACGTAATGAGATACATTACGATATTGAAATTGGTGAAATAAGAGACCCTTTACGAGCAAATGTGTTATAAATTATTTTACCGATACAGTTTTATAAAAACCATGAAATAAGTATGCCCAGCAATTAATGCCTATTCGCATTGATTCACTTTCAAAGATTCTAATCTTCTTTTTTTCTTGTGGTTAGTGCCTAGCCTGGTGTCAGAGTTTTTATGCCGCTCATGGACCTCTGACTTGGCTTTACATGCCGTCGAGAAATATCTCCCAGGCATGTTAAGTTTCCTCACATTATTTTCCTTCACCGAAGCCAGTGATAATTATACATTACGCACATAAATCCGAGAAATCAGAGGTTCGAACTCGTGACCTATGACTTTTCATTGACATTTTCATGACATTCTAATTAAACAGCACAATTACATGTAGTCTTATATAAATTCTCTTTCATCCACAACTACATTCAAATAATCACAATACTCCAACAAAACAATTGCAAAGCGTTCATTAAATTGTACTGCTTGTAGCAGGTAATGAAATAAGGCTTCTTTCAGAAATTCTTTGTGCCGGCAGTCGTAGCTTGTGAAGACTTTATTGTGCGCGACTATTAGACGCACTAACAGTTTGCTTTATATTGTTACATTGTAATGTAGAGCTATGCAAGCTTGAATGAGTTTCTATTTATGCATTTTCCATTCTACTAAAGGGTTTATATGTTTTCACCTTCTTAACAATACGATATGTACTGTGGTACTTGTGTTATATTACATGCGGCAGTGATGATTTATATCTATATTTTTTTTATCATAAATATATTATTTACTAACTATACAGGTCTAAAATAGAAATAACAATGATGTACTACATCAAGAAATAAATAAAAAAAAACAAGAGAATGGTACATCTTATGCAAATAATATTTAGAGGACGTCAAAAACGCCTGTAATAAATATCTTAACTGTAAAAACCTGTACTTTTGCATCCTATATATTGGCCAAATGTGTGTTACTAAATATTTTATATAAGAGCTTCATATACCTACCATATTTGATGCAATAAATGAATGAATTGAATTGAAAATTCGCTGATATCGTTGTCGACGGGGAAAGTACTCAGAAGGCATTACCACGTACCACGGATGGCAATGCTGATGCTTAGGTTTAGAAATAGGCAATCGCAGCCCCAGCATGTGGAATTGAATTTATGTCAAGTTTAGGTTTCTAGTTTTTTTTTTCATGGCTAGAATAATATCAACATAACCAATCTATAAAGTTTTCATTGCAGTGACACAGGGCTCCTAGCTGTGAGAAGAAGCTTTGCCAAGAACAGAAACAAATCTTTCTCTTCTCAGTCGACTCACGTGGATGAGTTGATTCTGCCCAGACAGGGTTGGTATTCATTTCTTAGATTTTTTGGTTCAGGGACCAGCCGCATGCCGCGCCGGTGTCCTTATGACTTTTTCCTTCGCCATTTTGAGGGTAATGGCTTTCATAAAAAACTGTGCACAAATTACAAACGAAGGGATTCAATTTTTTAATATAATAATTTGGATTCTTTCCCAGAACTGTTGAGCCAAAAAATGACACAATAATGGATAAACGAACCATAAAATAAGTTTCTTTTTTCTCCAAAAAACTAATAAAGTACAAAGATTCTAGGAAAAACTTTCACTTTAGCACATCAAAGACTTTTCAATTTGATAACAAATCAGCCAACTTTCTTGTAACAACTTTGTTCAAATACTTGAGACTTGTGAATACTTACACTTTTGTAAGTTTCGTGTAGTGCAAGTTTTTTGTAGAAAATCTACGAAATTAGTTTCTGTAGTCGCTTTAAAAAGGGTACTTTGTATGAAAAAGTTAAAGGTTAAACTTTCTATCGAGGGTTAGACAAGACACTGACAGTTTTTATATTAACAGTTCATAAAAATGTCTGATGTTTTTTACACTGAATTTCAAATGGCTATCGAGTTTCTTCCGGCTGCTTTAATGAGATCGTCTGTCATGTAGCTACTAGGCAGTAGCTAGACACCTTTTCTTTTTTTTTTCAGATGGGAAATCATCAAATGAATCCTCCCGCTCTGGGCGGAGCAAGAGGGAGTGTCAGACTTTTACTGACTAAAACCCATCCATGTTCCTTCATCGCCCTTTGTGTTCCGGGGCCACGGTATCTCTTTCGAATAGTCCCGCAGCCCCGGCAGGCATCGGCCCTTGCCCTTCCTTATTGCTGACTCTATTTGAAGCGCGCGTGGAACACGAACGCGCCGTCGACACGGCCTGTCGTCATGAGACGGACGAACGGCGAGCTAGCCCATAGCTCACCGTCCACAAGCCCGCGAGTAGCTAGACACCTAACCATAGGTTAGGTAAGGTAGGTAAGATTAGGTAGGCACCTAACCTCAAAAACTCACTTACTGAGTAACGTAACGATCCCCTTCGTTAAATGGTTTTCGTTTTACGGTTAGTAGTAGACCCTAGTAAGCCTTAACTACGGTAGGTATTGGTAATAAATCATTAAGAAAGTTTACAGAAATATGTTTTCATCGGCTGAAGGCCCGAGGCATTTTAAAAGGAACCAAGTCCGCAAATAGTAAACTTCGCCGATTAATACCAATGACACTCCATTGGGTAGTCTCAATATTGAACGCAATCAAAGTTTTACCAAAGTATTTCAAGTGATATCTTGATTTGACGACGGTTTACGTTTCAACAGTTTTATTTAAGCCAATATTGATGCTGGTTCAGACGCGAAGTATAATATTTTATTGAAGTTGAGAGTTTTAAAGTGGTTGTGGCCAGGGATATGATTATACACTGCTTTTCAAGCAACACTTTTCTATGGTGTCTTCTCCATTACTGAAGGTTCGCTATCGGATAAATATTATTGCTTATCCTTTGCCAGGTGGAACAGCACAGCAGCACTGGTCTTGTTCCTCAACTAAGACTTTCTTCGTCGGCCTTTTAAGCTACAGGTTATGGTTTATACTCAGCACATACAAGGTGGAGACGACGACGATACCACACACCATAAAATAAAACACTGACAAAACAAATTTATAGGAATATTTTTAAACTATCAAATAAATCATACCATTGAAATTATTCGTCGAACCAACTAAATAGCTTATAAGTGTAAATGAAATAAAACGGCATTTAAAATATTGAAACACTAAGCAATATAGACAAATACTTTAAAAAAAAAATCTGTGACTAAACTACTCGATATTTATGTACGAGTATTCGATTAAATTTTTGTATGCAGACTGGGAACGTTATGAGGTGTACGAAGTTCAATTTACTGTCGTATTGTCATCTCCATTTTGTACATCAATGTGACTGTACTTTTGGGTAAACTATCAAAGCTAACTGTCAAGGTTACCGACGTAGCCCGAAGAATTGCCAAACTTAGGTGGCTGTGGGCAGGTCACATTGCTCGCAGAACGGATGGCCGATGGGGCCGAAAAGTTCTGGAGTGGCGACCGCGAACTGGAAGACGTTGCGTAGGAAGGCCTCCTACTAGGTGGACCGATAACCTGGTGAAGGTTGCGGGAATCCGCTGGATGCGGTTCGCACGGGACCGGTCAATGTGGCGACATTTGGGAGAAGCCTATGTCCAGCAGTGGACGTCTTTCGGCTGAAATGATGATGATGATGATGATCAAAGGTGAAAAAACTTGGACTTATATACTTGAACTATGATACAGAGCTCTTAAATCCGAGAGTCTCTTAAACCTATGTTTATCAATTATTTGGATGACTTTGCTAATAATTCTAAAAACACTTTTTTAAACAGCTTTGCGTGTCCCACTACTGGGGGCCTTTGCCCAGTAGTGGGACACGCAAAGCTGTCTCCCATATCCTCCCAGGTACTCTTCTCCTGCGTCACTTCGAACTAGCCTTCGTGATGCGCGTCCAGATCATCGCGACACCTCTTTCTAGAACGGCCTCGGCGGCGCCGTCCATAATCAGGCACCCGTCGTGTGGAGAATTTAGATACTTCAAAATGATAACCCTATCTCTAAAAATCATTTCACAAAACAGTACGAAACCATAAATAAATAAATCCTAAAACTTTTCTAATCTGAACGCAGAAACATAAACACCAATTCTGTGTCCACTACACCCCCGGGGACCGTAACCACTACAAACTCGATAGGGCTTAATTATAATGGTCGCTTAATCTAAGGGGATATCTAAGTTAATTAGTAGGACTAATGAAGCTAACGCTGTGTTGATATTATTGCTGGTGGGGTTATTGGACTTGATCATGCTAATTTGGGGAGCTAAAATGGCATAGTTATCAGTTATTGCAACTGAGTGTTGGAAGTAGAGCTCAATTTATTTTTTGTTTTTAAATCTTGCTCCACTTTAGGAATAGGCATGATGACAATATCCAAAAATTGCAAATCTATTTAGTCCGTCAGTTAGAGTATTGGAAATTAATGGACACGTATTTTTTGTTTTTGTAAATCAATGAATATTGACATAGATAAAACGCATCAAAACTCGGGAGTGGGGACTCGTGACGTCAGAACTAGCTAAAAATTATACCACGGCGTGACGTATTAAGAATTTTAAAAGCGTCGTATCTTCGTCAATTTTGGTTTACGTATCAAAAGAAAAAACACGGGTCAAATATTTTTTGATAATCTAAGTGACGGACTAATTAGATTTTTTTTGGCGTCTCGCCTATTCTCCTGTATCGTGAGTGCTTTTACAAGCATTTCAACTCGCATACACAAACATTCAGACCCAGAACCACTACTAGCTGAGTGCAAATACAAAAAATACACAAAAGGTGGAACGATGTTTATAGTGGTCGGATTTTCATGGGACTTTTTTATGAGTGAGTTCTCGTAGCCGTTTCGGGTATGTAACAAAAGTAGCTACACCATTCGATACTCTATATCCACTAATCTAGGTTTATTTATCATGGGCTTTCGATCAAGCAGTGTATTCACAAAGGTCATGTCTGCGGCAGTCAATTGTTACTTGACACCAAATGCCCTTGAAATATAAGCTAGTCATTCAAAATTCAATTAACCTGACTAACCTTCATTTTTATAGAGCATTCAAAACTTTCAATACGAAATAATAAAAGCACTGTGCTAAAATACTCCGAGTATTTCTAGAATGCGCAAAGAATAGCCTAAGCTAGCATTGTACAAATATCGGTGCCATTTGCTTTCATGAAACAAATTCAATATCTTGTATTACGTAAACACTTTTATCCGTGGTATCTCTCGTACGAGACATCATATTGCTTACCTACCTATTTTAATGGTATTAGAGAAGGTATCTTATTTTTGTAGTTTGTGATACTGACACAAGGGGTATCATATTCCGGGGCTGCGGGACTGTTCGCAAGAGATACCGTAGCCCCGGAACATAAAGGGCGATGAAGGAACATGGATGGGTTTTAGTCAGTAAAAGTCTGACACTCCCTCCTGCTCCGCCCAGAGCGGGAGGAGTCATTTGATGATTTCCCATCGGAAAAAAAAGGAAAGGGGGAAAGGGGTATTATATTACCCAGAGAGAGATTGAGTTGTGGTGGTCAAATAGGCAGTCACTCCATATAAAATACAGGGGGCCTAAAATGGCCTCTTTAGCCGAATCAAAATAGAAAAATAATAGGCTATTTTAGCCCCCCTAGTCTTCAGTTTCATTCGATTAAAATGCAAACCAACCCCAACGTATCTCTAAAAAGTCTATCCAAATGATAAATCATAAAATGCTAATGCTGCATTCCAGATTACTTATACGGTGAAGAAGTTATTGATCTCAAAAGAAGCTGTTTGATAGTAACTGCTGAAGAGAATTTGGAACTGTAACGAAGAAATCAATAAATGTATTTGAACCTTGAAAGCAGTGGTAACAACCCAGTCTTGCATGTTGAAGGTCGTGGGATCGAACCCAGGCAATTTAATTTGTGATTTATTTCATGACAACTGCTTTCAAAACTGTGAAAAGAAACATGAGGAAACCAGCATTTCCAACCAGTACATACGAAAACTCACGTCTACCAACTCAAACTGGCCACGTGGTGGACCACGGCCTATTTTATCTCTACAAACAGGAACTCGTGTTCTAGCAATGGATGAATGGCTGTTCGAATCCCGGTAGGAGCAAATGTTTGTGTGATGAGCATCGACATTTGTTTCCGAGTCATGGATGTTTATATGTATAATAAGTATGTATTTACAAACAAAAAGTATCTATGTAGTATATCAACTATCTGGTGTCCACGACACAAGCCTCGTTGCTTAGTGTGGCACTAAATGGAGCTGTGTGTAATGTCCAGCGATATTTATTTATTTATTTATTATTTATATTAATGGTAACGTTATAGATTTTATAATATTACGCCTGTAATCCCCGTAGAGCTTGGCAGAAGCACCTACATCTACATTTCGCCAATTATGTTTAAGTCCCATCTATGTATAATCTATAACTGTATATATTATATCCAGATTTCTGGACTGCTACTGAGGAATTCCAGGAGGCATTCCAATAACACCATACTAGTATTTATTTTATATGTGTATTTATATTTGTGTATGTTTGTTTCATATAGATATATTTTTGTTTTAAGTTTTAATTTACATTTCCTGGTTTGTCTTTTCTACACACTGTGTCTACATTTCTAATCCAACTTTCCTCTCGCAGGTCTGCTGGAAGAGATTACTTATGAAATAAGCAGTACCATTGAGCTCACCTATCTTAATGTTATGTCCTGTTAAGTATTTTGTGTGTACATAAATAAATAAATAAACACTTTGCAAGACCTGGGAATCGAATCTAGGACCTCATGTCCAGCAGTCGCGCTTGCGACTATTCAACTAATGTGGCAGGCTTATAACTTAGGTACAAATTAGCCGATCCTTCTGAAACTATACTAAAGAGACAAGCTTCGAAGGAACTTTTGGCACTAGATGACGCTGTGTGTAACGTCCAGCGATATTTATTATTGTTATATTTTACAAGTTACAAGTTCCTCGTTTAAAATCAACCATCAGCAAAACGCAATACATTACGCGTTTTATTGCCCAAATAAAACAAAACATCCCAATATAACCTGACATCTACGTGCACACTGCAACACTATCGTCCTGTATTAGGACCACGTTTCAATTTGCCTGCCTAATTGAGATTGCTTCCCGCATATCAATTTGATTTGGAGCCTATCTACCTGCCTTTGCGTCCGCCATTGGGTTCTAGCCAAACCGGTTCTGTGTTATATCTTAATGGCGGGAAACTGCCGGAATCAGGAAACTTGAGCTTGCTTCAAAATATCGTTTTACGGCACTAGAGGCAATAAATTATAGTGATGTGGGTATTAGAATGTTGGTCCTCGTCGCTTTGGTGGAGAGGTTTATTGACCTGGTTCTTACACCGCGTTTACACCCTTATATTATTTCTTATACTTGTTTTCGACACTGTCAATACTGGTACAGCTCCATCCAGTTAGACTAGAAGCCAACCCCAACATAGTTGGATAAGGCTAGGCTAAGATACTTATTTTCAACATTGTCCAAAAACATGACTGTTTAAAACATGTTCCGATATGATTGTATTTTTAACTATTTTGTCGTTCTTGACAACTTTTGTGTACCCAGTCTAGTAGTCTTCGTAACTTGCTTAGGTGTTTTCGATCCAACAACGAACTCAATTATGTAGAATCAATGTTTTATACCTTCATGTTACGGTCCCGGATAAACGTATTTGTGGAAAGATCTTATTACAAAACTATGAGTACAATCTCGAACGTGACCGCATTGTAGAGACTTTTTTAAACACAATCAAATTCATCCTAAGGATTTCATAAAGAATGAAGTTTATATGGAAGTTCTCATTTTTTTTCCACACGGGCACACGGCATACAAAAAAAGCACAATTCTATTTCTGTTCAGATTCGCTACACGTGATCATGGATTTCTAAAGGACTGTGACATTTCGCAAAGGTTACGCCGTGCTGTCGGCTCGACCTTGATATTATCATTATTACTGTATCAATCAATATCACGAACAGGGTTGACATATACATGACCGAAAAGGAGATAAAGCTGTGACACGTTTAACTTTGATATTATGTACTTATCTACCATATAATCGTGTCGGTAGGCGTAAAGTGGGATGACCCCAGTTTGACGGACCGACTTTTTAATAAAGGTGGCGATTAAGGCAATTTTTGTGCTCAGAAAGGTTTCCAGAGATCAGATGGGCAATCGCTCTTTGTATCTGCAGCCGGTTAGATTGACACTCGATTGCAAAATGTTTGAGATAAGGGTCAAGCCTTGTCAATATCATCAATATACGTCAGCAGTGATAGCCTAGTGGTGTGACCTGGTGGTCTCAAGTTCGAACCCAAGGCACACACCTCTGATTTTTCGGATTCATGTGCGTATTGTATAATAATCACTTGCTTCGGTGAAGGAAAAACATCGTGAGGAAACCGAACTGAGAGATATTTCTCTACGGCATGTTAAGCCAAGTCAGAGGCCCATGGGCGGCTTAAAAACTCTGACACCAGGTTAGGCACACTAACCACACGATAAAGAAAGAATATCATCAATATGATCACATCACCAGCCCACATTGTACCCATGTGGTGGACAATCCGTCTCACAGATTAGAAGCCCATCCTATTGCCACAGTAGTGTAAAATTATACGCACAACATACAATCATAAGCAACACGCTTGTAATCCCCCAAGTGATAAGCAGAGTTGTACCTAATAGTACACCCACATTCCGCCAGTTATGATTGGCTTGATGGTCGACCGCTGACTATGAGGTCCCAAGTTAGATTACCGGGTCGGGTAAAGTGTTTTTGGGTTTTTCATCAGGCATTTTCAGTAGCAGCTATGAAGTCTAGATTTGAGCCCGGTTGATGACAATAGGCTCGCTCCCTATTACATAGGACTTAAAACATTATACGTCGATAATTATGTCAACTGTACTAGACAGATGATGATGGTGACATTATACTAGACGACCCGAAGGGCGCAGCGGTAGTGAGGCTGCCTTACTTTCTTAGGGTCCCGGGTTCGAATCCCGGTACGAGCAA
Organism: Xestia rhomboidea; assembly: GCA_963853795.1. Classification (NCBI taxonomy): domain Eukaryota; kingdom Metazoa; phylum Arthropoda; class Insecta; order Lepidoptera; family Noctuidae; genus Xestia; species Xestia rhomboidea. The sequence goes on from OY970759.1 coordinate 18,653,840, forward strand.
ATGTTTGTGTGATGAGCATGGACATTTGTTTCCGAGTCATGGATGTTTATGGAGTCAAGTATGTATTTACAAAAAAAAAGTATCTATGTAGTATATCAACTATGTGGTGTCCACGACACAAGCCTCGTTGCTTAGTGTGGCACTAGATGGCGCTGTGTGTAACATCCAGCGATATTTATATTTATTTATTTATTTACTACTGCACGATCTTACCGTCCTTTTTACTTCGACAAAACTTTGAACAAATCAGCTGATACTTTGTAAGTATTATACTTCGTCTTTCAAGTTTAACAAGAAGGACGGTCGATGCGCACAAAACTTGTTAAAGTTATTGACTCACAAGTATTCAAGAACAAGTGCAAACTTGTGCACGATAGTGAAATTGAATTTTCACTGTGACTGGCGTTACGTGGGTGCTTTTTTCTGTTTTCCATATCCAAATAAATGTTATCCTGCAAAATAAATGCATGATCTGGAGAAAATATTGATAATATGATGAGTTATCACAGAGAATTCGAGCTTGTGGCTTAATAATATCGCTCGGGTCAATCTTCAAGGTAAAGCCGAACTTGCCAAGGTTGGTTCAGGAATCGGTGATCATACATTACATACGAAAGCACGTTAAGCCGTTTGGCCCGACTGTCATTTGTAGATCATTAACAGTCTTTACAGGCTAGCCGTAAAGACTGACAAACAGTCTTACCAAGGGAATAGTATTACCCAGTAACTGGGTTAAGAATCTCAGACAGAGGCAGTCCATATAATATACTAGTATTCAGCTGACTCCGGTTAAACTGGAAGATAACCCCAACATAGTTGAGAAAAGACCAGGCAGATGACAATCATTATCAATCGTTATCACAATTGCAATGAGCTTATTTTTCTTTACGTTTGCCATTGCTTAAACCTAACACAGCTCTTGTACTACTTTTCGGCCAATGCCTTAGTTGCTACCTAAACAGTTCTTTCATTTACCCCGTTTAAATGCTGGCATTTGCAGGTGGTTCTGCATGATAGGTAGGTAAAAAGTAAATAAATATCGCTGGACATTACACACAGCGCCATCTAGTGCCACACTAAGCAACGAGGCTTGTGTCGTGGACACCAGATAGTTGATATACTACATAGTAGCCATGTCCTGTGTTCATAGTGCCGTTCTGCCGGAATAGTGTATTGTGGAGGGATGGGTTGTGGTGGTCTTTGCAAATCGGCTTAATCGGCGCAGTAGAAGGCAAAATGACTGTCTGGACTTCGATTGGTTACGATTCAAACATTAAACACATTTAGACATTCAACATATTGATGTTTTTGGAGTGCTTATTACCGTCAGATTCGTATCTGAAAATGCACCCACGATAAAACAACAACATAATTATTTGTTGGTATGAGTTTTTTTTTAAAGGTTGGTCTCATTTCTTTTGACATCTACGGGATATACCCCTATCATTATCGTCGTACACAGTCAACGTTCTAATTGTCTCTTTTTAACCCTTTAATGATCAACGGTATTTTGTACCGCACTGTATTTTCAGTCCATGTTCGCGACCTTTATTAGGGCGATTTGACAAAAGGTGGGTTTTAGTTTTGTGTCCGTTTTCAATTCGGTGCACATTGGGTAATGATACAAATACTAGGTGAAGGAGACTAATTCGGACATTTGTAAAGTTGTTAGGGTTGACGAATCTAAAGTAGAATAGGTGGGCTATATTTTGGAACATATTCAAATTTAAAAAAAAAATACACAACATCATAACAAACATTACGGGACGAGCCAAAATCAATATAGCACAAATCCAGTCTCCGTGGCTGCTACTGGGAAATTCGTGAAGGAAAAACCCAATTATACTTTACCCGACCCGGGAATCGAACCCAGGACCTCATGCTCAGCTATCGCGCTTGCAACCACTAATAATAATAAAAATAAAACAATTTGAATTAAAAAAATAACCAGAAGATTTTAAGAACATACACCACGTTGTCACGTGAGGAATGCAAGCACAGATCAGAAAATGTACGTATGGATAATGGATTTTTTTCAATACACTTCCTCGAAAACGGGTTCTTATCGCAATAAGATTAGTTTCAAAATGGAATGTATTTCACACACGTGGATCTTTTTCATTTTCCAACACCGCGTGCTGTGCCGCGTGCGGGAATGAGCCTTTCGCGCACGCGGCGTTTTTTCGTTATTTTATTTTATATCTTCAAAAGTGTATTGGAAAACGTCGTTTGACACACGTGGACATTTGTTATTGCAGTTCTCGGCTCAAAAACACCCTCGCTTTCGGCTCGCGTGTTAATTCCGCCTCGAATGCAATAACAAACTTTCTCCACTTGTATCAAAATGTACTATTATGTCATACCCTCATTTTACTAGTCAAGACCTAATATAAACTTTTGAATGCACCAACTATAACGGTCCTGTTATTGTTGATAATAATGGCGTTATCTTTCAGAACAAAAAGAAGGGTCTGGACACAAGTAAAGATTCCAGTATATCTATATAATCCAATTGAGCTCAACCTAAGCTTTAATGTTGAACCCACTTCAGAGCACTGCTGAAAACTGACCGTGACCTCGACTAAAGACAGAAAGTTTCAAAGCCTTGTAAAGCCACGCTTATTCTCCGTTCAGCGTTTTAGTTTAGCGGGACTGTTTTGAAAGCTTCTTATATTTTAGGTAGTTTTGTCTTGAAAGGTATTTTTGTACAGTACAGAAACTTCTGCACGTGTAGCATGACCACCGTGGAAACGGGTTTTGTCGACAGAAGAATCGACAAAAAGACAGATTGTAGAAAGATTTCTACTGTCGTAAGCATGGCGATATAGAAAATAAATGTTTCTATTTTTCATTCGACAAAAGTCTTCAACTGCATCAATTCTTTTTCCAGGTATCGAGGAGGAGGTAGGATTAGGACTTTTTAAATTTCATTTATGATGATGTTTTGAACAATGCTACCAACTTTCAGCTGGGTGTAAATTATAGTACACTTTTTTTTTTTTTTTTGGATGGGAAATCATCAAATGACTTCTCCCGCTCTGGGCGGAGCAGGAAGGAGTGTCAGACTTTTACTGACTAAAACCCATCCATGTTCCTTCCTCGCCCTTTGTGTTCCGGGGCCACGGTATCTCTTTCGAATAGTCCCGCAGCCCCAGCAGGCTTCGGCCCTTGCAGTTGCAGCACAGTTGCTGACTCTCTTTGGGCGCGCGTGGAACACGAACGCGCCGTCGACACGGCCTGTCGTCATGAGACGTACGGACGGCGAGCTAGCCCATAGCTCCCCGTCCACAGGCCCGCGCCTACGGTGGCCGGAAGCCACCACGTGGCCCCCGACCGGGGCGTCTCCCGCGGCGGCCGGGACGTGAGGATCTCTCCCTGTCCTGTTCCACCACCTCCTTCGCTAGCATGACTGCTTCGCAGAAGGAGGTGACGGCGTCCCATTCCGTCTCGCTCCGGACCATGGCACGAACCAGGGAATTATTGTACCCTCGGATGTCTATTGTATTTGTATTGACACAGAGTACTTCATAGACCAAGAGCAAGTCCAAGAAGTCGAAACAATAAGGGATCTAGGAGTACACTTTGACAGGAGGGTCACTTTTGTGCCTCATATTGATAACATTATTAAAAAGTCATCAAAAATGCTTGGGTTCGTACTTCGTAACACCAAAGGCTTTCGTAAAAGTAGCACCAAGATAATGTTATATAACAGTCTCGTACGCAGTGTTATGGAATATTGTAGTGTTGTGTGGAGACCTCACTATGCCACTCACATGTTGCGTCTGGAAAGGGTCCAGAAACGTTTTGTGTGGCATTTAGCCTTTAGTGACGGGAAATCTAAGCGCCTGCCCTCTTATAAAGTCCGTCTATGCCATTTCAAGATGCAGACGTTGTCTATGCGTAGAGATATAAGCGATGTTATGTTTCTTTACAAACTGTTGCGCAATAAGATCGACTGCCCCGGTTTACTGAAGCTTATTCGATTCCGTGCGCCTTCTAGATATCCTAGAACTAAGATAACACCCCTGTGTCCGCCATTTCGAAAGTCAGTGCTTGGTGCGAATTCTCCGATACCTAGATTGTGCAAGATCCTTAATGGCCACAGTGACTTAGTAGATATACACCACGAAAGTATAAATAAATTCCTTCGAGCTTTTGTAAATAATCTAATGGCGATTTAATTTGATTTAATTTAATTTAAACTAGATTTTGATTTTAATTTTGATTTTAATTTTTGATTTTAACTTCGATATAATTTTAATCTTGATTTTAATTTTAATTTAATTTTAATTTTGATTTTAATTCCGATTTTTTTTTTTTTTTTTAGTTTTGAGTTAATTTTATTTTGAACCTGTTTTTAATTTCTTGGTTTATTCTTTGTTTGTTTTTTATTCTTTTAATTTTATTTTATTTTCTTATCAATCCAAGGTCGTTATATTTATTCATAATCCAATCAATTAATCACAATTTAATCAATTATAATTTTTAATCAGTAATTTTACATCCCGATATCTGTTTCTTTATAGTTTGTATACAACAGTTATTAATTAATGATTTGATAGTTTCTTTATTAATATTTTAATTATTCTTTGTTTGTATAAGTTTCTAATGTCTATAATTTATAAATATGTTATGTTAAACCGTTTTTTTGTGCATGTGGTGTTAACCTGTAATTAATTGTTGCACTTGTAAATGTTACTCTAGTCATTAAGTCAGAAATGTACATAGTGTAAACAATTGTTGGTTAACCTAAATAAATAAATAAATAAATAAAAAAAATAAATAAATTGCCCGGACTACTAGACAAGATTGGACCTATAATAGGCAGAAACTATAGAAAACCGGCCAACTGCGAGGCGGACTCGCGTATGAAAGATTCCGTACCATCGTTGTAGTAGAGCCCCCTTTAATTTTTCATGGATATTCAATTTTTTTTTTCCTTGGGGCTAGGCAGAAACTATAGAAAACCTGCTATAGTTTTACAAAATTACTTTTGTTCTCAACTCTAAACGGTTTTACAATTTTCAACAAAACTAAACCACCAACATACAAAGTAAACGTAAGCCTATTTCTAGAACACGATATATCTATTGACATAGGAACCTTCGAACGGTGTAAACAAATTTGCTTGGGTCGAAGCGAGCGGTCTAAAAATCAGCCGACGGCAACCATCGATAGAGGTAGCGTAATATATGGGTGGGCAAACAAATTCAGTTTAAGGTGATACCTATTGCATACGTAATTTAATTTAGGGACAGTAGACTTTATGTGGAGGTTGAAGTTCGTTAGGTTAGATCTTGTGAAGAGACTGCCGGGCGGTAGATCTTCGTGGACAAGCCGTATGCACCGGATATCGATTAAATAGAGCTCAGTAACTAGTAGACTGACCATGTATGCCGTATGCTCAATGAGCTGTAGCCCAAAGTAGCCACTTTCTGGAGCCCTGACACAGCCGGAAGGCGTCGTGGCAGACCTCGTAGAAGACCAGTGGTCCTCATTAGCCCTGGATATAAACAACTGGGAGTCATGGGGCCTTTGCCCAGCAGTGGGATAACGCAGGCTAACAGTATCAAAGCTCAGTGAGTCTCATCATTTTTCTACGCTAGGATTTAATTTGGGTCGGCTTCCAGTCCAACTGGATGTAGCTGAATATCAGTATGTAGTATTTTATCTAGAATCACTGTGCCTGTCTGAACTCTATCTGAAATTGAGGCCAGTGATTCTAGAATAGATTGATAGAGTATAATTGATGGTACACCATAATACAAAGCAATGTTTTATCATCATCATCAGCCTATAATGTTCCCACTGCTGGGACACGGCTTCCTCTTAATGAGAGGGAATGGGCTATAATCCACCACGCGGGCCTAGTGCGGATTGGTAGATTTCACATGTCTTCGAATTTTTTGGTTCTAGGACATGCCGGTTTCCTCACGATGTCTTCCTTCACCGTTTTGAGAGCAGTGGTGATGAAATAAATTACACAAAGTAATGCGCCTGTCTGGGTTCGAACCCACGACTTAATGTTCGTAAGTCAGGGCCACCACCACTGGGTCACCGCTGCTCTCTCTAATGTTAATGCGCTAATGTTTTATACAATGTTGCTAATTTCATGGGCATTATAACGGCGCGGCGCGGCGGCGGTCTTATCGGTAGAATATTTATTTGTAACTTTGTTTTTTTTTTTGTAAGTAATAGCATATCGGGCAGTTCATCAATATTCCTCACGTTTTCTTGGAAAGGTACTTAAGATTGGGCTCTTGAGTTAAGAGACGAGTTCCGAATCTTAATTTAGTAATTTTTTGTTTGCGATCGGAATATCCGAAGCTTTTTACGCAGTAAAGCAGTTAGCATACCTGAAGTTATTTTAATACTACGTGCAGCGCAAAATGAAAATTACCTCAACTATACGAAATAAGCAAAACTTACTTACCGTAGCCGTAGCGTATTCTATTCTATTCTATTCTAGCCCTTTGAAAGCAGCCCGTTTTAACCACGTTTTAAAATACCAGCTATTTGACAAAACATTAGTTTTAAGTGCAATCTTCTTTCTTTAACGTGTGATTAGTGCCTAACGTGGTGTCAGAGTTTTTATGCCGCCCTTGGGTCTCCGACTTGGAAAGCCAAGTGCAAGAAAAGCAATGATATATCTATTTATATTCTCTACGACATGTCTTTACATGCCGTCGAGAAATATCTCTCAGGAATGCTGGTTTCCTCACGATGTTTTTAATGTTGTAAGTGCACTACCGCCTTTTTATTGATAACCATTCACATAGGTCATCCAAAAATCTGCTTAAATCTTCTATGACTCCATCTGCTGATGAGATATCATCAGTATTTTATATGGAACTAGCACTTCGCCCGCGACTTCATCTGCGAAAATTGTGATAGCTCAGCTAATTTGCATGATATCAATATAATTTATAGCCTATGTTATTTGGTAAAGATGTAGCTTTCTAATGGTGAAAGAGTTTTTACAATCGGTTGAGTACTTCTTGAGTTAAATCGTAACAAACACACAAACAAAAGTCAAATCTTTCCTCTTTATAATATTAATACAGAAATATAGATGATACCGTCCACTAAATCCCACAAACACTGACCACGTCTAAACTCCGTTAAATCCGTATCACAATCCCCTGAACCACAGGACCAACGTTCAATCAAAACTAATCCTTATGTACACCACACAGAAACCACAGCTTGGAACTTTACCGCCGTTTAAACAGAACTTTAAACCGAAGTTTAGACCTAATAGTCCTTCTGTACACTTGATTAACCACTAGAGATATTTTGAACTTAGATAATGGGCCTAGTATAAGTTGGGAGTTCATAACGGTGACGCCAAATCTTATTTTGAAATTTGTCATATACTGGATTTGTGCCCGGTTGATGGCAATGGGTTCGCCTCTATTACATGGGGCTTGCGTGGGTGTACTATTAGGTATACCCTTCGGGGTTTACAGGTGTGATGTTATGTATGGTATGTTATGTCATATAGACGTTTCATTTAACCTACCTACCTACCTACTATTACATATTATGATATAGTGAGCATATAATTTTATCATAAGTGCTCTAAAGTTTTCGTAAAATGGACATAAATGATATAAAGATGACCTTAAATAGCATTCCTCTGCGTGAAAGAACATGGCTAGCTTCGTAGCATGGAGCTACGCCGTAGCTCGGCGCGTAGCGTGGCGTAGCGAGACGCTTCAGATAAACTACGAGAAAACATTGTTATTTTTAAGTTATCGAAATCATTCTTGTAAGCATAAGCATAATCAGCCTATAAGTTTACCGCTGCTGGGACACTCTGCGGCTACTCTATGAGAGAGAATGGGCTAACAATTCACCACAAAAACATTCTTATTGGTTTAAAAAACATGACACTAATTATTTTTTGTTTTGTCGTACTTATAAGTATTTTAAACTGCCTTTAGTTCCACATTCCGTAATTTCGTTTAGCCACGTAGAAATCATCGTGTAACGACCGAGTTGGGACGTTTATTCTCAGAAACCACTGAACCGTTTTTGATAGAACGTATCGTGTGTTATGGATCATTGATTTGAGGTTGCGTGAGAGGGTAAACGGAGAGATAGAGTGAAAATACTTGTGCAACAAGTGAATTTGGAAATAAGACAATTTATAATCCTTGTTACAATATCATGAATTACTTTGGACATTGTACTTCTTCAAGATACAATAAAATACCTAGTTCTTACTTTCTTGGTTTAATAGTGAAGTACGTATACATATACCCCTTGATCTGTCCATGAAGTAGACACAATAGTTAAACAATGGTGTCTCGAACAAATAGTTCATTTGACAGATCATGATTTATAATACATATCAAGCCTGTATTTCTGTGTCCAGAAAGGGTAGGCAGGCAGTGTGCCTACAGTACTTCCTAACTGGGGATATATCCCCAGTTATGTTTAAATCCCATGTAGGAGGGAATGTTACATTTGCCAAGCGATCGCAAGCACTACTGTTGTGAATGGGGTTCGATTTCCAGGCCGGACAAAATGTTGTTTGGATTATCCATTAGGAATTTCCCAATATCAGTCCAGAATTTGAATTTGCTCCGAGTTGACGGCAATAGGCTCGCCTTCTATTACATCCTTTAAACGACAAAAAGTCGTTTATTTATTAAACACTGCAATAAAGCATGTAACACTATACGGCTTACGCTCTATTTAACACAGTCCAATAAAGCCTCCAAAAATATCTACAGCCTGTTCATTTAAACCCGACTCCAAATCAATATACACCCCTATTCGGCGAGTATTTGTATACTGTATAATAAAATTACTGTAGCCGAAAATGAACCTTGGTTACAACAAGACAAAGTTAAAGGTTGCATCAATATGCAGTCATGGAATACGATTGTAAAGTAGATAGTCAATTCTTATAAGTGTTATGGATATCATCATCATCTGCCTAGCCTTTTCCCAATTATGTTGGGGTCGGCTTCCAGTACAACCGGATTCAGATGAATACATGTTTTTTACATGGAGCGACTGCCTATCTAAATAAATCATTTAATTAGGACCAAACATGTTGTACATTTTATACACCCACCAAACTGAGTAACAGTTTGTCGGCGGGATTAGCGCTCGTCTAAATACATTTTTGGTCTGACCTCCACAACTCAGTATTGAGTATTACGATACTCATTGGGAAAACTGGTTGTCAGACTTTCGAGCTATTGTCTATCTCGGTATCAAGTGACATCACTGAAAAAAGCATAACAATTTTCATTTCAAATGGCAGATTTTTACCTAGAACTCTAAATCAATCGTTTACTATTAAGTATGTCATCGTTAAAATTCTTTATCAGACCATACTTATACGAAAGTAACTTAGTTTGTCTACCCAGCTAAACGGATTTTGATATTTGGCACAACGAAAAACCACGACCAGGGTTAACTTAATTTCCGGCCTCCATGTAGACGAAACCGTGATATGGCTAGAAAGGAGGTGTCTGATGAGATGACGAGTAATAGAGAAGTAGGGAAGAAGAAGACATGCTGCGCCGAGCCTAAAAGGGCTTAAAAATTGGGATAAGTGCAGGAGAATGATGATGAAGATGTAGGCGAAACCAAAGTCAATAACTCAAACCAGGTCATAAAACTGTCTCTAATTTGTCAATTTTTACTTTTTCTCGATTTTTTCTGATGGAACCTTTAACTTGTGTCGTACTAAACCCAACACTGCCAAGCTGGGTGTTTGTATGTATTTCGGTGTGGTCATAAAAGTGTCCACTTTACGAGTCATTCAATAAGACGGCGTCAACACCACGTATTTGTTTAGGCTGCCAATAAATCTGTTTGTGCTCGGCGGTACTTTTAGTGGCGTTTAGCTTTGAAGTTATTTTCAGGATATGTTGATTTGTATTAGTTTAAACATAGCTTTATATTGAAAGATATGATCGTGAAAAAAAATATGATAATAAATAAAATTTATCATGAAGAATGTTGATACTTTTCAGAAGACAACAGAATATCACAGCGTCATACTGAGTGGTAACTTGTCGCAGTAAATTTTCCGTCCTGTTGTATTTGTAAGATACAGGCTGTGCCTAAATTGGGACCCGCTGTTAAACAGATCTCAAATGCTTAGACGTGTAAATAAATAAATCAATTATAAATATTTGGCGTTGTATTTTATTTGTCATTTTGTAAACACGTCATGGCTCTACGATCATATTTTATTTCTTTATTTTCTTTAAAATCACAGGAATTGGAATGGGATAGACTTACTATGTCAATGTGTTAACAGTGTCATTAGTTTTCTCCAAAATTTTCTCATAACTCGTAAATTACTCAGCTACAACTAAAATTATGTATCAAAAGTAAAACTTTATCACTCTTTATCCTCCACTAATTCTGTAGGCAGATTAAAACTTCAGAAGTATCTCAATACAAAGAACAAAATGAACAAGATCATCATCATTTAAGCGGAAAGATGTCCACTGCTGGACATAGGCCTCCCCCAAGTGTGACTGGTCCCGTGCGACTCGCATCCAGCGAACCACCCTGCAACCTTAAACAAGAACCTTCAACCAAAGAACCAGATATAATTACCTATGAGCGAAGCATCATCACATCACCATAACCTTTTCAAATCCGAACAGCTACTAATATGATTGCACATTCACACGTATCGCCATAAAAGCGGAACGTTAACATGTACGGGAGGCTTCGCTTATCGCCCCTACAAGTCATAAAGTCCCGCTAAGGGAGTTCACAACAGCTAACAAACGACTGTCGTGGTGAAATGTGCCGGGAGGTAGTGAGAGTAGATGAGAAGGGTAGAGGGTAGATGTGTTTTAAATTGTACGTATATTGAGTACTTTTAATACTGGAGAGTGCGAAGATTTTGTTTAAAAGTGTAGCATGTTTTTTTTTTTGTAAGCATGTCAAATGTCCCACTGCTGGGCAAAGACCTTCCCTTCTTCCTTCCAAAACTCTCTATCTTGTGCGCTCTCTGGCCTTAAAATTACTACTATTGAATAATAACGACATTTAGTTGACATGTTTGAAACCAAATGCTTCCCCCATAAACAGAAGAACACCAGAAGAGAAATATTCACAGAATATTTGAAACACGTGATAATTACCCACTAATAATTGATTTTACATATCTGTTAGATTAAAATTCTTTCAACTAAACTAAAACTCACTCAAATAACTTTCGCCTTGAAATCCTATATATAACAAACGCTTCCTTGTCATTTATCCTTTAACATGCAAACGACATTATAATAGCTAAAACATTTCTACAAACTTTTCCAAACTTGGAAATACTTTGAAACACAGATAGTAAAACTTCTCTTGGAACGTCTAAAAACGTTAGCTTACCGACTGAAATATGAAGAAATTAAATTGAGTAAGTATTAAAAAATGATTTAAAAATATCAAATTGTAACATAACATCAAACCTGGAATCCCTGGAAGGGTTAGGCAGAGGTTTACTTAGTCGTACACCCACATTTCGTCAGTTATGTTTAAGTCCCATGTAATAGGAAGCAAGCGTATTGCCATCAACCGGGCACAAATCCAGGCTCCGTGGCTGCTACAGAAAAAATCCTGATAGAAAAACCCAATAACAGTTTGCCCAGCCCGGAAATCGAATCCAGGACCTCACTCAGTAGTCACAATATCAACCACTAGACCAAAGAGCCAGTGGACTATAAATAAATGAATGAGTAAAACATGAGCTATACACAAACTAGTGCAACAACATTACCAAGTTAGGTGATGCTGCGTGAAGTGAACTCGCGACAGATGTGCACTAACTTACAACTTGGTTAAGCTTGTTATTACATACAGGAGCCGGACGTTTTATGTTGAAAGATACCGACATACAGGTGAATCAGAGTGAGAGAGAGGGAAGATATTATATAAATATTTAAATGTATTTTATTATATAAATTTACTAAAAATATACATGCCATATTAAAGGCCACGGACCTTTAAATGACTAATATCATCATCATCATCATCAGCCTATTAATGTCCCACTGCTGGGACACAGGCCTCCACTCTATGAGGGGAAATGGGCTATAATCCACCACGCGGGCCCAGTGCGGATTGGTAGATGTCACATGTCTTCGATCTTTTTGGTTCTAGGACATGCCGGTTTCCTCACGATGTTTTCCTTCACCTTTCTTTTCTTCACCCATCACTCATTCACCCATCTGTCTTCCTAAATGACTAATATAATGGTTGTAAATAGACCCTTAACGAAGCTGAAAGGCACTTGTTGTCCCCCTGGGAACCTTCTAGTTAGGTATTGGAGGTCAATGTTTCATCTTTTTAACAAGGTAAAAAAAACTATTTTAAGGTAAGTTATAACCATAAATCTAGTATTTTTTATATTAAATACCTACAAAACCCGTTTACTATTCAATGCATCCATCAGCACCATATTTTAAGTGCGTTACATTGAATACCTACCGTAAACCGTGAGTTGTATCTCAGGAATAATTTCTGCGTAGAGTATTAGTTTGTATACAGAATTCTTGGTTGACAGCTCTGTGAAGGGTCTGTTTACACCTTGTAGGTATAGTAAAAGACATCGCTTAGGTACCAACCTAACAACACTATGTAATAGGGATGAGCCTATTGCCATCAACCGAGCACAAATCTAATATCTTCGTGGATTGTGATGCGTATTTATTTCAAGGTTTTTATTGAAATACTTCCGCATGAAATTCCAAGCAGCGTTCTTTCAACAGAAGTTTATTAAATTAATTCACTACCTTTGAATATTTTTATTTCGTAGAAACATTCTTTCTTCATTTATCGTTTTCTTCAGAAACACTTCACGCTTTCAAGAACTCAACAGTAATAAAGGCTATGTCACAAGAAAAGCGTACAATTTGATATGGTAATGACTACTCATTTCCGTCATCAATTGTTATGTATTATATTATAATGTGAACCGAGAGGCCATTAACAGTGTTCATCGAGTCAGTCATGCACAGGTTAACTTTCACAATGTTTTTCAAGTCATCATTAATACACTAAACTATGAAACACTGTTTTAAGCTTTCACGGTTTATAACTAAACTTATATGTAACAACTTACGGGATATCTTCCGTGATTATCAATTATTCTGAGCTCCGGATATTTGGACGCTGTCGAGTTCCAATAGTGCACGTAGCAAAATACTAAGAAAGACGGTAGACAGATTGTCTACATCATCAAATGACCCCTCCCGCTCTGGGCGGAATGGAAGGGAGCACCAAACTCTTACTGACTAAAACCCATCCATGTTCCTTCTTAGCCCTTTATGTTCCAGGGCCACGGTACACGGCCATGGTGATGTCCAATGCGTCTTCCGCGGCGGCTGGGACGTGAGGTTCTCTCTCTCTCAGGTTCCGCCACCTCCTTCGCTAGCATGACTGCTTCGCAGAAGGAGGCGACGGTATCCCATTCCCTCTCGCTCCGGACCATGGATTGAACTAGGGCCGGACGCGACAACAATTTATTCACCATGCACCCGCAATCTCCAGTCATCCCGCGATAATGGCGCAATGTCGAATATCAGGAGCGCAGAATAATTGATAATCACGGAAGATATCTCGTGACAGTGTAAGTTTACTAAACTATGAGTTTAGACAGTTTTGGTAAACTTTGTAAAACCTTGATTTCAAATCAGGAAGTTTCTGCCATGGTCACATCCTCGGGCTATACTTGCAACACGACAGTTTACGAGACTAAATTGTTGGCAAGAGGCTACACAGATGATAACGTACCTTAAAACTGTTTAAATATAGCATAGTTAACGCAATTCATGTGTTTCAATCCTAAATTGCTTGCATTAAGCAACCTATCCATCAAATCAATACTAATGTCTATAGAATTGTACCAATTAAAGAGGAAGGAGCTCAAAATTAATAACAATCACAGATATTCCGTTAGTGACATTTTAAGTTTAAACGTTTTTAAAGTATTTCACATAGCCTAATTGTCTTTGCAATGTTAAGTACATTTGACAGGCAAGCATATACCTCGCATCTTTTTAACACAATCAACATCTAATACAATTCTAATACAGAATAATTCTAGACATCAAATACGTAGACTTCAATTGTCTAAGTGGTCACAAGAATGATCTTGTTACTAAGTCGTAGCCTAGTCTGTTCGAAGAGAGTTCCTAAGTTAAGTAAAATTAGTTCATCTCGGACAAGACGGTAACATTACGCTAAGTTAGCACCCGTATACTAGACAAAGAGTCCCCGTACACTCTCATTCATGAGCTACGGATATTACTGTAGAGGTAAGTTGAGTATAGCGGGGGTTGGCCACAGAGTAACTGCAGCGTCCAGTAGTTCAATGGCCAAACATTTGAAAAGACTTAAAAATGTGCTAGAAATCCAAGGTCTATAAATCAGACATTTTCCAATAATAGATGACGTTTTCACAGTCAGTGCAGCTGTGGGAACATTGTAAGCTGATTGTGTATGTGCCTATGTTAGATGACCTTTTCAACAAAATCTTTACATCTCTTTGTCTGTTTGTAATTTCAAAATCACAACTGAATGCATAAGAAAGTATATTATACGGTCCCTTTTTTAAATACGTTATTTTCTTTAATTTTTTGTATGTCTGTCTGTTTGTTCCGGCTAATCTACGAAACAGCGCGGTGGCGGGACCGATTTTAACGGGACTTTTACGGGCAGATGTTATAAGGAGTAACTCGGTAAACCCATGTATAGTTCTCGGTCGGTAGAGTACTGACTTCGATTCTTGGGTAAGGTTGTGTTTTCTTACAATCATGGTATTTCCGAAAGGAATTTCTCCTTGAACTGTGCTCGACTGATGGCAATAGGCTAGCCTCCTATTTATGACACAAACATAACTGCTGGTTCCTAAAGGTTACACCTCCGTCTAACCCAACGCAGATTTCAGGCTTTATGTCATGTTATTATCACTACTTAATATAAAACAAAGTCGCCCGCCGCGTCTGTCCCTATGTATGCTTAGATCTTTAAACTACGCAATGGATTTTGATGTGGGTTTTTTTTAATAGATAGAGTGATTCAAGAGGATGGTTTAAGTATATAATTTGCGGGTGGGCGAAGCCACGGGCATCAGCTAGTTTGTAAACTATAAGGCTGTTAGAAGAGTATAGAATAGAATCTTTATTTGCTTAGAATGTAGGTACATAAAATAAGTTGTTAAATTATATTAATCAATCAATGTAAAGGGTTGTTTTCGTCCTCTTTGACATTGTTTTCCATATAAAAATGCACAGCAAATAGGTCCACCACTAGAACCCACTGTCATATTCTCGCATTGAACAACTGATCTAGGGTAGACTGTGGCTGTACTATTGTATCAAACGTGTAGCGTTTGTTTTGTTCAGAACGTCGGCGGAATGAGATAACGAGTGGTAGGCTTCAAACTGATGAGTGCTATTTGCGCTGGAATCGTCTAGATATTTCGGTAAATGTAACCATAATTATATTAGGAGAAATATCAGCAAGTAGAATAGAAAGTAATTTAGAATAGTAATTTCTACAATTTATGACTTAAAAAAAAAAAAAAAAACATAAGAAGGGATCTCCCTATTTTCGTGACGATTAAATACCACTCTGTACGACCAGTTATCAGTTGCTATCATGACAGATCGGTCGAACAAAACTCTCAAACTCAGAAAGCAGAGAAGAAATCAAGTTGTCATCGAATACGTAACTTCTAAAGATAATAATAAAAACCTTATAAGTACTATGACTTAACCAAATTAATGATAATATACAAATCTCGATTTAAATTTAAACTATAAAATAATAATATAGAAATTGACAAAAACGTTTGTTTTGAACCGCTTAATAGTCTGATCACTTAAAAAAATATCACAAAATAATCGTAGGCACGAAAGATATCAAACCAGCGATCATAATCGTAACAACAACCATTTCGTCAACCATGAACCCAAGGTACTGTCACGAGCACTAACATGTATACACTTAGCAACTTTTTAAAAGTGATTTACGTCTATTTGTCATCACCTGCGAAGCCATTCTCCCAGCTTTTGTTATTGGATACAACTGAATACCAGTATTTTACAAGGAACGACTGCCTATCTGACCCAGTTACTGGGTAATACAATACCCCTTGGTGAAATTATTTGTAAGGCTTTCGGGCATCCTATTACCTGTAACGTCTGTCAAAAATTTAAAAATAACAGCCCGGACCAACAGCTTAACGTGCTTTCCGAGACAATAGGCATGACGACAGTATCAAAAAATTGCAAATCTATTTAGTCCGTCAGTTAGAGTATTGGAAATTAATGGACACGTATTTTTTGTTTTTGTAAATTAATGAATATTGACAAAGATAAAACGCAACAAAACTCGGTAGTGGGGGCTCGTAACGTCAGAACTAGCTAAAAATTATACCATGGCGTGACGTATTGAGAATTTTAAAAGCGTCGTATCTTCGTCAATTTTGGTTTACGTGACAAAAGAAAAAACACGGGTAAAATATTTTTTAATAATCTAAGTGACAGACTAATTAGAATTTTTTTGGCGTCTCGCCTATTTATATGAAATGGTAATCAATTCGAATACTTATCAGCCGTTGTGTTTAGGCTTATGTGTAGTTTAGCCAGCTAGTAAACACACCTTAAGCCACAACATATACATGTTTGTGCTTATGACTGTACCGACGACATTGTCGAAACTTATCGTGTTCCTCGTTAAATGGTAATCGATATCGTATCGTATCGAGCAAACTTGAGTATCGCATGACGAGGAAGCGATACAAGGTCAGAGGTGAAAAGGTTACCGAGAGCGGTGCAGTGTCTATGGATTTACATGAAATATGAAGAAGTCCTTCAAATCTGCAAGGTCGTAAACATCAATGACCTTTTAGAACTCGGATGGGTGTCCAGAGTGACGTTTCTTTGACTTTTCTTTTTGAGTGATAGAGTCCGGAGACGGTCAGCACGCGAAAGCACCAATATGTACTTATCACTATCTCAGGTCCAGTTGAAAACCAGCGTTAGACACTAGTTGTCGGGCATTTGGCTGAACTCGGCCTATTTGGCGCAGCTGTGAGAGCCGTGTCACACACAATTATTTTGTCCATTTTATTAAAATTTGTTTTATTGTTTGTGTAGTTTTGGCATGGGCTATTTAAATAAAACCTATAAAATTTTAAATACTTCTAATATTTATTTATTACATCTTTTATTTATTTAAATATTTATTTAAAAGAAAAGCAATAAAATACGTTAAAAAAACATGAAAAAAAAAATCAACATAAATAGTCCTAGATGACGCGCGAACTAAATTGTGAAATCATTATATGAGGGTTTAGTAATACGACTAATAGACACCAAACAAATTGAGATGTGAGGAGAATGATGATGGCCAGAAATATCGGCAGACCACTGAAATCAAGAGAATAATCCTTGTAATGAACGTGCCGTGACCACCAATACTTATTTCTGTATCAAACGAAAGTTCAGAAGACCTCAGCAATTATTGTTCACTTACCAAAATTAGGAACCAGCCATATTTTTTTTAAATACAGCGTTAGCCAAGAGACCGTACGAAAACCAATGATTTTTATATTAGGTCCAATATTATCCTAATGATCAAAACATCCTGCCTTTGTACGTACATTTGTGGTTACAATATCTCCCCTAATTAAACTGAAATCGTAATAATAATTACAGAACAGTATTACAGGCGTCAGTTTATGTGCAAATAATCATAAAGCTGATGGAAACACATGTTTCTATAATTTGAGATTAGACGGAGAGAGATCCTAAAGCGCTTTATTGCTTAAAGTTAATCGTCTAGAAACTTGAATTTGAGGTTTTTGGGTACGTTCTACAGAATATTACAAATAAGTATGGTAGGTGTATTTAAATTTAGAATTGCTAATGCTTTATGGTTGCAGATGAAAGATCCTACCGGGATACCTACCTTTAATGAGAGGAGATGGGATAGTTTATCACGAAGACCCGTTGCAAGTTAGTATAATTGTCACATGTTCTAAAATATTTGAAAGTAAAGTATACTTAGTATTACCCAAGCTTTGTGGGCAAATTTGAATAAAAACGAAACTAAATTTGGAGGTCTAGCCTTCTTTTTACTGCCGATTTAATGTAACCAATTTGGATGTACGTTTGGAACCTTTTTTTTTTTTTTTTTTTTTTTTCACGATGTGGAAATCCTCAATGGATGTCCTCCGCCCTGGGGAGAGCGGAGGGGTCTGTCAGACTCGTACTGACTAAAACCACACCGGTGTTCCATCGCACACTTGCGTCGGGGGGCAGCGGGATCTGATGCGACTTCCGCTGCCCCGGACTAGTGCCGGCCCGCTCGACCTGCGGGCCTCGTCCCGGGGGGAGTGAGGTGTACAACTCCCCCCGCTACGTCTCGGAGAGGCGCGCGTGGAACACGACGCGCCGCCGTCTCGGGTCCAGTGTCATGGGGGGCGACGGATGTCCCCGAATCCGTCGCCCCTGGACCTATTTAGGGGGGCCGGAAGAGGGCGTTGTCCGCCCTCTGCCGACGCCCGGTGCGTCTGCTGCGGGTCGGGAGGGTGGTCTCGACCTCCCTCAACCGCTCCGCAGCCTCCTTCTGCGACATGACGGTTTCGCAGAAGGACACCACTGCGTCCCAGGACTCTGCACTGCCAACCATCGCGCGAGCGACGGCCGGCAGCGACAGGTCTCCTCCAACCTCTGCTACGAGGGCACGGCGCGGCTCATCCCACGCGGCACACTCGGCCAGCGTATGCCGCGCCGTATCCTCCGTGCAGTGGACGCAGTGATGGCACCGGGCGTCCGGCTCCCTGCTTAAGCGACACAGGTACTTCCCGAAGCAGCCGTGCCCCGAGAGCACCTGCGTCGCCCGAAACGTCAGGGAGCCGTGCCTCCTCCCGAGCCAGTCGTCGAGTACTGGCCGGATCGCCTCGATTGTGTCGAGGCCGGCGGTGGGAAGCTCTAGCCTCCCCCGCCATTCCGCCACCATGACCTGTCGGAGCTGAGACCGGTACACCGTAATCTGTCGGTGCACCAGCCTCTCGCCCCGATGTTTGGCCCCCTCGCGCCACTGGTACAGTGTCGCGAGGGTCTTCGCCTCCAGGTCCCACGGCGGGGATCCGGCCAGTACGCAAGCCGCCTCGTACGAGATCGTGCGATATCCCCGTACGACTCTGACGGCCATCGCTCTCTGCGGTCTGCGCAGGACTGCGATAGTGCGGGCCGTCAGGTCGGTCGCCCATATCGGGGCCCCATAAAGGGCCATCGATCGCACGATCCCGACGTACAACCGCCTGCAGGCGGAGCTCGGGCCCCCCAAATTGGGAAGCAGCGTTGACAGCGCGCCCGCCGCGCCCATCAACTTGGGGTACGTTTGGAACCTAACCTAACCCATTTGGTCGGTGTTATTGCAACTAAAAACCCGACTACAGAAAATTCACGCTCTAATTAAAATCGGGATTTACAAGGCAAAGTTGACTCTTCCTATTGTTGAAATTGGTTAAAATGTTGCCAATGTTACATCGTTAAATCGGATGATAAGTTTAGGCGCTACAGCGGAACATACGTAAATACAAACATACACACACAAAAATTCAACAACATTAAAAAAAAAAGTTTGCGATCACTTTGAAAAATCGATATCTTTTTTTTTACGGTAGATTATAGTATGAAAAAATAGTTTTATTTTTTAATGTCAAACAGGGTATTTCTATTTAAAGAAAACACACAACGAAGATTTTTTCTTGATAAAGTTAAATTTAAAAAATTATAAGTATCAGCTTATGCTAGTGATCACAAACTTTTTGATGTGTGCACATACATAGACTGCTAAAATCATAACCCTTCCTTTTGGCTTCGCCGTAGTCGGGTAAAAAGATACACCTAAATTTAACCAACTGCTACCGGCCGCACCTAGGTAAAACCGGCTAGATCTAAGTGAACCGTGCTTCGGTTTTTAGCCATAACAAAGTTACTGTTAGAACTTTACCCAAAAAGCTTGAATAATGCTAAGTTTACCCAGCGAAACCGTATAGTATACTTCTTTTTATAGCATTACCCGTAACATATTATACAATATCAAAGTAACAACCACTATATTACCTACTGGTATTGTTATTATTGGTACTGAGTATACCCAATTTAGCTAATTAATAGTCAGATTACCTCTATTGTAAGAAGGGCTTCAATTAATAAGATGAATGGCAAGCAATCTTTCTCACTAAATAACTAAAGCAAATTACTCTTTGAAGGAAATCATTAGTAACGTAATATTATGGACAGACTACGAAGGGAAGAGACTGGAAGTAGTTTCAAAATAATTTATCTCCTGCTTTTCACTTACTTTTTAATATAAAAAGTACATCGCTTAAGGTGGATGCTCCAGGGTAGCCCGCGAAATTTAAATTTTCTTACGTTTTTTTCAATTTGCAGACCAGTGCAGGTTGTATGTTGATTAAAATATTGTTCGCGACTGTAAGATGTATGTAGTTACAGAATTATAATCATCAAAATCATCAATGCAACCCTCCGAGTTCATAAAGGTTGAGGAATGATTTTGACCTTGAAAAAGTCGTTCCTCGACTCGATTTGAATAGCCCGCGAAATTTGAATTTCGCGGGCTAGCCTGACGCTTGCACCTTAAGACAAAATAAAAAACTACAAGGTTTGTAGTGTTTTATTTTGTAACTGACTCGTTGGTATTGGTCGCAAGCGCGATGGCTGTGCATGAGGTCCTGAGTTCGATTCCCGGGTCGGACAAAATCAGGAATTATTCAGTAGCAGCCGCGAAGGCCGGATTTGTGCCCGGTTGATGGCAATAGGCTCGCCCTCTATTACATGGGACATAAACATAAGTGGCGAAATGTTGGTGTACTATTAAGTACGATGGGCTGCATCTATTGGGTACCCCAGTTAACTACCTCAGTACCCCAGGTTCGAAAGTAGGTGCTATCAACACATCGTGAAGCTGACTGTACATCTCTGCCTGACCCTTCAAGGCGTGATGTTATGTTATGTCCAAAATTTCTCTTGTTTGGAAAGGTGGGGTTTCAGTTGTTCGGATAGTTATTTTTTCTACTGTTTTCCGAAACCTTGGTCAAACCTTGAAACTTTTGGGTCAAAAACGAGACGCTTCCGTGCATCTTATCTTAGTAAAGGTAGGTCATATTTCCGTGATACATTAATAGAAGCTCTGCATGTCAGGTCAAACATGTTGTATTTGAATCATTCCCCCTGCGTCGAGTCCCTTTACGTCGACTCATGAATTTTCTTGGTTTTGATGCACTGTCTTTTGTTTCGCCTCGACATAGCTGTCACAGAGTACAGTCACATTAAAAACCAAATACGGCTTTTTAATTAATAACGTTATTTTGCTCATCGGGTGATCCGTATTTTAAATAATACATTGATAACCCACCAAAAAGTACTAGGCTAGCATAAGTTCAAGGAGTTGTTTCACTGCTGGACTACCTCATAGGCCTCTCTCAAACTTCATCCCAATACCTTTTCTTCCGCCTTCCGCGTCCATCCATCCGCATACCTCCTACCTGCTCAGCCTTTTCCCAACTCAGCTTCGGTTCGGCTCGGTCGGCTACCAGTCTAACCGGATGCAGGTGAATATCAGTATGTTACATGGAGCGACTGCCCATCTGACCTCCACAACCAAGTATTACCCTGTACTAAACCGGGTCTGAGAGAATGTCATGCTCACTCAAATGTCTCGCTGATGGTGGTGGGTGTGTCGGGTCATTTAGTTCCCTTCGATATGATTGAGTTGAATGGTGCCGGTACATGCCTCATGTTCGTGAACGGGCGCTTTTAGTTGGGACTGGTCATCTCTTAGCTGCCACGGTTCATTTTAATTACTTAATTTTTAAATTGTTGATCTAATCTTTTACTCTGGACGCTCTTAATGTGCACGTCTTTCTACATTGTTCTCACATATATGTATAATCTCAAAATGAATGATGTAACCAAGATTTTGTGACCACGACTGTACCTCACTAAGGCCATAACCTGAAAGTTGAATAATATTGAAGTAGTTCCTAAGTTTGTCGAGAACAAAGCACCCGATATTAAATGAGCGAGTGAGTTTGTCGACGGCCATTCATCTCTGCACCTTATCTTTTTTAAATGTATGTAGTTTTAAGTTTAGAACAAGTTTTGTTTTTATTCGTTTTTTAAAGGAAGTTTGTGGCGATACAAGAAAAGTTTCGGAGTGAAAAGGTTTTAGTTTTTCGCTGAACAGATTGCCAAAAAGCGGCGACAAAAAACCCACAGGTATCATCATCTGTATAGCCTTTTCCCAACTATGTTAGGGTCGGCAGTTCCAGTTTGTTTTTTTTTAATTTATTTTATAAATTACATGTTCAGACACACTTAAACAAAGCACACAATTAGACCTCTTAGGGTCTGTCTTAGCATGCCATGGCCTGAGATTTGATCAACGCGCTAGTTAAAGTTAAGTTATAATCGACTTGATGTAATATTCTTTCAGCTTACGCTTTATGTTTTTACTATTCATTGAGTCTCTGATGTCTACAGGTATTTGGTTTAGTAAAGTGGGTATTGCGAAAGAAGCGACCGACCGACCACCGGATGCAGCTGATTACCAGTATCTTACAAGGCGCAACTGCCTATCTGACCTCCACAACTCAGTCAGTACTGGGTAATACGAAACCTCTTGGTAAGACTGGTTGTCAGAACCGCAGGTATATATTTGGCCCCGGTAACGGCAATAGGCTCGCCCCCTATTACATGGGACTTAAACATAATTGTTGAAATGTGGGTGTAATATTTAGGTACAGGTCTGCGTAACCCGTCGTAGATTACTAGGCTTGATGTTATAATGTTTTAGGTATACCTACATTTTACATGATGTAGGGACAAACATCTGTGCTAAATTAGTGCTCTAAGTGTATAAATTCATCCTTTCATAAAAAGATTCAAATCAACGTACTCAAAAACACTACTCCTCCACAATTAACAACAGAACAGCTTTATTCCAACATAACGTACTTAATTATAATTATTTAGAGCGCTTTATTATTCGGGAAAGAAATCGCTATAATAAATCATTTCTCTGGGACATTTCTGGCTTCGAGATTTCAATGGACGCGGAAATAAAACGGGTTGGTCGCAATAAAATATTTTTCTTTACTAAAATATGGCGTTGGGTAGATAAAATGTGTTGGCATTTTTTTTTGTGTAGTCGAACTGAAAAGACTGACCAGTCAGTGTTGGTCGTTTTAGATCACTTAGGTGTGCCAGATATTGAAGATATATATATATATAGATACTTGAAGAGTTTCTTGAAATAGTAAAGTACTCCATTGAACTGAGGAAAATCTATACTTAAGTGCACATAAGTTTACAATTTATAGAAAGTACCAAAAAGATGGAATCGAGCACTTTAGTTTTCATTGAGGACCCGATGTCCATTGTTGATGACGACCTGTCGTGTCCGATCCTGGTTTAGTCCATGGTCCGGAGCCAGAGGGAATGGGAAGCCGTCACCTCCTTCTGCGAAGCAGTCATGCTAACGAAGGACGTGGCCGAACGTGAGAGGGAGAGAACCTCACGTCCTAGTTGCCGCGGGAGACTGCCCGGGCGTCGGGGGCCCAGAGCAACATTTGATGATTTCCCAACCAAAAAAAAAAAAAAGGAATAGACCGGTGGTTTGATACTGATAAATTAACCTTTAAAATAATGCTTATGCTTATAGGATGCAGATTTATCGAGCAAAGTCGCGGTCACAGCTAGTTCCTCATTAGTATTTAATCTAGACCACTTCAATTTCCCAGGTCAGGCAACGCGTTATTGAGTTATTTCAGCCAACATTTCTGAGTAGTAGCCACGGAATCTGGATTTGTGCCCGGTTGATGGCAATAGGCTCGCCTCCTATTACATGGGACATAAACACGCAATTGCCAAAATACAGGGTGTAAACCACCTCATCCCGAAGCCGTCAACCAAGCATTCTGTACATCAAACTAAGTAACTTAACGCAAAAATTATTGCTGGGAAACGACTTTTTTTTTTGGGGCAAAAAATCATGTTTTGTGATAGAACTCAATGTAACGCACTCAAAATATTGTGCTGATGGTAGGATTGAATAGCACGGGGGTCGTGGAGGTGATTAAAGTAAAAATCTTACATTAAAAACTTGTATTTAGAACCAAAGTGGTCAAAAAGTTGGAACTTTGACCCCCAATATCTCCGTAACTAGAAGGTTCCCAGGTATGGTGTAGAACAAAAAAAATATCAAAATGAAGAGGAGAACAAGTGCCTTTCGGCTTCGTTAAGAGGTGTTTTACACCCTTTATAGGTATACACCTCTGCCTAATCCTTCAGAGATTACAGCCGTGATGTTATGTTATGTAACGTCAATCAAAGTTTCTACCCGTCGCATTCAGATGAAAACGTCAGTCCAGTCCAAACGTCCAGTTTCTGTGCCATTGTCCGAATCAATGAAAAAGGATTGTCGGAAGTTTGGCAACATGTGGCGTGGACAAAAACTTGGCGCGAAATCCATGGCTGTGTTTTGTGCACGAGTACTGGTGTTTCGCTTTTATTTTGTTTCAATTTAGAACAGACAGTTTTAAATCCTTCTTGGTCTAGTAGCGAGCACGACTGCTGCATGAGGTTCTGGGTTCGGAAATTTCATTAATAATCAGAACATCTAACGTTTGGAAATGAAGAGCGGACATAACCATTCTAATGTGTACACTGAAAAAACGACATTTAAAATTAATTTTGAATTGATTTGTATAATGATTTATGTAAGTTGTCTAAAAATCTTTCCTAAAGTAAGAAACGCGCCCGCACCAAACGTTCATTATAACTGTGTTAACAAAAGATCCTTTTGTACTTCCATCAATCAGTCACAAATGTATCCCACAACACTAACCCCTTGGCCATGAACCACAGTCGTTTCACACTTAATGTACATTTTATAATTTGTGTAAAATAAATATTATTTTATTTGTAAAAGCGTTTCAATTTTTGTTTCAAGTGTGCTTTTGCAAACTCGAGGTCAAGCGTAAACATTTTAAAACAGATGTCATTTGTTTCACGAGTCGACGTAAAGGGAGTCGACGTAGAGGGAATGATTCCTTCTATATGACATCATGGTAGGCTAATAGAGCAATTTTGGGTCGGTTGCTCCGACCAGCCACTTTAGGTCAAGGAGAATATAGATCACAGTGATACGAAATCAGAGGTAAAATATAACTGTGAAAGGCCACACGCTCATGTTACACGCGTCTTACGTCAGTGACGGGTAAAACAAATGAAATTAATCTTTTAGAGTCACCGCTACACAAATAGCGGAGCGACGACGGCACCGGTCCTATACAAGTCACGAACGCGAGTATCGTCTAACGCAACATCGCATCGCCCAAGGTCGTGAACAAGACCTAACTTAGTAAGTTTTGTGACTCATTCAATGCTTACCCTGTTTGATAAAAAGTAACATAAAAGAAACTTGTCGATAAAGGAACATTGTTAAAGTTGACCAGACACAAAATTGTCAGGAGTTTTATTAATTTGATTGATTACTTTCTAATGAAATGGGTGATAAATAAACGATTACGATTACATTATGCGTAATGGGGAACTTATTTATACTTATACATTTGTGTATAAAAATAAACATAAATAAATCACGTACTTTATTTAATTGAATGTTTCCTGAAGTTTCCGATTAAAAATAGGTCATCAAGCTAATGATTCTGATCTCATTTTTTTAAACATCATCATCATGTAATGTTGGGGTCCCTAAGGAATGGTTTCAAGGAAACAACCGCATCTGTTAGGTACTATTTAATGACTAAATGAATAATTATAAAAGAAACACATATGAGGTTTAGTGCAAACTCAGCATACATGATACGTTATAAAGGAGTGTACTTACTTACTAAAGTAAAGGAGCATACATATTATATTCTTACACTTCACCTCCCGGGGACAGCGAAAAAAAAAATATTTGGTTACATTTTTTTAATTTTACATTTTTTCTTATTTTTACCTACCTATTAAAATTAATACATGTCTAGTTATTAGTGTATTACAGCAACTTGTTTCAAATTTTATGAGCTACCTATTTATTCTTATCATTATACATTGCAATGTTCTCTAAAATTAATTATTACATTATAACAAATCTATTGACGAAAAGGCCTAGTCCTATTCTTATGTACTACTTGGATTTTATTATTTTTAATTATTTTACATTACAACCTAAATCTTCCACAACTGTATAGGGACCTTCAAATAGCGCATCTAATTCACTACGTGCTTCATTTTTTAATAAAACCAAATCATCTTTCTCATATATTGTGGAATTGACATATTTATCATATGTTTCCTTACGTTTATGCTTATTTTGCAACAAATTATTCTTTGCTTCGGCATGAGCTAACTGTAACCTGTATTTTAATTGTAATGGATAATTATCTATATTGTACAATGGATCAACGGTATTAGTAATGCTATCAGGTATTCGACATAGTTTACCAAAAACAAGTTCATATGGCGTATAATTTGTTTCGGAATGGACTGTGTTGTTAAAACTAAAGCACCAAAATGGTAACCAATAGCTCCATGTATCCGTATGATTGCCACACTGGATCCTTAAAAATGCACCCATAGTTTTGTGAGCATTTTCAAGAGCTCCAATGGATTGGTGGTGATAGGCTGTAGAAGATAATTTTTCGATATTAAGAATTTTACAAACCTGTTCCATCGTTGCAGAAATGAATTCTGTTCCCCGATCCGTAGCTATTGTTTCCGGAATACCAAATCTTAATATGAACTGTCTTACAAATGCATCTGCAATGGACACCGTTTCTTTGTTTTGCAAAGGAATAGCTTGAACAAATTGTGTTAACTCGCACTGCATAGTCAATATATAACTATTACCACTATCGTCTCTATCTAAAGGACCCACAACATCTAAGTAAACCTTTTCAAATGCCGAGGAAGCCGTTGTGGTTATTTCCATCGGTTCTTTAATGTAACGAAAATACTTCGATTTTTGACATTTTGTACATTTTTTGACATATTCTTGGACATCCTTGTCGATACTTGGCCAATAATATCGTCTTTTGATAGTATTTACCATTCTGCGCACTCCAGCATGACCACTGGATGGCAGTAAATGATAGTCATTCATAATTATAGTCTTTTCATTGTCATCTATTATTCTTTTTACGCCTCGTAATATACATATTCGTGGTCCGGACCAATTGGTAAGTGTTGTTATCTCATCACAAACACTTGTAATAAATTCTATATTATCATTGTTTTTAATTATACAGACTTCATTGATACGTATCTTTTCACAACAAAAATAGCTTAATTTCTGCACAAATTCGGCTCGCGAGAAGTACGCCTTGAAATCAAGATTAATGTATAATGTCTTTTTATTCTCTACAAATGCGAAACATTCGAATTCTTTAGTTATCATGTGATTATCTCGTAATCTTTTTAATATATTGCCTTCAATCAAACTCATTTCTACTGAATCACGCGGTTTTCTTAATATATCCACAACTCTTGGTTGATCAGTCCCGTTGTTAATGGTTTTATTAAGAACCTTCTGTTCATCATCATTCCTACTCTTACTTAGCTCACTCATCTTTTTCTTTTGCGCCCTGGTCATAACAGCCATTACTTGCTCATTCATAGTCTTAAGTTCATCAGACGTTATACAAACTCTAGATAAAGCATCTGCCACAACATTGTCTCTTCCTTTCACATAGACTATTTTAAAGTTATATTCTTCTAAAGTTAATCGAAATTTTAGTAATCTACTGGATGGATCTTTCATACCAAAAATATATATTAATGGTTTGTGATCCGTCATTATGGTAAATTTATTTCCACACAAATATGGTCTGAAATACTTAACGGACCATACTATTGCCAAAAGTTCTTTTTGAATGGTCGGATAATTCTTTTCTGCTTTATTTAAGGGTCTACTCGCATATGCAATTGGTCTGAGATCTTTATTACATAATACAGAACCAATAGCAGTTCCCGAAGCATCTGTCTGTAAAATAAATTCATGATTCTCGGAAAAATCTGGATACTGTAGAATTGGTGACGATATTAAAGCATTTTTTAAAAATTCGAAAGCGTGTTGACATTCATTAGACCAAACAAATGGTTCATTTTTCCTACTTAACTTATTTAAAGGCATCGCTATATCCGAAAAATTTCTTATGAATTTACGGTAACAGTTACAGAATGCTACAAAACGTTTTACTTCATCTGAATTTTTGGGAGTGGGATAATTTTGTAATACTTTAGTTTTTTCTGGATCTGGTAAAACGCTTTTTTCTGAAACCAAATGTCCCAAATATAGTATTTCTTTCTTTAAAAATTCACATTTTTGCGGATTTAGTTTTAAATTTACTTTTCTCAATCTTTCCATTACACTTATTAAATTTCGATTATGGCTAGAGAGATTTCTTCCAAATACAATGAGATCATCCTGATACACTAGACATTTATCGTAAGTTAAGCCAGACATTGCTACAGACATCATACGACTAAAAGCATTAGGACTGATCTTTAAACCCATTGGTAAACGTTTCATGCAATATTGTCCAGTATTTGTAGTGAAAGCTGTTAATTTACGACTACTAGGCTCTAAACTTACCTGATAATAGCCTTGGTAAAGGTCAAGGTGGGTAAAATAAATAGCTCCAGTAAGCGTATCTAAAATTTCATTAATATTTGGTAAAGGAAATTTATCGTCACAAATAACTTCATTTAATTTTCTATAATCTACAACTAAACGCCATTTTTTCTCGTTGCCTTTGCTACTTTTCTTGGGCACTAATAAAATTGGACTGGACCATTCACTGTTTGACTTTTCTATAATATCATTTTCTAACATATTATCTACTTGCTTAGCTATTTCTGGTTTCAATGCATGTGGTAACCTATACGGCTTGACATAAACTGGAGTTGAGCTTTGTTTTACGACTGTAGATTGCTCATAAATATTTGTTGTTCTTAACTTATCTCCCTCTAAATGAAAAACGTCAGAATACTTTGCACATATTGCTTCAATTGATTGCTTCTCTTCTCCGTCTAAATACTTTAGATTTAATTCTGTCAACAAAGTTTTAACCCTAGTAACGTTGATAAGGGTCTTATCAAACTGACAAATATTATAGTCTTCCAAATTTTTCAAATCTGGTGTAAAAGATGGCAAACTAACTTCCTTGTCACTAACTTGGTTAAAACTTTGTTGACAGAATTAAATCTAAAGTATTTAGACGGAGAAGAGAAGCAATCAATTGAAGCAATATGTGCAAAGTATTCTGACGTTTTTCATTTAGAGGGAGATAAGTTAAGAACAACAAATATTTATGAGCAATCTACAGTCGTAAAACAAAGCTCAACTCCAGTTTATGTCAAGCCGTATAGGTTACCACATGCATTGAAACCAGAAATAGCTAAGCAAGTAGATAATATGTTAGAAAATGATATTATAGAAAAGTCAAACAGTGAATGGTCCAGTCCAATTTTATTAGTGCCCAAGAAAAGTAGCAAAGGCAACGAGAAAAAATGGCGTTTAGTTGTAGATTATAGAAAATTAAATGAAGTTATTTGTGACGATAAATTTCCTTTACCAAATATTAATGAAATTTTAGATACGCTTACTGGAGCTATTTATTTTACCCACCTTGACCTTTACCAAGGCTATTATCAGGTAAGTTTAGAGCCTAGTAGTCGTAAATTAACAGCTTTCACTACAAATACTGGACAATATTGCATGAAACGTTTACCAATGGGTTTAAAGATCAGTCCTAATGCTTTTAGTCGTATGATGTCTGTAGCAATGTCTGGCTTAACTTACGATAAATGTCTAGTGTATCAGGATGATCTCATTGTATTTGGAAGAAATCTCTCTAGCCATAATCGAAATTTAATAAGTGTAATGGAAAGATTGAGAAAAGTAAATTTAAAACTAAATCCGCAAAAATGTGAATTTTTAAAGAAAGAAATACTATATTTGGGACATTTGGTTTCAGAAAAAGGCGTTTTACCAGATCCAGAAAAAACTAAAGTATTACAAAATTATCCCACTCCCAAAAATTCAGATGAAGTAAAACGTTTTGTAGCATTCTGTAACTGTTACCGTAAATTCATAAGAAATTTTTCGGATATAGCGATGCCTTTAAATAAGTTAAGTAGGAAAAATGAACCATTTGTTTGGTCTAATGAATGTCAACACGCTTTCGAATTTTTAAAAAATGCTTTAATATCGTCACCAATTCTACAGTATCCAGATTTTTCCGAGAATCATGAATTTATTTTACAGACAGATGCTTCGGGAACTGCTATTGGTTCTGTATTATGTAATAAAGATCTCAGACCAATTGCATATGCGAGTAGACCCTTAAATAAAGCAGAAAAGAATTATCCGACCATTCAAAAAGAACTTTTGGCAATAGTATGGTCCGTTAAGTATTTCAGACCATATTTGTGTGGAAATAAATTTACCATAATGACGGATCACAAACCATTAATATATATTTTTGGTATGAAAGATCCATCCAGTAGATTACTAAAATTTCGATTAACTTTAGAAGAATATAACTTTAAAATAGTCTATGTGAAAGGAAGAGACAATGTTGTGGCAGATGCTTTATCTAGAGTTTGTATAACGTCTGATGAACTTAAGACTATGAATGAGCAAGTAATGGCTGTTATGACCAGGGCGCAAAAGAAAAAGATGAGTGAGCTAAGTAAGAGTAAGAATGATGATGAACAGAAGGTTCTTAATAAAACCATTAACAACGGGACTGATCAACCAAGAGTTGTGGATATATTAAGAAAACCGCGTGATTCAGTAGAAATGAGTTTGATTGAAGGCAATATATTAAAAAGATTACGAGATAATCACATGATAACTAAAGAATTCGAATGTTTCGCATTTGTAGAGAATAAAAAGACATTATACATTAATCTTGATTTCAAGGCGTACTTCTCGCGAGCCGAATTTGTGCAGAAATTAAGCTATTTTTGTTGTGAAAAGATACGTATCAATGAAGTCTGTATAATTAAAAACAATGATAATATAGAATTTATTACAAGTGTTTGTGATGAGATAACAACACTTACCAATTGGTCCGGACCACGAATATGTATATTACGAGGCGTAAAAAGAATAATAGATGACAATGAAAAGACTATAATTATGAATGACTATCATTTACTGCCATCCAGTGGTCATGCTGGAGTGCGCAGAATGGTAAATACTATCAAAAGACGATATTATTGGCCAAGTATCGACAAGGATGTCCAAGAATATGTCAAAAAATGTACAAAATGTCAAAAATCGAAGTATTTTCGTTACATTAAAGAACCGATGGAAATAACCACAACGGCTTCCTCGGCATTTGAAAAGGTTTACTTAGATGTTGTGGGTCCTTTAGATAGAGACGATAGTGGTAATAGTTATATATTGACTATGCAGTGCGAGTTAACACAATTTGTTCAAGCTATTCCTTTGCAAAACAAAGAAACGGTGTCCATTGCAGATGCATTTGTAAGACAGTTCATATTAAGATTTGGTATTCCGGAAACAATAGCTACGGATCGGGGAACAGAATTCATTTCTGCAACGATGGAACAGGTTTGTAAAATTCTTAATATCGAAAAATTATCTTCTACAGCCTATCACCACCAATCCATTGGAGCTCTTGAAAATGCTCACAAAACTATGGGTGCATTTTTAAGGATCCAGTGTGGCAATCATACGGATACATGGAGCTATTGGTTACCATTTTGGTGCTTTAGTTTTAACAACACAGTCCATTCCGAAACAAATTATACGCCATATGAACTTGTTTTTGGTAAACTATGTCGAATACCTGATAGCATTACTAATACCGTTGATCCATTGTACAATATAGATAATTATCCATTACAATTAAAATACAGGTTACAGTTAGCTCATGCCGAAGCAAAGAATAATTTGTTGCAAAATAAGCATAAACGTAAGGAAACATATGATAAATATGTCAATTCCACAATATATGAGAAAGATGATTTGGTTTTATTAAAAAATGAAGCACGTAGTGAATTAGATGCGCTATTTGAAGGTCCCTATACAGTTGTGGAAGATTTAGGTTGTAATGTTAAAATAATTAAAAATAATAAAATCCAAGTAGTACATAAGAATAGGACTAGGCCTTTTCGTCAATAGATTTGTTATTATGTAATAATTAATTTTAGAGAACATTGCAATGTATAATGATAAGAATAAATAGGTAGCTCATAAAATTTTAAACAAGTTGCTGTAATACACTAATAACTAGACATGTATTAATTTTAATAGGTAGTTACCTACCTATTAAAATTAATACATGTCTAGTAGTAAATTAGAAAAAAATGTAAAAAAAAAAAATGTTACCAAATATTTTTTTTTCGCTGTCCCCGGGAGGTGAAGTGTAAGAATATAATATGTATGCTCCTTTACTTTGTTGTATACAGGGTGTAAACCACCTCATCACGAAGCCGTCAACCAAGCATTCTGTACATCAAACTAAGTAACTTTACGCAAAAATTATTGCTGGGAAACGACTTTTTTTTTGGGGTGAAAAATCATGTTTTGTGGTATAACTCAATATAACGCACTCAAAACATCGTGCTGATGCATGGATTGAATAGTGGGGGGGTCGTGGAGGTTTTTAAAGTAAAAATCTTACATTAAAAAAAATTAATTAAAAAGTTGTGAAAAAGTTGGAACTTTGGCCCCTAATATAATGTAACTAGAAGGTTCTTAGGTATGGTGTAGAACAAAAAAAAAATCGTAATGACGAGGAGAACAAATGCTTTTCGGCTTTGTTAAGAGGTGTTTTACACCCTTTATAGTAGGACCCATGCAAATAAAACTTTCCCTCAATATTGCTGTGGTACTCGTACTCGTGTGGACTCGATTTGTGATAATTTTTTTATATTGTTTTCTGACAGGCCGTTTTCTAGTTTCTGTCATCGTGCATCGTGGGAAAAAGGTTTTTATTGGTCTTTACAAACATGGCCATTTCCAGAATATACAAGGACGGAAATGTGAGCACTTTTATGGACTTAAACTTTGGTTCGCAGCTGTCTGTGGTCTTCAGACCACACATCGCTCTAATGCAACGTTTTTGCGCCTTCATATTTCTAAACACAACATCATGCCTGTAATCTCCGAAGGGTTAATCAGAGGTATACCTAAAAGTACACCCACATTTCGCTGGTTATGTTTATTTCCGATGTAATAGGGGGTGAGCCCATTGCCATCAAGCGGGCACAAATCCAGACTCCGTGGCTGCTACTGAGAAATTCCTGATTGAAAAACCCAATACCACTTTGCCCGACCCGGGAATCGAACCCAGGATCTCATGCTCAGCCGTCATTTCTAAAAAAAATCCAAGTAAACCTTATAATGAACCCTTCAAACACCAAAAAGTCAATCAAGTAAAATCTAAACCGCCTTTGATAACACCATAGTCAAATCAAAAAGTTTTTATCCACTTAGTGACACAAAATACAAGAAGATTCTCTCTCCGTATGATATACGTTATGAGATTGACGAAATCTCTTTGAAACTCGTGTTAGGACTTTAGAAGTTAGACAAAGAGTTGCTAAGATATTCGTATCGTGTATCTGAATTATATTTTGTACACATTTTTTATCAAAAAGAAGCCAGGATTCGCGAGTTTTGGAGGGTTTAGCGAAATCTTTTCGGAAAAACTTTTGTCTGGAGTATGAATTTGGCGATTGGGTTTTCAGGGGTAACTATGTATGAGGCAAGTATGTTCACTTCTCATATTTTATGGCTTCGTTATTAAATACTTATACCATGACATCATAAACCATCACACCTGTATTTGCAGAAGTGTTAGGCAGAAATATATAATACAGTCAGTGCCATGCTTTACATGACCCCTCTTCACGTGGCATTGACTTGTACTACACCACCCACATTTTACAAATTATGTTTAAGTCAACCGTTATATGATGTATATTTATATATACCTATGGTGGCACATAAATATAAAGAAATACATCACGAACAGATTCGAAAAAAAACTTTCTCATACACTCAAGGATATATTGTTTTTAAACTAGGATGTGTTTCTTACACATCCTAATTTAAAAACAATATGTCGACCTTGTTGCCCATACAGTCCCTCACCTCAAGTGGGACGTTACTGGCCACGTCTGCCACATACCCAAAGAGCTTTAGGCCAAAATAGCCACTTTCTGGAGCCTTGACACAGCCAGAAGGCGTCGCGGCAGACCTCGTAGAAGATTGCGGGACGAGCTGGACAAACCAGTGACCAGTGTTCCACATTGGCCCTGGATCGAAACAACTGGAAGTCATGGAGAGAGGCCTTTGCCCAGCAGTGGGATGACGCAGGCTAACAGTATCAGTATTTTGATTTCTACCTACAAACATAGTCATAACTAGTCAGCTACTTTTATATCCTTTTCCTTTTCCTAGGTACAGTAAATACTCCAGACATGTACTGTAGGACCATACTGTCTCCGTACAGTCATCGTCGCATCACTGGTAACACTTCGACACTGACAGCCGTCATAGCCGTAGAAACGATCTGACCAAATGGGGTATCATCGACCCTTCCCAAACACTATGCCAGTGGTTCTTTTCCTGCCCTACATACACAACCACGTAGGTACATACTAGGATTTAGGCGAGGCGAATGCCAGAGCTTGAGCTTACTACCTGAAAAGCAGGTTACAGGTTGGTTGAACAAAATTTGCGTTAGGGTTCTTAAGTGCAGCCGTCGCCACCTGTCGACGGCTGCCGTCGACGTAACTATCTGCCGTTGGCAACGTGCGCTCGTCTGTAAGAACCCTTAGTTGACACAATACCTAATTAATTTGCAAAAAAGCCGACTTTAAAAATAAATACACTAAAACACCGTGAAAAATAACTTTACTTTCGACCGACCGCCGACTTCCGAAAGTTTATTTTTGCAAAAATGTTTTTATTTTACGATTTTAAGTTGAGATATCCCAGAACAAAAATTGACAAATATAAATACATTTTAACTAGAATTTATGATGAAATCATCATGTTACCAACTTAGGCAAAAAGAAGAAAAAATACATAATTATTATAGGAGCTAACTCTCATACTGCTCAAGCAAGGTAAATAAAATTTATATGAGACCACCGCGCTGCCTTTTACTACCAAGTGAAAAATAATCACGTAAATCGGCCCAGTAGTGACAAAGAAATCAAACAACATAACATGTACTTCTTTAAAGCACACACGATTATAGAACTTCTTCCTTGTTAGAAGTTTGTAAGGGTGATTTACGCAGAGCAAGCGTTATCATTGATGTGTTGACTGTACATCACCGCCGTAAAACAAGTCCTTTATACGCGCAGAGACAAACTTTTTTTCATAATGACGAACATGAAATGCTCCCCGAGACGCAGTTTGTGAGGTTTATGCTTTCAGCAAATATGGCGGTACTCAAATCTGTGTTTATAGAGAGGGATATAATATACAGTTATATATAATTGTGTGAGACACGTTTATATACCAGTTTATTATACGGAATGGTGGTATGTGTGCGTTTTTATCGATTAAGCCGCCTGTTTTACGTGAATACGTGATATGTTATAAGGCTATCAAGTACAGGGTGTAAATTTTTTCATCCCCTATAGAAAAGTGAGGATCCACCGACAAGACGGGTTTCTTGTACTATGTTAAAAAAATTACAGCATAACTAGCGTTGATGGAGAAGCTTTGATGAGAATCGGTCTTCACAACCATCATTATTGGTTTAGTTGAGATCTGGCTCGTATTCGGGTATAATCTTATCGATGTTTTTAGAGTCCAAATGGATGGTTACAAAGTGTGAAACATGCATTACCTGCTGCCCAATCCGGCGTTGATAAAGAAGTGATCACATCATGGACTGGGAAACTCATCATCATCTGCCTAGCCTTTTCCCAACTACGTTGGGGTCGGCTTCTAGTCTAACTGGATGCAGCTGAATACTTATACCATGACATCATAAACCATCACACCTGTTTTTGCAGAAGTGTTAGGCAGAAATATATAATACAGTCAGTGCCATGCTTTACATGACCCCTCTTCACGTGGCATTGACTTGTACTATACCACCCACATTTTACAAATTATGTTTAAGTCACACGTTATATGATGTATATTTATATATACCTATGGTGGCACATAAATACAAAGAAATACATCACGACCAGATTCGAAAAAAAAACTTTCTCATACACTCAAGGATATATTGTTTTTAAACTAGGATGTGTTTCTTACACATCCTAATTTAAAAACAATATGTCGACCTTGTTGCCCATACAGTCCCTAACCTCAAGTGGGACGTTACTGGCCACGTCTGCCACATACCCAAAGAGCTTTAGGCCAAAATAGCCACTTTCTGGAGCCTTGACACAGCCAGAAGGCGTCGCGGCAGACCTCGTAGAAGATTGCGGGACGAGCTGGACAAACCAGTGACCAGTGTTCCACATTGGCCCTGGATCGAAACAACTGGAAGTCATGGAGAGAGGCCTTTGCCCAGCAGTGGGATGACGCAGGCTAACAGTATCAGTATTATGATTTCTACCTACAAACATAGTCATAACTAGTCAGCTACTTTTATATCCTTTTCCTTTTCCTTTTCCTAGGTACAGTAAATACTCCAGACATGTACTGTAGGACCATACTGTCTCCGTACAGTCATCGTCGCATCACTGGTAACACTTCGACACTGACAGCCGTCATAGCCGTAGAAACGATCTGACCAAATGGGGTATCATCGACCCTTCCCAAACACTATGCCAGTGGTTCTTTTCCTGCCCTACATACACAACCACGTAGGTACATACTAGGATTTAGGCGAGGCGAATGCCAGAGCTTGAGCTTACTACCTGAAAAGCAGGTTCGTCATTATGAAAAAAAGTTTGTCTCTGCGCGTATAAAGGACTTGTTTTACGGCGGTGATGTACAGTCAACACATCAATGATAACGCTTGCTCTGCGTAAATCACCCTTACAAACTTCTAACAAGGAAGAAGTTCTATAATCGTGTGTGCTTTAAAGAAGTACATGTTATGTTGTTTGATTTCTTTGTCACTACTTGGCCGATTTACGTGATTATTTTTCACTTGGTAGTAAAAGGCAGCGCGGTGGTCTCATATAAATTTTATTTACCTTGCTTGAGCAGTATGAGAGTTAGCTCCTATAATAATTATGTATTTTTTCTTCTTTGCCTAAGTTGGTAACATGATGATTTCATCATAAATTCTAGTTAAAATGTATTTATATTTGTCAATTTTTGTTCTGGGATATCTCAACTTAAAATCGTAAAATAAAAACATTTTTGCAAAAATAAACTTTCGGAAGTCGGCGGTCGGTCGAAAGTAAAGTTATTTTTCACGGTTTTTTAGTGTATTTATTTTTAAAGTCGGCTTTTTTGCAAATTAATTAGGTATTGTGTCAACTAAGGGTTCTTACAGACGAGTGGCACGTTGCCAACGGCAGATAGTTACGTCGACGGCAGCCGTCGACAGGTGGCGACGGCTGCACTTAAGAACCCTAACGCAAATTTTGTTCAACCAACCTGTAACCTGCTTTTCAGGTAGTAAGCTCAAGCTGATAAGAAGTTTGTAAGGGTGATTTACGCAGAGCAAGCGTTATCATTGATGTGTTGACTGTACATCACCGCCGTAAAACAAGTCCTTTATACGCGCAGAGACAAACTTTTTTTCATAATGACGAACATGAAATGCTCCCCGAGACGCAGTTTGTGAGGTTTATGCTTTCAGCAAATATGGCGGTACTCAAATCTGTGTTTATAGAGAGGGATATAATATACAGTTATATATAATTGTGTGAGACACGTTTATATACCAGTTTATTATACGGAATGGTGGTATGTGTGCGTTTTTATCGATTAAGCCGCCTGTTTTACGTGAATACGTGATATGTTATAAGGCTATCAAGTACAGGGTGTAAATTTTTTCATCCCCTATAGAAAAGTGAGGATCCACCGACAAGACGGGTTTCTTGTACTATGTTAAAAAAATTACAGCATAACTAGCGTTGATGGAGAAGCTTTGATGAGAATCGGTCTTCACAACCATCATTATTGGTGTAGTTGAGATCTGGCTCGTATTCGGGTATAATCTTATCGATGTTTTTAGAGTCCAAATGGATGGTTACAAAGTGTGAAACATGCATTACCTGCTGCCCAATCCGGCGTTGATAAAGAAGTGATCACATCATGGACTGGGAAACTCATCATCATCTGCCTAGCCTTTTCCCAACTACGTTGGGGTCGGCTTCTAGTCTAACTGGATGCAGCTGAATACTTATACCATGACATCATAAACCATCACACCTGTTTTTGCAGAAGTGTTAGGCAGAAATATATAATACAGTCAGTGCCATGCTTTACATGACCCCTCTTCACGTGGCATTGACTTGTACTATACCACCCACATTTTACAAATTATGTTTAAGTCACACTTTTTTTTTTTTCTTCGAAATGGCATCTCGCAGTTCAACCAGAGAGGTTGTCGTCTGCTTAACCGGACTTTCCTGTGGGTGCCTTAAGTGTAAGGCCTCCAGCCAGGGCAAAAAACTTACAAACTTTTAAGTCACACGTTATATGATGTGTAAATACAAAGAAATACATCACGAACAGATTCGAAAAAAAAACTTTCTCATACACTCAAGGATATATATTGTTTTTACACTAGGATGTGTTTCTTACACATCCTAATTTTAAAAACAATATGTCGACCTTGTTGCCCATACAGTCCCTAACCTCAAGTGGGACGTTACTGACCACGTCTACCGCATGCCCAATGAGCTGTGGGCCAAAATAGCCACTTTCTGGAGCCCAGACACAGCCAGAAGGCGTCGCGGCAGACCTCGTAGAAGATTGCGGGACGAGCTGGACAAACCAGTGACCAGTGTTCCACATTGGCCCTGGATCGAAACAACTGGAAGTCATGGAGAGAGGCCTTTGCCCAGCAGTGGGATGACGCAGGCTAACAGTATCAGTATTATTATGTCTACCTACAAACATAGTCATAACTGGTCAGCTACTTTTATATCCTTTTCCTAGGTACAGTAAATACTCCAGACATGTACTGTAGGACCATACTGTCTCCGTACAGTCATCGTCGCATCACTGGTAACACTTTGACACTGACAGCCGTCATAGCCGTAGTAACGATCTGACCAAATGGGGTATCATCGACCCTTCCCAAACACTATGCCAGTGGTTCTTTTCCTGCCCTACATACACAACCACGTAGGTACATACTAGGATTTAGGCGAGGCGAATGCCAGAGCTTGAGCTTACTACCTGAACAGCAGGTTACAGGTTGGTTGAACAAAATTTGAGTTAGTTAAGTGCAGCCGTCGCCACCTGTCGACGGCTGCCGTCGACGCAACTATCTGCCGTTGGCAACGTGCCGCTCGTCTGTAAGAACCCTTAGTTGACACAATACCTAATTAATTAGCAAAAAAGCCGACTTTAAAAAAAATACACTAAAAAACCGTGAAAAATAACTTTACTTTCGACCGACCGCCGACTTCCGAAAGTTTATTTTTGCAAAAATGTTTTTATTTTACGATTTTAAGTTGAGATATCCCAGAACAAAAATTGACAAATATAAATACATTTTAACTAGAATTTATGATGAAATCATCATGTTACCAACTTGGGCAAAAAGAAGAAAAAATACATAATTATTATAGGAGCTAACTCTCATACTGCTCAAGCAAGGTAAATAAAATTTATATGAGACCACCGCGCGGCCTTTTACTACCAAGTGAAAAATAATCACGTAAATCGGCCCAGTAGTGACAAAGAAATCAAACAACATAACATGTACTTTTTTAAAGCTCGCACGATTTTAGAACTTCTTCCTTGTTGAAAGTTCGTAAGGGTGATTTTCGCAGTGCAAGCGTTACCATTGATGTGTTGACTGTACATCACAGCCGTAAAACGTCCTTTATACGCGCAGAGACAAACTTTTTTTCATAATGACGAACATGAAATGCTTCCCGAGACGCAGTTTGTGAGGTTTATGCTTTCAGCAAATATGGCGGTACTCAAATCTGTGTTTATAGAGAGGGATATAATATACAGTTACATATAATTGTGTGAGACACGTTTATATAGCAGTTTATTATACGGAATGGTGGTATGTGTGCGTTTTTATCGATTAAGCCGCCTGTTTTACGTGAATACGTGATATGTTATAAGGCTATCAAGTACAGGGTGTAAATTATTTCATCCCCTATAGAAAAGCGAGGATCCACCGACCAGACGGGTTTTTTGTACTATGTTAAAAAAATTACAGCATAACTAACGTTGATGGAGAAGCTTTGATGAGAATCGGTATTGACAACCATCATTATTGGTGTAGTTGAGATCTGGCTCGTATTCGGGTATAATCTTATCGATGTTTTTAGAGTCCAAATGGATGGTTACAAAGTGTGAAACATGCATTACCTGCTGCCCAATCCGGCGTTGATAAAGAAGCGATCACATCATGGACTGGGAAACTCATCATCATTTGCCTAGCCTTTTCCCAACAATGTTGGGGTCGGCTTCCAGTCTAACTGGATGCAGCTGAATACGAGTATTTTACATGAAGCGATTGCCTATCTGACCTCCACAACCCAGTTAGTACTGGGTAGTACGATACCCCTTGGTAAGACTGGTTGTCAGACTTTTTGGGCCACTGAGTACCTGTAACGACTGTCAAAGTTCTACAAATGACAGCCGGGACCAACAGCTTAACGTGCTGTGTATGTAAGGGTGGTCACCCATCCCCAGACCAACCTAGGCAAGCACGGCTTAACTTAAAGATTGGCCCGAGCGGCTGTTATTATTTAGCCACGAGCTCTTAATACCATTTCCTCCATAATTCTAAAAATAAATATCCAGGATTCAACCATATTAGATAGGCCTTAATGAGCTCATACTCAACATCATAATCGATAGGAGGTACATTTTCGTGAGTATGACTAAATCGTACAGCCGAGTAATAGACAGTAACTCTATGATCATCTGAAACAGCAATGGTTAATATGTTGTTCAAATTGTAGAAACATTTTAGTAATGGGTAAAACTATGTTACACCCGCGGCTTTGCCCACGTGGAGTTTGATAATAGGCATGACGACAGTATCAAAAAATTGCAAATCTATTTAGTCCGTCAGTTAGAGTATTGGAAATTAATGGACACGTATTTTTTGTTTTTGTAAATCAATGAATATTGACAAAAGATAAAACGCATCAAAACTCGGAGTGGGGGCTCGTGACGTCAGAAATAGTTAAAATTATACCAAGGCGTGACGTATTGAGTATTTTAAAAGCGTCATATCTTGGTCAATTTTGGTTTACGTAATAAAAGAAAAACATGGGTCAAATATGTTTTGATAATCTAACTGACGGACAAATTAGTTTTTTTTTTGTCGTCTCGCCTATTGTACCACGAGATCCTTACAAAAATAAAATTATCCTATGTGTAATCCAGGTTCTAAGCTGCCTGTGTGACAAAAATCATCTAAATTCGTTTAGTAGTTTTTGCGTGATGAAAGTGTGAAAGAGTAAAAAACTGGCCAAGAGCGAGTCGGACTCGCGCTCCGAGGGCTCCGTACAAACTTTTTAAAGGACAAACTTAACTTTGCTGTTCCATCCCTAGAAACGGCTATTGTATCAACCGCAAATAATAAGTTTGTAATAGTAAAATCGCCTTTTTTTGTTATTTTACTTCTTATTTACGGTTTTCAGATTTTTCCCTTTAGATGTGCTGTAAGACTGCTTTGTGCCAAATTTCGTGATTCTAGGTCAACGGGAACTACCATATAGGTTTTCCACCCAAAACCTATAGACCTTTATAGGGTACTTCCGGTTGACCTAGAATTAAAGTTAAAAGCAAGGTCTTCCCTCCCAAATTCCGAAAAATAAAAAAAGTTGATAATTAAGGTAAATTTTGGTACTATATATTTATCGTGTTGACTCAGGACCTTGATTATTATACATCTAATAGGGACTATAGACTTCAGTATCTGGTATAAATTTGAACTTGCTTGTTCAACCCGTTCCTGATAAAATCAGTGGTGACAGACGGACAGACTGACATACGGACAGACGGACAAGAAAGTGATCTTATCGGGGTTTCCTTTTTTACCTTTTGAGGTACGGAACCCCAGTAAGTTATAAAATTCATACTTGGTAATGTTAATTGTTACAAGGAAATTTTAAATAACCGTGATAATTAGGCAAATGTTATACGGAAACAAATTGATATAAATGCTATTTTGATCACATTTACGAGGAAAACCACGATGAATATTGGTTTGCCTAATATGTATATGACAATTGGATTAAATTATTTAACATAACAGTACACCAACCGCGTCTGGGTCGCTCGCTTATGGTCGCATTGAAGGCTTGATACATCGCGGTTCACAAAGCTCGATTTTTTCCGAAGTCGCTTCTCGATCAAGTTTTGGCTTATACCCAGCCAGGGTGTTCTAATTTTCTTAGTAAAATCAATGAGAAGTGTCGATGAGGAGCGGTCTTGCGAGACATATATATTGAAGTCTCCAGTCGTTGATCTGTTCGGACGCCATTATTCATTTATGATATCAGGACCGCTTCACTCTGCCATTTCTCTTAAGAGGACCTTTCCAAATTTATACGATCTCTATACTTTGATTTTGGTTTCTTGACTAGTATAGACATTAGATTATTTGTTTTAATTTATTGAAAAGCGTTGCCTGCCTTGTTGGTCTAGTGATCCCAAGCGCGACTGCTGATAAGGTCTTGAGTTTGATTCCCGGATCCAGCAAATTGTTATTTGCCCGGTTGATAGGATTTGGCTTGCCTCCATTGGATGGGACTTAAAAATAACTGTGGGTGTTCTATTTGGTACATCTCTGCCTAACTCTTTGGGGATTATTGGCGTGATGTGTTAATTTCAACGCGCGCTCGATGCCTCATAGTACTCTCTCAACGTAACGAATTCTCCGATCCTTTAGCTATCGAGTGATGTAATAAGACTTTGGAAGTAGATGATAGATCCGTAGCTGCACCACCAAACTGTACCCCCCGATTTTGTTATCATCAGTTTTCTGAATTGCCTTTCACCATGGAAGCAAAAAAAAACGTATTCACGTCAGTAGAAATATAAAAGAGAAAATGATAAAAAATTAATAAAAATAGTTCTTTGCAATAATACGAGGATAAAATGTTAACAATATTAATATACTTAACTAGCTGTCCCGCGGCTTTGCTCACGTGAGCGCGTATTATTTTGGCATTATCAGGGAACAGTACGTGGGAATGTGAAGTGTTCCTGTAAATAATATACTAATAAACCGTTGCCGTCACATCAGTGTAACAAAAAGGATTTTTTTTCTCGTTTGTCACACCTCTAATTTTTCCACACTATTTATTCCTAACTAGTGCTATCCTATTTATACTACTTAGTTAAATTAAAAAACTTCAAATTACGTTTTTAACGCAATGTTTCAAGGAAATGTCCCGGTGATATTTCACCAATTTAAAAGTTTTAATTG
Organism: Xestia rhomboidea; assembly: GCA_963853795.1. Lineage (NCBI taxonomy): Eukaryota > Metazoa > Arthropoda > Insecta > Lepidoptera > Noctuidae > Xestia > Xestia rhomboidea. Next base: position 18,697,491 of record OY970759.1, read on the forward strand.
GCAAAAAATGATAAAATTTTCTTAATCAGTTTGGTCCCTTTTTTTTCGATATAATTTTTTTTTTATTGTATAATAGTGTTATTAATTTTAGTATGGTTACGCAATCTAATAAACTGACTTACTGTTAAGGTGGATGCTCTAGAATTATAATCATTAAAATCATCAATACAACCCTCTAAGTTCATGTAACTGTCAAGAATGACTATTTCATGAAAAAGTCATTCTTGACAGTTACATGAACTGAATATGAATGTTTGATGATTTTAATGATTATAATTCTTTAACTACATACGCCTTACAGACGCGAATCATATTTTAATCAACATACAACCTGACACTGACCTGCAAATTGCAAAAAAACATAAGAAAATTTGAATTTCGCGGGCTACCCTGGAGCATACACCTTAATGTAAACTAAAACCTGTTAGTACTTCTTTTTTTAAAGTACTAAACGAACTCGTAGTCAATATCTGAGGGGAATCAATTCAGATTGCTATCGACATGGAAGGAGTTTATGAACAAAATAAATAGATGCAATTCATGGTCCCGACACTTCTGAGACTTTCATCAACTCCGAGAGCTTAATCAGCCGATTGAAATCAAAAGTGAGAATATGCAAAAACTCCGCTACTGAAAAATACTGTAAACGCTTGAATTTAATGTATTTAGTAATGGAATCGGAAAGAGCATGCGCTTCGGAATGAAGATTACCATTTTTCCGAATCAACACAAACGTATAGGTACTTAATAAGTTTCCTATCATATTGTTACTACTGTATATTACATTGGACTTAAACACAAACTAGCAACATGTGGGGGTACTTTTGGTATACTTCTGTCCAACCCTTCGGGGATAACAGGCGTCATGTTATGTTATGCTTACTAGTCATATTACCCACAAACCACTATCTTATGTCGAGACTTCGTGTACAAAAGTCTCATATGTATGTATGTACAAATAATTTCATACAAAATGTAATTAAAGCGATGAATGAAAGCGTATTACCTCCATATCGAGGTAATACGTTTTCATTCATCGTTTTAATTACATTTTTTAAAAGGCTTCTTAGTAGTAACGCTAACTAGCGTTAAAGAACCTTTTCATAATAAAATCTAAGAGAGCTAGCGTTCTCGGCCCTTGTGCTGCGCACTGTATTTTCTTAGCACCGAGAGTCGAAAATCTAACAATGCCCTTATTAAACCGGGATGCACCTTCTGAGATTAATCAATGCTCGGTGCTGTGTAGAGACGGGATTTTAATACGTTATTTCGCTTGTTTTGTGGGTGCGTTTACAAACATTTAAAACCTCACATACACAAACAGCCAAACCCGGAACATATTTTAGATTCCTTTTCTCTTTTTTTTATCTTGTATTCTACAAAATTTATAGATAACATCGCAAGAATTTAAGTTAATATTAGGAATTGAATTGTATATTTTTTTAATGTATAGCTATGTTATTCCATGAATTCAAATTCAAATTCAAATATTTATTGCTCAACACAGTACATTTTATACATTTCCAGATGTCAAGTGAATGCGCAGTCCATTGTATTGTACCAATTTAGGCATGCAAAATTTATAATTACAGGTTTTTCAATTTCATAAAATCCAATTAATACCACAGAGTCGGAAGAAAATAAAATAAAATTAAAACCATATACAATGTGATAAATTCAAATTAATACGTTCTACAATGTCATAAATTAAAAAATTAAAAATAATACCAAACAATGTCATAAAATCAAATTACGTAATCGGTTACACAATGTTCATAAATAATACCTTGTACGATGTTATAAGTTCAAGTTGATATGTAAGTAATTAATGTCATAGATTCATAATAAGTAATGTCAGAGTATATAATGTCAAAATAATTAGGAAATAAGTATCTAAATGGAATCAAGAGAAAAAAAAAAAAAATATTTTTAATAAAATAAAATAAAATAAATCGGACTCAACAGTATTCACCATAATTATATGCATTATTATTAAACACACAAATTTCTGTCTGACAGGTATTCATTTATAGTGTAGTATGTCTTACTTATCAGAAGATTATTGAGTTGCTTCTTAAATACATTTATATCTTTAATACATAACAAAGCATTAGGTAATTTATTATAAATATTTGGTGCCATTCCTATGAGGTTTTTATGGAATACTGCTTTTTTGTGTTGTCTAGTGCTTATTTTATATCTGTGTCGCGAGCTGTGTAGTTTTTCAAATAAGTGGAAATTTGTCTTGATAAATACAGCCACCTCAAATATATACAGGCAGGGTACTGTTAAGATACGGAAATTTGTAAAGATCGGTTTGCAGCTTTCCGTGCTTTTTATACCGCATATCGCCCTAACACACCTTTTTTGCGCTCTAAATACTGTCTCTATGTTTGTGGAGTTGCCCCAATATATGATTCCGTATCGTAATGTAGATGTAACGTATGCATGATACGCCGTAACTAAAACTTTCTGATTTACCTCCTTTGCGAGGGTACGTAAAGCATATGAGTGTTGACTCAGACGTTTACACACACTGTTAGTATGAGTTTTCCACGACATGTCTCTATCCAGTTCAAGCCCTAAAAATTTTGTTGTTGTCGTTTCTGAAATAATCTTGTCTCCATATTTTATGTCAGGTTTTTTATGATTTGTCCTTTGCTCAAAAGTCATTATTTTAGTTTTGTCAATATTTATTTTTAAATTATTCGCGCCCATCCATTCAATTAGGACTTGGAGACAGTGGTTTATCTCTGCTTCAAGCGTTGTCGGATCATTATCACCACTAAAAACTACCGTGCTATCGTCAGCAAACAAAACCATCGGGTGATGTGTTTCTCTGGTCACGTCATTAATGTAAATAATAAATAATAATGACCCTACAATACTTCCTTGGGGTACTCCGTAGTTGTTCGCTCTCTGACTCGATATATACGTACGCTCGGTTTTTGAAGTAACGCACACCTTCTCTATTTTCGTAATTTGTGTTCTGTCGGACAAGTATGATTTCAAAAGGTTCAAAGCATTGCCCCTCACTCCATACCTTTCCAACTTTCTCAATAGTACTGTTCTATCCACAAAATCGAATGCCTTGCTCATGTCCATGAACAAAGCAGCTACTGGACTTCTCTTATCAATGCCAGTTATAATCTTTTCAAACAGTTTGAAAATCGCCATATTTATGTTCTTTTTCCTTCTAAAACCGTATTGTTCATCAGCAAAAAGATTGTTACGTTCAAAGAATGTGTATAGTGTGTTATATATTACTTTTTCTATAATTTTAGAGAATATGGGCAGTAAGGCAATAGGCCGGTAGTTGGCTGGATCGTGTTTGCTACCTTTTTTATGTAGTGGTTTTATAACTGCTAATTTTAACCTCTCCGGAAACACACCCGATTCTAAACACATATTTATTATGTAACTAAGTACTGGTGCAATAATGGTTGAAACAGATTTAATAACATTTGTTGTAATGTCATCGTAACCAGAGCTATTAGTATTATTTAATGAATTTATTAATTTTATAATGTCAGGGGGAACTGTAGGTACTAAAAATAATGAGTCAAGATGCATGTCAAATTTTAAATTTTGATTACTAATATTATTGTCAGATACTAATTCAATTTCATCAATAAAATAGTCATTAAAAATTTGAGAGATACTTTGTGGGTCAGTTATGTCTTTGTCATTTATTCTAAGTCTTGGTATTCCTTCAACCGGCTTATTATTTTTGCACTTATTTATTATTTGCCATGTAGCTTTACACTTATTAGACGCATTGTTAATGTGGTTATTATTTTGTGATTTCTTAGTCAGACGAATTATGGTTTTTAAGCGTTTCGTATATGTTTTGAAAGTTTTTTTAGTATGGGGGTTGGGGTCTTTTCGAAATTGCCACAACATTTCGCGCTTACGTTTACAGCATAATTTTATCCCTTTACTAATCCACTTAGGTGATTTCACTGCATATTGTTTTAATTTCTTAAGCGGAAAGCAGATATCATAAAAAAGTTTAAATGTGTCGTGAAACTTATTAAATGCGTCATTGGGCTCTGTGGAGGAATAAATATCATTAAATGTCAAATTTTCTAAGCAACTTTTAAATTTTTGCATATTTTCTTTACAGAAACTACGTCTAAATATAAACCAATATGGAAGTACGCAAGTTTTTTTAACAGGGCATTGTAATAGTTGCGCTGTATGATCTGACAACGCCAACTCGACCGTTACGCATCTACTTCCCCTTATATTGTCGATGATGTTGTCAATGCATGTTCCGCTACAAAGTCGTGTTGGAGTGAGCACACCTAGTTTCAAGTTAAAACTTTGCAATAGGTTTTTAAAAGTGCGAGAGGCGTAGTTATCCTTCAAAATATCTATATTAAAATCACCACATAAAATTACCTTTTTTTTACGTTTGAAACAGATGTCATTGAGAATCGTATCTAAACCAAAGAGGAATGTATTCACTGATGCCTTCTCCAAATTAGGAGGTCTGTAAACACATACAACTATGACGGGGTGATTCTGCAATTCAACTGCGCAAACTTCAATAAGGTTTGGTTTACACCATTTTCCTACATCTAACTTTTGCCCCATTAAAGTATTCCGTAAAAGTATACACGAGCCCCCGTTCCTATTTTCTCGTGAATAATATGTGTGGAGTGTATAATTAGGTACATGAAGATGCATATGGTCGTCCTTCTTCATGTTAGTTTCTGTTATGCATATTATGTCCACTGATTTACCCTTATCTGTAAAATTATTAAGGTGCACACCTACTAAGTCCGATTTATTTACAAGTCCATTAATATTTTGGTGTAGTATAAATATATGTTCATACACGAAAAAGACTATCACAGGCTGAATCAGAGACCTCTTTAGATTCAGATTGTGCTTCTGTATTATTTGCCACCTTCCTGTCACATGCCATTGGTTTAAAATAATCCAAAATTGTCTTCTGATTAGAGCATATGTTAGTTAATTCACTACGTTTTTCCAGATTACGTGCAGTGAACAACAAAGGTTTTTTTATGAGAAATTCTGTTGTGTATCTAAGATAATCAATTTCAATATTTAATTTAGAACTAAGTTCATTTAAATAGGTGCGATTATTTTGTCTTATATAATAGTATCGCTTATAATAGGAAAATTCGTTTAAATTTATAAATTTACAGTTTGAGAAATTTTTCGTTAAAAGTTGTAAGCTTTGGTTTAACATGTTCTTATTTAAATAATTATTACATTGTACGCCTAGTAAATAAATTTGTTGGCAAGTTTTTAGGCTATTAAGTGTAATACATACTTCCTTCAGGAGATGAGCTGGATTATTGTCATTGGTTCCTACCGAAAGTATAACAATGTCTTGCTCAGTCAGCGAGTTACCTATTCCTAAATTATGACATAAAATTTCGGCACATGTTCCACCTGGTTTAACCAGGGCTGAGACCGTGTAACAATCATTCCACTCTGCCGTCCGTTTATTTATTAGTACTTGTGCAAGACCACGAACTTGTTCATCTCCGAGAATTATTATTCTAGGTTTCTCACAAGACTGTATATTTGTTGCGTCCTGTATAACTGCTTCTGTATTGGGTTCTTGAGATGATTTTAAACCACTTTCATTCGTATCATCACTATCTCCTCTCTCAAAATCAAGTGTTTTCCTACATTGCTTTTTGTTCCTCTTTCTGCGGGCCTGATTCATACTCTGGGGAGTGCTTGTACATATGGTTTTTAAGTACGCAATTTGTTTTTGTTGTTCTTGTGTTACTTTGGTAAGGGAGCCATTCTCGAGTAACAGTACGTCAATTTGTTGGTGTGCGCTATTGAGTTGGTCAGTCAGTGATTTTATTTGTTCTCTTAAATTTCTTGTGTTGTCATCGTCGTACTTTGTAATATGTTCGGGTAGACTGTCTGCTATTGACTTCTCAGATGACGAAGGGCTGGTCAAACATAGTCGTTCAAATGATGTAGAAGTTTTTTTGCGTTTTTGACGCATTGTTATATTATTCCTGATACTAGTATTCATTTTTAAATTGTTGTAACGCTTCCAAAAAGTAACTGCTTGACTGGGATTCGAACTCACGATCTTGTGTTTACTCCAAAGCAGGCACACAGTTTGGCTTCGCGGCTATTTAAGTGCCTGCGTAGTTGAGCCAAAATGTTGATCGCTATGTCCATCCACTAATTATTTAGCTGTTCTGTTTTATCGACTTCACTTTACGTCCATGTTGATACGGCTGTTACAATATAGATGGCGTTGTTTTAAGTGTTCAACACTTTGACGGTGTCACTATTCGAAATATTTTTCTTAACGTTTTTGTTCGTCGTGAGAAGTTCAAGTTTTAACACGATTTATCACTTTCACTGCTTATATGCTCACTTGGAATGACCTTTTCTCACTTCTTCACAGATTTTACTGATTATTACACCGTTTGTGAACAATTTCTGGATGTTTATATAAAAATACTGTCACTTCCACGGTTCTTGTCTTATTTCATTGTTTATTTATTTTGTGTTATTTCTTGGTGCTAGATAACACTATCACTGATATATATTGTTTATTCAAGTCACTTAAGTTTAAATTTATCGTGATATTACTGCTATTTGAATATTAAGAAATATAATTTACGGAGCGATATGTTGTTGTGACGGCAGCGCCATCGATCCTTGATCTGTCCACGAAGTAGACACAATAGTTAAACAATGGCGTCTCGACCAAATCGGTCATTTGACAGATCATGATTTGTTAATAGGATTTTTCTTTATCATTAAAATGTATGTCAATGTTAATCATTTTATTTGTTCATCTATGTCTCTATATTCTACTAAAATTATTTTTATTATTAGGGGCTCAATTTGCTAACTTTATTGTGCATGCTGTGGTCTCCTATAAGTGAAGGAGTAACCTACCTAATACTTTGTGTTTTCCATTAACTAATAATGCTTTGTGTAATTATCTTTTGTTGGAGCTCCTTAAATAATTAAATAAACATCTATCTTTATGCCATACAAAATAATATTTTTTCAGTGTGGGAATCGAACCCGCGACACGCAGTACAGCAGTCGATCCGCTCAGCCACAGTGCCGCTCCACTCAGCCTATCGCATTTCACTGCCTGACATGAAGCTCTCCCAAGCTGCGCCTCATCACCTTCACCTCCACCTTCCTTAACCCGTCTGTCCCAGCCACCTTTGCAAGGTCATCGTTCCATCTAGCTAGCTGGAGGGCGTCCAACCGTTGCCGATACACTGGGATCGTTTGCTCCAGAAATCGACATAGAGGGAATGTCGATTACCGCTGTGTCGATTCGCGAAACAAATGACATGCGTTTTAAAAAGTTTACGCTTGACCTCGAGGTTGGTCAAGACTGCTTACTCTGCAAGCTTAGTTCTTTTCTGGATATATTTATTTCAAATCTTATTCTTCAAAGACACCGAGGATAGCCCGCTCCATAGCGCTCTGAGCGACCTAAAACTCAATAACAAGAGTTGAAAATCCAGAGTGTCAAAAAAAGTTGTCGCGTTTAAAAAAACGCCCGTATAAACGAAGGTTTAGCGTTAATCCTCGGGGACAGGCGGTAAGATAGGTTGAACTAATTCGGGATGAATAGCCTGGCAGGACTGGCAGGATTGGCAGGATGGCAGGCGGCTAATCGGTAAATTGACACGCGATTATATGCGAGCACGTTTTAGCTATCGACTTAATTGAATTCTCTGTGGCGTGGTTTGGCAGTAAATAAGGGACTCGATAAATACGATTGTACACTGTCGAAGTGGCAGAATTTTGATCGAAATTAAATCATTTAACTTTGACAATTTTTTTATAGTTGTTCCGGTTCTGGGCTTCTGGCTGTTTGTGTGTGTGTGAGTGAGTTTAAATGTTTGTAAACGCACCCTAGATAGAAGAAGTTCCTAGAGTGGGGTGACGTTTTTTTTTAAATAAAAGAAAAGTAAAAATTTGAATGTGGGAATCATCGCCACGACGCATAAGAGAGGCATTAGGCATACAAAGGCTTTCCTTTTGAATCTAGACACGCGGTAGCGTGTCAAGCCAAGTTCAAGCTAACAGAACTGGCAAGCAACACAGTGTGTAATACGAAACACGAAACATTTGGAGCCACTTTTGACCCCCTCATAACTCAAAAACTATTTCACATAAACATGTCAAATTCGGTTCATATATTCAGTCTTTCAAGATACATAAATGTGCTCCAAATTTCATAAAAACATCTCAAACGTTATTTAGATATTAACGTCCAAAAATCGTCATTTTTATCACTGACTGACCTGTAGATTGTCAAGTTACTGCTAATATAAATGAAAGTAAATAAGCAGTTGACAATTAAATTTAATGAAGTAAAAAATACAATAAATATTAAAAAAGAATTCCTAACTAAAAGCACGCTCAACAGAATTTTTGGATTTTACAGTACTTGATTGATCAGGGACAGGCTTAAGGTCTTGAAGTAGGTAGTGGAGAAATCAATTCCCAGAATAGGTTGAGGCGTCCTCAGGAAGAATGGCGTGTCTCCAGGGCTTGTATAACTCCTGGAATATAGGCGTCGTCAGGAGTATGACGTGTCTCCAGGGCTTGTAGAGCTCCTGGAGTGTAAGCGTCCTCTGTGATTCACAAGCACAGAGGGTTCATGATAGGAACGACACGAAGACCAGGTGTCCTATGCCAGGTGACTCTGGAGGCTCAGGTTCAGCAACCAATTTTATACTGACGGAAATGAAGCTGGCGTCCCTTTTATATAAGAAATTTTCAGCGTTTTTCATAACAACTGTTTTATTTTCTTCTTTTTAAATTTCTCCAATTCCAGTTTTTGAAAATCAAAAACTGTGATTGGCCTGTATTTATAACAGCCTGTATTATTTAGTTCAAAACTTCCTAAAAGATTTCTGTGAGCGTGTTAATAAATTATATAAACTTAAAATAAGATACTGTTAACTAGTAAACAATAGTAATTAATAAAAGATTAAATTATTTGAGCTAAAATTAATAAAAATAAATTACAGAAATCAAAAGTGACCTTCTTAGTCCTAACCGCTAAGAAAAACAATGACACAAAATTAGAGAAAAAAGTAATTGACAGCTTGACAACTGACGTTATGTCAACCGAAAAGTAAACATTGAAATTTATTAGATTTTAAATTTAATTTCAGCATAATCAAAGATTATAAATCGAATAAGATCGATAGTATGACTGCCAACAAAAATAGTTGTCGCCGAGGCGCGACATAAGATGTAAAAGTAAATAATATAAACAATGAGTATGATTGATAGTAAAAGTGTAAGTACCTATAGCATTTACATACTATATTTCCTAAAAAGTATACAGTGTCTGAAACACGAAGATACTATAAGATCTAAATTCTAACCCAGTTCCAGATGACCTAGAAAGATCAAATTTGTCATCCAGATAAGTAGTTGGGTGAATACAAAGCAAGCTAGTAATTTTTTTTTTTTTTTTTTTGCTAGTAATTTTTATAATTTTTCAATTAATTGATTAAATTAGGAACACTTACTTATAGTGCCTGTTATGTAAGAATCAGCAATCAAAATTATGACAGCCGGTCTTTACGTGGATTTTAAGGTCTTCACGTGAATATAATAACGAACGGAATTACCACCCACTACCCACTACTTATATCTAAGAGTATAGTCGACTTTCGTATTTATTACGTTATTAACTGAGATTTAGTATTACTAAAACAAACAAAATTTATGAGTAAACTTTGAACTCCAATATCTCCGTAACTAGAAGGTTCTCAGTACAATGATGGAGAAAACAAATGTTTTTCGGCTTCGTTAAGGGTATGTTTACACCCTTTATGGATGGTCGGGGTTAATACGTTTCTCCGTGAAACACAGATAGTGTTTTAAGAGTCTCCTTCGTCTTAGTCTTTGTTTTAACGTCATTCAACATTGAAGCTGTTTTGTTAACAAATTGCTGAACGAATTTTCAATGAAGAAACGGAAACATCACATCGGACACCCTCATAACCACCTGAGCATCTGCAGGTTGGCTGACTCTTCTCATTCGGAGAACAGACTCCTTCGTGTAAGCAATACCCCAGACACGCGTCAACTTCACACCGTGGCCCCGCGTAAACCGCATTGCATCTGAAATAAGTTTCAGTTTTAGTATCTTCCTTTTATATATTACTGAGCAGCGGTGGCGTGAGCAGCGCTGGCCCAGTGGTGGCGGCCCCGACTTACAAACTCTAAGTCGTGGGTTCGAACCTAGGCAGGCGCATTAATTCAAGTGTAATTTATTTCATCACCGCTACTCTCAAAACGGTGAAGGAAAACATCGTGACGAAACCAGCATGTCCTGGAAACAAAAAATTCGAAGACATGTGACATCTACCAATCCGCACTGGGCCCGCGTAGTGGATTATAGCCCATTCCCTCTCATAGAGAGGAGGCCTGTGTCTCAGCAGTGGGAACATTAATAGGCTGATGATGATGATATATTACTAGCTGATGCCCGCAGCTTCGCCCGCGTGGATGTCGGTTGTCGCGACCAAAAGTAAAGCTCCCAGAAGGCTTATTTTTTCAGACACCACCAACAAATATCATTATACAGGTTTATTTGTAAAACACCGACAACCTCTCAGGACTATGTTACTAACATCATAATCAACAACTTTTGTTCTAAAAATTCATCATATTTTAGTTCATCAGATTTTTATACAAAAATAAAAATATTGAAATTGATCGTTCTTACGGGCCCCCGCTGCCCTAACCCCGCTCCCTTCACTATTGCACTATCGCTTTCTTTTGCTTAGACTTCGTAACATTTAGAGCGTTCAATTTAAATATTATTGGCCGTAGCCAATAGCGTTGGGCGTAGAGCGGAGGAATTAGGCTACCGTGTAAAAAAAAATCAAAACCCTTGAATTGTTAACAAAATCCGATTCAAATCTTTCTATAAAAAATTCACGCGGACACAGGTCGTGGGCAACAGTTGGTACATACATAAAATCACGCTTTTTTCCCCAGGGGATAGACAGATACCACAGAACGACACGTAACTTTTCGTTTATCCAGCGTCTAAATTCATTCTCAAAAGTACAGACGCCACCATCAAGCTACCCGAAGCTGTCAATTTTTCCCAATGAACCTTGAACCTAATATTTCAACGATAAAGTTGAAAATTATTAAAGTAATTAAAGAAATTCGACAGATCGTAGCAGCTTGTTGCGGTCTATACAACAAAAATGTGGCATCTTGTCGCGGTTGCCGATTCGCCTGTGATAACAAGTCCCTCATGTGATGAACATGTTTGCAGGTAGCATTTAGGTTCTGCGTCAGCTGCAGTGTCCTTGTAAACAATAATTATGACACACAGAAACATCGCATGTGTCACCGTAAAACCTGAGAATCAGGTTCCGTTGGGATACTTGGAAGCAAACTCTGCATTGCTTTGCAATCCGGATTTCCCTCAATTTGCTCTTCAATTGCGTAGTTGGAGGCTAAGCAGTGTAGTGCGAAGCGGTTGGTGCGTTATAAAATCGTTTTGGTTTCACATCTGCGTCAAGCGATGCATTCTTTGGCAATTGAAAGAAGAAGGGGGGAAAAAAATGGCCGCTTTAGCAGAATCTTAATATGAATCACGGTAAAAATTTAAAATTCTTAAAATGGACCTTATCCTTATGGTTATGGCCATTAAGTCCATTTTGAGAATTTAAGATTTTTAACGTGATTCTTATTAAGATTCTGCTAAAGCGGCCATTTTAGGACCCCTGCTCATTAGTGTCCACCCAGTAGATAAAATCTTTTTATACGGACATTTGATTTGGCGCTTCCATCTCTTGTTTTAAATACAATGTTTCTTTGTTACTTCCATCTAAGTCCCCATTCAAAAATACTGTGATGTTATTTTGTTTTTCAGCCCAGTATATTTTTTGGGTCTGTGGGTCAATAGTCAACCCTGTTTTAATCAAATCTTTACAACCATCGTTTATAACTTCTATCTCGGGGGCATTGGTTTGAATCTTCTCGATTGTACACTTAGGATCTGTGGTCCAGTAAATATACCTGCAATTTGAACATAACTATAAATTTTCTCGATACTGTCAAAAATTATAAATATATCAATTGATAAAACCAATAATTTACAATTTGTCATTTATCAAGAGGGTAAAACAATTCCAGAGTTTAAAAGGTTTTTTTTTCAAGTAACTTAATCATTTAGAGCAATAACAAACTTCTATTACTTTTAAGGTTTTTTGATTTTTTTCCACTTCTCCACCATAAACTGCTGATTGTGAGGAGGAGGTTATCAATTCGTCTGTTTTTTTTTGTATTTATGTTCAGGTTGCTGTTCGTTATCTTCGCCAATTGTGAACCGATTTCGATGGTTCTGTTTTATGTTTGGAAGAATATTATTACGCGGTGGTCCCGTTTAAGCTTGGTGAAGATCTAAAGCTGATTTTCGGAGATATACAAGGGAACTTTTCAATAATAGACGGCAAATTGGTCGTGATTGCTGCAATCGCTTGGATGTTGTGTTTTTTTATTTTGTCTATTGTTTCAACCTGTTTGAATTCGATATGAGAATGAGGATCAAAGTTTCATATGGAGCTCGCCACAAGGATTCCGAAACTGTTTATAACTGAATCTTGAAAACAAAAATCTTAACATGTCTATTTATTGGTCCATCGATCATAATAAATAAATCGGGCTATCTAATAACCAAGGTTCTAAATGTATTCTAAAAATATGTATTCTTAAAATGTGTGGGATTTACCTATGAAACGTATATTTACTAACAGTGATAAATCGTATCTAAAAAGCCGAAAGCAATATGTAATTTCAAATTCAAATTTCACAGGTAGATCCGAAAACTAAATACGAATGGGTCTATAAGTCATGGGATAGATCAATCTTATATGGTGTACCACAGGGGAGCGTGCTTGGCCCCCCTCTATTTATACTATATATAAATGACTTTCTCAAAGTGACGAAAATCAAATGACTCTTTTTGCTGATGACACTACAGTTACCATTGACTGTACAAACAAACAAAATTATAATAATGAAGTAGCTAATACTATTAACTCAATAATAAAATGGCTCAACAATAACAATCTGAAAATAAATATTGCAAAACGAAACTAATGGCCTTCAGTCAACGCAAAAATATGAATATTCACTACGACAATAATATAATAAATCAAGTAAGCACCTCCCAATTCTTCGGCTTAACCAAAGACCAACGCCTGGATTGGAAAGCACACACAGTAGAATTGGCAAAGCGACTTAGCAAATCGACGTATGCCTTAATAAAAGCTCACTCTAGTCATAGGAACGGATGCTATTGTTACAACATACCATGGAATGGCGGGTTCAATATAAGGGTAAGCTAATATGGGTAAGATATGGCGTTATGTTGTGGGGGAATTCAGCGAATAAGGGATTAATATATAAATGCCAAAAAAAGTGTATTAGAGCAATGTTCGGTTTGAAATCCACAGACACTAATTGTAAACCATTTTTTATTCAGTATAAAATATTGACACTGCCGTCTTTGTACATCTTTGAGGTTGCGGTATTTGTGAAAACCAACCCAAATTGATTCCTCAAGCTATCTGACTCCAATAACCGGAGTCGACGACACGCCAATATGTTATATGCAAGACATGTCTAATGCAGCTATGATGCATAAAACTGCATGGCACCAATTATATATGATCACATACCAATCGATCAAAATCTTAAATGTTAATTTGTTTAAGACATTTAAAAAACTTTCTCCTGAGTAAATGTTAATATAATGTCTCGGAGTTCCTATCGGAAAAATCTGTGGGATCTAAGTATCCATGGGTTGTACACATTTTAATGACTTTAAGATCGATTTCTTGGTACTAATCTTGTTTTCAGTTTATTATCCCTGACATGCACTTTGTTGTAATAATTAATGTAATTGGACTTTTTTTGATAAAATTAATTATTTGTTTTCCATTTTTATTACTTATTTAATTTGACATGCTTGTATTGTATCTATTGACAAACTTAATATCGTAACCTTGTGACATTTGATGTAATAATATGATATTTTTCAATTTTATTGTGATTTAAATAATTTGACACCTTTCAATCTCAAAATTAATTTTATCGCTTTTAATGACATGAGATGTATTTACCACGTTGATTTGCGTCGCGTCTTGCAACAACGAATGCAGATAACAAGTGAAAGAAGTTGTGGAGTGACGGTACTCACTCGAAGGATACAAGCGACGCGTGCGCGTGTCGCATGACGCTAATTGCATCGCCCGAGACTGTTCAGGGGGCCTAAATAAGGTAATCTAAGTTGACATCCATACCAATGCGAAAGTAACTCTGTTTGTTTGTTACCTTTGATGACTAAACGGCTGATCGGATTGTAATTAAATTTGGCAAAGAGTTAACATAGGATATTTTTTTCTCTCTCTACTGCACATCAAAATACCCACGCGAACGAAGTTGCAAACCACAGCTAGTCTTCAATGTATGAGAACAGGCGTATCCCTGCCCCCAGGTAATTACAAAGAGCTATTATTATTCGTTATTCCAAACTTTTAATCTGTTCCTAACTCCACGTTTTGAGTTGACAACAAGGAAAATTATAATCGCTTCCATAAGCCTAATAAATCTTGATAAAAATATGCATTGGAAACTGCCAAGTAAACATTTATTCATGGCTGTTTTACTTTTTTGTTGTTTGCTGCGGATCCGTTTACGAAGTCAGCATCAATCCTTGTCAGACTTGAAGAGTTTGCATGAAATGTATAGAATTACGTTTACAGGGATCGCTTTGAGATTGATTTCTGTTGTGTTAACAGAGAAGTATAGGTAGGTTAACTAATCTGATTATGTTGTAAGTACTGAGTGGTGTTTGTATAGCACTAAGCACCACAGCAAAGCCTACTAATACTTTGTATACATATGCCTCAATACAACAACAATACAAGAGTTGGAGTCACCGCCACAACACGAATTTTAAGTCCGTTCGTGGTGCGAGTTCCGACTCAGCATATTGAGACCTTCCTCAAGGAAGAGTTTTGGCCGAACGGAGTCATGTATCGGCGATTCCGCGGAAGGCTACGCGACACTACGCAGGGCAACATGACGCCGTCACTTCGTGTTCAATAGTTTAATTGTGGTTTTTATAAATATGTATGTTAGTCTGTAAGCTATATATAATACATATATTATTATTATCTCCTTTATTAATCTTAGCATCTTATCATTTACATTTTTAAATATTTCTTATAAAAAACATATAAGTAAAAACATTTAAAAAACAATTAAAATTATTATTATTATAAACACAACAATATCTATTCCTGAACAAGTATGCATGGATACTTAGCAATTACCAGCGCTTTATACCTAGACCTGCTGGCCATCCCTTTCATGCACCTACTTGCTCGCTCTTTCATAAACAGATGGTAAGGGACGGAATTATCGGGGCTGCGGGACGGTTTGAAAGAGATACCGCGGCCCTGGAACACAAAGGGCTAAGAAGGAACATAGATGGATTTTGGACAGTGCAGGTCTGACACTCCCTTCCGTTCTCAGCTCCCAGAGCGGGAGGGAAAAACAGCATAAAAGCGAGGAGGCATATTCCATCATAGACGTCATCCATCGCTTTCCATCAGGCATAATCGAGGTCAAGAAAAGGCCTATTTTGTAACAAAAAAAGAAGTGTATACTCAGCAGTGAAAGATAACATCGTGCATCGTGAGGAAACCGACTTGTCCTAGAACCAAAAATTCGAAGACATGTGACATCTACCAACCCGCACTGGGCGCGCGTGGTGGATTATTGCCTATTCCCTCTCATAGAGAGGAGGCCTGCGTCCCAGCAGTGGGAAAATTATAGGCTGATTATGCATACTCAGCAGTGGCAAGGCTGCTAATGATGAAGTAGTGATGATCTATTACGTAGAAAATTCAGTCGCCTAAGGTTGGTTCAATATGGAATCAGTTAAGATTCGCTATCTTTTTTCGTAATTCCATCGCATGACCACCCACGACTTACACGCTCAAGTAACAGCAGAAACAACAAATGAAATAAGTTGTTTAGAGTATCGTCCAGCGGGCCTACCATGACGTCTTAAAGCAGGATCGTTTTATTTGCGTGCGAGTGAGGGAAAGAGATGGCGCTAGACGTCCTCTATAGCTCCGTTTCTTTCCCTCACTCGCACGCAATTAAAACGATCCTGCTTTAAGACGTCATGGTAGGCCCGCTGTCATCCTAACTACACAGGATTGGCGCGTTTTTCGGGCCCGCTGGAAACAGAGGACAAACGATATGGCGTGCGAGTGAGTCAAATGGACTAATTAACAGAGCGATGGCCAAGTTTTCAGTGCAGATGCGACCAACGAGCGATGTATGACCAGTCGCCGTCACCAATGACGATTCGTGCTATGGCATAAAGTCGCTTGCACGTGTCGCTTGATGCCAATCACGTCGCCCGAGGTCGTGAACGGGGCCGTATAAAATATACTTGAAACTAGGTTAAGCCCGCGTGAACTCGTCGGTGATTGTACCACGGTATAAAAGGTATCCTATATGTTAATCCAGGTTACAAACTATCTATCCGAAGCCTGCCGGGGCTGCGGGACTATTCGAAAGAGATACCGTGGCCCCGGAACACAAAGGGCGATGAAGGAATGTGGATGGGTTTTAGTCAGTAAAAGTCTGACACTCCCTCCTGCTCCGCCCAGAGCGGGAGAAGTCATTTGATGATTTCCCATTATAAAAAAAAAAAAAATTGGTTGTTTGTAAAGTAGGTTTACGATCGAGATGTTTACGTGATAACGTCTTATTGGTGATATAAGTTTTTGGGAAGTAAGGAATTAATGAAGATAACAATTTTTTCAAATTTGTATGCCGCTAGAGTGAGAGAGACGGAAGATCGGTCCACTCACTCGAACGCTATGCCAGCCTCCGCTCGTGAGGATTCCGCGTGACAAGTTTCACGGAATGACTGGCAGCGCTCGAGATGAGACGGGAGATCGGTCCGTCTCTCTCTCGTTATACCTGCGATCGCGCTCGTGAGGTTTTGGTGTGACACAAGTTTCTGAACATGTCACCCGACTAAAACGATTTTAAAGACGTTATCACGTCAAAAAAAAAATTACAAACTATCTATATGCCAAATTTCATCCAAATCCGTTCAGTAGTTTTTGCGTGAAAGAGTAACAAACAAACATCCATCCATCCATCCTCACAAACTTTCACATCTTCTTTATACAAAGCAGAAGCGACTTTGTTTTATACTATGTAAAGACATAGTTTAAAACAAAGTCCCTTTTGCTGTTTGGACGCTTTGATCTCTTAAATTACGCAACGGATTTTAATTCAGTTTTCAGCAATAGATAGAGTAATTTAAGAGGAAGGTTTATGTGTATATGCTACATTGCACCCGTGCGAAGTCGGGGCGGGTCGCTAGTTTATAATATTAGTAAGAAGTAAGATGTAGTATGACTTCCGACATACATACTGAAAAATGAGTTCGAAAATTCTGCCTTCGCCAAGCTATCGCTCCGGAACCAACCTCCTTCGGCACCTTGCAAGAAGCGTGCATGAAATTCATAAAAATTGTCATGCTTGGCACAACGAAATAAAATGGAAGAAAGGATAGAGATGAGTGTATACAAGGAATTCTAGTGTAAAAAAAGAAAAACAACATTTTCATCGAAGTCGGGGGACCTGTAAGAAATTTTCCACAGAACTGTCCCCCGACTGCATTTAAAATGTTGTTTTGCTTTTTTTCCATTTTTGGATTCAATGGCGGTTTAATTACAAAGTAAGTAATCTCGATCGCATACCTTTTGTAAATACTTGTATCGAGCTGCATCCTGTTAAACTGAAACCCGACCCTGACATCGTTGGAAAAAGGCTAGGCAGATTGATTGACATACCTTGTTCCCATTCTACACTGAAGTAATTATTTTAAATTATTTTTTACTTTTTAGTCAATTTTTAACATGGCAGGCGCGTTTTTTTAATTTTTTTTAATTATTATTTTTTATTTCATACCTTTTAGTGATAGAATAATTATGTTGACCAACGACCAATGCGAAACTAGATCGCCTTAGATATTTTAGCTGACGCTAAGATTTCTGAGGCGATTTAGGCCGAAATTGGAAATTGTTCAGACAGCTCTTCCACTTGCTGTGCAAACAAAATGGCCTGACCTTTAAACCCTTGCTGGCCAAATCTCCTACTTTCTCTTTCTTTAGTTTTTTCACGCCTTATTACAGTAGACCTATTCTCAGAAGCTTGTTGGGATAGCTTTTGTTTCTCTTCCCCGGAAAGCTGAGAGTAATATTGGGACATTCTCGCCCTCATATTTTTCAGTCTCTTTTCACGTGAATTCGGTGATTCATATTTAAGTTTGTTTGCCAATTGACGAGCTTTCTTGGTTTTCTTTGAAAGAACCATTTCTCTAATAATAAAACTGGTAAACAAAGATAATAGAATTAGTAAACAAACACTAAAATATACTGAATGAAATAATCCCAAATTGATGTTGTGATACTAGTATTCCTTGTTGAATTCCGAGTCGCGCGCGCGTGGTGCGACGTTAATGCTATAGTACCTACCTACCTTTTTTTTTTTTTTTTTCGGATGGGAAATCATCAAATGACTTCTCCCGCTCTGGGCGGAGCAGGAGGGAGTACAGACTTTTACTGACTAAAACCCATCCATGTTCCTTCATCGCCCTTTGTGTTCCGGGGCCACGGTATCTCTTTCGAATAGTCCCGCAGCCCAGTACCTACCTACCTACGTGTTGATGCATGGGTGGTGTTTGCCGCGCTAGCTCAACTGTCTGTACCTACTAAGTTAATACCATGTATCTGTTAATTAAGTAGGTAATTTGATTAATTATGTAATAAAACGCAGTTTAGTGGGTTTAGTATGTAGAAAACAAATTTGGTCATAAATAAACGATTTATTTATTATTTATCAAAGTTCAGATAAAAGGGTGTTACAAGTTGTGACGTCACGCGAGATTTCAACGCGCTGTATCGTCTTCACTTTTCGTTTACGTGAAAAGAAAATATACGTGTTCAATATTTTTTGATAATCTAACGGACTAAACAGATTTTTTTCAGGAATGTACCCAATTTTTTTTCCAGGTTTTTGAAATATCAAATCCGCAAGTCCACAACGAGATAATCTAACCACGCGTCCTAAGAAAAACAAATAACGAAACCAACTGGGGTAGCATGTAGGACTAACAAGTTTTATTTTTTAAACATAATACTATGTTGTCTAGGAAGGATTTTAATTGTTGAGGTATTGTTATAGAAACGTATAGTCTCGATATTTATTTTTTTATAAACGCCGAGTCCATACAACGAGCAACAAAATTATTCGTGAACGAATAGATATTGAAAACTACTGTTGTATATTTTGTAATTTACTCAAAGAGTTCTAGACGATGGTTAAATACGTAATCGAATTTTCAAAAAAAAAAAAAATTACGGAGCTGTTTCTTCATGAATCATAGCTCCACTATTTTTATCTATATCTATGTTTTTCCCTAGCCTATGTTACCCGGGGTAACACAAGGATTTTAACGATACCACGTTAGGCGTTCAGAAGTTATGGTGGAATAAAGAAACTCACAAACATACATACATACATGAACCCTGAAAACATAACACTCCTTTTTTTGGGCAGTCGTGTAAAAACTTAGAAAAGCATAAAACTCTAAATTCTACGTCTTTCAGCGACTCACTATAGCAAGAACAAGCTGTATTACGTTTCATTCTAACCTAACATAGCAACGCAATGTCTGTAAAAGTGCTTCCTAACTTTAAAGTGACAATTTGACCCTCAATAATATCCAATTTGCATGCATATTTCTCTCTGTAGAGCAATTTTATACAACACAGCGTCAACCCACAGTACGAAAATATCAACATCACAAAAATCCTAAAACCTTTACATAAAATTGCTATAACACTTTAAATCAAACACAAACTTCCCCAACCATTAAATTTTGTACTTTGCTTTTGGCAGCTTAAGGTTGAAAGTCAGTTGTCAAATTCTATCTTTATCAGTACCACAGGGTAATACTATGGCGCTTTTCATATCCGTTCGGTTGAACGGTAGTCATTAAGTGTACCCTTTTTTAATATATTCATTTTAGGGATCCCTTAAATCGTATGTTTGTTTGTAAAAGATAAAATTAAAGCTATTTAACTAATTTGAATGGCTATTGTAATTTTGATAATGTCTGTGTTGTAATTTGTTTCATTTTAATGAATTCAAAATTAGTCTTATGGTTATGGCACACTATATGCGGCACCGCTCCAACCCAGCAAGTAACTTTTAATTCAAATTAGAGCATTAAATCGTGTGTCGTATAATATATTTTATAATGTCTATATGAAAAAGCTTACGACGGGCAGACAGCACGGTTGCCGTTACCATACAACTCGAAACAACATCGTTGAGCCGTCGCGCGTCGCCGCGTCGTGGGTATGCTTTGCGAGCTTGCACCTCGCGGACGGCGCGCGTAGCGAGCTTGCACCTCGCGGACGGCGCGCGTAGCGAGCTTGCACCTCGCTGACTACGCGTAGTTAGCGCACTGGCGGCTAGCCGTAGCCTAAATTCGAGGCGATGCCGGGCTACAGCTGTGCTCGGTGCCGGTATAATGTCCCATGACCTTTATTCAACTTCAGTACGGTATGTACCGTACTGCTAAACTTGTACTAATGTTATCAAGTTAGATAAACATCAGAAGATCTACTGGACTGAGAGCTCTCCAATAGCAAGTCTCAATCAACTCAATTATTGGCAGTCACAGATCAATAGAAAAAAAACATAATTTACAGTGATATAAAGAGCTGATCAGTGATATAATTGAAACCGTTGAAATGGTTGAATCATCATAGTATAAAAAGTGCAAGGTTATAATAAGCTTGATGATAACCTGAAAAAATATTACACAAAAATTCACATTCGAAGAACATTAATACCTAAATATCAGCTAGAATATTTATTTGTAACAAATGGAATTAGAACTCAACAATACCTAGACTATTATGCACGTATATAATAAAAGCCATGCCATCACCACAGCTAAACTATGCCGTTAACACAATATGTCAGGCTGTTGCGCTAAACCAGATTAACGACCGGCCACAACATAATACAAATGATGCAGTTAATGATGCTGAAACATACAGATAAATGTGACATCCTATTGTTAATAATATGTTCGGTATCATTAACCTTCTATAACTAAACGCAGAAGGAATATAACCACAAACAATATATGTTGTCCCTGGGATACACATATTGAAAACTAGTGTCAATAATGAGAGCCGTAGTGACTGCACACTGCGGCTCTCATTAATAGGGTCTAATATTTACTACTATAATATATTATTCGTGATCAATATTTTACACAAGTGGCAATGTATACAAACATGAACAAAGTCGTTATTATGCTAATTACAAATCGATGACATCGGATATGTGTAAATGTGATTATTCATGCACGCCAGTGCATACATAAATGCGCTTTCCAATAAAAATATGTTTGAGGTTCTCCTGTGATACATCACTACACCAGTACCGGTAGTTGCAATGCGGCTACGGAATTCAGAAATAAGTTTATGGTCATGCCGCTGCGCTAACAGCATAAAACAACCCTTATCCTGCCAAAAGTTACCGGAGCAGGATCGTTATGAACCCAAACACCGGCCAAGTGCGTGTCGGGCCACGGGCATTGCAGGCCCGGGTTCCGTAGTATATATATACAAAATTATCCAACACCCAAGTTCAACGACTATTACTGCTAAACTAATAAAGTTATCTTAACCGCTATAGTTTTCCTATAAAGTTCATAAAATGCACTATCATCATGATTTTTTTTTTCAGTCTTTTCAAGCCAGCAGTTTATCTTTTAGTTTAAATTTTAATTTAATTTAATTTAATATCTTTTAGTTTCAATTTAAATTTAATTTTAAACAATTTTTTTTTTAAGTTTAACATTTCGTAAATGGAGCGGTACATCGAAAAATAGTTTTGGAAACCCCTTAGTCATTTTAAAAGACCTATTCAACGATACCCCACATGATGGGGTAGACGACGACAAACAAAATCATCCCCACTTCACATGGCCCCTACATGTAAAGTGGGGATGATTTATTTTGCTAACGTAATTAAAAATATTAAACAAAATTTTATTTTACAACTTTGTCGGCGTTATTAATTTTACACACCTCTACAAAATTATAGCTTTCTAGTAGTAACGGTCTCTTAGCAAAATCTCGGACAGACAGACATGACAAAACTATAAGTGTTCCTTGTCAGGACGACGGAACCCTAAAAACGTTAAAATGATCGACATTGGGCTCGTTAATCAGATAATTAATCAGATTTAT
The DNA here is from genome assembly GCA_963853795.1 of Xestia rhomboidea. Lineage (NCBI taxonomy): Eukaryota > Metazoa > Arthropoda > Insecta > Lepidoptera > Noctuidae > Xestia > Xestia rhomboidea. The sequence goes on from OY970759.1 coordinate 18,719,903, forward strand.
TGACAACGTATTATTCATGAAAATGACAGCATTAAGTTTAAGCAATCGTTTCCATTTGCAATATGATTAAAGCGTAGTTATGGTATATTTGTCATCTGAGGCACGATACGTTTGTTTATTTTAAGACGTATGAAGAACGATTAGCTTTTGAAAGGGTGATGTAAGCGAGACTGTTGAGCATGAGGACCTGACTTCGATTCCCGGGTCTGGCAAAGTGTTATTCGGTTTGTCTGTCAGGAAATTCTCAGTAGTAGCCACGAAGTTTGAATTTTTGCCGTTTATGGCAATAGGCTCGCTATGGGATTGCAAACACATAACTGGTGAAATGTGGGTGTAAGTACTATAATATTAGGTACATCTCTACTTAACCCTTTGGGGATTACAGGCTTGATGTTATGTAAAACTCGTACAAAAACCACAAAAAGTATTCACAATTATGAGCCGATTTCGACATCGGATAGCAATGAGTCAACACACGAACCCAGCAAATATTTGCCGACTGCTATCCCCATTTTAATTGACAAATACACCACACGCATCCCATTTTATTGAGTTTTGGGATATAAAAATAATATCATAGCATTCATATCCAACATTCGGTTGCGAATGTCGATTTAATTCGTGTGGAAACTCGTCGAATTTTGCAATTTTATTCATGGTTTTAAAAACGAATCCATGCGTTTTTGTTTAAACAACTAGCGGTTGCTTACGACCGTCTTCGTCCGTGTGAAATTATTATAAAAAAATTACTTCCTTATTTGAATCGGATTTTGATAACAACTTCAAGGTTTTACATTTATTTGTACGAAACCCTAATCCTTTTTCTAAAATAATATGCCAAGTTTTTTCTTATGACATCAGCTACCTGCCAGTAAAAGTCCCTTCAAAATCGGTCCAGCCGTTTCGTAGATTTGCCGAAACAAACTACAGACCGACAAAAAAAAGTTTTTTTTTTAACTCATTCATATGTATTTAGTTTAAAGCTGTTATTTTGAAATTACAAAGAGACACTTCAATTTTATGTATTTCTAAAGAGATACATGGATGTAAAGATAATTGCGGAAACTTGCGGAAAAATGCGGTATTCAATCTCAATATGCATAGCGTACGTAGACAGAGAATGCTATAGACTAATTGATATCTTTGGTCGCATTCGCACAAGAAAAAGAGCGACTTACTCCGATATCGTGTAAAGAAATGAAACAGAACGATGAGATTTTTTGTTTCACTCCGCGTGCCATGTTTTTCATGGTAAGCACACTACTGTGCTAAACAAAGTTTGAATAAATATAATGAAATAAATGAATAATAAATGAAAAATACAGTTTTATGTGCTATAAAGTTAAATAATTTATGTTATATTTTGTTGTGAACAATTTAGACTTAGTATTTATACCATTTAAACCATTTTTATTTTTATGTTTTGTCTCTTTCTGTGACACGCTTTGCAAGTGTCTCTAGCATTCTCTGTCTACGATAGCGTAGGACCATGTCATATGTCATAGCAATCCTCAAGAAATATTTACCAACGTCTAGCAATTGCGAAGACGAGAATAGTTACAGAGATCATTTTTTGTCCAAGTTAGTTTCACTCATTTAAAAAAAATGACACCTTGATGATAGACAAAAAATAAGCTTCAAAGTAAAATCAAAAGCAAAAAATATTAAAGCTTCATAATTTCCTCCAGCCTGTTGCAAAAGCCAACAACACAGCGGCTTTAAAATTATTAAAACAAACAACTTAAAATCTCGCATGAGTAAATACTGACCAAAATCATCTGATATCGTATTAAGTATCAGTTGACCGCAAATTATGGAATTGACGGCCGTTTACTGGGCACCACTGGTTGAAAACCACAAAACGTTTTATGTAACATCAGTCAGCAGTTATCTTAGACTCTATCACAGAAGGTATAAGGATGAAAATGGCATGTGTTAATGGATCTTTGTCGGAGTCTACCCGGTTATCAGGTTACTAATAATATCAATTAGGAACGCAAGAGTCTGGTGAAAATGCTGTAGTCGACATGTTTAGTGAACGTTTTCTTTTTCAGTTTCCGTTTTCAGGACTTTATAACAATAGGCTCGCCCCTATTATTTGGGACTATAACATTGCTGGCGATTCGTGGAAGTACCATAAGGTACACCCTCTGGCTAACCCTTTGGAGATTACAAGCGTGGTGTTATGATTTATGTTGTTTGGTTTGTTCAATAGTACTAAGTATTGAACAAACCGATGCGGCTGCAGAGAACCTCAAACGGCGTAAATATAGAAACCTTTGTGGTAGCTATATTTTCAAGCCGTTTGGAGTTGAAACTCGGGGCCGAGTGCCCATAGCCTGTTCAAAACGCCTAGTTGACGCTTCCCGTGACCCAAGGGCTGGAAAGGATGGAAGGATGGCTGGGAAGGGTTTACCTTGGTCAGAGGCTAAGTGTTGCCATACAACGTGGCAACGCCGCCAGTCTCTTGGGCACATTACCAGATGACAGCGTTGAGGTGGAGTTTTTCGATGCCCTTTTATAGTGTGTTGTTAGTTTATTTATTTTAGTTTATTTAAATTTTTTATTAATTATGTAAATATATGATATATATATTCCTCATTCTTGTTGGACTTTAATATTAACATAACATAAATCATAACATCACGCTTGTAATCTCCGAAGGGTACCTAAAAGTAAATCATAAAATTATATTATTATGGCGTACTGTAGGGCGCTAACTCATTATCTACCAACCTAGCCCTTTACTCCCTTTGATGTGGTCAGCTTCTAGTCTCGCAGATGTAACCTATTTTACATGAAGCTATCTTGAATAAGGCAAGCAAATGCGCATTTCAAATTCTGCGCTGTAATTATTGAAATTCACCTGACTACTAAACTGTACCTACAGAAATTACTACTTACTACTAGCTGTACATAAAGAAACCCGAACAAATTCTTGGATTTGAAATATGAATTCCTGTTTTATAGCCAGCAACAATAGTAGCCAAATACTTTGCAAAACTTTTCCATATTTCACATGAAAGTAATATTTAGTACAACGTATGGCTCGGAAAGTTTTTCGCGGCATTAAAATGTCGTTAACAACAAAATTCGTTCCATACGTATACCTATACATATATCAATATTTATTGGCTCTGAAAAACTGCATGAATTTATATGTTTGTGGTCAGATATCGCTGGTCGCATGTGTTTTGTTTTGGCCGATGGATTTTTGAAATTCGAATTGTAATACAAAGGTAAAGCTTTAACTCTAGAGTTGAATCAAATTGCTAGTAAAACGTGGTAAAACGTCAGAAACGCGTTCCAATTTCAAAACAAATAAAAGACAAAGGAAAACTGTTGTCCTTGATATTATGAACATTACCAGCCTGTACGATCCTACTTACTGCTGAAACACAATGTCCTCTGTGTTGGAGGGGTGAAGCGCCGTCCTCCGCGCGGGCACAGTTTCGGTAACCAATTGAGTATTGCAAGTATACGACTAAAGTATTAAACGAACTCTTATAGATCTACACCTTTAATCTGTGGTGAGTATTTTAATATAATCTAATAGCCGCGAAATCTAATAGTGCAATTAGACAAAAAAATACCCAAAAGATGAAACGAAGTTTATATTATAGTGGTCGGATTTTCATGGGACTTTTTTTATTGAGTTTCTAGAAGAGTTGAGAAGAAAGTAAAAAAAAAAATTCGCGAGCGGCCAATTTTTTTTTAACTTTGTTCCACCTTATTGTCTAATTGCACTCGACTATATCTTTTTCTTCTTTATCGTGTGGTTAGTAGGTACCCAACCTGCATAGCTATTCACAACGCTTCGATTCGATTTTCGATTCGGAAAGTCGTATGTCTATATATCTCGCTCGATTTCTTATGTCAAAAAAAGATAGACATACGACTTTCCGAATCGAAAATCGAATAGAAGCGTTGTGAATAGCTATGCTGGTGTCAGAGTTTCTAAGCCGTACATGGGCTTCTGACTTGGCTGCTTGCTGACATGCCATCGAGTAATATCTCTCAGGCATTCTGGTTTCCTCACGATAAAGATAATAATCTAAATATTGTTTAACCAAAATATTAAAATAATGGCCTTTCTTTATCTTAAAAAAAACTAATCTCCGTCACGGCTACATTAACATTAATCAATCAATCTTTACCTCATCTCATTAATGGACCTCCAAAAAAATACATTAAGTCATTATTATAATCTCAAGATGGCGCAACTGGATCGCTCAGCTATAAAGTAAAAACTTCGGGGTCGGTAAGATGGAAAATTAACCTACAACTATGCAGTGTAGAGTTTAAATTTCTAAATCAGGAGGGAACAGTTGGTTGTCTGGCGTTGTCTGTGCCGCATGTCCTGTTTCAGTTCTTCCTTCAGTGGTTATGCAATCACATTTGTAACAGTGTAGACTCTTCTCTCCTCAGTGTAAACACCTGCTGGTCACAAGCGCTTCTGAACCCAGAAGGGTTCGACTTCCAGGTTGGGCAGCGTGGTTTGGATTTGTCATCAGAAACTGTGTAGCAGTCCAGAATCTGTTTATGTGCCCGGTTGATGATGACCCTTATGCATGGATATAAACAAAATTAGCGGAAAGTGTATGTAGTGTGGCTGTTCTACACTACTTCTCAGTCTATCCCTTCAGAGAAAATATACAAGATGCTATGTTATGTGCTATGTTAAGATATCAATACCTAATACGTCTGTAGAGTTATACCGGTCAGTGGATACGAAACGGGGCACTATTTTTTTACTGCGACCAATTTCGAGGTAGGTCACAGTTCTAACCTAACCTAACCTATATGGGTCGGAATGAACGGAATCCCTTCGACATCGTTTTTACAACAAACGGTTGGTCCGAGACAAAAATCACCCAGATGCTTTTCGCCTTATTTTCAGGTGTTAAAATCGAGAAAATAAACAATTTACCAAAAAAAAGGATTTTTTCCTCAGTGCCCCGTTACATATACTCCAACCGTTATACCTACCATTTTCCTTACCCTTATTTATTTGGGATCGGCGCAGATTGTCTTCTTCTTCCGTACTTCTCTATTACTTGTCATTATCAGACTCCTCCTTTCTAGTGATATCATCCTTCACACAGTTCATCTATCGTTTCTTTGGTCTTCCTGTACGCTTATTGCCACATTTACGTGTTGCTATATCTATAAAAAAATGTCAGGAAGATTCGGCGCAGTTGTGATATTCAGATAACACTGGTAGTTATCCTCGTGTATATTTGCGACGCATTACAATAGGCAGCCGCAGACGGCTCTGACAAAACAGGCTGCATTTTGTTCGTTTAGACGTCAGCCCACGTCAGCGAACGTCAGGACACGTCATGTTTTGGTTGACGTACGTGTTATTTCGTTAATTTAATCTGTCTCGTGCCGCGGATTTGTGTTTATTTATTGTTAACAAGGGTATGAATTTCGAATGTGGTTTGTTTGAGTTTTAAATCTCCATTTTAATGACGATCCGCGTTCAATTGTTTCGATTGTCCTCTCTTTGGTTGTTCTTTTATGACCGTGATCTATGTGGTTATTTCATGGAAAATAGTGATTCTGTGCATATTTTGAAAGCTTCAGCTTTCTAAGTAGGTACGTGAAAGTAACCGTGTAGCTGAGTAACCGGATTCCTGATGTCAGTTATGCAGTCGATCCATGTAAAATACTGGTATGAAGCTGCATTCGGTTAGATTGGAAGCCGACCACAACATGGTTGAGAAAATACTGGGCAGATCATGATATACTTTCGAGTTTTAGTAGTGTTTTCATCAATATGTACCTAAGTTTTTTCTACATTTGAATTCTAGACCACGTTGATATTTCTACAGAAACCTCAGTAATATCCGAAAAACGAAACAGACATAAATGTCCTATCAAACCCTAACCCACAAAATCTTCAAACCCAACTTATCCCAAGTCGTAAACCCTACAGCACCCTACTGTACAGTTTTACGACTCGTTCAAGAATCTGTTTTACCCTGTTTCTGACAGATGTCACTCCGTCCTTACCATAAGGGGTTAGTTTACGGCTCATAGATTCTGTCCTGATTACTTGTAGTAGAAAAGCGATTGTCTTGTAATAGACGAAATATGAACTGTTCTTAGAATAAGGTTTTAGAGGGTAAATGAGAAAGTGTTATAAAGGCAATACCAAGTATGTATACTGAGTCGACTGGGAATTGTTGTAGAATTTTACCATTTATTTATGGTCGTTATAAGTCTTGAGAGAAATAGTATGTCTTAAGGTGGATGCTCCAGGGTAGCCCGTGAAATTCAAATTTTCTTACGTTTTTTGCAATTTGCAGGCTAGTGCTAGGTTGTATGATTCGCGGCTGTAAGACGTATGTAGTTATAGAATAATAATCTATGGGTAGGGTTATGGTAACTGAGTTTTGCCATCAGGAATTTTGCAGTAGCAGCCATGGAGTCTGGATTTGTGCCCGGTTAATGGATCGCCCCGTAATACATGGGACTTAAAACATAACTGGCGAAATGTGGTTGCACCCATCGGTACTATCGAGGACACTGCCGCCTGATCACCACTAAGCTAATTTTTGCTTGCACTCACAACATAGAAACGCTCTCTAGCCCCGCCCCGTTGACTTTCTATATAAATTATTAATGAATACAATACCGATCGGCTGAGCGCACTGACGACGCACGCCAAACGAGAGTTATTTTGCGCCAAAGTTGACGATTTCCTAATAGGCCTAAACTTTAAGGGGGCGTGGCTCGGCGCCTCCGCATGACTTAAGCGAAAAAAAAAAATACTGATCAGGCGGATAAGACCACGACTGTACACCTGTGCCTAATGCTTCGGGAATTAAAGGCGTGATGTTCCGTTATGTTTCGAAATGAAAAACGTTTAGATTAGACCTTCGACAAAAAAATATTTTCACTCTAAAGTACGTACAATAATCGAGTGGAGACATAATCTTAATAACTCGGAGGAACTGGCGACGATTTCACGGCTGGTTGCAAGCCTTTCCGTTACATTAATCTTGCCAACGACTAGAATTCGGATAAAGCGAACCGCTGAAAACCAGTTTTCAGTTCGACGGAATGAATATTGCAGTCATTTTCGACTTGTCCAGTAATTTAATTTGTAGTTTTCGTTTTAAATTGTCGCTTTGCATGTTTTAAAGTCTTTTGGTTAACGATGTTGGGACTTTTTACAGTTTTGGCTAAAATTTTAATTTTCTTTACAGAGTGTTTACGTAACAAATAACGTCGATATTTGTTTTCTGTTGTGTTTTGAATCCTACTGTCTACTAATCGGCTGATCGTACTTCATCACTACATAGTAGGTATAAAACAAAGTCGCTTTCTCTGTCCCTATATCCCTATGTATGCTAAATCTTTAAAACTACGCAACGGATTTTGATGCGGGTTTTTGTAATATATAGAGTGATTCAAGAGGAAGGTTTTAGTATATAATTTGCAGGCGGGTGAAGCCGCGGGCATCAGCTAGTAATATTATAAATGCTAAAGATTGTGAGATGGGTAGATGTTTGTTACTCTTTCACGCCAAAACTATTGACCTTGACATTACACACAGCGCCAACTAGTGCCACACTAAGCAACGAGGCTTGGGTCGTGGACACCAGATAGTTGATATACTACATATAAATAAATAAATAAATAAATAATAAATATCGCTGGACATTAACACACAGCGCCATCTAATGCCACACTAAGCAACGAGGCTTGTGTCGTGGACACCAGATAGTTGATATACTACGTAGATACTTTTTGTTTGTAAATACATACTTATTATACATATAAACATCCATGACTCGGAAACAAATGTCCATGCTCATCACACAAACATTTGCTCCAACCGGGATTCGAACCCGGGACCCTAAGAACGTAAACGTATCCATATATACTTTTTGTTTCCTTTCATTTCTTTGGGATTCCTATGATTTCTGTCTGCAGGGTTTAAAGGAACCTAACTAACCTAACTTCGGGGTGCCCCAAGTTTTTAAAGCTAAGCATATTTATAGTGGAAACTATCAACCAGCTCATTAAAATTTGGTGATCAATTTACTAAATTTGGTTATCAATTTACTGAATTTGGTTACATAGTACAATTTAAAGTGCAGTCATGACTAAAATAACTTGTACCGTTGTAATTGTAGGTTTTCATTTTTTGGTTAAGTTTTACTTTTTTTGCTGATTGATTGATATTTTAGGTAATTAGATGTTATTGGTCACAAAGTTATTTTTGGTGGTCATTAGGTATATTTATCCCCATTTACATTTAGGATAGTTTTTATCCCGGTAGTATGATCCCATCGGGAAAATTATCGAACTCTACGCGGGCGAAGCCTCAGGCATAAGCTAGTTTTATTTCCAGTTTGCAAGACATTCGTTTCAGACAAAACTGTGCTGTAGGCACTATCTATTATAATACTATAGTGCTTGTGGTTTAACTTTGGCGAATGTGGTGCAAACTGAAAGATAAAGCGTCAACGAACGACGTTCAAGATGAAATCATCCAATATTTGGCAGAGAGAAATGGAAATAATACTCTCAAAGTACTCATTCAGCCAAAAAATACTAATATTCAGCTGCGTCATCATGTATTCGTATGTATGTATACTGGAAATCGTTGAAAAAAGGCAGATGATCATGACCCGTTCTACCAAAAGTCATAACTATTTGTGCCTAAACTGACCGACTCACTGATTTGGATTTACATGCCGTCGAGAAATATCTCTCTGGCATGCTGGTTTCCACACGATGTATGAATCACACGTTCATGAATCCAAAAAATCAGGGGTGAGTGTCTGGGGTTGGAACTCAAGACCTATAACTTGCCAGTCCGAGGGTCACACGACTAGGGTATCATTGCCTACTCCCTCTTTCATTTACTCCTTAAGGATTGAAAGTTAAAAAAACTAAACCATTTTACTTTACTGGAAGGTGAGTAAAGTAATCAACATTAAATGAAAAAAGTCAATCAACATGTTTGACATGATAACACATAAAATAAACATTGTTTTAAGCTATATCACGGTTCATAACTAAAATTTAAAATGTCACTTACGGGACATCTGCCGTGATTATTGTTTATTTTGAGCTCCTGATATTTCGACGCTGTTGCAAGCGCCATTGATCGCGGGCGCAACAGCGTCGATAAAATAATTATTGAGATAATTATTGAATAAATAGAAATAGTAGCAGAGAGTAATACTATAAAATTATTTCATAGAAACGGGATTTGTTCAAATCAAACATTTTTCAACTTGTACCATCTGTCAGCTTAACTTTAATGCTATTGTGGTATACAGCTTAACGGCCACAGCATAAAGTTGAGCTGCAAATATTTTCACCCAACTCATACTTTGTATTACTATACCTCCTTATTGTTTCATAAATACAAAACATAAATACATAATTAAACTAGTCATACACGTACGCCCCTTGTGAATACTACGCACCTGACTTTTTTGAGGAACTTCACCAGTAAGGTCAGTGTATGTCCATCTAGGGTCCCTCCCAGCGTTGCCACTCGCATCTTCCTTGTTAAAATACCTATTATAAGTTGCCTTTCCCTCATTCTCCCAACATGACCAAAAGTTGTTCTGCGGATGGGTGAGCACCCATTACATAACGAGTTTCCTCCGTGCCTCGGAAAGCATGTTTAGCCGTTGGTCCCGGCTGTAATTTATTGTTAATTGACGTTAGTCGGTAGTCAGTAGCCGAAAGTCTGACAACCAGTCTTAGGCCTCATTCACGAAGTCAGCGGCGGTGGCGCGGCGGCGGTGGCGGCGCGGGCGCAGCGCGGGCTGCGGCGCCTTCCAATGCATACATTTATATAGCTGGCTTCGAAGTCAGCGGCGCGGCGGGCGGCGGCGCGGCGAGCGGCGTACGAGCGGTGCCCGCGCGTCTGCATTGACGTAGGCATTAACATCTTTTGCCCACAATAAATCAAACTTTAGGAAGGAATTAGTATCAAAAAGATGTTGTTGTCACTGTTTAGACATTTCGTTCGCGAATAAAGATACTAATTTCCGGTCCGCTCTAGCGCCGCGCGATCTGCCCGCTGACTTCGAGAACGGGTACAGCGGCGCCGCGCCGCTGCCTGCGCCGCCGCCGGTGCCTTCGTGAATGAGGTCTTACTAAAGGTCAAATAGGCTGCATCCGGTAACACTAGAAGTTGAACCCAACCTAGTTGGGCAAAGGCTAGGCAGATGCTGTTTCATACATCATAGCATTGGGCCAATTTGTATATTATAACCTACTAGTTTTCACAGATTGGAGGTCTGCGTCCCTGCAGTTGTTTCGTTGAAGCCTGATTATCCTTTGCTGTGAAAACTCCAAAAGGCGTTTTATAAGTTACCTTAAACAACGTGAGGAAGTTCTAAGGAAATCTATAAACAATTTTGTATAACATAGTATCTTGACCTATATTCTTCCTTGCCATCCCAACTTTATCAATATTGATATTAATCGTTCCTCTTTGAAACAAACGAGAAGCTACTAACGAAGTCAATAATAATTTCGTTTCAATATTGCACGGTGGATAATGAACACCAAAGTCAGGAAAATTACAACCTTTGGAAACTAGTTATAGTTACTAGAAGTATGGTCGTAATTATTTAAGGGGACTACAGGAGCTAAACGCGAGTTGTATAATGCAAAAAAGCATATGATTCACTGCAATAAACAAAACCAGAAAAATATATGATATTCTTCAGGATATATGCTAGTATGATAGTGTTTTGAAAACATAATACAACTAATATTACTCGGTAAAAAAATCACGAACTTATCTCTAAAAAATTCTTCTAACGAGTAAAAACCATACTAAAATACATGCGATCATTCTGATTTTTTGGCAAGTAATTCTTCAAGCAACATATTAGCATGATAGTGTTTTATTTTTTTAGTCCAATCAATAGATTTTTTGTAAATCGCAAAAAAAACACTCATTTCGCACTATTCGGCCCGCAGTGACTTACGTAACAACCACTTTGTGGTGCAAGCTGATTAGAACTTTATTCTTTATTTCAAACGAAGTTTGAACCACCACAAATAGAGTTTTTTTATTATTTATTATGGGACAATAAACAGCTACAATATATAATGTTTACAAATAACAATAATATACATAATTATGAAGTATATATTAACAATATTGCAGCCAACTACATTATCCGCATGTTAACAAAATTAAGATAAGGTAAAAAGTGCCACTATAGTATATCAATACTCCGTAATTGCAGCAGTAACATCGGAAGCACTATATGTAACCTTTGCATCATTAGACCTTAGGGGACCGGACTGCTTCTCCTTAACACAGGTTTTCATAACCTAGCTAGGAGAGCAGTGCTCACCCACACGTTTGTATAATGATATAGTACTTTTTTGTAAAACTGTATTTTTAACTACTATGCCTTGTTTTGAGTAAATAAATAAATTTTATTATTATTATTAAATAGATTTAGCATTATCAGTTATATAATTTTAAGAAGAAAAAGAACATAGATTATTAAAATAAATACAATACAATCAATACGTTATCTAAGAAAAGAAATGAAATAATAATTGAGGAAAAAAAAAAGAAAAAGGAAAATTATGGGATTATTCGTTCATCACAAATGAGAATAATTGGAATTATATAGAGTTGCTAATTTAGCTCCTGTAGTCGCCCTAAGGAAGAGCTATAGATATACCATCAAACTGTACAAATCTCTCCATCCAACCACGAAGCCGTCCACGAAGCATTCTGTACAGCAAACTAAGTAACTCTACGCAAAAATGTTTGCTGGTAAATTACTTTTTTTTGGGATAAAAAATCACGTTTTTCGGTAGAACTTAATGTAACGGACTTAAAACATTATGCTGATGGATAGATTGAATAGTAAGGGGGTCGTGAAGGGGTTTAAAATAAAAGTCTTACATTAAAAACATGTATTTAAAAAAACATGTGAAAAATTTGGAACTTCGACCCCCAATGTCTCCGTAATTAGAAGGTTCCCAGGTATGGTCTAGAACGAAAAAATGATCGCATGGACGGGGGATCAAGTGCCTTTCGGCTTCGTTAAGGGTCTTTTTACATCCTTTACGGCTAAAGGTAAGTATGAACATAAACTTAAGATTAGCTGGTTAAACTTAGGTTTATCTTTGAGAACCCGCTGAAGTTCGATAGAATAATAATTTACGTGGAGAATGTCATCTTTAGCCGAAACGAAACAGTTTTAAATGTACAATGGAGGATCTGGGCGCGGCACTTGTAAATGATCTCCGTTCTAATGCCAAGTTAATTTCATGATGATTTTCGCGAATGGAGTACGGTTACGCGACTTTAAAGTATTTATTTATCGATTTTAATTAAACGGTATTAACTTAGGACATAACAGCCTTAAACTCTATTGGATTAATCATAAAACATTAAACAGAGAGTAGGTATAGATCTACATTCATCGGGACGTGTCTAAAATTTTCATTTAAACTCGTTCATTCGTTGGTCGAGTGGTCGCAAGAGTGACTGCTGAGAATGAGGTTCTGGGTTTGATTCCCGGGACGGGCAAAGTGATATTGGGTTTATCCATCATCAATAGGCGAGACTTCAAAAAAAAACTAATTAGTGCGTCACTTAGATTATCAAAAAATATTTGACCCATGTTATTTATTTTGTTACGTAAACCAAAATTGACGAAGACACGACGCTTTTAAAATTCTCAATACTTCACGCCATGGTATAATTTTTAGCTAGTTCTGACGTCACGAGCCCCCACTCCCGAGTTTTGATGCGTTTTATCTTTGTCAATATTCATTGATTTACAAAAACAAACATTACGTGTCCATTAATTTCCAATACTCTAACTGACGGACTAAATAGATTTGCAATTTTTTGATACTGTCGTCATGCCTATTCCTTAGTGGCAGCCACGGAATCTGGATTCGTGCCCGGTTGCTGACAATAGGCTCGCCCCCCTTTTTTTTTTGGGATGGGAAATCATCAAATGACTCCTCCCGCTCTGGGCGGAGCAGGAGGTAGTGTCAGACTTTTACTGACTAAAACCCATCCATGTTCCTTCCTCTCCTTCCTCGCCCTTTGTGTTCCGGGACCACGGTATCTCTTTCGAATAGTCCCGCGGCCCCGGCAGGCTTCGGCCCTTGCGGACCCCTTCACAGTTGCTGACTCTCTTTGAGGCGCGCGTGGAACAGGAACGCGCCGTCGACACGGCCTGTCGTCATGAGACGGAAGGACGGCGAGCTAGCCCATAGCTCCCCGTCCACAGGCCCGCGCCTACGGTGGCCGGAAGCCACCACGTGGCCCCCGACGCCCGGGGCGTCTCCCGCGGCGGCCGGGACGTGTGGATCTCTCCCTGTCCCATTCCGCCACCTCCTTCGCTAGCATGACTGCTTCGCAGAAGGAGGTGACGGCGTCCCATTCCGTCTCGCTCCGGACCATGGCACGAACCAGGGCCGGAAGCGAGAGGTCGCCCCCTTACATGGGACTTAAATATAACTGGCGAAATGTAGGTGTAGGTACTATTAGGTACATCTTTGCCTTACCTTACGGAGATGACAGGCGTAATGGTTAAACTCAACAGCTCCCGAAAGGTCTCCACAACTCTTCAAAAGGACTTCAACAGTCTTACATACCTAAGTAATTTTACACCTCACAAATCAAACAAACTCCAGCTTACAACAAGAAACATTACCAACATTAAACATCCATACTACAAACCACAAAAACACCAAGTAACCTTGAACTCATAATACTTGTAGCAACAGTTCCCACAAGTATTACAACCTAATATTTTGTACTTACCTTTTATGTTCCGCTAACGCAATACGATTTGTGGTTACAACTTGGGACTTTGATTTTGATGTAGCTAGGGCTGTCGAGTGCTATTGTATTGTGAACACTGTTTTACTAGTGAAAATACCCGGCCGTTGTACCTTTATTGAGTTCAGGATTGAGTAAATAAAACTGCAATACCTTTTGACCCAACTTAAACATTTCATCCCTTCCAATCCACACACACACACTATCACAACACACTATCATTCACTTCATGTTTCCAACGATTGTGATTTGGTACTAATTAATCTATTCAAGAAATAGTTGTAAAATGAATAAGAATATAGTTTTAGTTATTTTTTTCTTTTTTTGCTACATTTATGTACTTTTGAATAATGACTCACTGTCTCCCAAGTCACAGGTGCAAACCTAGTTTGGGAGCCAGGAGACCTCTCTGTGAGACACGATGTCTGTATGTTATACTTTAAGATGTCTGTCCCAATGTTGTCACTGTTTTGAAAGGCCTCCCCCATATCCTTCCAGAAAGAAAAATAATTTATTTATTTTGAGTGGCTTTGCCATTAAGAAATCGATAAGATCATGCAATAGACTTTCGACTAGAAGAACATGTTTATTATTTTTTCTAGAGAATACACATCAACTGCAATACTATCGATATAATAATAAACATATTTATCTGTCCAACCGTCATTCTCTCGTGTTAGAGCTGGGCCTGTGGACGGTGAGCTATGGGCTAGCTCACCTTCCGTCCGTCTCATGACAACAGGTCGACAGACCGTGACGACAGGCCGTGTCGACGGCGCGTTCGTGTTCCACGCGCGCCTCAAAGAGAGTCAGCAAAAGAATGGGGTCCGCAAGGGCCGATGCCTGCCGGGGCTGCGGGACTGTTTGAAAAAGATACCGTGGCCCCGGAACACAAAGAGCGGTGAAATAACATGGTCTGACCCTCCCTCCCGCTCCGCCCAGAGCGGAGAGCCATTTGATGATTTCCAACCCAAAAAAAAAAAGGTATCAACAAAGCTCTGCATAAATTAGCCTTTATTGTTCTTATTTGGACTAGGACATACCGTATTCCTCATGATATTTTCCTTCGTCGTTTTGACAGCAATCGAGCTTATCTAGACATATTTCCTCTACTTTAGAGCTTTACACCTAATCTCAAGCTTTTTCGTAAAAGTCATTATCTCCCTGCCCTTGTCCCATTCTACTCGGGGTCGGCGCAACACGTTTTCTTCTTCTATTCTTCCCTGTCAGACGTCACGGCATTATTTACTCCTTCCTCTTTCATATCATTCCTCAAACAATACATATTTAGTCAAAGTAGGACAAGGTTTGCAATCAACAATAGATTCTTGCCCCATTATCGTCTCCAATACATCATTAACATCCTTCAACATTCCCCATTGACCTGCCATGACAACCCTACTGTCATGAGACGCCATGACCTTGAGCTGTCAACACGCGACGTAACCTGGGCTGTCTCCAAACAATGTAGCCGTATTTATTCCGCGCTACAATGTTGTTACAGGCGGTTGTATTTACAAAATTAGTACTTAAAGCAGTAAATTGAACATGAACATTGGGTCCTTGGAGTTTTTAGTATGGGTTTAGGTCGTTAGTGAAATATTGTGTACTCTTTGTTGTAGTCAAGAAGTCTAGGCAAAATTATAACTCAGAAAACCCGAACTGTGGTAAAATAATTTGAAACAGTGTTTATTGAATAAAAAAAAGATAAAAATTTGACTTTTATTAAGCATCTATCATCATCTGTCAATTTCACAAACTCATTCAATTTGTTTTCTTTCTTTGACTGATTTCTATTCGGTATTACAGCGATTATCCGGCTGGACACTAGGCGATGATCATCATCAGCCTATAGTGGTCCACTGATGCACATTTGCCTGTCCAATCATACATCATTCATCTCGGAATTCTCATCCAGTTGCTACCGGCCTGAGGAATGAGGGGCGCCCTACCTTACATTTGCCGATTCGCGGTCTCCGATATACTATGTAGAATCTTACCCTATCTGAAAGGTAATCAGATAAAATAGCTCGGGGCTTGACAAACCCGACCGAAAAACCGAATCGTCAGGATGGAAACGAATTATTAGCTCATTTATACATCGTTAAATATTATTAACTTTTGTGGTTAAAAAATTATCAAATTGAAATAAGGATAATAATCAACACATCCACTTACAGTATTTTTTTTCAAATTTGGGACACGCCCACCGCACTTCCCAAACCATTGCACCTGAATCACCAGCCAGAAACAACAGTGGCGACCACAAGAAAAGCACCGAGAGAATGAAACTCAACGAAGTCCCGAAGAAACAATTTAACTGTCTCGGATCCCGCAACGAAATTAATCAGAAAGAAGTAGGAAAAACATAATTTCCACTTTGTTCCATATCAGTTAAGTGATAATACTTGTCTACACTTTCCGAAGACCAAACCCCTCAACTTGTAAATTCCAGCGCTCCTAACGAGCCTAACCCTTCAACCACTAACTGTACACCGCAGCACTAGTAAACAACTTGCAACTAATAATATCAGCATAATATCCCCAGGTGTTTGCCTGTTGTCGACAAGCAATGTCCTTATTGAGTCGGAAGTCGTCACGACCTCCAATCAACCTGTTGGTTGGGCCTTAAGTGGCAGTCGCTCTATTTACTGAGTAGGGCCAAAGATTAAGATAATCGTCTAGAAGTGAAATGATTCCCATTACACAGGCTCTTTATTTCATCACCACAATTCTCAAAATTTTGAAGTAAAACGTCTTGAGAACACTGAAAACCTAGAACTAAGGCCTGAATTCCTCCGCCGCGGGAGACGCACCGGGCGCAAATATATAGTTTAAATAAAAACAAGATTATACGGAACCCTCAGTGCCCGAGTCCAACTCGCACTTAGCCGGTATTTTTATACTAGGCTTGCGTTTAGCCGCAACTTGTCTGATGAGAAGCGATGATGAGGCCTAGTCCACTCTATGCCTCATCATAGGCATCCTAGACATCAGCACGCTTGCGTAAAAGAAACCAATTCACTCGAACTTTGAATAGATCCAGATTATAATGTTAAGGGAACAGAGATGCATTAAACATTTCAATTAAAAGTTCCATATCTACATTTTCTTATTCTATGGCAGTACTATTGCTAGTTAATTACTAAAGCTTTAGATGTGTGGCTCGATTTGTGGGCTGGATTGAGTGTTCTCCACTTTTCACTTAATATGTCAATCGTACAATTATAGAACACATTCGTGGGTATATTACACCATCCATGATACGTCAACCGCTTAATGGGTTTGGATAACATTTGCCATGTCATGTCTACGAATCCTACCAATATTATAAATTAGAAAGTTTGTGAGTATGAATGTTTGGATATTTGTTACTCTTTCACGCAAAAACTACTGCACGGATTAGGATGAAATTTTGCACACAGATACTTTATAACCTGGATTAACACATAGAATACTTTTTATCCCGGTAATAACATCCCACGGGACATCAAACTTCACGCGGGTGAAGTCGCTGGCAGAAGCTAGTATTTAAATATGATAATCCATGTTTTATACTTATAAGATGTGGATTGAAAAATATATCTAGTTTATAAATGAAAAGAGAAAAAAAACGGGCGATTTGTGCCTTTTTAGACGCAAGGTGGAGAGTTTTTTTTTTAAATAAATAATTCTTCTTATTCTTAATTATTCTTATTTGGAAGAAATCCACACTCAGCATTGGGTGGCCAAAGGTTCGAGAAAAAGACTCAACATTCTAATTTTTTTGTAAATATACATATTTCAATATAGTTTATTATCATTGAAAAAAATTAGAGGTAAGTAGGACCTTTCTACGAAGTGTTATATACAGCGGAAGATGAAATTTAAAAAAAAATCCATGGCAAAGTAAGTAAGAAATCGGAGCTGAATGAAATAAATTCATTTCCTTTGTATAAAGTGATATCCAATTCCAAATGAAATAATAAATAAGGCAGAAACGAGAGAAAAACTGGATTGACTTGACTTGAAGAGCGTTTTGTTTATTAAGTAAGACAATTATGTCCGCGCTTTATCAGTAAATTGAAGCTGTGGATTTTGAAAGCTGGCAAAGTCATCAAATGCTGCCAAATATTTATCTTTTTCAAAACAGAGAAATACACACACGCATCCACATTTATTTAGTAATGTTGTTTTGTTCAAATAAATCAACATTACTTACTAAATGTGGCTCTGTGTTACTATAAAATATTGATGATTAATTGTAATATGTAATAACAATGGATTAGGTGTTTTATCAGTTTAAAACTCTCAAGTGTAAGAAAACACTTTAGATTTATTTATTCCTCAATAATGTAACATTAGCTATTGCAATTCATGAAATAGTAGATTTTACAACAAGTGCAGAAAACGAACCATTTTTCTTCCGAGACTTTTAGCATGATAGTAACGTCGAGGATAAAATGGTTTTGTGGACGAGTTATAAACTCTGCTTTTCACTTCGATTGCGAGGAAATAAAACAGTAGTATAACATTTCTTTAATTAAAATTGAAAGTAAAATTAGTACAGTTTTGAATACTGGACGAAATTGTTTTTCCCGGCATATCACCGCTTTATTTTTTTAAATCTTACGACATTGATATTAGGCTTGGGCTGCAGACCTATACAGCCTACTCATCATCAGCCTATTAATGTTCCCACTGCTGGGACACAGGCCTCCTCTCTATGAGAGGGAATGGGCTATAATCCACCACGAGGGCCCAGTGCGGATTGGTAGAGCCTACTATTAAATTAATTTTGTAATAATAATTTTCTTAAATTAATTATTGAATTTAAGTTTTGGAATCTTTTATGTCTTAAAAACACATAAGGCAAATAAATTAAAGTAAATATTATAAAATAACAAATTCTATCTATGAACGTCGTATTGTATTTGGCTGTATGGCTCATTTTCTTTGCCTTAATATAGATACATTTAGGAGTAGATGCGTTAATGCACTTGTGCACAAAATTCGATTTTGTGCAGCCTACATCCTGCACAAATAAGCACTTTCAGAGCATGAGAAGTGAAAAAAATATTTTAGGACCACCTTAGTAGGCAGTATCACAATGATGACTTTTTAAATTCCTGGTTTTTTAGAATTATTGATTATTTTTTTAAACTATCTGGGTTGTGGAGGTCAGAAAGGCAGTCGCTCCATGTAAAATACTAGTATACAGCTGCCTTCGGTCAGACTGGAAGCTGACCCCAACATAGTTGGTAACGGCAACATAGTTTCTTCCATACAGTAATATTCTTCATATATATGTATGTATATTTTTGGTAAATATTTACAATAGTAGTTTTTTTTATTTTATTTGTGTATGTATTTGTATGTATGTTTATTTCATAAATAGATATAGTTTTGTTGTAAGTTTAAATTTAAATTTTCTTGTGTGACGTTTCTACACACTGTGTCTACATTTCTTATCCAACTTTCCTCTAGTAGGTCTGCTGGAAGAAATTTCTTAAGAAATAAGCAGTACCTTTGTGCTCTTTTATGCTAATATATTGTCCTGTAAAATATTTTGTGTGTACATAAATAAATAGTTGGGAAAAGGCAGATGGACTTCTTTACCAAATAAATCAATGCAGCAAATAAAATAAAGCGACTGAAAGCTTCAACAAAGTTAATAGTAAATAAGTAGCGGATCCGAGCAGCAGAGTAAACAATTTGTAACAAACCAGTGCATGCAGACTGAAATGCATCTCGCAGTCAAAGTGCGCTTGGCCGTACTTATCCGGGCACAGATCATGCCAAGTATGGATAAGAATATTTAATGTGGGTCCCATAAAAATTCCCAGTGCATTGTTAAAAGTATGAACCGCCTTTTGAACTTTGACGTAGTAGGGTAAAAAGTGACCTACATAAATACATAATTATACTCTTTTCTGAGGGCTTTGAAACCGTAGACATAGCTTTAAAAACACTGCTAAAGGGGAACTGGTTTCACAGCAGCTTTCTCGTTTTCGTCGTTCGTCTTCACAGTATCTTTCATAAATTATAATCTATTCATCGTTACTTTGGTGTTCCTCTACTCTCATAGCCATCGACATTTTCGTCATTCCTCTGCATCACAACAAGCCGAATATCATACAACTTTTCAGTTACCAGTCCCACTTTCAAACTTCCATTTTACTACTTATTTCTTATTGTATCCATTCGCGTTACCCCATACATAGGGATATACGCGCTGTGTACGCTTAGGGGGCTAAGCGTTAACCGTTGACATATTCCAAGCTGTATCTTAAAAGGAGTCCGTCCAAAACTTTCCAACCTACCTTATTATCTCCGTCCTGGTGTTGTTTTTCGTCATCCAGCTGGTAGCATCGAACGACGCGCTTCCGTCGCAAAATCACTCTATGGCACATTAATTTCCACCGAACTGTAAGTATAGACATAATTACAGGCATTAATAAAGGCTTTTTTTAATGAATGAATTATGTTTTAATGATTTCTAAAGTGCTTTTACTATTTTTTTTTCACATATTTATTTTTGACGTGTTAACGTCTTATTAATCGATGAACACCGGCTGCACGCACGAATAAGTGTCAGGAATCCTGCGATCAACGCCCAGCAAACCCTTGGACCTAGAAAACTGAAACCTTTATAATGTAAACCGACTTTACATACAACCATTTTTTGTTGTATATTTTGCCTGAAATGAAACACAATTTATTTTATTTATTAACAGATGTTATCCATAATCACATATTCCAAGTTATAAGCGAATCGCCTCTGAGTAGAGCATGTATGCACGCAGGGAATATTGAGTGGATTCCCATGTTCCCTATATCGCTGTATTATGAATATTTAAAAAGGCTTTTTTATTATTTTTATATCCGTAAGCAGGGTCTTGTAAAGAGTGAAAGGAAATCAGAAAATGTATAAGCCACTGGTTGAATGGGTATTGAAAAGCTGCAAGTTATTAAGATGGTGTTAATACACTAACTAACACACACTAATTAACTTTAATAAGTTGCCTTTGCGAATGATGAAGCTTGAATCTACTTTGTCTTAATCCTCTTTACTAATACATGCTGCATTAGTAAAGAGGGATAATATTTAGAAAGAAAAAAAAATCTTATTCAAATACAATGGCAAATGGCGTATCGTTATTTCTTTACAATTTGACAAAAAAAAAAAAACTTAAATTTAAACAATAAAACTTAACAGAAAAAAAAAACACGCAGCAGCTAGTGGTCAACGCTGGTTTTCAACTGGAACAGAGATGGTGATGTGACGAGCATAAAACAGTTTTCTTTAGGTTGTGGTACAGATCGTCGAATTGAACCACTCTCCAAAGAACCATTTTTTTTCTGATACGCTGTAGATTTTCTGTGCACCCTGGGCTGGCCTTTTACCACCTTGCAGTGTGGTTAATATTTTTATCATGGCCTGAGTTATTGGGAAATGAGAATAATTGTTAAAAAAATATAATAATAAAAAGTGAAAAAAAAATGGGGGTTTGCCCTGCAGTGGGACATAACTGGCTGAAAATGATGAGGCCGAATAAATGGGTGTTTTTAGCCAAACAAAAACTAAATGAAAATTCTGTTGTTCTTGCCATAGTAGTAGCCATTTTGTTTAACTTTAGTACAAAATAGAGCAATCAATGCTAGAGTAATCCACAGAGAGCTATACTGTAAACGAATTTGGAATGATGTACAAAAAGTGGCTTTTAAAAACAAAAACCTTTGTGAGCATGAAAACAAACATTTTGCAATCACAAACTCGCACCAAAATAACCCCAGCTCAATGGTCTAGTGTCCATTTGATAACCTAAAAAACCTTTATTCACAACATACATTTTAAAATCTCAAACGAAACCAACGTAACTGTCGCCACACCAGTCGAAATCCAACCTTATTTTGTAGGCAGTAAGAGTGTGATAAAGTGCATCTTTTTTATCTTTGAAGCGGTCGCCGGAGAGATTGCATTTTGTTCATACGCCGTTCATCTAGGGGTCGACGGGGCAAAGCTAAGAGTGGTAGGACGCAAGCTAAAGGCGGATATCGACTATTTCCTTTTAACGGAAAGGCAAGATCGTCATAAACTATGTGTAAATAGCAGTCTAAGTACTTCAGGATTTCAGTTCGATAAAATTATTGTGATGTGACTGTAAGTCGCGTTACGGAACTCAAATAGAGTTGGGCAGAACATCTAGCAAGGCGCAGTGATGACAGGTGGACCAAGGCTGTCACCGAATGGCGTCCAAAAACTGGCTAAAGGAACGTTGGTCGTCCGGCGGCGAGATGGGCAGACGACATAGTTGCCGTCGGGGGAAGACCTGGATGAGGCTGGCACGGGACCGTGAAGATTGGCACAAGAAAAGCGAGGCCTATACCCAGCAGTGGGTGAGTTCGGGCTGTGGATGATGATGATGACTGTAAGTTTTGAGGTTTTTGCAACACGTCTCCTCCCCTCTCGTCTCGTCCCCACTTCAGTGTTGTCAGGGCCTAACGCTTCCAACGTTCTAAGAACGCTCTGTTCTCCACCTCAGGCGATGCAATTGGCGTCAAGTGACACGCGCGTGTTTCACTTGTTCTTGTAAAGTGTACATCACAGTGACTTGTGAGAGTTATGCCCAACTCGTCACTGTTCCGATTGGTCACCAAAAACTTTTTCCATACTAGGAGTCCCGACTCGTCACCATAAGAAAACAAATGAATTTTTGACTTTGAATTGAGTTCCCGATTCGTCAACAGTCAAAAAGTATAGTTAGTAAGAAAACTATAGTATGACTTTTAAATTACAAAACATAATATCTTCAATATTTCGTTGGTAAGCGTCATTATAGAATACGTCTCATGCCTATAAAGTACCAGGCCATCATAAGTAAGTAGGATCCTACAATGAATTGTATAGTTGTTCATTTGATGATACTTAATCATCGATGACGAATCGGTACTACAGAAACAAAAATTGTTGAAACAGTTGTGAATCGTTATCTTTTGTTTTTTGATGACGAGTAGGAACAGTGACTAGTCGGGCATAACTCACTTGTGACGTGGTTTAAGCAATATCATTCATTTGTTTTCTCTGTGGTCGCTGTCGTGAAGCGCGTGTTACTTGGGCGAGTAGCTCGTAACCAAACGGTGAGTCTGCTGAATGCTTCCAATCTTCTAGGACAATACCACACCTCCCATTGTTGGTTTAGTGGTCGCAAGCGCGACT
The DNA here is from genome assembly GCA_963853795.1 of Xestia rhomboidea. Classification (NCBI taxonomy): domain Eukaryota; kingdom Metazoa; phylum Arthropoda; class Insecta; order Lepidoptera; family Noctuidae; genus Xestia; species Xestia rhomboidea. Next base: position 18,742,921 of record OY970759.1, read on the forward strand.
GCTGAGTAAGAGGTAATGGGTTCGATTCCTGGGTCTGGAAAGTGTTATTGTGTTTTTTCACCAGGAATTTCTCGGCCACGAAGTCTGGATTTACTCACGGTGGATGGCCATAGATTCGCCCCTATTACATGTGACTTAAACATAACTGGCGAAATGTGGGTGTACGTGTTAAGCACACCACCGCCTAACCCTTCGGGATTACAAAGCGTGTTACATAATGTGTACATGTTATGTAATTCCACACCTTACTTTTTCACCTCGCTGCAAGTTTCTACCTTCAGTCCCCAACCCGTTTCCCACTCAACCAGAGCACGTGGGATCATATGAATACAGAAAGAGGCCCTTCATTCAGCCGCCAAGAAGAGCCTCGTTACGCATCTCCGGCTCAAATGGAAACTTTTATCGTGCTGCTACTTCGCGTTAGATCCCGCAGGAGTCTTTAAAAGGACTGCTTTTGTGAGAGGCTGCAGTTCTCTTTGGAGACTGATTATAAGTGGGAGGTATGAGTACTAATGAGGAAGGTAATCATCAGTTGTGGGGTTTGATGAAGAGATGTTGTAGGTGCACTTGTGAAGATCTGAGAGACTATCCCACGAATATTGAAACGTCACTCAAAATGTAAGGGCTGCTTAACATTTAAGCAGCTCCTAAACTCGTATGGCCAAACGTCACTTTTGAGAATCTGTTAAATATAAGTGCTACTTAAATTTTGAGTGATGTTTCAGTGGAGGTATCTAGTAATCTAGATAACCTGTGAAGTGATGAGCATGTTAAATAAGATAACATCACCCCCGAACGGTTAAGATTTCGCCAGTTATATCTTAGATCCCATGTAATAAGGGGCCAAACCCGCCACACTATTTCCAAACCTTTGTAACTCCTGAAAATGTAATAAGGGGCCAGCCTATTGCCATCAACCGGGCACAAGTCCAAACTCCTTGGCTGCTACTGAGAAATTCCCGATGGAAAAACCCAATAAAACTTTACCCGACCCGGGAGTCGAACCCAGGAACTCGTGCTCAGCAGTCGAGATAGAGCAGACAGTAAGATGTTTGTCCTTGCGTATATCTATGACAGTCGTGTATATAATTATATGTATGTTGAACAAAAAAGCCAACCTGAAGCAAATCCTACACGTGTTCGGTTTTTATTTGGCTTATGTTTATCGACAAACTCCTTTTGGCGTCTTTTGAAGTTTTTCATATTCGGCTCGTCTTGTCAATATTCAACCTAGCATGTAAATCTATACAAATATATAGAATTTAAGTGTCTGTGTGTATTTTCACAATAACAGCTTATTATTAGTAATAAGCTGTTATTTTGAAAATACATACACACTTGAGTTCTAGCATTTAGATACATAGGAAAGTGTAAAGGGTGTAAAACAACTCTTAACGAAGCCGGAAGGCACTTGATTTCCTCGTCATTGCGATATTTTTTTTGTTCTACACCATACCTGGGAACCTTCTAGTTACGGAGGTAATGGGGGTCAAAGTTCCAACTTTTTTTTTAAATACTTGTTTTTAATGTAAGATTTTTACTTTAAACACCTCCACGATCCCCGTTCTTTTCAATCCATCCATCAGCACAATGTCTTGAGTGCGTTACATTGAGTTCTACCACAAAACATGATTTTTCACCCCAAAAATAAGTCGTTTCCCAGCAATATTTTTGCTTTAAGTTACTTAGTTTGATATACAGAATGTTTGGTTGACGGCTTCGTAATGAGATGGTTCTGTCTGTCTGGACGGTCTATTTGTTCCGGCCAATCTTCGAAACGGCTGGACCGATTTCCTGTGAAAAAAACCCTTGGAATTGGTAACAATATCCGATTCAAAAACGGAAGTAATATTTTTATAATAATTATACAAAAGCAATTTTGGCAACAGCTACTCTTTAATATCCCAATTACGATATTACCGGCCGGCTGTGCCCAATCACAACGACCCCAAATACCTGTGGGCTGGCCTCAACTAATAAAAGCTTATTACAAGGCAAGGCAAATGTTAAACTGCAAAATTTGATAAGAGTTACGAGACAATGCATTCAACAGATTCTACGTACCAAAACCCTTTCTTATTTTCTCCACAAAACCGTTGGCCATAATCGAAAAACATAACAAAGAAAGTTTATTTCAAAGCTAAATTTCCTTTACACTTATACAGAACTACCCAGTTGGAATGCAAGTGGTTTTCCAAAAGGTGAATACAAAATAAAATGTAATACACTCACGTATTTGCTTCAATGAGCACCCGTAAATACGGCGCGGAATATTTTTAACAAACGAGAATTGAAATGCACATGAATATGAATTCATATCGCGCGCAAATGTTACGCAAAAGAGGTATATATTTGTTTTTCATGTTCAAAAACAAGTGATGCTACGTAAATAAAACGAAGAACGGGCTCGTGGTCGGGGCTGCGGGACTATTCGAAAGAGATACCGTGGCCCCGGAACACAAAGGGCGATGAAGGAACATGGATGGGTTTTAGTCAGTAAAAGTCTGACACTACCTCCTGCTCCACCTAGAGCGGGAGGAGTCATTTGATGATTTTCCATCCGAAAAAAAAAAAAAAGGACGGTTGTGCTTGAATAAATAACAGCAGGGTCTTCAAGGTTAAGCAGCGTTTGACGAGATCTATCCGCGGATGGGTGACTACCCATAGTTTTAGTAGTCGAAGTCGAAGAACGAAAGTCTAACAACCAGTCTAGCCAAGGGAAATCATATTACCCTGAAACTTGGTTGTAGAGGTCACATAAGGACCAGAGGTAAAATATAGCAAAAACACCATAGATACATAAACAGGGTGTAAACCACCTCATCATGAAGCCGTCAACCAAGTATTCTGTACATCAAACTAGGTAACTTTGCCTGCTGGGCGACTTTTTTTTGGGGTTAAAAATCATGTTTTGTGGTATAACTCAATGTAACGTACTTAAAACATTGTGCTGGTGGATGGATTGAATAGTACGGGAGTCGTAGAAGTGTAATAATCTTACAATAAAACCTTGTCAAAAAGTTGGAACTTTGACCCCCAATATCTCAGTAACTAGAAGGTTCCCAGGTATGGTGTAGAACAAAAAAATTTTCGCAATAACGGGGAGAACAAGTGCCTTACAGCTTCGTTAAGAGGTTTTTTACACCCTTTATATAAATATAGGTATTTAGCTGCATCTTTTATGATTGGGACCTACTACAAGTATTTATATGTCGGATTGTCAGGATTTATTCCGTTATGTGGGCAGAAGATGGGTTTCGTGATTTGAAAACACACTGGATGCGATACACTCATGTTTATAATAAACTAGCAAAGGGGTTCGGGCGTTTTGGTCCTTATGACCAATGGACTTGAATCGTACATCGATGGATAGGTATTTTCAAGAGGAAAAAAGTTATTGTTGGGTTACATTTGGATTTGTTGTGCGATTCGAGATATCGGCTTATAAAATTTGTGTTTTCTGTTATCCTATAACATATCCTATAACCGAGATTTATACCTTTCATTTAAGATCTAAATCATTAAAATCAGGGCAAAAAACAAGGTTCACAATAAATCGGGTACAGGTTTCAGGATGTCTCAACTCCACTGCGATACGACCTTGAATGTCGTCCTCGCCGCGAGCTGTAAACATCACGACTCTGTAGAAGCACGCCATGGTGTCGGTAGACTGGTAAGTAGGTCGCGTGATGTTCCCACTGGCGCGCTTGCGATTCATTCCATGTCCGTACTAATGACTGGATCTTACATATATTTCAATTTCATTAAAGCATTTTCATTTCACTCTAATTATTCAAAGTTGTAACAAGAATTTTTTCACAAATAATTAAAACGAGTTACTACAAATTTTACCTCTAGCAAAGCCCTCAAAGGACAACAAAGGTCCTTCAAAGCTTAGAGCCCCAATATTACAAAGTATTTAGGTCAAATTTAATAGTTAAAATACGATCTAACGAAATACGAAATGCTCATCATTGAGGTACCATTTTCTCTTTTCTTTGAATAACGGTGAATTTCACTAACTAAATATAAAAACAGGACTTAATCAGGATCTCTAAACGGCGTTCAAGAGCTGTCAATATTTCTGAAGAAGAAGGTTTCTAGTTGCTAAAGAATATTGACACTGACAGCTCATAAACGCCGTTTATCTGATCACGTTCAGTATCATTAATGAAATTCGCCGTAAAACGTTGTTAGTTATGAATTACAAACGCATAACATAACGTGACGCCTGTAATCCTCCAAAGAGATAAGCAGAGATGTACAAATCTAGACTCCGTGACACAGAGCAGCATCTGAGAAATTCCTGATAGAAAAACTCAATAACACTTTGCCCGAACTAGGAATCGAACAAGGACTTCATGCTTAACAGCAGCGTTTCTAACCAATAAACCAACGAGGCAGTATTCTATCTATCTATGTATTTACATATCTACCATTATCTCTTCAGCCATTCTATTGAATAAAACGTTTAAAGTTGTGAATAACAAACACAGTGGTCTCCAATAATCCCAACTTGGCCAGTAATGAGATTCCAGTCGAGGTTCAAGCACCATTAGGTGCCTTAATTGACTCTCAGGGTAATGGCGGCTTGCACCTGCCCGCAATTTAATACTGCCAGAGGAAAAAATAACAAAAATTTTACATTCATCATAAAAATTTACGGATTGTACGGCGTAATGAAGTTTTTTGTTCACTTTAAGCGGTTGGGAGTTTGAATTTAATTTTTAAGGAGTTATTGTCTTTTGCTTAAAGTGGCACATAATGATCTACTTAGAAATCTCTAGCCACACTTTCGATGATAATAATCCCCGTAATCCTCGAAAGTTTAAAAATTCTGACATGCTCTGCTGGCAACTGAACGTGTGGTCAGAACTATGCCTGAAAAGTATCGGGAACTGTAGAACTCAGCTGCATGCGAAAAGTACTCACAATTGTTTTCAATCTGCTGCAAAATGATCGTTACGGGAACTTGGCAGATCAAAATGTTAATTGATATTTTTTAGGTAAAAAACGCCAGAACTATTAATAAAAAGTATCAGGAACTGTAGAACTCAGCTGCATGCGAAAAGAACTCCGACTTATTTTCGATCTGCTGCAAAATTATCTGCTACGGGAAGTTGGCAGATCATTATTTTAATTGACTTTTTTTAGGTAAAAACGCCAGAACTATTTATAAAAAGTATCAGGAACTGTAGAACTCAGCTGCATGCGAATAGATCTCCGATTTATTTTTGATCTGTTGGACAATGATCTGCCAAGTTCACACACATGAAAGTATATTGCAGAGACGTACCTAATAGTAAACCCACATTTCACCAGTTATGTTAAGTCCCGTGTACGTGGCACGAGTGCCTGATGGAAAAACCGAAACACTTTGCCCGACCAGGGAATCGAACCCAGGACCTCTTGCTCAACAGTCACGCTTGCGACAACTAAACCAACGAGGCAATTGGTTATTATTTGTTGCCCACTTTTACGAAGGCAGCTCGATTTAATTCGTCAAAGTGTTCCAGAAATAAGTGATTTCCTTCTTCAGTGGTCTTTTGAAGATCGGCTGACAGTTACAGAATAATTTGGGGATTTCTTCTCATTATTTTCTTCTATGGTTGGCGAAAATGCGTAATGGACCATCGCGGTCGTGACGTTCAATTATTTTGGACAATAGGTTGTCACTTATTTCTGAATGAAAGGTTAACAGTGTCTGGGGAAAATTCGAAAAGTCACGGAAAAGTTAGCATTCGCATTTTTTACATTAATAATTTAAAAAATCGTCTAAACAAACTTATTGGGAACATGTTTGTTAAGACGATCATTTTAATTTTGGCGGCAAAATACGATACGTATTTTTGTAATTTCAAAATAACTGGTTTTTATAACAATTTTTCTTTTTCAATTTTTGGTTGTCTGTGTATTCCGGCTAATCTCCAAAACAGCTCTCTCTCTCGATTTTGACTGGGCTTTTACTGACAGTTAGCTGATGTTATATTTTCATAATAATTTCACGCGGACGAAGTTCGCGGGGCACAACTAGTATCACACTAATATTATAAATGCGTAAGTTTGTATGTGTGTATGTTTGTTACTCTTTCACCCAAAAACTACTGAACAGATTTGATAGTTAACAACCAGGATTAACACTTAGGATACTTTTTATCCCAGTATTATGATCCCGTGGGACAGCCTTTAACAAAGTATGTATTTTGTGACTTTCGAGGTTAATTTTCAAAATGCGTTCAACAATATACAAACGAGACATGAGATACGACTGTAGTGAGACAGGTTATCTGCCTATAATACTCTTACTCACTGGACCTATTTGGCGCAGCCGTGAGACACAATATTATCTCATTTTTTCTGTCTCGATTTAAGTTTTTATTGTGTAGTTTTAAGTTTACTCTTTTGTTTTTACTTTTTTTTTATGTTGTGTGCAAGCCTTCCACCTGGGTATGCTTTGCCGTGGCCGACTCGGAAATCTCTGACTCCGAACCCAGGTCGGCCGTGGCAAAGACAACCTCCTCAGATGGGGGTTCATGGTCGGCTCAGATCCCAAATGTGTATGCGGTGTGTGTCCACAGACAATGGCCCATCTTTCATGTTGCGCCGCATGCCCTGACACCTGCACTCTTGACGATCTTATGACTGCATCAGCGAGCGGAGTTCGCGTAGCTGAATTTTGGGCCAAACATATCTAATAAAAATTTGCCATCGACACGCTAAGAAGAAGATGGCATCTGCCGAATAAATATGTTTTCTTTCTTTCTTTCTTTCTTTCTTATGCCTAACTTGCTTCTGCTTGCGGCTTTACTCGCGTGTTTCTGATAGTTATCCTACGGGTATGTACTAACGGTAAAAAGTATCCTGTGCCTAGGTGGCTTTAATGGGTGTAAATTTAAAAGGGTTCATTGCCACTAGTACCATTAAAAGTCCATGATGGAACTGCTGATGTTTTTTTTAATCACTAGTTCCATTCTAAAAGACTCTGAAAGTATAATGGAACTTATGTTAATGTTTTGTTGTTAACTAACACTAATTGTTAATAGTGTGTATTTTTAAAATAAGGTATTTATTTATGGGTATTTGTTACCTGAAATAAATGGTTTATTATTTTTATTTATACCACTATTATTTTGTATTTGTAGTTCCATTTCGTGGCCACGAGTAAGATTAACAGTTCCATGATGGAACTGCTGATGTTTTTTTTTTAATCACTAGTTCAAATCTAAAAGAATCTGAAAGTAAAGGAGCTTATATTAATGTTTTTACCACTAGTACAACTTCGTTGCCACTAATAAGATTAACAGTTCCATGCTGGAACTACTGATGCTTTTTTATTCACTGAATAATGCAATGAAGGGTAAAAAAGACCCTTAACGAAGCTGAAAGGCACTTGTTCTCCCCGACATTGCGATATTTTTGTGTTCTGTGCCTTACTTGGGAACCTTCTAGTTACGGTCGATATTGAAGACGACGTTTTCTCATTTTTTTTAATACAAGTTTTTATTGTTAGTAGTATTCAATACATACACCTGCACAGTTTGAGTGCGTTACATTGAACCATAAAACGAAATCATTACACCATGTATGTGCGAAAATTCATTGAATTCTGTTCTGCTGAGCTGTTAAGACGTGAAAAGGTATCAGGCAGATAGACAGTCTTTGTATGATATTAGTATGCAGAACATTAAAATCCCTGTACTGTTTCGACTTGCCCTTAAGCACCGCCATTTGTTTCAGAGTTGTGTGAAAATAATAACACCATTATCTTCATATTTCGAGTGAAAATTTAACTTTTTTAATGTACCGGAATTTGTTAAATGGCTTTGAAAAGGTTTCAGTTTTTATTTTGTTCATAAAATGCCATTGTAGATACTCTTTTGAGTCTTCGATTCTGTAAATTGAATTGAAAATCTTTGAATAATAAATCGACCAGTGTTTTCTTCAGGCAATTGGCCTGAAAAAAACACACGTTAGTTTCTGCACAGGTTGGTCCGTCTTCTCGGGGCTTATCAATAAATACATCACATCATCGCCATCTAGTGCCACACTAAGCAACGAGGCTTGTGTCGTGGACGCCAGGTAGTTGATATACTACATAGATACTTTTTTGTTTTGTAAACATATACTTTGTATACGTGTATGCACATCCATGACTCGGAAACAAATGACACAAACTCATCACACAAACATTTGCCCCTACAAGGATTCAAACCCGGGACCCAAAGAACGTAAGGCAGCTTCCCTACCGCTGCGCCATTCGGGTCGTTACCAATAGGAGTTTCTTGGTTTCTTGCCTGAGTAGTACCCGATTTCTAGCAAGAGGACTCGCCTTGTGTTATATTGGAGGACCTAACTTGCAAAATGTGGGAATACCACCTTTTCTTAACCTACACCTTCGGGCGAAAAGTTATATTACTCATATATAATTGTGTAATACAAATTCAAAACTTGAATAACGTTCGCCGACTTTGTCAAAGTTGGATTTCTTATCCGTGGAATTAAATTTACATCTCACTTTATGTATGGAAAAACTGGCTCATGGCACATGACCTGGTTCGTACTAGGTTTAATATTTTTGGTGTGGTTAGGTAAGTATAGTCGTCGACGTGACGGGAATCGACGTAGCGGGAATGATTCTGACAAACTGCCTATCTGACCTCCACAACACCGTAAGTGCTGAGTAATATGACACTCCTTGGTAAGAGTGGCTGTCAAACTTTAAGGCCACTGACTAACTGTAACGACTGATCTACAAATCACAGCCGGGACCAACGGCTTAACGTGCTATCAGAGGCAAGGAGGAAACTCGGGATGTAATGGGTGATTACCCATCTACAGACCAACCTTGGCAAGCGCGACATATCCCTGAAGGTCGACCCGTGCCACTGTTATTATTTAGCTCTTCACTACCAAACTCAGATGTATAGGATCAAAAAACAATCTAAACAAAACACATTTCATTTGTTTACTCAACTCGTAAACTTGTTTTATTCCTAAGCTGTAAACGATATACCGATGGAAGAAAACTGTGAGATCAATTTCTTAGACTTGTGCAAAGTTTACATTTTATAGTGATTGCTCGGGGCGGTACCACGATCAAGTGTTTTATTGCGAGCGAATAGTTTAACAAATCTTCTTTAAGTTTAAAATATACTTTGTTTTCTGGTAAAAGGAAGAAAGAACTTATAGTTGGAACAATTTTTTTTTTATATATCAGCCCGCTCTATCCCACTGCTGGGCAAAGACCTTCTTCCCCCATAGCTTTCCAATTTTCTTTAAGATTGGCCTTCTTGAGTCCTGATCGTCACTCTAGCGGTTCTTGGGCCTGCCTCTGCTACGACAGCCGTCTTCAGTCACCCCCTGTATGACTACACTGGCCTGCAAAAATAAGTAATACACTTTTAAAATGTAATTGTTTCTAAACTATAGAAGTTAGAGATTTAAAAGAAGTCTGTTGATAAAGAAACGTTTTATTGCAATTTTTATCGGCTTTCTTTGAAACTATAGACAAAATTAAACTATTTTAAGAGTCCTTTTTGTTTCGAAAGTATATCTTGTGTACTTAAAAAGTTATTGCAATTTTAAAAGTGTGATACTTAGTTTTGCAGGCCAGTGTATCTACGCCAATCTGTCCGGCTTCATACTAGAAACGTGAACCGAACAGCCCCATTCTTATAGCCAGCGATGCTTGTCTTAGACCGTATTAAGGTGTTGCGCATTCGATCGGAGAGTCTAATATTGAGAATGTTACATTCCATCGCTTTTTGGCAAACGTTGGCAACGTTGAATAATGGTTATGTTGATTTATGCTACCTGCTGGTTTAAGTTGATTTTTTGGGACAACGCGGCCAGTGTTAGTTTTTTGCCTTTTAATCTTAACCAATCAATTTATCACGTTAAATAACACCGTTTTTTAAAAAGTGTGTTTGATCACGATGTTTTTTGCCTATTCTGCTCGACATGGAAATACAACTCTAAATTTAATTGTAGGAACTGATGAATAATAAAAAAGTCCATATTAACAACAAAAAAACACTTAGATCCAGTACTTAAATTTACTACCCATAAGCCTAGATCTCGCCAACAAGACCACAAATCTAATCTTATCCACATATCGTATAGACAAAATACTTAAATATTTAGGATATTTATCTAAGCATTTACTTAAGTTAAGAATAACCAAGCAACGCTAATGTAAATACTCAACTTAATGCACAAAGCAGCTAATCCGCTGAAGCGCGGTTAACCTAATATGTTAAATGAACTGACTCTCATTTTGAGAGCGCTTCGTACAATCGCTGTAAGCGCTGGAAAGGTTACACACGAACGAATGAGTTGTGAAACCTTTTTTTCCCCTTTGAACCTCTTTTTTATTGTGAGAGGAAATGAATGTCCTTGAGGACGTTGAAATTAAAAATGTGATACAAGTCTTTTATCGGAGCCGGATGTACGTAGCACGTGTAACAAATCCATCGGAACTTTTTTAGTAAACTTTTATGAAAAGCTTCGTAATGATTATTGTACCTGAGCTTGAAAAATTGTCATCAATATGAAAAATTAACACAAAAACCTTTACCATGAAACATCCACTACGAATTTTTCAATACGAAATCTCTGCTATGAAATCTACATTAAAATATCTCTGCTACGAAACCTTTGCTACGAAATCTTTGCTACGTAATCTTCACTACAACGTCTTTGCTACGAAAGCTCAGCTAGGAAACCTGCGCTTTAAAACTTTTTCGGCGTATCCTCCGTTCCGAAAACTACGCGGCGAAAACTTCGTAACTCCGTAAATTCCATCTGATTATAAATACTGAGGCCACTATTACAAGATCGGCTACGAATATACCGTACACTATCAAAGTGCTACGAAAGCGCTACGAGAACCATACATCAGTAGCGGTGCCCACAACTAAATTTATTACCCTAATTCGCTTTAATTAACTTTCCTTAACTGCCAATTTAACTTTTAACTCCACGTTGTATTACTTCAAGCCCGGTGTATCACTCATAACTAATTTACATTGGTGGAACGTGGCCCATCATGGCCCAACGTGGCCGAACGTGGCCCATTTGACTGCGGCTAAGAACGGCTATTTGTCATCAAATGCTGTGTGCTCGGAATATTAAATGCTGTTAATTATTTTACTTTAATACTCAATTATGAATTGTTTATGAAGGTAAAAGGCTGAGAGAGCTTTTTACGTTATTTTAGGGATTAAAATGACCTGAGTTATGAAAGTTAGGATAGGGATGATACGAATATTAATTTGACATGAAAGGTGTTTTTATATAAAGCCTGAATTAATGTTCAATCTCATTTGTTCATCAATACGAAAAAAGCTCGATTAATGATTTATTGATATAGACTTATTTAGAAAGCGAACACTACAGGGAAACTTTATAAACATCTTTATATTTCTGGCATGCTGTTCGTCACTATATACCTAAAGATCTCTCACTGTTGCTAAAACACATACATACATGTTGTACATACAGATTGTTCTACTACTATTTACGTTTTTACCACTATTACGTTTTTACTTGTACAGCTTTTTTTTAAGCAGAATCGCTTTCAGTTTTTAGCGCATATTAACATGATAACGATAACGGCACGACTGTTTTTATTTTTCGTCAGCCCAAATCTTCGCCACTTCCACGGCGGCGTTGGTGACCGGGCAGGGTCACTTCAGCTGCATGTTTTTGGGCTAAGAGGGCAGGATATGCAGTAGCGCATAGTTTGGCGCATAGTCGACACAGCTTTACACTCCTCCAGCTCCATCTAGTAGAGAGCAGTCTGTCATTAAAACAGCCTTCCAGACATTTTGCGGTTAACACCAAAACCGCACCACCCAAACCGCCTCACGGCTGCCCGGTTGTCTGCAACACAGTAACTGATACAGGCACAGCCATCCACCTGCCTAATTCCGAAATCCTCGTGGTATAGTGAAGTTATATTGAAAGGCTGAAGTGTTTAATAGCCTGTGCCAATCCAGAACAGTATTGTTACATCGTTTAACAGACACAGTATGAAGACTACAGAGTGCTTACGAATATTGTAATCAACTATCTGATTCGCTGATTCGCCGATCTAGATTAGCTGGCTAGCCAGTTTACCAAAACAGGGAAATGCAAGTTTTTAACTGACATGGTCACTAACATCAACACTGAAAACGGACACTGATCACCCACCCGCAATAACTTTAGTTTATCTGTGATCATGTTCCTTGCAACAGTGTCGAAATATCGGAAACTCAAAACTAATAGTATAAACATGGTAAATATCCCGTTTTCAATGTTATATTACTTTTCATACATCAGTAACGCTGGAACTGATATATGTTTTTATACGCCGAGACAAATTTTAAAAATTTGTAATTTCTAAAAACTTGGCCGTGGAAACAAAAAGCTATATTTTTGCATTAAATGTAAACAAAAACTCTTGGACTATACATACACACACGGATAGCCAAGCAGAGTGACAGTGTTGCTATCATCGAGTATCTTCGTTATTTACATTTTTCAAAGAGGTGTGACTGAGCGATACGACATTCTACAACACCAAACGTGTTTTAAAACTCGGTGTGGAATTTTTACCGCCAAGTAAGAACTTATTACTACCTACTGCTTTACGGGTGCGAAACGTGGAAGGTCACAAAGGCCATATCACGCCAAATCCAAGTTGTCGTCAAACCGCTGTCTTCGTCGCATCCTCTGAATCTACTGGCCCGAGACCATCTCCAACTAAGAGCTGTAGGAGAAATGCCCGGCCACACACCCAAACAAACTTTGGACTAGAAAAAGAAATCGTGGCCGTCCCCGTCAAACCTGGTGTCGCACTGTGTAGGTAGGCAGAAGCTGCGAGCATCGGAATGACGTGGTGCGAGGTGAAGCATGAAGCTCAAGACCGTTCGCGATGGAGGACATCTGTGGACGCCCTCTGCCCCATCTAGGAGACATGGGACATCAAGTCAAGTACCTATTGTACGGGGGCAGTGCAATCTGTTATGTCCTGTATAGCTTGCCTTATTCATACTCTAACGTACTTGCGTACCCTATACACAGATACAGTCTGTATCGTATTGTGTGGCTACAGGCGGAGAGGCTATTGTTAGGCTATAAGACAGGTGCCTTCGAGTGGAATCAATAATCAGATGTAACACTATATTGCATTGAACGGGAGGATACTAAAGATTTCATTGTGACACTTATTGTTTCAATGTTAAATGCCAATTTGAATTTTAATAGAAAGGTCGTGAATCTTAGTTTATGAATGCGAATATTGTTTTTAAAAAACGTACATAGGTATTATACAAAGGATGGTAGTGAAAATAGTTAGTATTTAAACGCTAAAGTAAATTGTAAACCTTCTAATAACCAATTCAGGAAAAAATTTCGTCTCATATACGGAAAACAACAGTCACACACCATACGAAAATAGCACCAACAATAATACCGCAAAACAAAATAAAAATACAAAAATCGAGACCCAACACATGAAAATGTCACTTTCCGACGAGAAAAAGGCGAAACTCCACTGTGGCCGTTTTGTACGTCACGTCATTTCGTCACCGCTGTCCGTTACGTCAGAGCCGGCTGGCGACCGGCCGTCAGGGACCGTTGGACCGGCCTTTGTCATGCAAATGTGCGTCAAACGGCCGCTCACTCCTTCACGGCAAATTGGCCGTGTCGGGGAACCGCACGTCCGTAATTGTTTGTCAATGGAATGATGCTGATTAACTTAGGTGAACGGGATTGTTGGCCGTTTAGAAGTGGCGTGGGCTGGTGAGGGGTTAATGCTGGTAATTGATTTGGGGTAGTTTGTGAATTAGTGGGAGTGGTGTAAGATATGTTTACATTTTGGAAAGTTTCAGTAGTTAATGATTTGAAATCTTCATTTGATATTTGGGGAAACATTTACAAAACTAAAGTTCTTCATAAAAAAGGGAGGACCCTCCGACCAGACAGGTGTTGTGTTTGGTGGGCCTCTGCCCGACAGTTGTTATCGGATTCTTATAAATGATCCTAAGTTGCGGATAACTTTTATTTTCGCCAGAAATTTGATTCTTGTTCTTCATTTGCGCCATGAACAGCATACTAAAAAATCTGAATAAAAATTCTTATTATTCTATCTTAAAAAAATTGTTATGTCAAAATAGTAAGAAGAATCAACATTTCTAAAAATATACTTTTATCCATCAAGATTGGCCACCTAGTTAAAGCAAAGCAGGATGTATAGACATCCTACTTTGCCAATTAGGTGAGCCTGATGACTTTTGTTTAATTAATTTCCAACACGACTGTAATTTGGTCCTGATTTAGGGCCCGGCTTGGACGTTGATTTATATGAACTGCAAATTAAAAAGGGTTACAACCAAAGGTATATTTTATACTCTGTAGTAATTGGTAGACCTTTCAGAAAATAATTTTAATGATTTAATAGTGGCTAGGAAAGGAAAATCACTGATATGACAGCTCAAGCAAGTGCTGCTATGTTGTATCTTTGCATAAACACAAATATTTTACACGCCTAATTATAAGTTTTATTAAAAGCAACAACATTCATTTTGTTTGGCCAACATAATCAACAACTCTGCCCTTAATCTATGCCAGACTAAATGAAAATTTTCATTGTGAAAATTATTAGCTTGTTAAAACGGGGAACATTCATTAGGGGTTGTCAGACGAGTCGGGACGAAATCGCTGAAACAGGTACACTTTGCCGCGGTAACGATGTCTTGAAAACAATTGAGGAGTCTGCATATTACAAGGCTTACAGTGTTATTATTTCTCGGAAATTATGGTAAAGTGAGTTTGGATATTGAGAAAGAAAAGTCAATTTATTCGGACTTCACAAACAAAATATCACGCCTTTTAGCATGGGGGGATGGCAGACACTACAGTTAGTTAGAAGTCACTTACTTAGAAGTGCCGAAGTTTTGGGCCAAAAAAATATCAAAATACGGTCGTTCCAGCGGCACGTAGAAGAAGATGACGATCCGTTTTTTTTTTTCTGATGGGAAATCATCAAATGACTCCTCCCGCTCTGGGCGTAGCCAGAGGGAGTGTCAGACTTTTACTGACCAAAACCCATCCATGTTCCTTCATCGCCCTTTGTGTTCCGGGGCCACGGTATCTCTTTCGAACAGTCCCGAAGCCCCGGCAGGCATCGGCCCTTGCGGACTCCTAAGATGACGATCCTTACATACTCATTTTGCTTCATTCACGTTCATACACCTAGTCATACAAACACACCGGTTGCGAATACTACCCTAGGTGGGTAATTTTCGCAACCGGTGTGTTCGCAACTTTCTGAAGAGCGTCACCATCTTCATAATATTCCTGCCCTTGTCCCATGGTATTTGGGGTCGGCGCTACGTGTTTCTTCTTCCATTCTTCTCTGTCAACCGTCACGCTATCATTTTAAACCTTTTTCCTCACACAATCTATAAATAGTTTCGTTTCAAAAAGTGTCACCAACAAGGACTACTTTTTCAAACACAAGAACAAACTTCTACTTTGTAATGTTAAAACCATTGCAGTACACTTAAAACGAATACCTAGGCACATTTCCTTCAATTATGCGGCGCTTGATACAAATTACGTGGTGTTTACTACGGTTCAAACTCATTTACATAACCATTGCGAACGAAGCTGGGATTAAACGGTACTGGAAATAAATGTACAGTGTCGTTTGGCAAATATCGGGATTTTTGTTACCATTTGTGTATGATCTAAGTGCGTTTTCTGCTAAAGAGCCTTACCCAAATCCATATTTTTTCTCTTAAACACATTTTTTAGACCATATTTAAGGGTCTGGTACAATTTACAAACTATCATCATCTGCCTAGCCTTTTTTCAACTATGTTGGGGTTGCCTTCCAGTCTAAACGGATGAAGTTGTTCAGTACCTATTTAATTCTGTCCCTATTCACCTTCGCATCCCCCTCGTATCGCATTCACCCCGTTTTATCGGTACAAGAACAATGGCATCGGTTCCTAAAAATATCGGTACATTTTCCAAGCTCTAGAAACTCAAATAATTTGACCTCTGACGACATTAACAACAGTGTACGATAATCATATTATCGTGTGCCTAAAATTACCCCTAATGTTACCAAAGTCAAGGTCATGCGAACAAACAAAATGTTGCTGATTTAACAAATAAACTATGAGCAATTATGGTTGGGGGATTATTTAAAACACATTACGTTATAATTGGGTGTTTAACGCGTTAGGTAACGTTTTATGGTCGCAGCGTGTTAATTTGGAACGCTATAGGCTATTTAAATGATTAAGAATAACCGCGGTACTTGCCCGTTTTTTTTTTCAGTTTATAGGGTTCCGTACCCAAAGGATAACCAACGGGACTCTATTATTAAGCCTCCGCTGTCCGTCCGTCCGTCAGCGGGCAGTATCTTATGATCCGTAATAGGTAGACCGTCGATTTTTTTTACAGAATGTGTATTTCTGTTGCCGCTATAACAACAAATAATATATAAATTGAAGGGGGCACCTCTACTACGATGGTACGGAACCGACTTGCACTTGGCCGGATTTTTATTCAGTTGGTAAGCAAGCCTGGCTTTGTATTTCATCTTATAGGAAATTGTTATGGGCTACATCAACCTGCAATACCAAGTATGTATATGTATGTTTCTTCTTAGTTTTCAAGTTCCAGAGTAAAACACGGCTATTCTGCATAAAGCGAGGCGCATATTTCAAACGCGATTACGGCTCATATTGCAGCCGTGATTTCAATAGAAAGAAAGAAAAAATAAATATTTGTCACAAGGACCTGACGTGCATCATACATCATCATCATCATCATCAGCCTATTAATGTTCCCACTGCTGGGACACAGGCCTCGACTCTATGAGGGGGAATGGGCTATAATCCACCATGCATCATACAAAATGACAAAAAAGATACAATAAACATACAGCGCATAGCAAATACATATTTATACTATCAATAGGAAAAAAGTTATCAGCTTGCGCCGTCTGTAGTCTCCGTCCATACAACCGCAAACGTGCGCCCCGCAACTGTGCGTGCGTGCTAATACTGTAGAAATACTAAAGTTTTTTTGCTATCAGCATGTCTAAAAGATACGTACCTAACTCGAGAAAATTAAACGTTAAAGTACGGCATCCGCGACAAAATCCGACTAAGCGACCGCGCTGACGTGTGACGTCATGTGGTACGCTGGGAATAATTTTAATTAATTAATTTAATAACTGGTCCGAGGTCGCGCAGGAGAAGAGTACCTGGAAGGATATAAATAAATAAATAAATATCGCTGGACATTACACACAGTGCCATCTAGCGCCACACTAAGCAACGAGGCTTGTGTCGTGGACACCAGATAGTTGATATACTACATAGATTGTTTTTGTTTGTAAATACATACTTATTATACATATAAACATCCATGACTCGGAAACAAATGTAAATACACAAATAAACAAATATGGGGGAGGACTTTGCCCAGCCCTAAAAATTGTAATAATAACATCTAAACACAAACAATTAAAATAATAAGTGCAAACCACTTTACAAATCAAATTTTATGAACGTAAACACTCCGCATCACCCGCAATCGGACATGACACAGCCATGCGATGTCATCGCAGTAGTTCGCGAAAGAACGCCAAGTTAAAAAGCGGTGAAACTTTACAACAAGTACTTTACAAAAAGTATTATTATTTGCACGAGTATGCGCAATCAATGCAGCTTTAAAGTGTAATTTTGATGTGTTGGTGTGACTCATTGAAAGCGCGAATAACATGTCATCCATTCTTTGTAGGTAGTACTTAACTAGTTGATCTAAGCGTAGCGATAGACGGTTCATTCACCTGTGTATAGTTACATCGTATACCAATTAGTAGGTAATCAGAGTGGTGGATTATCACCCAAGCCGGCTAATTATTATCCCCTAATTATGTCCGGTTGTAATACCATATTACATTGAGGAGAACGATCGAAACGGATTGTTTTGATAAGATAATGACGATGGACACATGGTCTACGTTATATGATTTCATGGCCTCAAGTGGTCTAGTGATCGCAAGCGTGACAGCTGAGCATGAGGTTCCTGGGTTCGATTCCCGGGTCGGGCAAAGCGCTATTGGGTCGATCAGGAACTTCTCAGTAGCAGCAACGGAGTTTGGGTTTATACCCGGTTGATGGCAATAGGCTCACCCCCAATCACTTGGTTCTTAAACATAACTGGCAAAATGTGGGTGTGCTATTAGGTACACCTCTGCCTTACCCTTCGGGGAGAACAGGCGTGATGTTATGTTATTACATTTCAATAAAAATATCGATGAATGAGCTAATTTTATAAATTTTAACCTGACATTGTCAACAGATTTTTCAGCTACTAAGTACTTCTCTTTTACAAATAAAGTTTTATTGTTGTCTATAAAATTCACAAACATAGGTCTACACATCACAATAAAAACATTCCATCTCACATACCCTCTATGTCCTTTATCCAACCCGTCGACACATTCCCGTGAAAAATGTTCTGAAACGGGAATACTAATGAAAACGGAACGGATCAATTAAACTCCAATCATTTAAGCTGAAGCTATATGCGATTCTGTTCATGTATTCATCCTGGATATTACACCTACAGTTTGGCGGTTTTCAAATATGTATCCAATCCATTATAAATAATTGCTCGTTGGTAATAATTAAGAACTGAATTAACAAGCTTTTTATTGCATTTAAAAGGAAATTAAAGCTTTTGCCACAATCTCCGGGGTGATTACTGGGCATCGAATTGTAACGAAGTTAATATTGTTGACCGAATTTAAATGATTACCTATCTTAATGAGGCTACAAAATACATAGGATAAAGCTTTAATTTATTTATTACATGTAAAGTTGCGGTCATCCGTACGATTGATGTACAACTTGTCATTAAAAATGGGGACGTTTCCTTTATTCATGAATCTGATTGGGAGTCGTAATTGCTGTATCAAGAATACGATAATCACTGTTCGGAGAGTAAAATGTATCATCGTCATCATTACAGCCTAGAATCACCCACTGCTGGATATAGGCCCTCCTTATCTCCTCCCCTTCTACGTAGGAGTTGTAGGCCACGATTAAAAGTTGTACCTTAAGGTTATTTGCAAGTAGACTAACAAAAAAAAACTAACAAAAAGTAAAAGTATTTCATGAAAAAATCTTTCAATGTCATAAAATGAACTTAGAGGGTTGTATTGATGATTTTATTTTATAATCATTCTAAAAATACGTGTTACGGTCGCGAATTCTGTTTTGTTCAACATACATCCTCAGACCAAATAAAAAACCAAGACATAGCGCTGCGAACAATAAAGTGAGGCCAGCGCAAAACTACGTCTCACTCTGTGCATACAAGCTCACACGCACTTATTTACATCAAACTACAATGAAACTACGTCTCAATAAATGCACACATGTTTACGAAACCGGCCTCACTTCTCTGATCGCAGAGTTCCGTCTTAACTTTTGTATTTGATCTGAGCATACAGCCTGACACTGACCTGCAAATTGAAAAAAACGTAAGAAAATTCGAATTTCGCGGCACAATTTCTCTTATCTCTATTGAGCAAACTGCCTGCGATACTTCCCGTTGACTTTTTGATAAAATACGCAGCTTGAGGCAATACTTAGTGCAAGCCCAGATAAGCATGTTTACGAGTGCGATACGTGTTATGTATTGGCTCCTAGTACCACAGATAAGCAAGGCTGTACGCAGGTATAGCCAGAATGCCAGTATATATGCAGATTTATAGTGGCATTTTAAATGCATTATCTAGTCAAGGTCTTAGGACTGCAAATGGCAACTTGTGTAACTTGCTAGTAGACCATACTGAACCAACAGGTTCAGTAAATACTGAACCCGTTGTTTGGCTATATGGTATGGTATGGCTTTTCTACTTGTGATGATATTCATCCTGTTGTAAGATGAAGAGCTCATGGAGTATAAATGGTTAGCCCATTGTCCTCTGATTGCTTTTCCTTCCAATTTTCTGTGCACCATAAGTTTCGGTCGCCGTGTACTTCAGAAGGAGAAGACTAATAAATTGTGTAAGTTATAATATGAAACAAAAGAGAGTGAATAGTGTGACAGTTGATAGGGAGTATAGAAGAAGAAAACGTGTTGCACCGACGTCAAGAAATTATAAAACAAGGGCGGGAAGTTAGCGTCCGGTCAAGATAAAACACAAAAAAAAATTAATCTGCCACCAGATTTAAAAAATAATAACTTCCACGTTAAAGTCCCAGATATGAATAACGCAGTCGAAATCGATAGTCCGCCAGTTGGGCTCGCAAGTTAAATGAGTTGAAACTCAGCCAGAACAAGTTGCGGTGCGCTTCGATACCATGCGCCTACCAATTGATCTTGCATTCTGGAATTTAATTTATGAGTAACTAGCTATTGCCCGCGACTTCACTCGGGATAATTTAAAATTTGACAATCAATTCGGGTTGTACTCTACTTGAAATAAAATGATTCAATCATGATTCGAAAGACGCGTGGCGCCATCTATAGACATAAGATTTTTAATTTTGTTTTCCTCGGGAACAGTACTTTTTTTCGGGATGAAAGGTACTCTATGGCCGTTTCTGTATACCTCACAACATGGCAAAGTTTCAGGATGTTTAGTGGTTTAAAAAGGTAACAAACAAACTCACTTTTGCATTTATAATATTAGTAAGGATGCTATGTCAATTTGTTTCGTGGCTAACATAATATACAGCCGCACTTGCCGCTGACCATCCATTACATACCGAATTCCAATCGCGGTTCTAAAAGTACGTTAGCCCCAGATGCATTTTGACAGCTGTTACAGTTATAGTTGATGCCAGTTAAGATCGTAATAGCGGGCCTTGTCCTTTCCCTAATATCTCTTCCTACGAAACAAAACAAATGAACCGTGTATCGTTTTTAATTAGAAAAAATGTTGAAGATCACGATACATGACAATTCAAGACTTGAACAGGCTTATTTTTGGATTTCAATGTTAAGAACTTTAATAAATGTAGGTGGGTCAGTGACCGCTTTTGCGATCTTAACTGGCACCAACTATAGTCAGAAGCCCGAAAGTCAAACAGTGTTACCAAAGGGAGAGAGAAACTGGGTCGGATAGGCAGTCATCATCATCATCATCATCATCATTTCAGCCAAAAGACGTCCACTGCTTGACATAGGCCTCCCCGGCGGATCCCCGCAACCTTCACCAGGCAGATTTCGTGTAAAATACTGGTAGCCAGCTACATTGGTAGCCGACCTCAACTCAGTAAGGAAAACGCAAGGTAGACTAGGTATACCTACTTTTATTTTTTGCTTAAAGTCTATCTGAAGATTCTTTTGGCAAAAAATATTAAGATCTCGCTCCTAAAACTCGCTACGAGGAGCTCGTGGCTAAATAATAACAGCCGCTCGAGTCGATCTTTAGGTTAAGTCGGGCTTGCCTAGGTTGATACGTGGATGGGACCACCCATTACATACCGGGTTTCCTCCGTGCCTAGGAAAGCACGTTAAGCCGTTGGTCCCGGCTGTCATTTGCAGATCTTAGACAGTCGTTACAGGTAGTGGCCCAAAAAGCATGACAACCAGTCTTACCAGGGTGTATCGTAACGTATTACCCAGTGCTAACTGGGTTGTGGAGGTCAGATAGGAAGTGAGGCTAAATGTAAAATATAAAAAAATCCGCGATATCTTTTAAGGGTGTCTCACACTCTCTCTAACCATCTCTCTCTCTCTGTCTTATGTGACGCAGACGAAGTTGTGCGGGTCAGCTAGTGTAAAATACAGGTATTCAACTTCATCCGGTTAGACTGGAAGCCGACCCCAACATAGGGAAAAGGCTAGGCAGACGATGTTGCGGGCACGCATTCCAACTATATTAATCGATAACTGGTATGAATACAAAACCAGTTTTAAATGAGACAAAATGTTCTAAAGATATAAGATATACGTTTCCGAGATATAAGCTCAAATCATATTGTGCTGAAGATGTCATCAATGAATGGACTATAGATCATGATCTGTCGAATGACCGATTTGGTCGGGACGCCATTCTTTAACTATTGTGTCTACTACGAAGTAGACACAATAGTTAAACAATGGCGTCCGGACAGATCATGGGTTTACTTAGATAGCTCATATCTCTTAAACAGTTTTATGCGCGGCTTCAACTTTGAAAAAAAAAAAAATGGGGGAAGTTAGGCCGGCCATAGAATTCAAACCCCTTTATTCCTAGCCTGTTCAAGAAGAAATTAGACTCATTGTAATCTACTGAAAGACTTAACTGGATGTAATCATTTTCAGTCAAAAGGTAAGAAAGCACTACGGAGCATTACTTTTTCTAAATTTCTCTCTGATCAAATTCTGAACATTCCTAGAATCACTCCAAAATGTTCTGTGTTTTTCACCTGAATTGTGGTTTCACTGGATGCAGCTGAATATCAGTTTACTGTTCGAAATATTTGAACTACGCAGTCAATTGGAATACCTACCGATATTCTAATAAGCTAAAGCGCTTGTTACGGTTTGTTATTCGGTATTCGTATTGCAACCACGAAGTTTGCATACTCGTTTGATTTTGATAATGTATTTTAAAGAAAACATTTTTTTTATATTGAACATCACATCCCGCCTGTCAGCCCTGAAGGGTTAGGCAGAGGCGTTTATATAATACCTAATAGTACACCCACATTTCGCCAGTTATGTTTAAATCCCATATCCAAGGGGTGAGCCTATTGAGGTGGCGGAACAGGACAGGGAGAGATCCTCACATCCCGGCCGCCGCGGGAGACGCCCCGGGCGTCGGGGGCCACGTGGTGGCTTCCGGCCACCGTAGGCGCGGGCCTGTGGACGGGGAGCTATGGGCTAGCTCGCCGTCCGTACGTCTCATGACGACAGGCCGTGTCGACGGCGCGTTCGTGTTCCACGCGCGCCTCAAAGAGAGTCAGGAATAGGGAAGGGGTCCGCAAGGACCGAAGCCTGCCGGGGCTGCGGGACTATTCGAAAGAGATACCGTGGCCCCGGAACACAAAGGGCGATGAAGGAACATGGATGGGTTTTAGTCAGTAAAAGTCTGACACTCCCTCTTGCTCAGCCCAGAACGGGAGAAGTCATTTGATGATTTCCCATCGTAAAAAAAAAAAAAAAAGGGGTGAGCCTATTGCCATCAACTTGGCTTAAATCCAGACTCCGTGACTGCTACTCAGAAATTCCTGATGGAAAAACCTAATAACACTTTGCCCGACGTGGGAATCGAACCCAGGACCACATGCTCAGTAGTTACGCTTGCGATCACTAGACCAACGAAGAATATAAATATAATAAAATAAAATAATAATAAAATCATAATAAAATAAAATAATAATAAAATCATAATAAAATAAAATAATAATAAAAGAAAATAATAATAAAATAAAATAATTAAATGTTTTATATGTTTTTTATAAGAAATATTTAAAAATATAAATTAAGAGATCATAGATGAATAAAGAAAAAAAATATATATATCTTTGTTTAATTTATTTTCTTGAAGCTACTTTTACAAAGACTTCTCATAATTAGATTTAGTTCCGTTTCCTCTTTTAACTTAAACCCTTTCACATTCGCATTACGAACCAACAACTGGTCACGAATAACCGTATGACACGTAACAACATAATATAATCGATTTGGAAATTGGCCCATTTCCCTCGGTCCCCATACCATAACATACCCCAGTCTTTATATCCTTAAACACCTTTTGACACGAAAGGAAATTGAATATGGGAGATTTGGGGAGTTTATGCAAAATGTGCGTTTATGATTCTAAAAACTGAATGAGAATTTGTTTGAATTAATACTACAGATTAATTTGTATTTGTTTCTTTTTTCATACGAAATGCATATTAATAATGTTTCGAGTATGATTGTGAACAGATAGTTAGATTTTTGATGCTGTGTATTTGTGGAATGTGCCAAATAAACGTATTTTCTTTCTCACTTCTTTAAAAAAGAAATTAAGTAATAGTTTAAATAATTCGTTCTGCACGAATAAAACGCATATCAAACTATGTATTTAACACTACAAAATACTCTACAATAATAAGGCAAAAAGCCCCGCATTCGAAACAATTTTTTATTAGTATTAAAGCTGTTTAAAATTATTTATAAAATTATTATTTTTTATTATTATCTCCTTTATTCATCTCGTGATCTTATAATTTACATTTTTAAATATTTCTTATAAAAAACATAAAAACATTTAAAAATTTAAAAAAAAAATATATTATTATTATTTAATTGAGCATCCTTAGGACAGCGGGTTACTTGTAAGAATCTTGGCTTGGCTGTACTTGACTGACCGGAGTGACTTAACTTAATGTAGTTTTAATACCACTAGCTGTATACCCTTGTACTCCCACATCCCCGGCGTATACCAAAACCAAAGCTAGCTTAGGTAATAACAAAACCAAAGCTAGCTTAGGTAGATGGATTGCGTTATAACAAAGGGACCAAAGCTAGCTTAGGTAATAACAAAACCAAAAGCTAGCTTAGGTAGATGGATTGCGTTATAACAAAGGGACCAAAGCTAGCTTAGGTAATAACGAAACCAAAGCTAGCTTAGGTAGATGGATTGCGTTATAACAAAGGGACCAAAGCTAGCTTAGGTAATAACAAAACCAAAACTAGCTTAGGTAGATGGATTGCGTTATAACAAAGGGACCAAAGCTAGCTTAGGTAATAACAAAACCAAAACTAGCTTAGGTAGATGGATTGCGTTATAACAAAGGGACCAAAGCTAGCTTAGGTAATAACAAAACCAAAGCTAGCTTAGGTAGATGGATTGCGTTATAACAAAGGGACCAAAGCTAGCTTAGGTAATAACGAAACCAAAGCTAGCTTAGGTAGATGGATTGCGTTATAACAAAGGGACCAAAGCTTGCTTAGGTAATAACAAAACCAAAGCTAGCTTAGGTAGATGGATTGCGTTATAACAAAGGGACCAAAGCTAGCTTAGGTAATAACGAAACCAAAGCTAGCTTAGGTAGATGGATTGCGTTATAACAAAGGGACCAAAGCTAGCTTAGGTAATAACAAAACCAAAGCTAGCTTAGGTAGATGGATTGCGTTATAACAAAGGGACCAAAGCTAGCTTAGGTAATAACAAAACCAAAGCTAGCTTAGGTAGATGGATTGCGTTATAACAAAGGGACCAAAGCTAGCTTAGGTAATAACAAAACCAAAGCTAGCTTAGGTAGATGGATTGCGTTATAATAAAGGGACCAAAGCTAGCTTAGGTAATAACGAAACCAAACCTAGCTTAGGTAGATGGATTGCGTTATAACAAAGGGACCAAAGCTAGCTTACGTAATAACAAAACCAAAGTTAGCTTAGGTAGATGGATTGCGTTATAACAAAAGGACCAAAGCTAGCTTAGGTAATAACAAAACCAAAGCTAGCTTAGGTAGATGGATTGCGTTATAACAAAGGGACCAAAGCTAGCTTAGGTAATAACAAAACCAAAGCTAGCTTAGGTAATAACAAAACCAAAGCTAGCTTAGGTAGATGGATTGCGTTATAACAAAGGGACCATGCTAGCTTAGGTAATAACGAAACCAAAGCTAGCTTAGGCAGATGGATTGCGTTATAACAAAGGGAATGAACATTCAGATGGCGACTAATTCAATAAAACACCTAAAACTGTCCCACATTTTAAGCAGACCTCTTCATCAACATCATCTGCGTACTCTTTTCCTAAGTATGTCGTGGTCGGCTTCCAGTCTAACCGGATGCAGCTGAATACCAGTATTATACATGGAGCGACTGCCTGCCTGAACTCCACAACCCAGTTAGCACTGGGTAATACAGTACCCCTTGGTAAGAATGGTTGTTAGACTTTTGGGCCACTGACTACCTTTAACGACTGTCAAAGACCTACAAATGACAGTTGGGATCAACAGCTGAACGTGCTTTCCGAGGCACGGAGGAAACTCGGTAGGTAATGGTTGGTCACCCATCCACGGACCAACCTAGGCAACCGTGGCTTAACCTAAAGATTGACCCGAGCGGCTGTTCAAATTCAAATTCATTTATTGGTGTGATTTTTCGTACATTTTACATGAGATCTTAATAATAAATAATTAAAAAATAATAAAATATATAAATAATAAAAATAATAATAATAGACACAACCTTGTTGCCAGGATTATCCACCAGCAACTTGCTTTGAAGTACAACCTTGTGGAATCAGAAGTGCCATACTATAAGTATGCGCCCGACCCAGTTCTCCATAATGGTAATATCACGTTGTATTGGGATCGACCTATCATCGCTGACAGGACTGTTGTTGCCAATAGGCCTGACATTGTGGTGATAGATCGATTGGAGCGTCGCACAATGATTGTTGATATAACGGTCCCGCATGACGAGAACCTCGTGAAAGCAGAAAAAGATAAACAAATTAAATATCTAAATCTGGCTCGCGAGGTTGTTGACATGTGGGACGTGAGTACAGCAGTCATTGTGCCGATAGTCGTGTCGGCCAATGGCTTAATAGCCAAGAGCCTTGACCAACATCTTAGGAGGCTCTCGCTTGGCAGCTGGATCAAGGGCTTGATTCAGAAAGCAGTACTTCTGGACACGGCACGTATTGTTAGGAGGTTCCTCTCTCAAGAGCCCTGACCACCGGCAGCTCGGACCCTGTTCCCAGCGCTGGTGGGCTACTATTTTTATATTTTTAAATGTTTTTATTTATATTGTTTTTATATTAGGAATATTTAAAAATTTAAAAATATGTTATAGAATAAATAAACGAAATAATAATATTATATATAAATATATAATATATAGATATATTTAATATTTTTCTGTTATTATTTAAAGCAGGTACAGAAAATTAAGGAACATTGATATAAGTCTAATTCACTGGTTATTAAGTATGTATTAAAACTAAATTTTCGTTAAGTTACAGATAGATACTTATAACATGAATCAATTATACCAGTTCATGAAACTCTAATAACCACTGCCCACTAATTGTACACTGTCTTGATTAGAATTGGTTAGCTGTCCAATTACTTGGCAAATTGACTATTAGACATAGATCTCTATTATGTACTGAATACATAGGTCTGTGTGCAAAACAATGGAAGCTATCTGGAAGTGATTATTATTAGGTACAAGTGACCCGCCCCGAGTTCGCTCGCTAGCAATTTACAAAAAAAAAAAAATATATACAACATTTTCTGTAATACAAACCATATCCTGACAATTACGAACACCTGCCAATAGAAGTGAAAACTAAGCTATTTAATAGAATCAATCCAAAATAAACTTTATATTAATTGTTTAAGTTTGATTTTGAATAACCGTTCTATGAAAGCGTTCGGTGACGATGACGCGTGTTCCATGATTTTTGTTCACCCAAAAAGTGCTTAACGCGTTTATAGAAGTTTTCAGTTCAAAAAGCTATACCTGTCCATGAAAGAGGAAAGGAAACCTTCCTTTGTCACTCCAGCGAAAAATGATGGACATGTGCATTATTCCTATTTTGACTATTGATCACAAGCTTGGTCTTTGACAAACATCCAAAACTACAAACTTAAGTTTTGCCAACGTGCAATGCAGCGTAGCATATTAGGCGTCAAATTAAATGATTCTCTGGGGCTCTTTAGTCAACTGGTCCCACACATTTGGGACCCGCGGGATGAGTTTATTGGCTGACCACGTCTGCCACATGCCCAAAGAGCTGTGGCACAACCAGAAGGCGTCGCGGTAGACCTCGCAGAAGATGGCAGGACGAGCTGAACAAAACCGACGATCAGTGGTCCATCATGGAGGGAGGCCTTTTCCCAGCAGTTTGATGACGCAGGCTATCAGTATCAGTCTTCATTTAGTTATGTGGTAAATTATCGATAGCAGGCCTTATAAAGTGCCACGAAAATATTGAAGTTTTACAATTTTGCATAGCTTTGCATCGACGAAGATACCAACTCCGCTGGCGTCGGGCGATAACCCTGAGTTATAATATTGATACTTATTTCATAAATTTTATCAAAAAGCATGCGGCACTTTTATGTTTATACAGTTCGTTTCCTTTCTCGGAGCTGTGCTCCAATTCATTGTGAGATAAGACTTTACTGAGCGTGCAGTCATACTCAAACCCTACCGAACCCCGTTTTGTCCTAATATAATGTTACTTTAAACATTGATTTTATTCAACATCTTGTTGTTTGTGTGTAAGTGTCACGCACAAAATCAATACTCATACCTGCACGCTGAATCTACAATGGTTGACAAACCGATGGCTCCATCGGTGGCGAACTTCATACTGTGTTAAATCACAAGAGACATGGGTGTTATGGCGGCTACTGTTCGTCAACCACAGTTGTTAGTTGGTAGTGTTACACACAGCAAAATGGTGATTATGTTTCGTGTAAATCTTTAATGATTGCCAATACAATTGGCCCTGCTTGGGTTTGGCAAAACCTGGTAAGATGTAACGACAGCCTGTGTAACAAGAGGCGTTGTTATAATTATTTGTGTGTGTGTGTAACAGTGTATTTCAAATAGATTTATTGGAATTAGTATGCCTACTGTCAAGGATAGAGGCCAATCAACGCGTTAGCGACATCGTCATCGAACTAGCTTCCTATCAACGCGTCTGAAATGTATCCGCTCTATAACTGCTGTAAGTCATGAAATCCAAACGTTAGGGCTTTAATTATTCACCTTCCGCCTGACGCAGGTTCTTACCGGACACGGATGTTTCGGTAAGTTCCTGCACCGAATCGGGCGGGAGGAGACGCCCGGGTGTTTCCATTGTGAGGATCGACCGGAGGACACGGTGGAGGTGTGCCCTGCTTGGGTGGAGCACCGCCGTGTCCTCGAGGTGGCGATTGACGGCGGCGACCTCTCGCTTCCGGCCCTGATTCGTGCCATGGTCCGGAGCGAGACGGAATGGGACGCCGTCACCTCCTTCTGCGAAGCAGTCATGCTAGCGAAGGAGGTGGCGGAACGTGAGAGGGAGATATCCTTCTTCCGGCTTCCGGCCACCGTAGGCGCGGGCCTGTGGACGGGGAGCTATGGGCTAGCTCGCCGTCCGTACGTCTCATGACGACAGGCCGTGTCGACGGCGCGTTCGTGTTCCACGCGCGCCTCAAAGAGAGTCAGCAATAGGGAAGGGGTCCGCAAGGGCCGAAGCCTGCCGGGGCTGCGGGACTATTCGAAAGAGATACCGTGGTCCCGGAACACAAAGGGCGATGAAGGAACATGGATGGGTTTTAGTCAGTAAAAGTCTGACACTCCCTCCCGCTCCGCCCAGAGCGGGAGAAGTCATTTGATGATTTCCCATCCTAAAAAAAAAAAAAGAAGGACTTTAATTATACTATCTACATTTTCCTCGAAATCGTATCAGTGGTTAGCAAAAAGAATGGGACCTCTACGATGCTCCATAGAGAGCTGCGTGGCCGCGCGGTTCTCCATGTGCGGACCGCGCGGCCATGGTTGAACCTTTATAACTTTCTGAATATTGGATCTACGAATTTGCGACTTTCATTGTTGGTGTTTTACAGATTCCTTCGTGATGTTGACGTAATCGTTTTTCTTCTTCTACACCGTAGCCAAGCAGTCGAAACGGACACCTCTTGAACCGCTTATTTTACAAGTTAAACTATTTTTATAGCTTAAATTACTAACAATTAAATAAAATTAGCCAACTTTTTGAAATTAATCAATAATTTGACAGTGCTGTAGTGTTAGATTATTTTGTAATAAGGAACCAATTCTTTTTTTTCTCTCTTTGTATCTATCTGTGGAGACTTGTTATTAGCAATTTAGTTATATATTTTTGTTATTATAATGTTATTAGTCTGTAAGCATTCCTAAAATAAAATAAATAAATAAATATGGCTTTTTGTTTTTGTGTTGATTACCCTGTATGCCGTCCACGTCGCCGCAAGTGACGCTATGCATATCACGCCGTGTATAATAAGCACGACACCGTCCATGGGTCGCACCTCACCGTGCGTGTTGCGTATCTCATGGTCCGTCATTGCAAGAACCGCGCCGCGCATTCTTCTTCTTCTACGTGTCGCTAGCGCGACAATTTTTATATTTTGTTAGCCCAAAACTTCGCCACTTCCACCGCGTCATCCGTGGTAGCGCGAAGGTCACTTCGGCTACATTTTTTTGGGCTAAGAGGAGATGGAGCATGTTTGTGACACAGCTCCACAATCACAACCCGCTGCTGTTCCACACCGTATTGTGAGTCATCATCTGCTGATCCTTTTCCCAACTATGTTGGGTCGTCTTCCAGTCTAACCGGATACAGGAGAAATTCCAGTATTTTACACAGTGCGACTGCCTGTCTGACTTACACAACCCAGTTAGTACTTGGTATGACACCCATGGGTAAGACTAGTTGGCCGACTTTCGGGCCACTGATAGCTGTAAAGACTGTCCAACGGCTTAATGTGCTTTCCCAGGTACGGAGGAAACTCGGTATGAAATAAGTGGTCACCATTTTTATTCCCGCATCCTGCGCTTAAGCCTAGATGTTTTTCGATCACAAAGTATTTTGTTCGCATAACATTTTATGACCACTAACTAAATAACCAATTTCCATTTACCGGGAACTTCATCTTTATTATTCACCTCCGAAAACCACCCGCAATGTATCCTATAACACACCAAGACTGTTGAAAGATCCCCAATATCGTAAGTTATGTACTTCTATGTCGTTGTGGGAAGCCGGCAAAGTCCCAATCGTCACCGCCGTGAGCTAGCTTCACCAACATAACAGTGATGCCACACGATGAGTTGTCGGCACGTGGTGACGTAGCGGAGCGGTGACGCTGCGTCATTCTATGACGTAACGAGTGCGCGTTGTACAAGGAACAGAGGGACGAAGCCGGAGGTTGGCGAGGGACGCCGCGCCGAAAAGGCAACCCAACACAGCTCAGTATCTACAGAGTGTAAGCGGACCCTTCACGAAGCCGTCAACCAAGCATTCTGTACATCAAACTACTTATGTAACTCTACTCTCAAAAATGATTGCTGGGAAACGACTTTTTTGGGGGTGAAAAATCACGTTCTACGATAAAACTCAATGTAACGCACTCAAAACATTATGCTGATGGACGTATTTAATAGTAAACGGGTTATGGAGGTATTTAAAGTAAAGTTTAACCTTAAAAACTAGAATTGAAAAAAAAATCTTTTGAAAAAGTTGGAAGTTTGACCTCCAATATCTTCGTAACTAGTAAGTTCCCACAAAAAAAAATCGCAATATGTGCCTTTCGGCTTCGTTAAGGATCATTTGTCCTGGTAGTCTATCGATACACACAGGACGGATCAAGCTAAAATTTGGCATTCAGATAGCTATTATGATGAAGGCATCTGCTAAGAAAAGCTCGTTTGGCACTCTGTGCGTTGAAATGATAGCGTTGCGACGCCGCAACGGCCGTGTGGCTTCCCTCTAACGCAGTGTAGCGTAGCATAAGGCCTGATCCGCATTTGCGCAATTACCTTCACGGTGGCGGACGGGTGTAGGTACACGAACCAAAATAACGCGAACCTGCCCTACATACCGGCGGGGCGTTTGTTGTGCCTGCAAGTTAGGAGCGGAGAGCGGGTGAAAGTTCTTTGAGATGTGTAAATATTTTTTCATAGAATATTTGTTTGTATTAGTAGTATCTTGTAATCAGCAGTAGTGTGCCGAGTACTTTATTTGGACCGTTACTACGGTAGTGTCTCGGAAAAAATGTGAAAGTAGTTTGTTCATTTTGATTGCTCCATAATAAATGCCTAAATAAAAGTGTTTTGTTTTTTTTTACTATAGGGGCTTAAAAGGGCTTACGCGACAAAATGTAAAGTCGCCAAGCGGGACTATGGCGTGCGCAAACAAATATCACATGAATAAACGCAAATAACACATACACGCCACACACCACCACCAAGGGACTCAATATTACTTGGCGGTAAGCCAAGCGCTGAAATCCATCAGCACTTTTTTATGATTTGTGAATTTTCAGAATTTTTGAAGAATTTTCTTTTACTACTTTGGGTTAAAAAAATACATACATGTATAATAATAATAAAAAATAATAAAAAGTTTATTTCTTAATCAACCGGTTTTTACAGATACATTGTACAGGCCTTCTTTTAAGTATGGAAATACCTGTAACGGAAGACCTCCCTCTTCCATGAATATGGGCAAACATTTTACAAAGCCTGTTAATAATTAAAACAATGTTGGTAAAAAAAGAAAAAAAAAGGACGATTATAAAAAAAAAAAAAAAAAGTGTGTGGTTTCTGTGTTGTGTATAGGTGTGTATATGTGTGTGTGGGTGTATGAATATGTGTGTATGTGTGTGTGTGAGAGCTAATAGGACTAGTGTGGGTGTGAGAAAGAGGAAACCAAAAGCATATTATCAGTGTGAAGTATATGTATACAGTAGACATTCGTTTATTAATAAAATAATAATAAAGTTTATGAAAGGTGTTTTATTAAATATCCGGATGAAGAAGGGCCTCAGTTTCTTCATATGTAAGAGTCTTAAGCCATGCAGTCAGGGTTTTCTTACATTAGTGATGTGATTTTTGGTAGATAGCCAGTTTTTTGTTAATGGCATTGAAAGCAAAAGTAGTTAGGGCAACAAATTGGCGTCTTGCGAATGCAGTACGAATCCTTACCCCAGTAATACAACCTTGTCTTCTTCTTTTTCTCAAGATGCTAGAATCAAATACCGTTGTTTTGTGCATTTATATGCGATAATATACCAACTGACTTGCAACCCTTCAAAAGCCCCACTGAAAAATCGCTTTGTCGAACTTTCGAACACCCTCGCCCCTCTCTTCACTTGGCCCTCACACCAAAAAAGCAGTGTGCGCCGGTAGCGTAGGTGACCTATCTACATCGATTAAGCGATACGGAGCCCATGACATTGTTTAGTGCGCTCCGCTATAACAGCAGTTCCGTAAGCGCCTCGCTAAAAGTTTAACTATTCAATTACTAGAGTTCCGTAGGCTGGTAGGCTTTGAAAGCTATCTTCTATACTAATCTATACTATAATAATATTTATAAAGAGGAAAGATTTTTATTTTTGTAGGTAACGAATAAACTCAAAACGAATGGACCGATTTGAAAAATTCGTTCAGCAATGGAATGCTACATTATCAGCGAGTAATATAGGCTATATTATATCCCCGTACTCCCACGGGAACGGGAACTACGCGGGTGAAACCGCGTGACTTCCGCTAGTAGTTTATAATATAGAACAAGAGGTACGGTGGGCTGGATCAATTGGGTACCCCAGTTGGGTACACCAGTACTCCAGGTTCCAAGGTAGGTGCTTTTAAGGAGGTACCCACATCATGAAGCTGACTGTACATACCAATCTTGTTGGAGGCATCGAGTTCATAAAACCGACTTCCGAACACCAAAAGTGAAAAATAACTTCTGTTTGTTCGATTCACATTTGTTTTTTGCCACCGTCTTCTGCAAGCTTAGCCAAGTTGACAATCTACAATCGTTAACGCTAGTGGAATGACATCACCTCAACGTTAAATCACGTGATCAACACAAACTAATAGAAAATTCGTAGACAAGTTTACATCGTTCAAAATTATAGAATAGAATATTATCGTTTCTATAATGTTGATCGCTATACTCTTTGGTAGGAACGCTCACCATAGACTAAAGTGTAGGTTTTTAGCGCTCGACTCAGTCGTGTCAACTTGGCTACCAATTTAGCGCTTTCTACAATCGCTTACGCCGAGGCGTTTACGATTGTAGAAAGAGAATCGAAATGAAACGTTTGTAACTTGGCTAGGCCTGCTGAAGCTAAAGTTATTTTTCACATTTTTTTTTGTTTTTGAAGTCGGTTTTATTTTTTGCAAAAAGTTTTTTATTTTTTCCATTTTTAGGGAACTCTTCAATTTATTAGACAGCAAGTCTGTCGTGATTGCTGCAATCGCTTGGATGTTTATTGTTTACACAACATCATTACATAACATCACGCCAAGGAAAATCTATGAAAGGAGACCAAAACTTCACAAAAATTATGGATAGTCTCCTAAGACCATTTTTGTGTAGCTGCAACGGTTAAGGTAGTTCCCTTTACTGCACCGCTGAAAGTTTCCACCTAGTATATAGATTTTTTGATCGAGACGCCATTGTTTAACTATTGTGTCTACTTCGTGGACAGATCATGCGATAAAGATATAGAGAGATACAAACTTGACTTCACGGAACGTTCTGCTGGAATCAAAGTCCTAACCTATGGTCCCCCCCACGCTTATGTCTTTATAAGTGCCACACCGAAATCCGTGCTGCCGTTTAGGTGTGAAAAGGGTGCGTTTAGGCGTGTTTCTCACTTATTATTGCTATTAGTATAGTAATATTTTGAAGTACATAAACATGCAAATTGCAAACCTGTAACTACGTTACAACCCTACCTATAATCAAATCCTTTCCCAGTCGTCCTACTCACAAAGCTAGACAACTTAATAAAGGGATAAACAGCTCCTGCACTAGTAAGAGAAGAAAATCTTTAAAAAATAGTCCGAGAGCGCTGGTAACCATTTCCGTTCTCAATAAAAAACGTCAAGCCTCCCGGATGTGAGAGGGAAATAAACGGTGCGGACTTTTTAGAAATTGTGCGGAGGAAAGAAACCTGCAGATAAATAAAATACGATGGTTTTGATTTGAGATAGAGATGTACGTTGGATGCTTGTGTTGCGATGTTTTTGGAACGTTTAAATAATTGTTTATGGTTTTTTACAAGGTTTTATTTAACTTGCAATGATTGTATGTTTAGGTCAAATCTTGGAACTGAATTTTAAAACAGTTGTCTCTAACCGATCGAGCTGAATTTTGCATACACGTTTTACAAAGAGATGTAATTCTAAGTCCAATATAGCAGACTCCCAAAGATGGCAGACTACGTATATTTTATGCACCCCCATGATATGGGTAT
The DNA here is from genome assembly GCA_963853795.1 of Xestia rhomboidea. Classification (NCBI taxonomy): domain Eukaryota; kingdom Metazoa; phylum Arthropoda; class Insecta; order Lepidoptera; family Noctuidae; genus Xestia; species Xestia rhomboidea. Next base: position 18,777,909 of record OY970759.1, read on the forward strand.
CAATTAAAAGGGTTTGTTGACAAGAATATGGAAAAAAAATACGTCACACCTCCATTAAAAAGCTTGTTTTTTTACTAATATGCTTGTTACTAGCAAGAACATTGATCTCAAATAATGTTTGATTATTTACTCGTACTCATTGAGTTACATAAATAAATATCTATGCTCGTACTTAAGAGTTTCATAATACAGTAGGTAAACAAGATGTGTGATTTTGAAAAACTCTTATAAAGATCCATAAACGTTACTTAGCATTTACTTTAGCTAAGCGTTATTCTTCGTCGCATAATTGTCTAACTAGAAGTCCAAGAAAAAGACGCGATAAGAGTGTGCTAAGCCACGTTTATTCTCAACTTCAAACAGTTAAATTATATTTTATAAATTTTGTTTTTATATTTGTACGCCGTTGACGGCAAAACATAGCGATTATGTTTAGTAAATAAATACTTTGACTTTGATATTATTATCAACAAAATTCCCGAGAACAATACATTTTTCTATCAGTCATTATCATTATCGAACATTTTATTCAACAACAAATGAGCCCACATCACTAAATTGATACGGTACGCAACGATAAATTACAAAAATAACTAAAAGCCTTATCCTTATTAATGCGGGGACTATTCAATCGAATTGGTTAAACATATGAGTCGATTTGAACAACTCGATCAATCTAATAATCCAGATTGATGAACATCGATTTGCTTGGTATTGAAAAAAGCTTTTTAATTTCATTCCAAAGTCTTTGAGAATCGTTTTCGTGTGAGTGTGATCTAATAAATTATACCTTTCATTTACTCTCAGGTCTTTTTACACACACATTTTTTTGTTCCCCTTGGATTTGGAATGTAAAGTGAAATTCGAATTTTTAATTAAGTTGGAAGCACCAGGGTAGCCCGCGAAATTCAAATTTTCTTAGTTTATCTGCATTTTTCAGGGCAGCATGATTTGCGACCGAAACACGTTTATACAGGTGTATCTGCATATTTTGCAAAAAAAAAACATGGTCTTTACAACTACATAAATTACCCCTGTATGTGCATAACTGGTTTTTACTGCAGACATTTGTTGCCAAGCCATTTAATTATGGGTGGTATTTACATGGTATTTTTTATTTACAGGCATGACGACAGTATAAAAAAATTGCAAATCTATTTAGTCCATCATCAGTTAGAGTATTTTAAATTAATGGACACGTATTTTTTGTTTTTGTAAATCAATGAATATTGACAAAAGATAAAACGCATCAAAACTCGGGAGTGGGGGCTCGTGACGCCAGAACTAGCTAAAAATTATACCATGGCGTGACGTATTGAGAATTTTAAAAGAGTCGTATCTTCGTCAATTTTGGTTCACGTAACAAAAGAAAAAACACGGGTCAAATATTTTTTGATAATCTAAGTGACGGACTAATAAGATTTTTTTGTCGTCTCGCCTATTAAAATAATTATCAATACAACCCCCTAATTTTATTGAATCCCATTGATTGGCTTTTTCATGAAATGGTCATTTTTTTTTCGCAGTTCAGGTTAGAGAGACTGGCTTCTGCTTTCAATTTGCTTTCACTTTATACTTACACCAGCCATACAGCCTTTGTACCAGTTTTCTGTTGACAGCGTTGCAGGCGATCTTTGATTGATCTTTGATTTGAAAATTTAAAGTATTTTTTTTTTTGGAAATAACTTGAAGATGTCTCGATGGTCTAGTCTTCGCAAGCTCTACTGCCGGGCATAGGTAAAGGATTCGATTTCCATGTCGGGAAAGGTGTTTCTCAGTAGCAGCCCCAGCAGGCAGTTTGGATTAGTGTCCGGTTGATAACAATAATTTCACCCTCTATTACATGAGGCTTAAACATAAAGGGCAAAATGTTGGTGTACTATTAGGTATACTTAAGCAGAACCCTCTGGGGATAAATAAAAAAAAAGACTCAACATTCCTTTCCCCAGGTATTTAAATAAATAAATAAATATTGCTGGACATTACACACAGCGCCATCTAGTGCCACACTAAGCAACGAGGCTTGTGTCGTGGACACTAGATAGTTGATATACTACATAGGTACTTTTTGTTTGTAAATACATACTTACTATACATATAACATCCACGACTCGGAAACAAATGTCCATGCAACATCTGTACCCTGAACTCCTGAGACAAATCTTAAAAGAAACCGCAATAGTCCATCCTCTCCTGTCCAAACTACCCGTCACTCCCCACCTTTTAATATAGCAAATTGCTTCAAAAACGAAAACAGCGAAGCACAGCAAATACGTATCTTATTTTTCATTAAAAACCACGGCTATAAAGCGTCCCATTCACGAACAGTCGGCCAGTCGACAATAATCGCGACAACACTGTCGTATTGTGCTTGCTACGGAGTTTCTGACAATGCGACTTTTTTGCAACGTTGAGTGATGCGATTGTTGTAGCTTTTTGAGTGGGAGTAGTGTACTGTTACAATGAGAATAGAATACATGAAAATGTACCTATGTTGTTCTTTAAATATTAATATAATAGTCAACGAATTACATAAGTGTTAATGAAATGTCCCACTGCAAAGCATAGGCCTTGAATAATGGGTATAAAAAACGTGATTTTTACCCCAAAAAAAAGTCTGTATCAATAATTTGTATGTAACAGTCACTTAGTTTGATGTACGGAGTGCTTGGCTGTCGCTTTCGTGAAGGGTCCATTTACACTTTGTATATCACACGGTTGCTCGCCGTATACAATCGTCATCATCATCAGCCTAACCGTTTCTCAACAATGTTGAGGTCGGCTTCCAGTCTCATCAGATGCAGCTGGAAATCAATCAGTATTTAACATGGAGCGAGTACATGGCCTCCACAACCCAGTTAGTACTGGGTAATACGGTACCCCTTAGTAAGACTGGTTGTCAGACTTTCGGGTCACTGACTACCTGTAACGACTGTCAAAGATCTTATACAAATATCTCGTCTCGTACACAATATTACATCACATAATAAATATCGAATATCTGACGGATAAATTCAATAATTATATATAATTACGAATAATTTAATTTAATTAGCAAGATGACAAATATAATTTTTAATAAAACATACTTATACACACAATACATCTTAATTATATATTCTATATCTATTATTTATATTAAGCTGACATGGATCTATTTATTTTTGCCATATTATATAAGTTGACATTGTTTAATTCTACTGTACTTTTTATTTTTTATTGTGATACTATTTTTGAATTTGATTTGAAATAATGACTATGTTGTTAATATTTATGTGTTAATCGTATGATGAATGTGTTCTTTTTAAATTTTTATTGTTGTTATTTTTATTTCAAACACAATGTAGGTTGTTTGTGAGGAATTGAAATTATAAGGTTAAAAATAATGAATCATGATCATGAGAAAATGAAATAACTGAAAAGTAAAAAAGCGGTCTTCCTCTCTACATATTTTTCTAAATTTGCTGTGCCCGACAGGGTCCATAATTGTTTCTATGTTTTTATTTACCACCTGTAAGTGTACATTATGGATTTAGCAATAAACGATTTGACTTTGACTTTGACTTTGACATAACTAATATTTGACGACCCGAATGGCGCAGCGGTAGTGAGGCTACCTTACGTTATTAGGGTCCCGGGTTCGAATCCCGGTAGGAGCAAATGTTTGTCTGATGAGCATGGACATTTGTGTCCTAGTCATGGATGTTTATATGTATAATAAGTATGTATTTACAAACAAAAAGTATCTATGTAGTGTATCAACTATCTGGTGTTCACGACACAAGCCTCGTTGCTTAGTGTGGCACTAGATGGCGCTGTGTGTAATGTCCAGCGATTATTATTATTATTTCCTTTATTTATTTTTTAACAAATTAATTACATTTTTAAATATTCTTTAAAAAAAAAAAAACATTAAAAATATAAAAATTATTATTACTATTATAACTAACCAATTTCATCCCTCCATTATGAATTTCTTCAACCGCTTTCTTTTTCTAACTAGAAAACCACTTGTAAACCCAATCTTCGAACCAATCAACCCCTATTTCCTGCTCTACTTGCCCACAAGTGATCCGGCTGCGGTTATTATTTTTGCCCAGCTAATCGGAATCTAGCACGACCTGCATCCTCCACTCTTCAACGGTAGATCTAAAATTAATTAACGGAATTAAAGACACAGAGTAGGAATGTAGGGGAATTTGATTTGAATGCAATTAGACAAGGTTTTACAAATAGTTGTGTTACAATCTTTCTAGCTTATTTTATGCAATTTTGGTGTACAAATAAAGAGTATTCTAATCTATCTGTCTCCTAAATCGAGTCAATGGGAAGATGTCTTTCGAGTAAGTATAATTAGAGAAAGCCTGGCAAAAAGAAAAAGCCTGGCCTGAGAAAGCTGGTAGAGAATGCCTTGTGGCATTAAGTCCGCCTATGTACCTACATGTACATAAAGTTTAAATAAATAAATAAATAATTAAAACTTTTGAGATTTTATTATTAAGTAGTGTGTTTTGTATGTACAGTAGATGTAAAAGAGTCTATTAAAAAATGTGTTTTATTTCAGGCAAAATTCCCTTATACAGCAAAAATAAGAAATTGAGGTAAATAAAATACAGTAAAAACAGTTAATCATTAAAAAATCATAAAAAACATATATGCTAAACCTAAAAGAAATTGATTGTAAACCAATGATTCGGAAATAACTTGCTTACATCAATCGATTGCCATGTTGCAGAGGATATGAGATAAACATTCTGATGGAATGGAAATCTAATAAAAGTATGAGGGAAGGACATAAAATCTTGTCGTACTGATGTTTCTCTGCTATGTTCACGGAGAACAGCGAACGACCAATTAAGAATTGATTTGGAATGCTGATGACAGACTTCAGATAAATTAGTTCGTTTTAATAGAAAACTAATCGATTTAATACGAAGACACATAACGTCACGCCTGTAATCCCATGTAGATGATAGGGGGAGGGTCTATTGCCATCAATCGAGCTCAAATCCAGACTCCGCGGCTGCTACTGAGAAATTATTGATGGAAAAACTTATGGAAACCTATGAAATAACCTAGATTAATACACAGGATATTTATCCCGGTAGTACGAGCCTGCGGTACAATAGGCATGACGACAGCATCAAAAAATTCTAAATCTATTTAGTCCGTCAGTTAGAGTATTGGAAATTAATGGACACGTATTTTTTGTTTTTGTAAATGAATAAATATTGACAAAAGATAAAACGCATCAAAACTCGGGAGTGGTGGCTCGTGACGTCAGAACTAGCTAAAGTTATACCAAGACGTGACGTATTGAGAATTTTAAAAGCGTCATATCCTCGTCATTTTTGGTTTTCGGTACCAAAAAAAAACACGGGTCAAATATTTTTTGATAATCTAACTGATGGACTAATTGGGTTTTTTTTTGTCGTCTCGCCTATTACAAGAACTCCATGCGAGCGAATGTTGTATAATTATCCTCCACACCAAAACCTTGCTAATATGGAGCACTATTCACGTCGATAAAAAAAATCCTCACAAGAAATGTCGTGAACAAAACTTCCAACTCCTTAATATTATTTTCGCAACAGGTATCCCCAATAGATCACTAAACCTTATCTACTACCTGCCATTTGTCATGAACGAACAATAAATTCGTCCTTACAATACATTAATTTTTGCTATCGGCAACACCGATACTGTTGGGGGTAATTGAGATTGTATGAAATATAGCCACTTGGTCTTATTCGCACCGACTTTTGAAGTTGTGTTCAATAAGCCGAAAGCCAGCTTGATTTTTTATACTTAGCTAAGTTTTTTTTTTTTTATATTGTGGATAATTTAGACTATTGGAGCTCGTGGCTAAATAATAACAGCCGCTCGGGTTGATCTTTAGGTTAAGCCGTGGCCGTTAGGTTGATCTGTGGATGGGTGACCACCCATTACATACCGAGTTTCTTCCGTGCCTCAGAAAGTACGTTAAGCAACTGCTTAACGGCCGGCTTACAGCCGGGACCGACCGGTCCCGGCTGTCATTTGTAAATCTTTGATAGTCGTTACAGGTAGTCAGTGGCCCAAAAAGTCTGACAACCAGTCTTACCAAGGGGTATCGTATTACCCAGTACTAACCGGGTTGTGGAGGTCAGATAGACAGTCGCTCCATGTAAAATACTGGTATATAACTGCATTCGGTTAGACTGGAAGCCGACCCCAACATAGTTGGGAAAAGACTAGGCAGATGATGATGATGAGAACATTGTGGTAGGTATTGTAGGCTAACAGTGGTAAGTTTAATGAAAACCCGTAGCTTATTATACAAATACTAGCTGTTGCCCGAAACTTCGTACGCATGAGAATTTTGATGTGTGTGAGAATAAAAATAGCCTACGACCTATCAAATATACACAAAAAAAACCGGCCAAGAGCGATTCGGACTCGCGCACTGATGGTTCCGTAGAAACTTTTTAAAGGACAAACTTAACTTTGGTGTTCAATCCCTAGAAACAGCTATTGCTCCAACCGCGTAAGACCTTGCTTTTTGCCAAATTTCGTGATTATAGGTCAACGGGAACTACCATAAATAGGTTTTCGACCCAAAACCTATGGGGTACTTTCGGTTGACCTAGAATTGTCAATTTTGGTTAAAAGCAAGGTATTTTAAGACCGAAAAATAAAAGTTGAAAATTAAGGGAAATTTTGGTACATACAAGTTTTCGCGAAATAGATTTTTGCGTTTTTGCCCATGCCTTGCCCATGTCTTTTTATGTGTTGACCCAGGACCTTGATTTTAATACACCTAAGAGGGACTATAGACTTCAGTATATGGTATAAATTTCAACTTGCTAGATCTTGAGGAAATCGGTGGCGACAGACGACACACAGATGACAGACAGACGGACGGACGGACCAACGGATAAGAAAGTGATCTTCTAAGGGTTCCGTTTTTTCCTTTTCATATACGGAACCCTAAAAACATTAAAAATCGGTCAAGCAGTTTCGGAGGAGTTCGATAACAAACAATGTGACACGAGGTTTTTATATATTAAAAGAAGATTAGGTATAATACTGCCCGGTGTCACTAACATAAGGTGACTGACACCTTAATTTATCGGCAGCCCATCTCCGTTTGTAGCTTAATCCCTTAAGTGCTGCCCATCCTCCTGGGGGTTAGTCCAGTCTGCTTCATATTATGAGCAGCAATCATTAATCCATCTGCCAAGCAGGGCCGGGCAGTCAGGGTAAGTCTGTTGGTCCCTTGTTCAGACATACTGAACTGTTAGTACATGATATGGTTGGACTAAAGAAAAAAGATATTTCAACAAACTTGGCTTGTCCCGAGGGAAGTACTTAAAAAAATCTTCCCTATCTGTTCTCGTTCTCGTTACCAATCCCCATGGAGAAAACCCATATCAAAAACGGATGTTGGATGGAAATGGGCGCTTTTTGGTGATAACGATAGAAATATAGAATTTAAGGTGAAAGCGTCAGGCTAGCCCGCGAAATTCAAATTTTCTTACGTTTTTTGCAATTTGTAGACCAGTGCTAGGTTGTATGTTGATTAAAATATTGTTCGCGACTGTAAGTCGTATGTAGTTACAGAATAATAATCATCAAAATCATCAATACAACCCTCCGAGTTCATAAAGGTCGAGGAATGATTTTGACCTTGAAAAAGTCGTTCCTCGACTTTTATGAACTTGGAGTGATGATTTTGATGATGAGGTGTTCTCCGAAACTACTCCGCTGCCGACTGCCTCGTTGGTCTAGTTGTCGTAATTGCGACTACTGAGCATGAGGTCCTGGGTTCGATTCCCGGGTCGGGCAAATTGTAATGGGGTTTTTTCATCAGGAATTCCTCAGCAACCACGAGTCTGGATTTGTAACCGGTTGATGGCTATGGGCTCGCTCCTTATTAAATGGGACTTAAGCAAAACTAGCGAAATGTGGGTGTACTTTTAGGTACACTTCTGCCTCACCCTTCGGGGATTGCAGGCGTGATGTTTTGTTAAGTTATCTCCGAAACTATTAACCCGATTTCAACATTTATTTCAGTGATATAAATCTACACCAATACATAGTACCATTAGGTCTCTTTTGTCTGCTACAGCTTTACCCTACAATTTTATCAATGGTGTTATGATATGTCCGCTTTGTGCTCGGAGTTTTTTGGCCAAAGTTGGGTATGCTAGCCACTTGAGAGCACATGAAAGAACAGCACACCAAAGTTCTCTTCAACCACACTATAATTGTTGCCAGTTATGATCGCAATAGCGGTCGTTGCCCTTTCCCTAATATCTCTTCCTACGAAACAAAACAAATGAACCATGTATCGTTTTCATTAGAAAAAATTTGGAAGATCACGATAGATGACGATTCAAGACTTGAACAGGCTTATTATTGGATTTCAATGTTAAGAACTTTAATAAATGTAGGTGGGTCAATGACCGCTTTTGCGATCTTAACTGGCACCAACTATTGAAGCCATCGAATGCAGTCGCTGTGGCCGAATTGGCTAGATGGCATCATCATCATCAGGTCTCCTTTACGACGCGACCGTAGTCGCAGGCCGAAGCTAGTACATATACATATTAATAATGCAAAAATGACTCTGTTTGTGTTTGTCACCTTTTCACGCCTTAACAGCTGACGTCCTGAACGGATACGGATAACAGTAAACCATAGCCTTAGTTAGGACATGCAATATTTAACCTGGGTAATTCTTTTTTCCTAATTCAACTATAGGCAAAACTCATTAGGGCGAGCGGGTAAAGACTTTAATATTCTTTGTAAAGAGTTCTCTTTTGACCCATTTTCCGTCAAAGCCTATTCTGTACGCACTCGGCTGAATGCAAACTTTTTTAAAAGCGCGTAGTGCTTAATTTTTATATTATTTTTTCCCCATGTCAACAATGCCTAACCTAGTGTCTGAGTGTATTTAGTGCTTATTGCTTATTTTTATTCCTTTTATTTGTATTATTTTCGTGCTTGCTATTTTGTGATCCTAAGGTTTCTACTACCATCTCAGTGTCTACTCGTGAGAACCTGTAATTGGCTCTGTGTCGCTTATACAATTGTTACTCACTTATTTTAGCTGTTAGTTCTCCTTTTAATAAATAAATAAATACCTACATTCCCAAGACATAATACTGATCTCAACACGGGCTAGAACTGAATAACACAAGGTCTAAAAATAATTGGAAAAACCACTCGACATACAACAACAAAAAAATTTAAACCAACAAAAACATCAATCACAGCATTATAGTAAAAAGCGTGATTAAAACGTAATGGACTGAATTAAAACGTCCCATATCTGGCACGTGGTGATTAAGCTCAGGTGCGTCTATCCGACCATGTTCCCTTAATGGAAAAAGTCGATACATCAATTTATTTGCTGTTACTGAACTAAATAACTGAAGGTTGGCGGGAGGAAAAGATAACTGCAAATCGGCTTGCTTTTATGACGGGGAAATTTGCAAGGCTTATTGATAAGGACCTGATTAAGTAATGATGGTGGAATACCTGCTGAAATGGATGTACTCAATAATTGTACAATAGAGCATACAATTATTTTCTTGGTTATCGAAACTGGTACTAACAAAAAAGATGCCTCCTCCTTTTTTAGAAGTTGGTTAAAAAAAGAAGAAAATTAAAGAAAATGTATTCATTGGACTCACTCAGGAGAAATAATAAAAACTGAAAAATAAAGCAAAGGAAATAAAACTAAAAAAAAAAAAAAACTAAAAAACCGGCCAAGTGCGAGTCGGACTCGCGCATGCAGAGTTCCTTCATGCGCGGCACCTTCGGAGCCCCCCTTTGATTTTTTATTATTTGTTGTTAAAGCGGCAACAGATATACATCATCTGTGAAAATTTCAACTGTCTATCTGTCACGGTCCATTAAATACAGCCTGGGGAGAGACGGACGGACGGACAGTGGAGTCTTAGTAATAGGGTTCCGTTTTTACTCTTTGGGTACGGAACCTCCACCCTAAAAAAAACTAGATATATTATAATAATATATGTCAAGGCAAACTGATTCAGTAATATAAAAATCTAGTACCTACGATAAGCAGGAAACCAAACCGAAACGTACTTGGCCTTGAATAAAATCCTGCCTTTTTAAAAAAAAACAACATTAAATTTTATAAGTTACTCGACGTTTTACAAGTGCCCTGTAGACCAATGTGCGTTAGAATTTTGAATTGATTTGATCTTCAACAGTTGTTACAGGTAGTCAGTGACCCGAAAATCTGACAACCAGTTTTGGTGTATTGTACCAACTGAATTGTGAAGGTAAAATTCGACTGGATCCGGTTAGACTGGAAGCCGTCTTCAACAAAGTTGGGAAAAGGCTTGGCAGTTGCAGTTGGCAAAAGGATCAAAGCATCGAAACATTTTACTCTGCCTCTTCACTGTTTATTTTCATAATACCATTCCCTCTGCTACATGGCTTTCATATATCCGTAAAAACGTATGAATAAATACATAACAAAAAACATAAAAACATGGAATTTATTCCACCGTACATTTTTTTCAACAAGTAATAACTTCAAAAGCCAAGGAGTGTGAATTCGGCACACGATACCGTCTTAATGGAATACGCCAGACACATAATTCAATAAATTGACACCGAATTTTGCTTTGTGTATTACCAACATTACGAGAAAAATATGTTTATATCTTTACGTGGCATCTTTGATCCGGGTTTATTAAAGTTGTTTTTGGTATAATATTAAATCTTAAGATTTTGTAGACGCGATGGATTAATAATCTTATCCCACTTATCGGGCCCTGAAGTTTCTTGAATGGTCGCAAATCACAGCGGGCACTAGCCACTGACTTATGTGATATATTTTAGTGTACACAAGCGCAAACACAGGCGCTATGCGACACAACCGGAGATAAGGCGCAGGAGCCACGGCCTAAAATGCTTTTTTAAGGTACTATCGAGGACACTCCCGCCTGATCACCACTAAGCAAATTTTTGTTTGCACTTACAACATAAAAACGCTCTCTAGCCCCGCCCCGTTGACTTTGTATAGAAAGAATTAATTAAAAGATACCGATCGGCCGAGCGCACTGACAACGCACGCCAAACGAGAGTTATTGTTATTTTGCGCGCCAAAGTTGACGCTTTCCTAATAGGCTTAAACTTTAGGAAGGCGTGGCTCGGTGCCTCCGCATGATTTAAGCGAAAAAAAAAATAACTGATCAGGCGGAAAAGACCACGACTGTACGGGGGTATCCCACCGGCAACATCCAATCTCCGGGCTGATACTGAGACATTCCTAATGGAAAAACCCAATACCACGTACTTTTTATACCAGAATTGTAATTGTCCCACAGCTTAAGCATGGCATAATCAGCCTACAATCTGCTGGGACACAGGCTTCCTCTACGTATATGAGAGAGAATGGGCTATAATGTCGGGTGCGGGTTGGTAGATGTCATAATTATTCGAATTTATGATTCTAGGACATGCCGGTTTCCTCAAGATGTTTTCTTCACCGTTTTGAGAGCAGCGGTGATGCAATAAATTACACAAAGTAATGCGCCTGCCTGTGATCGAACCCACGAGCTACTGCTGCCAATCGGTAAAGCGCGTGATAACACGAATGCAACATAATCTACATACAAGTTTATTTAAAATAGCACACACAATATTCACCTCTCACGTTTCGCCCTTACGCTGCCGTAATATAAAACTGTCACTTAAGACTTAATTAAATACTTAAAGCAGCCTGCTAATGCGTGCCACGTCACAGGTCAATGGCAGCGGGTGTCTTATTAATTTTGTAGCTGGCAACTCTTGGGTGGTGTGTTTTATTGGCCCAGATGAAAATATGGGTCATCGGGCTATCTTCTTTTGTTGGTCTTGTAGTGTAACGTCTTTTGAACTGTTTTATTTTAATAAGGTGTTCATTTGTTTTTCCAAGAAATTTGTCGGTACCGAGACCAAAGTCAGCTAAAGAAATCGGGTCAGATTGTATGAGAAATACCGTAATACTCCTAACTGGAAGGCGTCATTATGAATTTCCGATAACGCGTCACTGACAAGTCTTTGATCTGGCTAAGCATGTTTGGTCACAAATCACAAATAACTGTAAGAAGAAAGGAAGAAATAAATTATTTGTTTATTGTTATCTATTTGGCCTTTGAGAGCAGCGGTGGCCCAGTGGTGGTGGTGCCGACTTACGAACAGTAACTCATGGGTTTGAACCCAGGCAGGCGCATTACTTTGTGTAATTTATTTCATCACCACTGCTCTCAAAACGGTGAAGGAAAACATCGTGAGGAAACCGGCATGTCCTAGAACCAAAAAATTCGAAGACATGTGACATCTACCAATCCGCACTGGGCCCGCGTGGTAGATTATAGCCCATTCCCTCTCTTAGGGAGGAGGCCTGTGTCCCAGCAGTGGGAACATTAATAGGCTGATGATGATGATATTGATGATTTGGCCTTCACAATAAGTATCCTGGGTCTTGGCCCCCTGAAAAAGCAATCAACTTTTAATGCAATCAAATAACTCATTCAAATGAAATAAATGAATTCTTTCCACATTTATTTTCGCTCATTCTTTATATAATGATAAACTGCATTAAGTTGAAAGGGTCTTATCATCACTGAAACATACATTGACATTACGCTTAATAATAGTATTTATTTATTGTTGAATAATGCATTAATACGCATTTCACAATCGCTTTTTTCCAGTTGTGCCTGTAGTGTCCGTATTCGTGTTTTATTTATAGTAATCTTCGTTCGCGATGAAATTTCGATGTGCATGTGTGAGAAAAAAATATTGTAGCCTATGTTTTTCCCTACGATATTATTATAGTCTATCTCTTTGCCAAATTTCATTACGATGCGATCAGCCGTGTAGTCGTGAAAAGGTTACAAACAAACAGAGTAACTTTCGTATTTATAATATTAAAGTATATATTAATTAAAATCATTTTAAAACTCGTCCTAATGTACTTACTCCACTCCACTCCACACCACACCACATCACACCACAACACTCCACACCACACCACACTACACTTTAATATACTTTACTAGTTCATTATCAATAATAATTATAATTTTGTAAATCTAGTTTTTCCCTTTGTTTGTTTACTATGTTCTTCTACAAAAGGTTACAATAATTTGTTAAGATTTAATACTAAAACACTGTTTGGGGGGGGGGGGGGCTGGTAATCTGTGTGACAGGGTTTTCCTAGTGCAGATACCAGTCTCCCACAAAGGATTTATCTGTTGTAGTATATTCATATTTTTCAGGCGCCTTTGTGGAAGAGAAATAAAATGTTTATTTATTATTACTTAAACATAATCACAAAAAGGAACAACACGAAATGATGGAATTATTAATTAATTAATTTATTATTATAATTGAAAAATGATCTGAATATGAATGTAACTAAATCACCTAATTTCTCACGGCTAACATAGTTCCTAAGTACTCTTTTACTAACCCTTATGGACCTTGTTGTTCACAATAAATAATTATTAGATTTGATTTGATTTTGATAATCGTTGCTATAGATGGAGGTATCATTGAGGGTGCTCTATTTAAAATATGTTATTAGAACTATTGATCCTAATCACTATCTCCCATGCTGCCCTCGTAAATTAAAACACAGTAACTTCAGATATTACTATGCGTGTACTTTGTTATTGTAATAAGGAGACCGAGCGCTATCTGGAAAAAAATTCGGTTTGTCTGTATCTACCACCGTTACGGAGATACTATAGATAAAAACACAGTATTTCGCTAAAAATCAAGACATTTTTAATAAAAACACAGTGCGTTAGAATTTTTAGGTTTAAACACAGTAAATTACTATTTACTGTGCTGTAATATGTGTTCATGTATTTTTATAAATATGTTTTGCTTGGCTATGACACAGCTTCTTCAAATACTGTGGTTATAAGTAAAATTTCCGTAAAATGTATCTTAAGTTAAACTTAAATTAATCATAGTATCTTAGTTACTGGGCTTAAGATGCCTGCGAAGCCTGCTGTTATTAGGTTTAAACCCAGTATGTGTACAGTTACTGTGTCGTAATAACACTAGAGTTCCTGTCTTTAAATGGTTAAAACACAGTAACATAGTAAACTTAACCTAGACCACAGTAACCAATCAGTTACTGGGTTTTAACTTAAAAAATAAAATTGTATGAATTTTGTTCCTATTTTATAACACGTTAACTGATTTAATTAAATAAAACACAGTAAAATATTAGTTCTTTATACACTGAATTGAAGCTTTGTTCATTTTACAACATATAAAAATGTAATTTTCAACCTAACTTAAATGTTTTGTCTACAACAAAACGATTTAACAATTTAACTTTTACCGCGGTTTTTACAAAATGGCATTTTCGGAGTTACTGGGTTTTCGTTTACGAGGGCAGCATGGTATACCATATGTAACTGTTGATATATTATCTGGTTGCGGTAGCAATACAAACGATATCATGCTCATCTCATATGTATGATAAAAAATAAAATATCTTTCCCTACCCGTCAAAGGTATCTCAGGTATGAGACGCGAAAACGTGCAATATAAGACATTTCGTTCCATATAAAAGTAGGAAATGAATATTTTGCAGTGTTGCCTACATGAAACATAAATAAAACGTTATGATCAAATACAAAACAGATGCGATTGCCTTATTACACTTATAAATCATAAATTCAAGTAAAACATTCACATTTGTAATGTTGGAAAAACAATTTTCGTATTTTACCAGAACGCATTAGAGTGAAATTGAAAATGTGGAGTACAAGGAGGAATTATGGAGTCGATTAGCTACGCGGTCGTAGGCAGTAGCTACGCGGAAACCGTAGCGCGGTGCTACGGTGCTACGAAATCCTGGGAATGATGTAATAAGATTTTCAGATTTTGTGTTCCGCATACAGCAATATTTTAGTACAATCAACACGTAAAGAAAAATAGTTCCAAATTCTCTTTGTGAGTTATTATTCCATAAACTAACAACTACTAATTTCAATTTTAACATTTCGGATTTTTTTTTCCTTATTTATTTTGAATGATCTAATATTTTGTTTAAATTAAATTAAAAATCAAGGGTATAATTATATCAATCAACCAATCTAAAATACCTAACCCTACATGCTTATTAACACTTCAACATCTAAACATCATGAATTAACTAACGGTAGGTTGATTAAACTCGCACAAGTTTAGTTAGCTTAGTTGAACAGCTTGGCAAGAATTATTAGTTATACTTAATCTTCTAATAACCGAACTTGATCCACTAGTCCCTGTTCAAGACCCTGGAAAGTGAAAAAATATGTGATAAATGAGGAAGCATCCAGGTTCACATTCGAATATTTTTTTCAGTTTATGTGTAATCTACTGTTTTGTCTTGGTTAACATAATAAGTTCCTCTTCGTGACAGGGAGTTTGGTCTTGGTTAGCCCCAATTAATTAATTAAGCTTGGTTCACTCTTGCTTCATCATTTTGGGATAGCTAGAAGTATGTCGGTGAAGGCAGGTGGAGAGATAGGGTGGCAATATATCCAAGGACTGGAAAGGGAAGTGTTTGTCGTCCAGCGGCGAGATGCACAGATTGTTGCTATCGTCAAAAACGCATAAAAATAAAAATAAAACCATAGTAAAGTGGTCCATTGCACAAGAAAGGAGAGGCCCTTGACCCAGTAAGGGAAGTCGAAATGTGTATGAAGATATCGGAGCACAGACACGCAGAACACTCTAAACGATTTTATTGTTTACGATGTGTTTATTATCGTGCTTGCTATGTTGTTCGATTACAGTTAGGATTATAAGCGGGATGAACTCTACAATGTCAACTTAATGATAACTAACATAAACAGGACCTAAAGATTTACGCAACTTAAAAACTATAGCGGAATAGCACATTTAAAACAACCTTTTCATAAAGAAAGAAGTAGATCTTGGTGACAAAAGAGACACTGCTAAAATACTTTTAACACCTTTATTACTTTAAACAGGGTTATTTCCAGGAGGTAATTCCTGATCGGGTTTCTGACAAGCCTGGGCGCCACATCGGTTGGGGCAGCACTTGAGGGCGCGGGGACAGTCTGAATCGCTGGTGCATATGTCGGTGCACACCCAGGGACCGCGAGGGAACTCCGGGCAGAGGCCTGGCTTCACTGCAATGTTAAAAAGTAGAGTGATAATAAATTGTAAGTTCATGTTGAAATCAAACATCATTTATTCAAATGGAATCAGCACTTTTTGAACGACCAAATGACTTAAGGCAGTCCCCAACTTCACTACAGGCACCATTATTTGTGGTTTAGCTGAGAAGAAGAAGTGTCGGAACAAACACAAGATAATTACAAATAATACAGGTGAACACAAATCAATCAATCAATTCTGGGTTGAGCTCGCCTTTGTACCTATGCTATATAATTGCAATTGTTATGTATATTTGGTTTTTTTTTGTGTGCAATAAAGAATAAGAATCTCAATGCTTTGTCAACTAAACGTACGTTTTTCAGATATTGCGTTGGGTGAGTATCTACATTTAATTTTTAATTAAATGCTGTGGTTATGCTGTATCAGATTATGACGTGTTTCCATAATTTCTTTCATTGTCATCCAAAACCTGACTACACCCACTGCTGGCTAAAGGCCTTTCTTCACTTCGCCAATATCGACACTCCTTTGCTAGCCTCATTCAGGTTTTATCCGAGATGGCAACAATGACGGTAGCCCATATCACGACCGGATCGATCACAGCTCCACTCCACCTGTTGACCTGTCATCAACGTTCCTAGCTTTTTGTCCTACCCAACTCCGATCCAGCATCAAGGCACATGGCTCCTTCACAAGCGGTAGGACAGCACAGCTGCTTCTGATTGGTGCAAGGAGTCTTGGAGCCACATGATAAATCAGACATCGATCGATGCTTAATAATCGTCACATAGCCTTTCCCTAATTATGTTGGGGTCGGTTTCCAGCCTAACCGGTAGCAGCGAAAACCAGTTTTTTACGTGGAGCGTCTGCCTATCAGACCTCTACAACCCAATTAGTAGTGGGTAATACGATACCCCTTGGTAGTCTGACTTTCGGGCTGCAGACTTTCCGAAACGACAGTCAAAGATCTACAAATGTATTTTAGTGATGTATCTGACTAACCCAGGTCCACAAAATGCCTCTGCGACACAGCATCAACGCACATGGATCCTCCACAAGCTGTGGGGCAACACAACTGCTTCTCATTGGTGCAAGGAGTCTCGGGTCCACATGATGCATCACATATATCGACTGGCAGCGTCGGGGGACAGGAGCCGACGAAAGGGGCCCCACATGATGAGTAACCCACCAGGGATAATGCTGGAAAATAGATAGAACTGATCAAATTCATGCAAACGAAACACATTTTAGCTCTGACAGTAGAAATCCAACAGCAACATCATCATGACGAGAATTACGATCAAGGTTATTTTTCGGGTTCAGGAAATTAACGAAGAAATAATGTCAAAGCATGGGCTATATTATATTGTAATTTAACGTTAGTCAGTATTCATACATCGTATTCTCGAACCCTTATAATGATAAAATAATCTTATGTCAAAGTTGCAATCGCTATTCCACAAAAAAAAATCTAAGTGTATGCAGTTGATTTTGTAGTTGGCTATAAAAGTAGGAAACGATGGATGGACTGTGTGAAAGATGATATGGCTAGAAAAAGGGTCATGTATGAGATGAAGACCAATAGAGAAGACGGTCAAGAAGAAGAAGACACGCTGCACCGAGCCCCAAAAAATTGGGATACGGTCAGAAGAATAAATATTAATGCTCATCTTAATACATAACTTATTCAATAGCACAGTATCAAGAAATATTTGCCTAACAACACAAAACGTCAAACAAAACCAGATCTCAAGCTCCGCCTTATAAGTTTCTATTCAGATTATGAAGTACTTCCAGATAAAACATTTCTTACTTACAATGAAAACAGTCATAATATTGATAAGTCAATGTTTTGTTCAACTTGGGATGATTGTCTATAGAAAATAGAAGATTCCTGAATAGCAATGAGCTTCATAAGCAAAGCCATTAATATTAATACGAGGGCTTTTGCACTGCGCACGTAGGGTTGTCATTAAGACATTTGGAGATTCTACTACAAGAGACAGACATTTGCTTAAAAGTCCTGACGATTGCAAAAACTCCGGACATTTGCAAAAACTCCGTACATTTGCAAAAACTCCGGACATTTTCATTTTTATTATATTCGATGGACATCCACCTTTTTATTTCCTAAAAAATCCCTTTAACTTGAAAAGTCCGGATAAGTGAGAAATCCAGCTAAAGCGGCTAAAAGTTAAACATGGCCGTATAATTCCAGTCGGATGTTAACCCTACTCGCACCGAATATTTTATTTGGAACTGAAATCAAAAGTTATGAAATTCTGATCATTGAGTTCTTAATAAATTGTTTGTTGGAGTACGCTCGCCTTTGTTAATGATAATGGAGATGAAGTAGCTCAGGTTTGTGAATACACGTAGCGTAGTAAGCCTTTTAATTGCCAGTAAGATTATTTATATTTATGTATCTAATATCTGTTTTACATTCCTTGCAAACGGATTATTCTATTGTATTTATTAGGGATAACAAACATGACTGTGGGACTGTTCGAAAGAGATACAGTGGCCCTTGAACACAAAGGGCTAAGAAGGAACATGGATGTGTTTTACTCAGTACAAGTCTGACACTCCCTTCCGCTCCGCCCAGAGTGGGAGGGGTCACTTGATGATTTCCCATCCGAAAAAAAGGGATACCAAAACATTTTGTAGGAAGAATTACAAAAAAAGTGTGTAAGCAACATTCTCCTACAAACTACGATAATTAAAGTGAATCTGGAGCACATTTTTATAGTTATTGTATGTAACCAAGAATTGTTACTAATATTCGTTTCTTGGTACAGAAGCATAGGCTTATTTATTGCAAAATAGGAATTTGTATTTTTGTTGTTGTGTACTTTTTAACTCATTTCCATTGGTTACACTTATAAGTCTTGCTTGACCACTAAAATTATACTAGAATACTGTGCTGTTACACAAAGCGGCTTTTCGTGTCTTTATCTGCTTTGTATTTTGAATAACATATTTAATATATGTTATTTAATAACAACACAAAACTAAAACAGTAATTCCAGACACATACATTCTAAGTTATCTGCACAAAGAGGTATCTAACTAACAGAACACACAACACAAAGAAACCAATAATAAAACAAATAATAATCGCGTCATTCGAAGTTTACGATTCATTTCTTTTCTACAATACTACACAGGTATGCATAGTCTAATTTAATAACACAAAATCCAGGTTAAACACGCATGAAAATGTTATTAAACTCACCAATTAATAAGACACAATAATACATTTTGTACACTAGTAGTCACAAACGTTTAGTAAACGTCACTTGCTGTGATTATCGCAAACGAATGACATAAATAGTAGTGTGAAACACGGACGAGAAAAATGGACAACGAACTTTGACGTGGTGAAATCACAAATGTCTTAGCGAACATTTAAGATAATTTTTACTACTACTATTTGTATTTAACACGATGATTTATTTATTCATATTCGTATAATTGCTCGTCTTTTAGGTCCAGAAACTTTTAAAACCGCGTTTATCCATTCGCTCCGGCCTTTGATGCGTTGTTAGACTTCTATTTAACAGTAGATAAACTGGTTTAGTGTCTCAGAGCTGAAATGTTGTGTTTCCAAAAAAAGAATTCGTAGAATACGAACAGATTGGTTATTTTAATGCTGTTTGGGCAGGTTTTTCACCACAGAGTAATCACCAAATGTGTTTTACACTTATTTATTTATTTAAGGATCTTCAACAAAAGATATATACAATTAGAAAATAGTGGAAAACACAAGGTGTACTCATTCACTTGTAGGAGACCACAGCATGCACAATAAAGTTAACAAATTAAGCTCCTGCCCCCTAATAATTAAAACACAATTTAGCAGTTTAAGAATGTTAAACATGTTTATAACATTATTCCGTCTCTGGCATCTTTAAACAATTGACAGAAACAGAACGATTTTATGTTGACTTTGAATTTAATGTTGGTCATCCTTTATGACCGTAACTCCCTCCCGTTAATGTCACCGTGATAACTTGTATAATTCGTAAGCAATCATTACACAGAATACTAAGAAATTAAATGAACGTAAACACTTAGCAATAAATGAGGAAAACCGCGTTACATAGCAATACAAAAACGAACTTGATGGATTCAAATAAAATTATTAACTTAAAAAAAAGGTTCAAGGTAAAACACAGAATGGAATCGATCGTCATTTTTTATTCGACATCATTCGATGATTTATATCAGCGTCGAACCTGCAATCAGTGTGGTGAAATACGACCCATTTACTCTCACTGCCTCGTTGGTTGAGAGGTCACAAGCTCGACTGCTGAGCATGAGGTCGTGGGTTCGATTCCCGGGTGGGCAAAGTGATGTTAAGTTTTTTTCATTACTCATACTCTGAAAGTAGTTCTGAAATTGCCTGAGGAGCGGGTTGAAAGTAATACTTTTCAGCCCTAGGGAGAATCGTTTTAAACTGACAACTGTCAAATTATAAAAAAAAATAGTTCATTTTCTATTAAACCATGTTTCCAACTTTCTATACAGCCACGATGTAAAATTGAAATAGCATAAAGTTAAGTATTAATTAAATAATATATTTTTTTAAATAACTTTATTATTATTAAGTTTCAACTATTTCTTTAAAATAACAGATTTGGGCAAAATATTAACCATTTTTGCGATGATGAAAATGAAAAATAGGTTATGCCTGAATAGCTGGCCGGCCACAGAAAAAAAAACAAAATAGGCGGGAAAGCGGCAATCCGATCTTCATTTGTTTTTTCGAGTTGATTCATGTTTTAATTTTTAATTTCCTTGTATTCGTTATGAAAAACACAGTGTTTACCTCGGGTAAAAGACTTATTTAGTCCCTCGAACTATTAGCGCCCTCGCTGCGCTCGGGCACCAAACTTACTTTCACGGGTAACAATGTACTATTTATCAGGAATTTCTCAGTAGCAGTCAAAGCCAGCACGTCATATAAGATTAATCCCATAGAATTAATACTAAACAAAGTCATCTCCTATTGGTCTTCATAAGTAATATACCAGTTCTGAAGACCAGGACATCGCCACACATGCCCAACTTGAGGCAAAGACTACCGAAACTTTAATAACATGTGTGCCGAAATTTCATATCTACATGCCAGAACGTCTTCAAATGAGTTTCCACCTTAACAAGTTGTAAAATGGTTTAAAGTTGAATGATAGTGGACGATCTGATTACACTTAAGACGAGTGCACATAAAGGTATTCGTATCGTAGTGATTTTAGTTTCGTTCCTTATAATATTAGTTTTCCATTATAGTTTTCAGTATATTACTTTGCAGTTCATGAATAATTTTGCAATTTCGATTTTCTTCTCATAAATACGAGAGTATGAAAGACTTTACCTTTATGAATATGATTTACGTATATAAACTCAAACTCGAAGCATTAATTTTAATTAGACCATAACAGGCACTTTTGAATGTCAGAAAACCAAAGGCGAAACTACAGTCCTAGTCACAAGGCATAATAAGTTGTGAAAGTACTGTAGTTGCCCGTTCCAAAGCGTAGATATCTATGGAGAAGAATGGGCAAGTACAGTATAGTCCAATGCTGGATACAAGCCTCCCCAAAATGCACCTGCTTACAATATTTAACCAAATAGTTTTAAATTTTAACAACTGGCAACATTGTGGTACAATTTTGTATTGTACGTTGGCAATGGTGATAATTTAAAATTCGAATGATCCACTATCCGCTCCGCGTTTCGAATCTAGTCTGTTCCAGGCACCTTTTGAGGTCATCGAAATAAAATTCTGGTTTCGGTAAAAAACCAGCAACCGAAAAAAATCAAAATCAAAGCATTTATTTCAAGTAAGCCAGTTACAGGCACTTTTGAACTGTCGAAACAAAGATGAAAATTAAATGTAGCTACAGTCCCAGTCACAAGACATAAAAACTGTGAAAGTACTATAGTTGCCCATTCCCTAGCGTAGATCTCTATGGAGAAGAACGGGCAAGAAACTCCATGGACACTCTTTTAAATCAGAATATTGTTACAAAATCTTGGTTACATCATTCATGTTGAGATGGTATATTATGTGAGAACAATGTAGCAAGATGTGCACGTTAAAAGTGTCCACAGTAAAACAAAACAGAAAAAAAAACAATTCAAAAACTAAAATAATTCATTAAAATAAGCCATGGCAACTGAGAGATGACCAGTCACAACCGACAGCGCCCGTTCACGGACATGACGCATAGATCAGCACCATTCAACTCAACCATTTTGAAGGGAACTCAATGATCCGACACATGCGCCACCATCAGCGAGACTTTTGAGTGAGCATGACATATTCTCAACCGCCAGGGCACATTCAAGTCAAGAAAAGACGTAGGTTTCCAGTGAATGATAGCTTTCTAGTACATAGTACTCACACAATATGGGCTATGCGATTATATAATACTAAAGAGATTGAATCTATACAATGCAAAGATAGTTGTACAATCTTCAGCAGCTCCAACAATACCCTTTAATGCTATCAATTTAAGCGCCCCTGTCCTTGTGGAGCAGGACCAGCATTGAGCCAAGCATTTTTATCAGCGATATAATCGCTCAACTTGTAATATGCTTGCTTACATAGTGTGCGTTTAATACATGTTTTAAATTTCGTCTCATTCAGTTCAAGAATACTTTGTGGAATTTTATTATAGCATCTCAAACAGGACCCCATGAAAGATGGATGGAGGAGTCTAATAATATGCTTATTATATCTAGGCACATCATAACTACAACTACCAACATAGGAAGTCTGCATCATAATCCTACTAACCCCCGAATACTGAAACGTCGCTTAAAAATTAAGTGGTACTTATATTTAACAGATACTCAAAAGTGACGTTTGGCCATACGAAATTTAAAGTTTAGGAGCTGCTCAAAAGTTAAGTGCCCTTAAATTTTGAGTGACGTTTCAGTATTCGGGGGTTACTGTTTTAAAAGTGAAAGTTTGTGAGGATATTTGTTATTATTTCACGCAAAAACGGATTTGAGTGAAATTTGGCAGACATAGTTTATGGATTAACTAATAAGATACTTTTTATTTCGGTATATAGTACGATCCTGTGGGGTAATGATCGAAGTATACGCGTGCGAAGCCGCGAGCATAATCCAGTCATTAAAAACTCACAGTAGCAGTATTTGTGGTTAATGAACCTGCATTATTACTGATTTGCCTATGTATTTAAAGTTGACAGATCAATATTGCCCCTATGTGATTTCCTAGACTCACGATTACATAATACTTCACTTACAAACCTGTAGTTACTTCACTGCCCCCTGCATACCTGATCATGGTTGACGATTATAATCATAATATCAATAAATAATATTAATACCTTCATAAAATTACGCCTAAAATCCCCAAAGGGTTAGGCAGTACAGTACCCTAAAGTACTCCAACATTTGGCTGGTTGAGTTTCAACTCCCATGTAAAACCAGCGACCCTATTGCCATGAAACTGGCTGTTACTGAGAAAATTCGACCAGAAGGTCTTTCATCAAAACCCAATAAGACTACCCGACCCGATACCCGTATCAAACCCAAGACCTCAACCGAAGATTACTTACATTTACTTTACCTGCAAATTCTGTAATTATCCTAGTCCCCACCTTCATGTTTGATGTTTATCCATAATTTCACCCTTCAAAGTCCTCATTAACTAAAATGTCCTAACCTCGCCCCATAAAGGGCGGTCGCACCCGAGCGTGTAAATAACAAGTGTTATTGCGCGCGATGAGCGCGGGATCACAGCGCGGGATGAGCTAACTCAGCTGAGCGCATGTTGCTGCAAGCTTATTATATTGAGAGCTGAAATCTTCATTCACAGGACTTTTTATAACACATTTTCTCGTAAAGGGTTTCTTATTTCACCAATTTCAATATCGTCACCAAATTCAATATTACGTACTTGTGCGTACAACTTACCGCACTTATATCATAATGTACTATTATATTAAACACGCATCAATTACAGACATTGTTACAATATTATGACTAATTTATAAAGGCGAGCTTAATCCAAAATTTAGTTTTTTGACAGCAAGCTACAAAATTGATACGACACACTTCTCAAAACCCCATGTTCATACAAGTCTGTATTTTACTAATGTTTAGTTGGGTTTGCTAATTCGGTAGTACAATGTCACCTTCTTGACTCACTCACACTTAAGTTCACGTAACTTTGCTGAGTTAGTCAGGTAAGATAACATAGTTCAGTAAGCCCGCTTAACTCAGTATCTATTCTACTTATAACTGAAGTATGAAAGGAAGCCACACTTTCAGGAGCTTAGCTAAGATAGCATAGCAGACAGTGTGACCATAGCTTCATTGTTATAAAGGTTATCTCCAAAACAGTGATATTTTAATACTAGGAATCGGTTCTTAGAATGTTTGGAGCCAATAAAAACTTTATCTTAGGAAGGTCATTGGTGTTGAGTTCATTGATTTGCGTAATGTTTATAATTACACTGTCGGTAGATTTATATGTAGATAGTTTAGTGGATTTACTGGTTGATGCGTCATCTTTACTAGATAAGGTGACCACGAAAATAAAACATTATACACTTAGCTACTCCTCTGATGCCATGCCATGGTCAGTATGATAAGAATTCTTTGATCTTCGATCATATTCCTTTAAAGCTGGTCTACATTGGATATCCACAGACGGATTTGATAATATTTGCAGTTTTGAAAATCGATCGATTATTTTATCTTCAAGGAATATGCTGGGTTTCTTTGTTTCCACTAGATGGCGTTCGTAGTGCCTACCAATTATTTTAAAATCAAAACCTCGAGTTCTCAATATCAAATCGCACGTATACCTTTCTGAGTACAGGACTACTTTAATTAAAGCGTTGCCTTCAATGTCCTAAACTTCAGCAATTACTAATTTCTGAAGCTAGCAGATATTTAGCTATATTATTGCATGTATGTTTGTTTTATTTATTCTATCCGTGACGCACTTTTTAGTCTGTGAAAATAGAACCTATGCAATTATATGCAGTAACGCAAACGACGCGCAAAAAGTCCGGCGCACAAAAAATCCGTGTAATTCGGGCAGATCGCGCCGCGCCGCGCCGCTCAAAAAGTGCGCGAAAAAATAGAACGTTTGCTCCAACACGTGCTAACGCAGACGGCGCACACTTTTAGTATGCAATCTGCACTCGTTAGTGGTTCTATCTGCACTATGAAGATGTGCGTCGTGTGCGTTGAGTCTACGTAAAATCCGCGACGGACTTTTTGTATGCCATGCCGACATTTTGTGCGACGCAGACTCGATCGCACAAAAAGTCCGTCGTCTGCGCAGGCCCTAAGAAGTTGTAAGAATATTTATAGTCTTTGGAGTATTGTCGCTTAATTTAACAAAGCTATCTTTTACATTTTAAATAATTATAGTCTATAACACTCTGGGATAATGTAGTTTTCCATTAGTGAATGAATTTTCGGAATCAATTTAGTTGTTCCGAAGATCACCCCCTACATCCAAACTTACATACTTTACCTCTTTATATACTTTATTTACTCGTATACATTCAAACCTTAACATTGAATAGGAAACTAAACGTAAATAAAAAACAATTTCTATCTGACGTCCAGCTTTGAAAACAACTTCGGCGTCTGCTCACATTAACGCGAATAATGAAATTAATATTGCCCTAGTTCAAACTAAAAGTAATACGAAATCAACTGTGTTAACTAGGTCTTGGAGTTGAAAATGGAAAACTTTTCTATTTTAATTTATAAAATTAAGGCGCCTCTCCGACCAAAATTAGCAACTCTATTTGTGGTGGTTCAAACTTCGTTTGAAATACTGTTAGAATAAAGTTCTAATCAGCTTGCACTACAAAGTAATTGTTACGTCAGTCACTGCGGGCCGAATAGTGCGAAATGAGTGGTTTTTATTCTTTATAAAATCAAATATTCGTCTTTTGGAAAAAAAACGACCATTATGTTCATTATTAAATTGCCTATCCATTAATATAAGTAGCAAATCAAAATAATGGTTACTTTACGAGGAGTAGCATGTTATAAATCATTATTTCTCATTTCTGTGGGTTCGTTGTGAGGGGATTTATTAAACAATAGGCTACTTAAAAAAAAAAACAACAATTTTGGAGTCAAGAATGTGTAGAAATGTAATGTATTTTTTATTAGTTCGTTTTTCTTTTGGATAAAGAGGAGTAGGCTCCAAAAAACTGCTCGCTCTCGGTCGTTTCGCTCGGGGTGGCGCTTTTACTCAATGTGCATGCCTGCATGAAACATTGCAGCACTTGTAGAACCATGACCATGACCATGACCTGAGTTAGTACTTATGATACTTTTTATACGTACCCACGAAAACGTAATATCTGGACATTGCGTTTACGATGAAAGTCGTATATTTGTATCAGTGTATCTAATTGTTGGTGAGAAATAAATAAAATAAAAATAAATAAAATAACGTACCTACATTTATTTGGAACTCATTATAAAGGCAACAGCAAATAAAACCCCAATCACTGATAAACCTATTTAATAAAATAAAATAATACATAACTTAAATATACAAAAAAAAATCACATGTTGATAAACTTATTATCTTTTACATCGCTAGTGGCTAAATATGTGTCCAGCCAGGCTTCAATCACCGGCAGGTTTTGTGCAGACCATTCAGCTTCTACCCTGATGTTCCTCATAGACTTCTCTATGATGTGCTCAGCGGAACCAAACTGTCCTTGGTGACTGACGTATAGCTGTGTCACCAGTTCAAGACCTTCTTCTGTTTTGAACTGAGAAGTCGCTGAAGTGATGAGATTGTCCCAGAGGTTAGTTCTGCTTATGTACCTGTGGAGTTTAGGAAAGTATAATGGTTTATACGAGGTGTAAACGGAACCTTCATGAAGTCGTCAACTAAGCATTCTGTACATCAAATATGCAAAATTATTGCAGGGAAACGAGTTTTTTTGTTTGGGGTTTTCATGTGTGGTCGTGGAGGTATTTAAAGTACTTATAACATTAAAAACAAGTATTAAAAAAAACTTGTGGTAAAGTTAGACCTTTGACCCCCAATATCTCCGTAACCAAAAGGTTCCCAGGTATGATGTAGAACAAAAAAAAAAGATTGCAATGATGAGGAGAACAAGTGCCTTTCGGCTTCGTTAAGGTTATTTTTACACCCATTAATGTGTTGGGATCATAATTGAATCAAAGTCAAAATCATAAAGTTTATTTCAATTAACAACAGGCACTTTTAAATGTTAGATAAGTACATTACAAGCAAATAGATTCTTATTGCAGAAACGGCAGTGTTGTCCTCGTTTTGGACTCAGTATAATAATAGGATTTAGTAAAACGTATCAAACTCAAAACTCAAACTCAAACTCAAATCATTTATTTCAATTAGACCATTACGGCACTTTTGAAAGTCGAAAATACAATAAAAGCAAAGCTACAGTCACAGTCACAAGGCATAATAACTTGAGAAAGTACTGTAGTTGCCCGTTCCCTAACGTAGATCTCTATGGAGAAGAACGGGCAAGAAACTCCATGGACACTCTTTTAAATCAAAATATTGTTACAAAATCTTGGTTACATCATTCATGTTGAGATTATACATATATGTGAGAACGATGTAGAAAGACGTGCACATTAAAGAGCGTCCAGAGTAAAATAATAAATCAAAAATTTAAAAAAAAAATAAAAGTAATTAAAATGAACGAACCGTGGCAGCCAAGAGATGACCAGTCCCAACTGAGAGCGCCCGTTCACGAACATGACGCATGTATCGGCGCCAAACAACTCGACCATATTTAAGGGAATTAAATGACCCGACACACCCGCCACCATCAGCGAGACATTTGAGTGAGCATGACATTCTCTCTTAGCCACCAAGGCATATTCAAGTCAATGAAAGATAACTAAATGTAAGTGGTGGCTGAACAGTACAAAGTACTCACACATGTGCTATGAGATTATATAATACTAAAAACTGGAATCTATACAATGCAAATAGGTATATTTTTACAATCTTCCGCAGCTTCCACAATACATTAACATGGGAATCAATTCTTCTTCTACTTCTTTCCGTGTCGATAGACTCAAATAATGCCCGACCAGTGCAATCAATTAGTTTGCAACTATGGTTGTGGAGCAGGACCAGCATGTAGCCAAGCATTTTTATCATCAATGTAATCCCCCAACCTATAGTATGCTTGCCTACATAGTGTGCGTTTTATACAAGATTTAAATTTCGTCTCATTCAGTTGAAGAATGTTGGGAGGTATTTTATTGTAACATTTCAAACAGTACCCCATGAAAGATGAATCTACTTTAGCAAGCCTGAAACCTGGCTGAACTAGTTGGTCCCTATTTCTAGTGTTATAGTGGTGTCTGTCACCTCTTTTACTGAATAAATGCAGATTTTTCCTAACGTACATGATGTTTTCATAGATGTATTGACAAGGTACTGTCATGATATTAATTTCCTTAAACAGTTCTCTTAGAGAATCGCGTCTACGTAATTCATATATGGCTCTGATGGCTCTTTTCTGCAGAATAAATATAGACTCGATGTCTGCAGCCCGTCCCCATAGTAAAATACCGTATGACATAATACTATGAAAATAACTAAAATAGACTAGCCTCGCGGTATCAATATCAGTAAATTGACGGATTTTTCTAACAGCATATGCAGCTGAACTCAGCCGTCCTGCAAGAGATGTTAAATGAGGACCCCATTGTAACCTTGAGTCGAGCGTGATTCCCAAGAAAACCGTTTTATCGACAAATTCTAGTTTCTCTTGATTCAATATTATGTCACAATCATTACTTTTGACATTTGGTAGAGCAAATCTAATGCACTTAGTTTTTTTCCCATTTAGTACTAAATTATTAGCGGTAAACCAATTATGGACCTGCAGTAGGGCGTTATTTACGTCGTCAAGATCAGTGGCACGTCTGTTTATCCTAAATATTAAAGAAGTATCGTCAGCAAACAACACCATATGCGGATGGTTGTTAAATAAACGGGGTAGGTCATTAATATATACTAAAAACAGGAAGGGACCCAATATCGAACCTTGTGGTACACCCATTTTTACATTTAAACCCATTGAATTGACACCATTTATTTGTACCTGCTGCTGTCTATCATTCAAATACGATTTTACTAAACTGAGCGCAAGTTTACCTAAACCGTAATGCTCAAGTTTCAAGATCAGGGTTTCGTGATTTACGCAATCAAATGCCTTCGAAAGGTCACAAAAGATTCCTATGGCATCTTGTGCCTCTTCCCATGCAGTAAATATGTGTTTTAATAAAGTGACACCGGCGTCAGTTGTACAACGTCCTTTGGTGAAACCATACTGTTGCTCGTGCAATATTTTATTGGTGTTAAAATGGTTAAGCATTTGATTGAGCATTATCTTTTCAAACACCTTGCTGAAAACCGGCAACACGGATACGGGCCTATAGTTATTGGTGTCTTTACTATCCCCAGATTTAAAAAGCGGTATTACCTTACTGAATTTCATTAGATCCGGGAAGACCCCTTGATCCACGCACAAATTAAATATTAAGGCTAAATACGGTGCTACAGTCTCAATAATTGAGGTACAAGCTTTGATAGACATACCCCATAGATCTTCCGTTAATTTGATCTTGATTTGCTTAAAAGCTTTTATGACTATTAAGGGGTTTATATGCTGAAATTCAAACTCATTTGGACAGGCTGAAACGTTCGCATTCAATAAATCAATAGAGAGCAAGGGAGAGGATTTTAAGGTTTCTGTAGTTTTAAGTGGGATACTGGTAAAGAAATTTACAAATTCTTGAGCAACTTCATTGTTGGAGCTCACAAGGCCACGTGATGTCTCTAGTGTGAAATCATTATTTAGTTTTTTATTTCTATTTGTTTCACTGTTGATAATTTTCCAAACCGTCTTTATTTTATTATCGGCTAATTTAATCTTGTTGCTAATGAATAAGGATTTGGCTACCTTGCAAGTGTTTTTAAAAATTTTCGAATAAGTAGCAACATATTTATTAAAAGATTCTGTGTTGATGTAAGGCTTAAGGCCGTACAGCTCAAACAATCGTTCCCTACTTTTCCTAATACCCGGTGTTGCCCAGTCACTAAAAATAAACTTTGGGCCAATAGTTTTAAATTTCTTTTTTAAAGTATTATTGAACTCGGTGTGCACTACCGAAAAGAATTCTTCATAAAATTCATTTACATTGTTTATAATATGGCCCGGTATACCTAGCTTGCTAATTAAATTATTATTAAACTTGTCCAAATTGCTGGGTGTTATTTGTCTAGATTGAATCTGAATTCTTTGTAATTGTATATTGGACGCGAAAGCAACGGTCTGACCGCTGTGATCAGAAGGAAGGTAATTTACGATGGATTTATCTAAGTACTCACAGCAACAAAAAACATTATCAATACATGTAGCAGTATTAGTAGTAATTCTAGTTGGTTCTGAAAACACATTAGACAAATTAAATGATCTAAAGAGACTTAAAAATCTACTGCTATTTACATTATTCTCTAAGATATTAACATTAAAGTCACCACAGATAATTATTGGTTTATTACCAGTTACAAGCTTTGCTAAAGCATCTTCCATTACTGACTCAAAGATAGAGTAGTTAAGGTAATTAGGGGGTCTGTAAACGCACACTATTACATGCTTATCTAGCTCAACACAAGATAATTCAATGCTATGTTCAACCGATAGATCGACTATATCATTACGAGACTTAGATTTAATACAATTTTTAACTAAGATTAATGAACCCCCACGCATCTTAGATTTCCGGTTATAGCAACTGCCCACGATGTAATTCTCATAATTTATTTGCATTAATTCATAATCTTTCATCCAATGTTCAGTAAAGCAGATAATATCATACTTGGTTTTTTCTAAAAATAGTTCTATTTCTAATTGTTTGGATGAAAATCCCTGAATATTTTGGTGAAACAATTTCAAGGAATTGTATCTATACGTCAGCAAGGTTTACATTGGAGTATCGCAACTCCTTGAGGTAAACAAAGACTAGATAAAGATGCCATCAACAGAGAAGACCTACACTCGAAATCGTTTTAATGTACAGATGCCAGCACATCGAGCTTCCCGAAACTGGCAAATTTTCCTAATCAATATTGAACCTAATGCTTTAGCAAAAGTTGAAAATCTATTAAAGAAATTTGACAGATTTTAGTAGCTTGATGTGCAATTATGCAGCTGGCGTCTGTACACCAAGAAAATGTTATAAATATAAATAAATATCGCTGGACATTAACACACAGCGCTATCTAGTGCCACACTAAGCAGCGAGGCTTGTGTCGTGGACACCAGATAGTTGATATACTACATAGATACTTTTTGTTTGTAAATACATACTTATCATACATATAACATCCAAGACTCGGAAACAAATGTCCATGCTCATCACACAAACATTTGCTCCAACCGGGATTCGAACGCGGGACCCTAAGAACGTAAGGCAGCCTCACTACCGCTGCGCCATTCGGGTCGTCAAATGTTCGCCGGTCGCCAATGTTGACTAGATGTCGCTAATTTCCTCATGAGAGTCAGTGGATAACCAAACTAAACTGGCTTAGGCAGATTAGAGCGGGCAGCACCGTATTGGGAAACTCCTCCTACATTACATACGCATTTACAAACTACAGACAGCCACAGCGAACTTTTTTCTGTTGAACTCCACTGCGCTGCGGCTGTAACGTGCTCTTAACTTTAAGGGACCAAAATCCAGGGTTAATCAAGCAAGACAGCCAGAAGATATGGCATACATCTTCACGTTAAACTTCAATAGCCCAGACTAACTAAACAAGCTCACACAACTTTCAAGCTCACTTTGTTTTGGCTCGCGTTCAAGCTAAATTATTCAGGCAGGGCTAGGCTAGACACAAATTAAGGAAATTGGCGGCTGTGGTGCATCGCCATTAAGCTGGCAACCTCTCCCTACCTGTGCACTTCGCTGCTAAACCCTTTGAGTGATGCAAACGCGATTAGTGAGGGGATGAGAGCATAAGAGGTAAGCGGAAGCGATGAAGCAGTTCTAAGTTTAAACAAAAACTTATTTTAGTTTGCTGACATGAGTAGAGAATGACCAAAGAAACGACGGATGGACTGTGTAAAGAATGAAATGGCAAGAAAGGAGGTGTCTGATGAGATGACGAGTAATAGAGAAGAATGGAAGAAGAAGACATGCTGCGCCGACCACAAATGAATTAGGATAAGGACAAGGATGATGATGATTTGATTTTGAAGACATCCCAAATTTAAACAAAAGATTTTCCATGTAAAGGCAAGAGAGTCGTGGGAACGGAATTTTCCAACAAGAAATGGCTCTCGTAGATGACACAACATGGTACATAACAAAGTAGTGGTCACTAAGAAGCAGACACACCAAGAAAAAAATTAGTTTTTTTTTTATTTGGACTACTATAGTAGTATACTGTTAGTATTCTTTAGAACTATTGCATTACCTATGCATGTTTTTTTTAATGGAACACAGATACACTCTAAAAGGGATTGAGTTAAAGTAACATATATATCTATGCTCTAAGGGAAAATATTCAACTTTCAATTTACCCTTTTCACATTTTGCTGGTATCCTGTCAATTTATTATATAAAAGTCTGTCTGACTTTTAACAAAGTCACTTACTCAATATTGGACTAATATATAATATAAACTGCATGACCTTGTCACTTTAATTCAAGTATTTACTCTACGTATAAACTTGATGCAGTGGGGCCACGAACCTACGATTTTAACTATGACTGGTAGTCCCACTAAGCAGTGGAACCACGAACCCATGATTTCAGGGATAGTGGGACCACGAGTAATAGTGGTACAATCCCAGTGGGACCACGAGTCGTCACCCGCAATATCCTCTAACAATAAATACATTGTGTAACGACTGCCTTTTTCTTTGCCATGTCCATTGACATTCGCCATGACGTGATCATTTTAAAACATACAGCCATTTTTTACTGCAATGGCGGACGAATTAAGTTTGCACATTGTTTTTTTTTTCTAATATTATCATTCTTGTGAGTCAACTTATCCGATGAACAGTACATACTTACGTCTTTTTTCCGTGAGGGTAGGCAGAAACTACAGAGCGCCACCCAAAAACAATATTTCATAACCTACTGTTAGAGTGACCAAATTATGAATCAATCCTTCTTCAACTCATAAAGCAACATAACATTAACTCTTTAATCCCTAAAGGTAGATGACACCATAAAATTTATTTAAAATAAATTGCCAAATTCGATTTTTTGTTACTTTGAAATTAATAAATAGTTGAGTCATTGAGTTTACTAAACAATGACGTCACAGTTTGCCATTGCCATACAAAATCTATGAGAGAATCGCGTTTTGACAGCTCTTAAAAAGTATCTCAATTGATTGGTGTGTCATCTACCTCATTCGGAGGCCCATGAGCGGCATAAAAACTCTGACACCAGGTCAGGCTCTAACCACACGATAAAGAAGAAGACATTTCGCCGGAAGTCTTATTGCCATCAACCGGGCCAAAACCATACTCTACGGAGTATGGTTTTGGCTGCTACTGAGAAATGTTTGATAGAAAAACTCAATAACACTTTACCCGACTTGGGAAACAAACCCAAGAAGACCTCCAGTCGAAAAAACTCTTAAATGAAACTTAAAGGTTGAAAGCACTTACTTCTCTCTCAACACCACCCAATTGTTGCTCAAGAAGTTGAACAGAGTAGTATACCCCGTGGCAGATCCGGTCAGCATACTGAATATTAAGAAAGCATCCGTCTCCGTGAAATTAGCATGGCCTTGCAGCAGCGTGATATTCAGGAGCCTGTTGATCTTTTCTTCAGCTTCCGGGCATCCTGCCAAGGTTTTCAGGAGGTATGTCCTCTCACTCTGCTTCCGAGATGGAGGGAAGTTGATGACCCTCTGCAGTCCGAACTCCCATTCCTTCATCGTACCCCATTTGAAGACTGGGCATATGCACTGGTTTGATAGGCTGTGGAATGAAAAGATCCGAGGTTTACTTATTTTGTTGTAGCATGAATGTAGAAAAACACGAAGCTCTTAACTATCTTCAAGAATTGTTTAGGTCATTTCGATTGCAACTTTAATACGAACACTACAAAATGTTATATTTTGGCCCTTTTCATTTGCACGTTGTATTTTTATGACGAGATTTTTTGGCAGCGGTAGAACCTCGACCGTCATAACTAGAAGTCGTATATGTGTAGTATATCTTAAACATATTCCTTTTAAGCAAAATCGTCTGAACTATCATGTCAAGCGTTCACAAAACACAGTCAGCAAACAATCAGATTACAATACAATGGAGGTAGACGCCATTTTGTGCCTCACTGAACACATAGGTCCCTGAGATGAAGATGTTAATATGTTTTGTGAAGCCCACTGTTTAATGTATAAACAGTACCTACATACTTATACAGTAAGAAATAAGTGACCAACAACAAAATAATCATTACACACAATAAATAAAACAGAAACTGTATAGCCATGGCCCACAACCGTCAAAATTGGAGATTTTTAAGAGACTTACACTTATCACTGGGTGGCCAAAAGTTGAAGAAGAGAGAGAAACACAACAAACATAAAATCACTCTGTTTGCCCCAAATATTTAGATTCACCAATAATAACTGAACGCGATCAGCACATTTGAACCGCGTTCAAAGGCTTTCAGTGTCAATTTTCCATAGGTTTGATTAGTGACATTCACCCGTAGGACTCACGATTTTCGCCTTTTATCTTTAAGTCCCATCCTTACTATCCTAATATTATAAATCCGAAAGTAAGTTTCTTTGTTTATTACCTTTTCACGCCTAAACCACTGAACCGATCATCATGAAATTTTATATATACGTTGTCAGGTGTACATAAACGGACATAGGGTACCTTTCATCCCGAAAATATGTACTGTTCCGGAGGAAATAAACAATAACGTTTTTAAGATAAATAGATGGCGTGTCTTTCGAATCAAGATTGAATTATATTATTACAAGTAGAGTACAATCCGAATTCATTGTCAAATTCTAAAGCTATTATAAATGGTGGGTTAACCGTTACTCAAACATAGACTTTGGGCCGTTACTTAAACCTCAATAACACTGAATGATCTGAGAATCAAACTCTGACTAAGCAGTGTCGATGTCGCTTGAAATTACCAATGACTCAATAAGGCAGTCAGATTTCATAGTAATGATTTGAATTGACTGCAAACAGTCATTATTTTGTCTTTCTCAACAAGAACTGTTCAATGAATATCTGGCTAGCCAGAGGCTTATAAAAAAGAATAAACAAAATCATACGCCTCGTGAAATTCAAAAAGAAATCTATTTCGGTTTTCGTCTCTCTTTTTCGTCACACATCCTAGCGGATGTGTGTCGAAAACGACCCACTTCAAATGTACTGCGGGTCACATGTTCAAAGTTAATCGAGTTTAATATTTGTTATCCACAAAAGTACAGTGGGAGAAAAGATTCATTTGATTTAACCTTTTTTTTTATTAATGATAAAAGGAGTTCGATGGGTGTTGCGGGGGAGTTTGTTGCGCCTCTTCTTCACCGCAACTCAAAGACTAGGAAGTTGTGAGGGGCTGCCGTTTTGGGGGCTGCCTTTTGGACTTCAAAAAGTAATGATTCTTGACTTCTCAGAATGACATTTAAACGTACACAAACCGCCAGACCCGGAACAACTACCTGTAAGTAGGCCATACAAATATAAAAGTTCCGTGCGGGGATCGAACCCGCGGCACGCAGCGCAGCAGCCACTGGTCCAACCAAGCCGTGCCGTATTGGTGAGTACTTAGTTTGAGAATTTCCATAACCCGACACAACAAAAGTTTTTTGGTTGCAGATCTGGACCTAGGCAGGCAGGGATCAGGGCAGAACCTAGGTATTTAATCAATCATCAGCACTGCTCTCAAAACGGATGACCTTGACTTGTTTCAGACATGTTTTGTTTATATTTTTTTTACTTTTTCTCAAATGTTTCTTCAAGATTTGAATAAAAAAAGTTTTTACATTTTGTAAACATGTAAACGAAAAACAATAGACACAACATGTATTATGTAGAAAACATGAGTTTTATTCCTTCATACAAAACTTAATTCTCCAAATCACATCAGGGAAAGAAATCTCCAGAGATTATGAAAATAAATCTGTGCGTATATTTTTTTAGCAACTCAATTAGACGCCACGTCTCCAGGCGCCTATTCTAACACCGCCCTCGCAAAAACTTCGCCAATTATTTTTTTCTAATATTTTTTGTTCATATTTTTAAAATGCCACGATTTGTTCTGCTTTCTGAATTCAAGATTATTGTTTTGCTCTGATTTTCTTCTGAAAAAAATCTGTTACATTTTTGAAGATAAAGTGTTGTTATTTTTAGGTGGATATCTCTAGCTCAGAACAATTTTTGGGGTCGGCTCTTAGTTTAACCTAAAGCAAATGAACACTAGTATAACTTTACATAGAAATAATGCTAATCTGACCTAGAGGTTAGATTGGTCTTGGACCATTACACGATACCAGGGGCCCAAGTCTGCTATTTTTATAAATTCGTCATTCCAACACGATCCCATTCTCATCCCATTGTCATTTTGCTAAAAGTTCGTAATCTGCCAAATTCATAATCAATTCATGGTCAATGGTCTCGTAATAGAATTGTGTTATAATGACATTGTCGTATTGCCATTATTATAAAACCCGCCAGAATTCATTTATATATTATATTATATAAAGCTGAATTACCACTGACTCACTGACTCATTGACATAATTGTTCTCCCAGATGGTGGATGAGGAGGTGGGTATTTTTTGACAGATTCGTTAACAAGTAACTCCCGCGAGTATGGGAAAAGTGCCAAACCTCCCCTTTTTGCTCCCCTTCCTCCCCCTCCCTATCGTATCTCGGAAACTAAGGGACCCGTATTTTTTGTTTTTTACGGGATCGTATAGAGGAGGCTCGGAAAAGTAAAAACCAGTTTTCAAAGTTGTCCCCCTTTCTCCCCTTCTCCCCCCCTTTAGGCGGATCTCGGAAGTTAAGAGATTTGGAACATTTTTTTTTTTCAGATTCGTAAGAAGGGGCAAAGAGTTGGTAAAAATCATTTTTAAAAACTCCACCCTCTCCCCCCCTTCACCCCTCCCCCATCGTATCTCGGAAACCAAGAGACTTGGAACATTTTTTTTTTCAGATTCGTATAGAGGAGGCTGGGAAAAGTAAAAACCACTTTTCAAAGTTGTCCCCCTTTCCCCCCTTTCCCCCCCCCCCCCTTTAGGCGGATCTCGGAAGTTAGGAGACTTGGAACGTTTTTTTTTCAGATTCGTAAGAAGGGGCAAAAAGTTGGTCAAAATCATTTTTTAAAACTCCTCCCTCCTCCCCTTCACCCCTCCCCCCATCGTATCTCGGATACTAGGACACGTAGCGGCATTTTGATTTCGTCTATACTTTATTATTGAGAAGCGTTAAAATTTTTATACCCTCCCTTCCCCAACCTCCCCTTTCCGGTGGTAGGTAGGTCCTGAGTGGAGCGAACCTGCGAGACAGTTACCTCCGAAGCGTAACGAAGGTTGAGTGGGTGAAGCTCCTCCTCCCCAACCTCCCCTAAAATTGAAAGGGCTGTAACTTCATAACGGTTAGCGATAGCCATCAGGTGTTTGAACAAATATTATAGAAGGCGTCAAAACCTGTCCGGTGGTAGGTAGGTCCTGAGCGGAGCGAGCCTGCGAGACCGAGTGGAGCGAAGGGGGGAGGTGGCGAGCGAAGCGAGCCGCCGACCTCCGTAGCGTAACGAAGGTTGAGTGGGTGAAGCGTAACTCAGCAAACTTTAGGGTAATGATTTTTATGGGAAAAGGGAGGAAGAGTTTTTTAAATAAGGTTTTATTAGGGGTCCGTAGGGGTTTTCATACTGTTTTAGGGGTAATTCTAACGGATTTTTCAATTCATTTTGGGGTGCCCATTGATTCTCAAAATTTTATAAGGTTATACTATATTATATATTATATATATAAGTTATACTATATAAAGCTGAATTACCACTGACTCACTGACAGAATTGTTCTCCCAGATGGTGGATGGGGAGGTGGGTATATTTTGACAGATTCGTAAACAACTAACTCTGAAACCTATGGGAAAAATCCCAAACCTCCCCTTTTCGCCCCCCTTCTCACCCCTCCCTATCGTATCTCGGAAACCAAAAGACTTGGAACATTTTTTTTTTCAGATTCGTATAGAGGAGGCTGGGTAAAGTAAAAACCGCTTTTCAAAGTTGTCCCCCTTGTCCCCCTTCTCCCCCCCTTTAGGCGGATCTCGGAAGTTAAGATACTTGGAACATTTTTTTTTTCAGATTCGTATAAAGGGGCAATGCATTAGTCGAAATCATTTTACAAAACTCCCCACTCTCCCCCCCTTCACCCCTCCCCCCATCGTATCTCGGAAACTAAGAGACCTGTATTTTGTGTTTTTTACGGATTCGTATAGAGGAGGCTAGGAAAAGTAAAAACCGGTTTTAAAAGTTGCTCCCTTTTCCCCCCTTCTCCCCCCCTTTAGGCAGATCTCGAAAGTTAAGAGACTTGGAACATTTTTTTTTTCAGATTCGTAAGAAGGGGCAAAGAGTTGGTCAAAATCATTTTTCAAAACTCCCCCCTCTCCTCGCCTTCACCCCTCCCCCCATCGTATCTCGGAAACTAAGACACCTAGCGGCATTTTGATTTTGACTATACTTTATTATTGAGGAGCGTTACAATTTTTATACCCTCCCCTCCCCAACCTCCCCTTTCCGGTCGTAGATAGGTCCTGAGTGGAGCGAACCTGCGAGACCGAGTGGAGCGAAGGGGGAGGTGGCGAGCGAAGCGAGCCGGCGACCTCCGTAGCGTAACGAAGGTTGAGTGGGTGAAGCTCCCCTCCCCAACCTCCCCTAAACTTGAAAGGGCTGTAACTTCATAACGGTTAGAGCTAGCCATCAGGTGTTTGAACAAATATTATAGTAGGTGTCGAAACCTGTCCGGTGGTAGGTAGGTCCTGAGTGGAGCGAAGGCGGGAGGTGGCGACCACCGCAGCGTAACGATGATTGAGTGGGTGAAGCGTAACTCAGCAAACTTTAGGGTAATGATTTTTATGGGAAAAGGTCTGAGTTTTTTAAATAAGGTTTTATTAGGGGTCCATAGGGGTTTTCATACTGTTTTAGGGGTAATTCTAACGGATTTTCCAATTCATTTAGGGGTGCCCATTGATTCTCAAAATTTTATAAGGGTAAGTAATACTTCTCAAAAACACCAAACACGCGAGCTGCGCGCAGCTCGCGCACCCAAGCAAACTAGTTATACTATATAAAGCTGAATTACCACTGACTCACTCACTGATTGACAGAATTGTTCTCCCAGATGGTGGATGGGGAGGTGGGTATATTTTGACAGATTCGTAAACAACTAACTCTAAAACCAATGGGAAAAATCCCAAACCTCCCCTTTTCGCCCCCCTTCTCACCCCTCCCTATCGTATCTCGGAAACTAAGGGACCCGTATTTTTTGTTTTTTACGGGATCGTATAGAGGAGGCTCGGAAAAGTAAAAACCAGTTTTCAAAGTTGTCCCCCTTTCCCCCCTTCTCCCCCCCTTTAGGCGGATCTCGGAAGTTAAGAGACTTGGAACATTTTTTTTTTCAGATTCGTAAGAAGGGGCAATGCATTAGTCGAAATCATTTTTCAAAACTCCCCACTCTCCCCCTCTTCAACCCTCCCCCATCGTATCTCGGAAACTAGGACACGTAGCGGAATTTTGATTTTTACTATACTTTATTATTGGGGGGCGTTGAAATTTTATACCCTCCCCTCCCCTCCCCTAAAAGTCCTGAGTGGAGCGAACCTGCGAGACCGAGTGGAGCGAAGGGGGGAGGTGGCGAGCGAAGTGAGCCGGCGACCTCCGTAGCGTAATGAAGGTTGAGTGGGTGAAGCTCCCCTCCCCAACCTCCCCTAAAATTGAAAGGTCTGTAACTTCATAACGGTTAAAGATAGCCATCAGCTGTTAGAACAAATATTATAGTAGGCGTCGAAAACTGTCCGGTGGTAGGTAGGTCCTGAGCGGAGCGAACCTGCGAGACCGAGTGGAGCGAAGGGGGGAGGTGGCGAGCGAAGCGAGCCGGCGACCTCCGTAGCGTAACGAAGGTTGAGTGGGTGAAGCTCCCCTCCCCAACCTCCCCTATAATTGAAAAGGGCTGTAACTTAATAACGGTTAGAGATAGCTATTAGGTGTTTGAACAAATATTATAGTAGGTGTCGAAACCTGTTCGGTGGTAGGTAGGTCCTGAGTGAAGCCAGGGGGGGAGGTGGCGAGCGAAGCGAGCCGGTGACCTCCGTAGCGTAACGATGATTGAATGGGTGAAGCGTAACTAAGCAAACTTTAGAGTTATTTTTTTATGGAAAAGGTATGAGTTTTTAAATAAGGTTTTATTAGGGGTCCGTAGGGGTTTTCATACTGTTTTAGGGGTAATTCTAACGGATTTTCCAATTCATTTAGGGGTGCCTATAGATTCTCAAAATTTGATGAGGGTGAGTAATACTTCTCAAAAACACCAAACACGCGAGCTGCGCGCAGCTCGCGCACCCAAGCAAACTAGTATTTATATATTATTTATTAGTGTTATCCCTTGATCTGTCCACGAAGTAGACACAATAGTTAAGCAAAGGTGTCTCGAACAAATTGATCCTTTGACAGATCATGATTTATAAGCAATCAGAAGTAGTAAGAAGTTCGTAAATAGCACCAGTCATCCATTTGGCATTATGTACGAGATTACCATTCTACGCCATTTCTTTCAATCCATCAACGAACTCGACCATTGGAAAGTCATA
Source organism: Xestia rhomboidea (assembly GCA_963853795.1). Lineage (NCBI taxonomy): Eukaryota > Metazoa > Arthropoda > Insecta > Lepidoptera > Noctuidae > Xestia > Xestia rhomboidea. The sequence continues at coordinate 18,818,983 of OY970759.1, forward strand.
AATGACGCCATCATATTAGTAGATTACCAAACTTGTCAAAATCAACAATTATGAAATCAATGATAGACCATTCTGACAATATTGTAATAGCAGACTTGAGGCCCAGGCTGTAGAGAAATGGTTACTACTCCTTAGTAAAATAGTTTGTCAGGCTTTCGGACTTCTAAACGCCCGTAACGACTGTCAGAGATCTATAATGGCCGCCGGAACCAACAGCAATTCCAGCATTCCATTTGACTACACAACTTTAAAATCTGCAGCTTAAGAGCACATGTACTACTTACGGGTTCCCCTCATCAGGATTCTTGGCCTGCATCCACTTGCTGAACTGATCCTGCGCGTCTCTGATGCAGGGCTTGTACCCAGCTTGGCAGAGGAAGGTCTTGGTCAAAGACCTCAGGTTCTTGCGCCAAGGTTCCTCGTCCTCCTTCTCGTCTTTAACTAACTCCTCGTAGAGAGGACTGAGGAGTACTCTGACGTAAGCCTGGAAATATTAAAGGGTTAACAAAAGTTAAGGGAGTGACTGTATTAATCGACGTGGAATCGGCTTGCGTCGCATTTATTTCGGCACTGAGACGCCGGGCATTGTTGGAGCCGAAACGAGACAAATTACGTCTTTTTCGCTTTTATAGCGACTCGATGTTCTTTCCGGACATGAATGTTGATGGATGAAGAGGAAGGCCAAAGAAAAGATAGATGGATTCTGTGAGGAACGATATGAAAGAGAAAAGATAAAATGATGCTGTCTGACAGGGGAGAATAGAAGAAGAAAACGTGTTGCGCCGACCCCAAATAAAATGGGACAAGGGCAGGAATATGATGATGATAAATTTCTTTCAGACGGGCTCAAGCCAATTTCGACTCGGCAAGACGTGTGGACAGAATAAAGAAAACACATTTACAGGCGAGACTTTTGACATCAGCTAAGCCTACCATGACGTCCAGCAGTATTGTTTTAATCTTATTCCAGAGTAGGAAAGAGATGGCGTTAGACGTCTTCTATAGCTCCGTCTCTTTCATACCTAATGCTTTAAGACGTCATGGTAACCCCCCTGTTTCAGGTGCTGGCTACCACTGAGAATTTTCTAGAATAACTTAAAAATCTAACTGATCCAGGGTTCAAACCAAATCAACTATGCACTTCCAGTCTTAGTAGAAAATATTTTCAATCCATTAATTGGTGGTCTAATCACTAAAATAATCATACCTGGAACTTCCCATGCAGGCACTGACAGATATGTCTGCCCAGATGGTCAATCATCGTGAACACAGGATCCCAAACGAGATGGTGCCTCTCATTCTTCAAGAACAGCGTCATATTGAAAGCGGTGACGAAAGACAGCTCCCCAGCATATGCCAGGTTCCATGCATCATGGAGCAGCTTCGCCCTGGTCAGTTCAGGTATCATCGTCCTCTTCTCGCTTTGTAGGAAGTTTGAAAGTTGGTTCCAGTTTTCTTGGTCGTAGTTCACGGGGAATGGCGCTAAAATATTTGAAATTAGAATTATTGGTGTTCTTTTGTCATTGTCATCCATTTGTTATTTATGGTACTAGCCAGTAGTTCTAGACAAGTGACAACCGCTTTCAAAACAGTTCATATTTCTCCAAAGTCTCTATATAGGATTTACGTAGACCTATCGATAACTTAAGAAAATCCAATACGTTTTTTACGTTTTCATCAACGTTATTGCGGATGAATTTCATTTTGGCTCTCAGGTGATATGACCTTCTTTAAAACTATTTATTCGACGAAATACAGCCTACAACGTTACAGCATTCGGTAAATGTATGTGTGCCAGTATTATTATAAGTAAGACATGATAATAAATTGTACTTATGCATTGTATCTAAACGATGTCTTAAATATTACTAATGTTTAGGTTGCGCATTTAAGAGGTTTACTTGGACGTCTTGCCATCCAACAAATAGCATTTGTTGGAACTGTAAACATTAATTCTTATTCACATGGGACACGGTACAGTTTGCTAAACAACTGTAATGGGTTAAGTTGAATAATCCTTGAGCATTAAAAAAGAGTCATAATGTAAAATTTAAAAGTTCTCTAATGTGTGATAAGTGTCATTTTTAATGTGTTTCACGACTTGAACACATCCTCCATCCATAAATACTCTTTTTGCTTTGTCTACATTCGTACAACTGGGCATACACGCACGCTGTCTGGGAGTATTAGGCACCTGACCTTTCTCAAGAACATCAAGACCAATCAGTAGGCTAATTCACGTAAATAAAGAAGTGCTGTTGCAGCGCAGTTGCAGTTAAGTTTCGATCAAAACAACGCTTTTCGTATTCTCTGCCGCTGTGAGACACGCTCGCGTCAAGTTCGCGTCACGCGAGCGCAAAAACGGCATTCTACTGATGCGCGTCTTTAGTGCGTGCTTCGGAACGCAACATGATCGGTATTCTACTAAGTAAGAAAAAGCACTAAAATCTGTACTGGGGTATTATTTTAATATTTTAATATCGTCATTGAAATGTAATCGATTATATTCGATTATTATTATTATTATTATTTATTTTACCTCAATCAACTTTGGATCATACAATTAAACAATGGTACAATTAAACAAAATTATAAAATCAGCAACAAAATTAAAATGAAAATCACAATTAAAATTAAGATAAAAATCACAATTAAAATTAAAATGAAAATCACAATTAAAATGAGAATCACAATTACAACTAAAATCACAATTAAAATCAAAATCACAATTAAAATTAAAATCATAATTATTATTATTATTTATTTATTTAGTGAGTAATATTATTTCTCTCAAATGGCCACACCTTAAGTCAGTTTGGTTGTCGTACAGTTGACGTGCAGTTTACGCGCAGTTCAAAGATTACAAGAATACCGTTTATTACTCGAACTTGAACTTGACTGCAACTGCACTACAACTTCATCGGCGCGTCATAAAATTACGTGAATTAGCCCTCAGGTCGGTATTTGTCCTTCTAGGGCGTTCAAATTCCATTTAATGAAGCAATTATTTATCCAGTAAATATCTAACCGGACATTACGAAACAAGCTTTCGCAATTCACAGTCCGTTCTGCTCAAAAGAACAATCAAAATACTGAAATCTCATAAATATAACAGGACCCGCCATCCGGAACATTATCGCCTACAATATTCAAAGCGCATTCAACCATCGCTATTGAGCCAGGAGGTGCAATTAAGTCGAGACCCTATCAAAAGTCAAGATTACAATACAAAGATATGCTAATATTAAGGCCATTTCTCTATTCCTCTCCGGACAAAGAAACTGAGCGAAATATATTAAAGTGATTTTGAGGAGTGGATTTTCTGTGTCATAATTAAATGGAAGATGTTTGCCATTGTATTTGGAAGATGCTTTAATATTTTATAGTGTTTTATGATGTTCGAAAAGTGACTAAAACAAGCGACCGTGATAATATTGTTACCAACAGTCAGGCCCGTTGGCCTTTTGGTTCACAAGAGTACCATTTGGATCTCTTAGGTACGCAACCCTAGGAACTGAAAAGGCTTATGTGTAATTACTAATTCTTGAACAGAATCAAGACCCTGACTTTACCCGACCATAATTTACAATAAATAATCTTATCATAAACTGTCAAAATGTACGAATTTTTTTATAATACCTAACTACCAGACTGAACCGGCCCAAAGTCTGACAACCAGTCTTATGAACCGGCCAAAGTCTGACATCCAGTCTTATGAACCGGCCAAAGTCTGACATCCAGTCTTATGAACCGGCCAAAGTCTGACATCCAGTCTTATGAACCGGCCAAAGTCTGACATCCAGTCTTATGAACCGGCCCAAAGTCTGACAACCAGTCTTATGAACCGGCCCAAAGTCTGACATCCAGTCTTATGAACCGGCCAAAGTCTGACAACCAGTCTTATGAACCGGCCCAATGTCTGACAACCAGTCTTATGAACCGTCCAAAGTCTGACATCCAGTCTTATGAACCGGCCCAAAGTCTGACATCCAGTCTTATGAACCGGCCCAAAGTCTGACAACCAGTCTTATGAACCGGCCCAATGTCTGACAACCAGTCTTATGAACCGGCCAAAGTCTGACATCCAGTCTTATGAACCGGCCCAAAGTCTGACATCCAGTCTTATGAACCGGCCCAAAGTCTGACAACCAGTCTTATGAACCGGCCTAATGTCTGACAACCAGTCTTATGAAACGGCCAAAGTCTGACATCCAGTCTTATGAACCGGCCCAAAGTCTGACAACCAGTCTTATCAAGGAGAATCGTATTACCCAGTAACTAACTGAATTGTGGAGATCAGTTTAGTCACTTCATGTAAAATACTGGTGTTCAGCTGCATCTGTTTAGACTGAAAGCCGACCCCAACGTACTTGGGAAGAGGCTATGCAGATGATGACTTACCAATCTCTTCAGGGTTGACAATCACGAACTTCTCCTTGTAAGGCACTACGTCGATCACCAATCTCGACTTCTGCTCCATCCAAAGTGGTGCGATGGGCGTGTGCGCCTTCAGGTTACATTCCCTGATCAGCACTATGGGTAACGTCCAGGACATCGTATCTGCCTCGGGAACATCGTGGGGTCTTTCACGGAGGTAAACTTTCTGCAAAAAATTTGATACTATGAGTCTTTGAAACGGTGCAGGGAAATGTCGTGAGACAGCCGGCATCCTTAAAATAGAAGCAGAAGTTCGAAGAGATCATGTGTGCGTTGGTCAAGTGGTCGCAAGCGCGACTGCTGAGCAAGAGGTTTGACTCCCGGGTTGGTCAAAGTGTTATTGGACTTATCCATCAGTAAAGTAGCAGCCAAGGAGTCTGAGTTTAAGCCCCAACCTGTTTGTCCCCAACCGGGCATAAACTCAGACTACGTGGCTGCTGGCATTAGATTCGTCCCTATTACACGGGACTTAAACATAACTGGCGAAATGTGGGTGTACCACGGCTGTTGTCGGTACTATTAGCGACACCTCTGCCTAACACGTAGGGGATTACAGGCCTGATGATATGTATGTGTATGTATGTATCTACGCTGATTATGTGAAGTCTGTTCTAAATTATACTTAGTACTAACACTTTATTTGTTTGTTTCTTATCCCTAAGTAGGTAATTGTTTAGCTTGAAACAGTACAAGTAACGCCATCTACCGGCCAGCGGTGGAACTACTAAAGCGAAATGGAAACGTGTCGTGCACTCACTTCAGAAGCATTTGTGCTAGATGTTTGCATTGTAGTTTCAACAGTGTCCTTATTTTCATGTACCTAACCATGTGGCTTAACCGGTGCGTATCAACTTACGTATAGTTAAAGTATTACGTGCGTAATAATTTAACTATACGTAAAAGTTAGTTGTATCATCTGTTTTACGGCCATTTTCAATAACTTACCAACAGGTAACGGAAGGTTGCTATCTCTAACTGTTTGACATTTAGCTTACGGACCGTTAAAAACAAAACATCTGAGAAAAGTTTTCTTTGTTTCTTCTATGAATCACAGTCCTCCGAGTGACAGCATGTGACGCGGATAGGATATTCCAAGATAACTTTGTTTATAGAAACACCGATAGCTACGAGATGTAGGCTTATCTAACAGTTATACGTAAGTAAGTTATAGAAAACGCCCGTTAAGGGTTCCGTACCTCAGTTTCAAAAATGGAACCCTTACAGGATCACTTTGTTGTCCGTCTGTCAAAACAATTTTTCTTAGAAACACGTGGAGGTTTCAAGCAGAAATTAATAGCAAATACTCAAGTCTGCTACCCCTTGGAGCAGTGAAAAAAATTGATTTGATTTTGTAAGAGTTGATTGAAAAACTTGGAAGTAAACGCGATCAAAATTCATATTTTGCGATTTTACATGGGATCCAAAACCTATATAGAGTATTTCTCGTTGACCTAGAATCATAAAATTTGGCAAGAAGCTGATGTCTAACAGCACATGTAAAGGAAAAAAAACCGTAAATATTGTGTAGTATAATAACAAAACACCTACAAGTTTTTACGGAACCCTCGGTGTGCGAGTCCAACTCGCTGTTGGCCGATGACTTGCAAACTCTGGGTAAAACAAAACAAAATCTCACCTGGGTAATAACAACAGCACTATTATCATAGTCCCTCAACACATTGACTAAAGGCAGCCTGTCCTTGTCTATCCAGCCCTTAGCCACGGTCTTGATGTCCATCCACGCAGGAATCCTGTTGTCTTCTTCCGCTGCTGTGTTCAGGGCGTTCCAGATGTCATCGCCAGAGAAAGTTTTGAATTTGCTGCGAGAAAAGTATTTAAAGATTAAGGAGGAAATCCATTGTTTCCAGCCTAGAGACGAGTGCACCAGTTTATACTGATGACGAATCGGGAATTCGGGAACATCAAAATTAAATAAAAATCTTTTTTTTTTTTAATTATGCTGACGAATCGGGCATAATTCAATCTTTTGTCGCTTGTATGGCACTGTCAGGGGGTGGTTACCCGTGGTCCCAGTGGGTCGACCCATTACCGGGTCCATGGGTAATTTTAATTACCCGTGGTCCCAGAGCATTAGGGATTGTTTCCTGGACTTCTGAAAATATAGATAGAAAATACAAAGCCGAAAATACACCAATCAGCATATCATATCCCACAGGGACCTCGGGTGTGATTGCATAATTTGACTACGGGTTTATTGGTTTTCTATTTTTTATTTATCTACAAACTACCAGGAGGGCAGAACCATAAAGGAGGTATTTTATATTTTTAATGGGAATCTCATAATCAATCCGTGTACATTTCGAGTATCACGCAGTGTGCAATGTAGAAAATACTTCTTCATGATTCTGGCGTCCTGGTAGTTTGTGAGACTTTACTATCCTTAAAAAAAACCAATAAACCCATTGTCAATTTATGCAATGACTTGTTACCCGTGGTCCCGGTGGGATATGATATCATGTTACTATGGGTTTGTATTTTCTATCGATATTTTCAGAAGTCCAGGAAACAATACCTAATGCCATGGGACCACGGGTAATTAAAATTACCCATGGACCCGGTAAAGGGTCGACCCACTGGGACGACGGGTAACCACCCCTGTCTGGAGTACGCAGTTGGTAAACAATTGTGAAAACTACGTAACATCACGTCGAAGGGTAAGGAGGTGTACCTTCTAGTCCACCCACATTCCGCCAGTTATGTTTAAGTCCCATGTAATAGGAGGCGAGCCTATTGCCATCAACTGGCCACAAATCCAGCCTCCGTGGCTACTACTTAGGAATTCGTGATGGAAGAACCCATAAACACTTTGCCCGACCTGGGAATCGAACCCAGGACCTCATGCTCCACAGTTGCGCTTGCGACCACAAAACCAACGAGGCAGTCGAAAATCTGTGAAAATTTATTGAAAAAACAAGATGGCTGCTTTAGTTCTGGCCTTGACTCTGCCAATGGAACCATGCAGGACTACAGCGGTAAAGGTAGATGCAGATGACGATTAACAATTACTGATCATGGTCATCATGAACCTGGTAGTTCACTGCTAGTCAGAGTCCTCTCCAAAGGCAAACAATTTAATTTGATCCTCGGCTATTCTCATCCAGCTGCTGCCCGACACCATCTGCCACCTGTAGCCTTAGGACGTCCAAACTTTCGTTGATCCTCAATTGTATTCGCGGTCGCCCAATAGCATATCTCCAACGGTCATCGTTTCAAAGTGCGCTCCAGCCTGCTATTTCCAAAAATGATGTGATTCAGTTCGAGTCATCATCTACCGGATGCAGCGGAATACCAGTATTTTACATGGAGCGACTGCCTATCTGACCTATGTGATGCAGTTCGAGAACGTTATGCAAAATTTTCTTTCTTAATTTACCGTGACTCCAAGAAAATCCTGAGCCCCTTCTTGAAAGTCTCCTCTCCCAATGAAAAGTTGAACATGCGGAACAGCAGTTCGATCTTGGTGCACGCTGTCTCCTGCTTCATGCCGGTGATGCGAGAGTGAGGGTAGCGCTTGCTGAACTCGTAGTACAGGGAGTATAAGACCGTGAGGGGCCACTTGCCTTCCATTTCGGAGCCATTGTTGATCTGTTTGAAAAAAAAACCAAGCTTGAAAAGTTTTCGTTTGAGCCTCACCCTATGGTGGGTGAATTCTGAAATTCGAATGGAGAGTACGAAGGCTTCTGATATCTATACTATAATATTATAAACAGGAAAGATTTGTATTTTTGTATGTTACGAATAAACTTAAAAACTACTGGACCGATTTGAAAAATTCTTTCAGCAATGTATAGCTACATTATCAGCGAGTAACATAGGCTAATATATATTTTTCAATACACTTCCTCGAAAACTGGTTCACATCGCACTACGATTAGGTTCACAATGCAATATATTTCACACACGTGCGATTTTTCATTTTCCAACACGTGTGCGGGAATGAAAATTGCCACAGATAACCTATAATTATGCTTAGTCCAAATTGGTTCAATACCTCTATTCACAACCATCTCGCGCCAGTTTCATTTTAGCACTTGCCGGTGCCAAGTGCCTAAATCTCTCTATTCGGATATGCGTCTTTAAGGCGTTAATATTTTTTGAATATTTAAATAATGTTTATAAATAGAATATGATCAAAAAACATGATTATTACAATAAAGAAAACGTTTATGAACAAATCGTCGGCTTACAAGCAAGAACTCACTAACTACAAAAAATCATTAAGTACAGATAATAATACAGCTAAACTCGTCTCGATTAGATCTTTCTAAAGCAAAAACGCATTTAATTCTAGCTTTTCAAATTTGGACGTTATGACCTAGGTATAAAGTCAATAATTACCATTTTGAATTACTTGATTCTTCGGAACTCGGTAAAGTACAGTAATAGTTTGTAACAAATACAAAAAACACGAAATGGCACATTTTAATATAAAATAAAAGTCATTTATGTGAATTAACACTTTTTTAAGATGCGCATTATGCACATCAGTTTAGAACAGCATTTGGTTAAAGTTCATTAAGTGCAATTAGTGACTTCTTTAAATCTATGATTTATGACAAAAAATCATTACTTAAATCATTTTAAAGACTTTTATTACAACAAGGGACGGTTATTATTTACAGTTTTAGTTTGGTTAAAATACTTATTGTTTCTTAGCGATTCTTTGTATTTTGAGGTAAATGCAATCTATTCATTTGTATACAAAATAACTGCAGTTAGTTACTTTTGATAGACTCCGGTGAACACTCTTTTTTACTTTTAATGAATTTATGTTTGCGTAAGAGGGCGCGCAATTGACACACGCGTCGAAACACTGCTGCGGGTAGAAGGGGGCAGCGGCAAGCGGCCGAAAGGCGCGCAGGCAAAAAATTATAACCTTTTTTTTTTATAGGATGGCAAATCATCAAATCTCCTCCCGCTCTGGGCGGAGCAGGAGGGAGTGTCAGACTTTTACTGACTAAAACCCATCCATGTTCCTTCCTCGCCCTTTGTGTTCCGGGGCCACGGTATCTCTTTCGAATAGTCGCAACCCCGGCAGGCTTCGGCCCTTGCGGGCCCCTTCCCTATTGCTGACTCTCTTTGAGGCGCGCGTGGAACACGAACGCGCCCTCGACACGGCCTGTCGTCATGAGATCTACGGACGGCGAGCTAGCCCATAGCTCCCCGTCCACAGGCCCGCGCCTACGGTGGCCGGAAGCCACCACGTGGCCCCCGACGCCCGGGGCGTCTCCCGCGGCGGCCGGGACGTGAGGATCTCTCCCTCTCACGTTCCGCCACCTCCTTCGCTAGCATGACTGCTTCGCAGAAGGAGGTGACGACGTCCCATTCCATCTCGTTCCGGACCATGGCACGAACCAGGGCTGGAAGCGAGAGGTCGCCGCCGCCGATCGCCACCTCGAGGACACGGCGGTGCTCCACCCAAGCGGGGCACACCTCCACAGTGTGCTCCACCGTGTCCTCCGGTCGATTCTCGCAATGGAAACACCCGGGCGTCTCCTCCCGCCTGATTCGGTGCAGGAACTTACCGAAACAACCGTGTCCGGTAAGAACCTGCGTCAGGCGGTTGGTGAGGACGCCGTGGCGTCTCTCCAGCCACTACTCAAAGAGGGGACTTACCGCCACTATTGTGGCGTGCCCTAAAATTTAATTATACCCCCTGAGCTGCATCACTGGTACCAGAACCTACCAGATAGGGAAGGTCGAGATATGTTACCAGAAGAAGCATATTCGGAACAAGAATATGATTGAGTAGTAGAAATATGTTTACTACTTATTTCATTTATTTAGTTACCATGTTAACTTTTATTTTTACTGATTTAGGTGCCATTGTGAAATTTTGCAATTTTAGATTGTTTTATTTTTTAAGAAATTTGTTATGAGGATAAAGAAGACTTGTTATGTTAACTTTTAAGACTGATCAATACCAGTTAGTTCCTTTGAGAAACTAGTCTAGTGTTAGTACTTAGCCTAATTTTAGAAATGTTTAATTCACTCTTAGTGTAGAGTTTCAATGACAAGAAGTCATTAACTTGGTTTTTAAGCTTTAAAAAAATTATCCGTCAACATTTTTTACTTCTTTTGTTTGATTTTATTAGTAAATATATTTAACTCTATAACGCTGTTTTTTGTTTTTATAAACATATATTATTTATAATTTTATAGGACATCTAATGAAATCAAAAGTAATTAAATGATTTCTCAATGTTTAGTTTTGGTCACTTAATGAGTTCTTGCGGTAAGCCGACGAAATTAACATTTATTTCTGTTCTAAACTCAAAAACATTTGAATTTTCTATTTTTCATATTAGGCTGTTTAGCGGCTCTAAACCTTTGCTTCCCCTTCAACCTGGCGAAAGGAAAGAGCGGAAAAAAAATTAAATCATAGTTTCTTAGTAATTCATGACAAAAATATTTTTGGTTCTTTTATTTTATTTCTTCAAAAGTGTATTGAAAAACTCAATCAAAGAGTATTTAATAACCCCAGCACGCCGTTTCATACAACATTGCTGGAGCGTTGTAATGTTCCAAATTCAAAAAATGCTCCTGCAATAGATTTTCTTTGTCTTTGTCCGTAAATTCAATTCTTCGTGTGTTCTTTTTTCGAAAATAATGACAATATTTCCATGCATCTTTGAGAAAATAGATCATTTCAACTTGTACGTTTTTAATAAATAAAACTTTCACTCAAATATAACTTTTGTTTTCTCTGTAATATAGAAAACTTTGAATTCCCCATTTAGGCTAAAACGCTTTCCGCGAAAAGCAGAAAAAATATAAACCTCATTCTTTTAGTCTATGGCCGATCGCCATTGTTAGATGCGTGCGCATAGGAAAACTAATTATTTTTTCCCGCCATTGCAAAACATTTTTCACAACTCGTTTTCACTGTTGAGAATGATTTTTCACCACTCCCGCACGAAAGAAGTGTCTTTCCTCTACGAAAACAGTGAGGAAAGTTGGTTTTTCCTCACTGTTTGAACAGTGAGGAAAGTAATGAACCCGTTCAGAAACTAACCTTGCCAGATTTTTTATGTTAAGTTTTAAAGATATTTAAAAAAATAAACAATTTTTTGATTTGCTTTGTGACTATTTAATTTATTTACCTATGATGACTGAATACTTTTTTGCTGGGAGTGGTGAAAAGTTTTTTATGCAACATGTGAGCAAGTTCATTTGCTATTCGTTTTGTTGAGTCTTTCGCTTACTCAGGATTGAAATTTATAATCACTCGCTGCGCTCGTGCTTCTATTTTTCAATCCTTCGCTCGCTCAATACTCTAAAACTCAAAATCAAAACTCATAGGAAAAACAAACTTTCCTCACATGTTGGATAAATAACTATTTTAGTATTATTTTCTTCACAAGTGTGTTGAAAAACATCGTATGATACACGTGTGTATAATTGATGATTACCGTCCTCGGCTCTCATAAGAGCCTCGCCTGACGGCTCGGGTGTCAATGGCGCCTCAGCGGTAATCACAAACATTACACACTTGTACCATAATGTACTATTATCCGCGTACTCCCATGAGAACGGGAGCTACGCTAGTATTTTAAATCCTACTAATTTGTCCCAGAGTATTTAGGACAAAACACAGACGGAATCAGACAGTTCTTTAATAAAACGATGAAACTGGTTTACATTGTATTGATAACTACTACGGACATTACACACTCGTTCACTTTATGGCGGAAAAGTCGCTAAAGATTAATTTTATTTTGAAATATACGGGGTGTAAACCACCTCATCACGAAGCCGTCAACCAAGCATTCTGTACATCAAACTAAGTAACGTTACGCAAAAATGATTGCTGGGAAACGACTTTTTTTTTGGGTGAAAAATCATGTTTTGTGGTAGTAGGTACTCAATGTAACGCACTCAAAGCATTGTGCTGATGGATGGTTTGAATATTACGGGGGTCGTGGAGGTGTTTAAAGTAAAAATCTTGCATTAAAAACTTGTATTTAAAAAAAAAAAGTTGTCAAAAAGTTGGAACTCTGACCCCTATCTATATATATATCCGTAACTAGAACGTTCCCAGGTATGGTGTAGAACAAAAAAATGATTGCAATGATGAGGAGAATAAGTGCTATTCGGCTTCGTTAAGAGATGTTTTACTCCCTTTATAGTTACCTTGAAAGCTGTAGCAGCAGCGATGTATCCAACAAGCGCCTTATTAAGATGAGCATCGGTCCACCAAGCCGGAGTGGTCAGTGCCCCTAGCCACTGGTACGACAACTCCTGAGCGAGCTGGATGTAACCGCGGCTACTGAGGTCACTCTCTCTGAAAACAAGCGGAATTGAAACATCTTGTTGCAATCCTTTCCCCTTCTTCATATAACAGAGCCACAAGGGAAAAGTGCATGACGATACTGATGATGTATCAGTTTAAATTGGTAGCTTAGTGTTGAACAATTGAGGTGAAGGTTTGCCACGCGCGATGGCATTGAATTAAATGGCAGTTTACGATAAAAATACATGCATTGTGTGGCGCACTTTACACATAAGGTTTCGATAAAGTAAAGTACTTGTTAATGGTTTGAATAGCAGTGTAGGAAAACTCCTAAAGATTCCAATATATTTCTATAAACTTTCCATTGACTGAGCCATCCTAAAGGTATTTCAGAAGTATGATGAAGGAACAGGGTTTATAGTTCCTCATTGTCCTATGAAAAAGGAAGATTCTTTGCCGCGGGGGTTGTGATGCCGTGATTGTTGATGCCGCACTGAGACCGCGTGTTGGTTATGGCCCACGCCATCCCTTATAGAGTAGGCGTCCCAGCAGTGGAAACGTTATAAACTGATTATGGTGTAGAAACCATCATAACACCAAAATGCCGACTTACCTGAAAACGATAAGACCCCAGTTATCAGCCGGCTTGACTCCTTGGTAATTGGGCAGTGCCACAATGTCCAGCTTCTTCAAAGGTAAGGGCACTCTCCAGAACTCGGCCAACTCCCTGAACACTCGCACCACCTTCTCATTGATACCTGCTAGTGCTTCCAGGTATTCTGGGCGGCCCCATACGCGAATTTCTACCAAGAAAATAGAAAACAGAATGCCACTGTGAAAACTTTTTCGATGAAAAAAGGGCGTTTCAGGGTGTATCCAGGAAAAAGTGTAGAAGATCAACTTTATGGGATGTCCAAAGGACGTTATCTATCTAAAACTATCCGACATTCTATGAAAATATCTGGCAAATAAGTGATAAGTTATCAAGAATGGTGGTGAGCAGTATCTTCAAAATACTAAATAATCCATTTGCGCAGAAGTCTTTGGCCCTCAGCGAGAATGTTGCATATTCTGCATAAGATTTATGTCACCAGCCTTTTATATCCAAAAGTAACCGTTTTCACACCAATACTTTTCAAAAGAAACAACGTAATAGCCATGGTATACTCACCAATATCATTGCCATCATCATCCTTCACTTGCGTGGAGTTGTCCAACTGCTTCAAGTTTGCTATGACCAGGCCGAGTGTGAATGTGGACATCGGCGGAGTCCTCTCGAAGTGATCGCATACCGCGTCTGGCTCATCAGGACTGTTGGTAAAAATACTTTTTCACTTATGTCCTTCACAAAAACTTAAAGATATTTCATTTATTATGGAGACCTAATTAATAAAAGCCCAATTCAAATATTTTATTGCTCCTCATGTGGCAAGTAGATGGCACCTGACATGAACCCTGTAAGGGCACAGAAATCTACAATGTATTGTGAATTTTTGTTAAGCAGAAACAACAAAGCTGGGGAAAAGAATATCAAGGTCATGTACCAAAAACTAAAAGTCAAGATTTGCAAGTCCTGAAATCACAATCATCATCATTCTCTTGCTCTTATCCCAAGAGAATGTTGATGATATAGTCCGGTTAAGCAGACGACCACCTAAACAGCGAGATGCCGTTCACAAAAAAAAAATGATGTTGATTGAAATCAGAAAATACTTAGAAAATCTGCTGTAAAGGAATAGCAAAATTCGCAAAGATTTTCATTCACTTTTCAATTCATTGCCGTCTAGGTAGACCTTGATAGAGGTGATGTCGATCAAATCGAGTCTGCAAGGTAAATATTATTATCACATATAAAAAAGAAAATGGAAGACAAAAGGAAAGACATTGATACAGCTGTTCGACAGATATACGTAAACAAAAACAACTTACATGTTCTCAGTCCTAGCAACAGGCACATTACTGAGCGCGATCATGTCCCGCGGTCGAACCACGCTGAGCTCAAACGGAGTCTTGTAACCCGGCTCGTCGAAGCAGGGGAACATTCGACGAGCGTTATTGGGACGAAGCTGGGTAGCTGCTACGATCCTGAATAAATCATGCAGAAGATGTTAAATATCTGTAGATTAAAGATGTCAAGGACTTCTTCTTCTTCGTGACGCTGGCACGACAGCATTTTCAAGTGCTGTAGGCCTAAAGCTTCAACGGATTTGGTTCTTATCACTAATCTACAAGCACGATGTACAAGTCTCATAACTTTATCTACAACTTCCAACGTACTTGCTACTAGTAATTTTGTTTTACTCGTCCAATTTGCTAACTTATTTCAATACAAGATCATTTTTAACTTTAGCTACAACATAAACGCATTGTAACCAATTGAAGGCTTTCCTTTCATATCCCACCTTTCGACCTCCTGTTCGGTCATATAGCTTGTTTTGAAGAACGCCTCAGTGTTGGTCGTCTCCAGAATTCCCTTGAAGCTGAATTTCAAGACTCCGGTGGATCCCGAGGTGACTGTCCTCTCCAGGGACAGTGTGACTATCGGCTTCTTGGGGTCCGTCCATAGTCTATTGATCGTGATTCTTCTGAACTCCTTACTAAAAATGGACATAATTACGATTTAATTTACCTTATGTGACTAGAAGGTTATAGGTATATTTTTTATTGAAGAACAACTTAACCTAATTAGTAAAAGGTATTTGGAAATGATTAGAAAATACCCCCTGATGACCATTAATTAGTAAAAACGTTATACCGTGGTGCGACCAAAAAATACTCTAAATTAAATCATCGATCACTCACGTGTCTCCAGGAAAATGAGCCCTAACTTCAGACTCCAAGATCTCAATTTCATGTGCGGAGTGCACAGAGATCTCGTTGCTGTCTTCCAGCCAGGTAATATTGATGGCCACATGGCCCTTGAAGAGTCCGTCTTCGAGATAAGGTTCCAGGTCCAGGCGGTAAGCAGTCGGTATTACTGTTTTCTCCAAACGGGTCTCCATGGATAGACCGTGGGCATTGTTTAGGTCTATGCTTCGGGCTTTGATGATGTGGATTGGTTGGAGGTTCTGTGGGATGAAGTTTCATTGATTTTAATGTTACCTACTGGGCTCGACCAATACAGAGTGTATCAGAAAGGTGTAGTTATGTTTAAGAATGTGATTAAGAATATACATTCGATCCAAATGTATGAGAGAGCTGATTTTTTTTCTCGATTACGTTGTTGGTCCCATAGAGAAAAAATATCAGTTTGATGGTCTGTACAATAACCATAAATATAAACAAACTTCTCTGAAAAAAAAAACGCGAAATGTAGAAGATTTTTCATATCAACTATTATGTTGTTCCAAAAAGTTAGTAGAACAGCGATGACGAACTCCTTATAGCAATAAATAATGATTACGAGGATGATAACGAAAAATGGTAACAATGAAAAAACATTCAAATTTTTCCATTGCAGTTCTCCTTCAAACTTGCTTATGACGCTTAGTGATCCCAAATTTTAGACAATATTTCTCCGTTAAATCCCGGCAAGGAAATGCCTCGTCAATGTACAAATACCTACAATCAAATTCAAAAACAGTCTTGAGATGATTTGCAACACTCAATCGGAACAAACAATGGTTGGTTGGTATTTCCAATCCATGACGTCATGATTTCATAATAAAATAATGTGTTAACTATCGCACATTAAAACAAATGTTATTTGCTTAAAACGTAGTATTATACAATAAGGTAAACAAAACATTTCAAGGATAAAAGGATTATTAGAGGTAAACTCATTTGACTTAGCAGTCGGCTAGCGTTGTGCAGGTACGGTCGACCAAGCTATTTGGTTTACACTTTACAATGTAATTTGCTTGTTTAAATGTAAATCAAATCCAAGCTGGTCGACCGTACCTAAAATAACTTATTTCTTCGCACGCAACAACGCATATTTGCTGCTTAATGTAGTGAAGTATGACTTGAATGATATTTATTTATTTATTAAAAGGAGAACCAACAGCTAAAATAAATGACTAACAATTGTATAAGCGACACAGAGCCAATTACAGGTTCTCACGAGTAGACACTGAGAAGGTAGTAGAAACCTTAGGATCACAAAATAGCAAGCACGAAAATAATAACAAAAAAAAGGAATAAAAAATAAGCACTAAACACACTCAGACACTAGGTTAGGCATTGTTGACATTGGAAAAAAAACTTTAGCACTAAGCGCTTTTAAAAAAGTTTGCATTCAGCCGAGTGCGTACAGAATAGGCTTTGACGGAAAATGGGTCAAAAGAGAACTCTTTACAAAGAATATTAAAGTCCTTACTCGCTCGCACTAAGTATGAGTTTTGCCTATAGTTGGATGAGGAAAAAGGAATGGAGATAGGTGGATTAAATCTGACTGATCTCTGGGGGACATTGAAATGTAATTTATGCAGGAGATCAGGACAGTCAATCTTGTATATAAGTATATGCATACGTATACGGTATCGATACAACAGGATTCGATAGTTCTGTATTGTGGATCGATACTAACGAATACGGTTATAATGCTACTAACACACAAGTACGGGTATTTGAATATAGGCTTGCGTTTGCCCGCAACTCGCCTGATGTGAAACGCTGACGCGCTAGGGTGAAGCGCGCTTGTCTAGAAGAAACCGATACACTCGAACTTTAAAGAGATCTAGATTATAATGATCGTATCGTGCTACATTATCCTAAAAAACACGACATACACAATCAGTTACAAAAGAATTGCTGGTATTTTACATCAACTCCTAGAGGTATTAATAAGTACGATTCGATATTTATAGTATCGAATCGAAGTCATTCGATACGATCCTAGAATCTTATCGTATAGTTGCGATTCATATCGACCCATAGTATCGACAAAAATGCCAGTGCATCAAGGTAATGTAAACAAAATGCGATTAAACATGTTTGGAAGTTAAACACTAAAAACGGTCTGTGATTCCCCATTTTTATTAAAGTCTGGATATCCGCCAATAGGTATTCCTGATTGATGGTGTATTTAGAATCTGGAAATGACTCTTCAATTTCTTCGCAGAGGATGTTTAGCTTTTCTATACGTTTTTCTTACATTGGTTTGTTATTGTTTCATGGAATTGCACGAATATCTACGAAATTGTTAGGAATGTACTGAAGTGGTGTTGAAATGATTGATGGATTCTTTAGTTCATGTAAACATTATTATATGCGCCTCGTTGGTCGAATTGGTTGGCAAGGGCGACTACTGACATTCAGGTCTTGGGTATAAGGGTGCGACTGCCTATATGACCTCCACAATCCATTTAGTACTGGGTAATACGAAACGGTAAGACTGGGTTGCTAGACTTTCGGGCACTAACTACCTTTAACGACTTTCAAAGATCTACAAATGACAGCTGGAATCATCGGCTTAACGTGGTTTACGAGGCACGAAGGAAACTCGTTATGTGATGGGTAGTCACTCATCCATGGACCAACGTAGGCAAGCGAGGCTACACCTGAGCCACGAGCTCTTCTTGTTATGATATGATGAATAGAAAAAATACGAGAAATATGGGTATCTAACAGTTGAACACCTCTGCCAGGTCCAACGTGAACCACAGGCATGGTGTTATGTTTGCGTAGCCAGCTCATCGCTTCACGTTTAGCGGCTAGTTATGCAATTATTTGCTGCAGCGCTAACTGCCGCTAATCAGACTAAATTAATGAGCGATGGTCAATGTTTACCCACTCTCCTCTGCGATGACGTCATTATGTGTTGAATAAGAATAAGAAATTTTATTAGCTCAAACATGTGTATATGTTACCGGAAATGTATAAAATCTAGGAATTGTACACAATTCCTAGGAAATGTATACAATTCCGAGCCTACTCAGGAAATGTGTAAAATAATGTTTCAAAGATTCTTTAATACACACATTTCCTGGGAAATTCCTAGGAATTGTATGTAATTCCGAAATGATACTAGTAAATGTATAAAAACGAATGCTCTCTGTGAATAAAATATATAAAACACGTTTGAGAACTGAAATCAGAATTTTTGTTAAGATGGTTTGCACTATAACTGTTTCGAAAGTTGAATTTGGGTTGTTTTTTGTTTGTTTGAGGTTGATTGATAGGTTTTCTGAATGGTTTAAAAAAAAATTAAAGCTAAACATTTTAAAGTGTGAACCATTATTTTTAAAGTGCGTTTATATATTCCCCTTTAGGAACATCAAGAATGTAACACATCACGATCGCTCTGTAGGAAATGTATAGATATCCTAGGAAAAATGCATATTATAAAATAAATCATACATTTCATAACTATTTTAGGAATTGTATACATTTCCTAGGAATTGTATACAAGACGGATTTCATAAATTTCCGGTGACATATACATACAGAATTAAAATAATACAAGCATGCAAGATCTTAAATAAGAGTGCTTCACGACATGTCTGCCATTTCTCATGGCGTGCAAATATTTTCGGTATTTGCGGTACAATGTATGCCTTCTATTGTGGACATATTACATAGTTTTTGGCGACTAGTAGACGCGCTGTTAGGATGTGATGGATTGATTTATTTAAACTTGAACAGAATACACGACATACGACACCATGTTCGACCACGATAAAATACCAATGACACTTTGGGCACCTCGGGAATCAATCCCAGGACCACTCTACAATTAATTACGTATCATCATCATCATCTGCCGAGCCTTTTCCCAACTATGTTGGGATTGGCTCTTTCAGTCTAACCGGATGCAAAAAAGCCAGATGCAGCTGAGTACCAGTATTTTACATGGAGCGACTGCCTATCTGACCTCCACAACCCAGTTAGTACTGGGTAATACGATACGCCTTGGTAAGACTTAATTAATGACGTATCACACAAATAAATAATGGTGAGCGGACCTTAGTGAGTTACTAGGTTTATAAAGCCACATTGACATTTTCTTGCGACACACAGGCTAAGATTATCATAACGGGATTTTGAAGCAGAACAATAAAACGGTGACACTTTTGAAAAGGGTGTGGTGGAGTGATTTGTGAAAAGCGGCAACCTGTAAAAGCGCAAATAACCTCAGTATTATCTCTGAGCTAATAAACAGACTATTACCTCATATTTATGATACCTTAGCTGTTCTTGGAACAATTTAGACGGCCTCTAGCCTAGCCTGTCACAATATACTTAATCCTTGGTCAATATTTGGCTCTAAATTTGGCCAAAGACTCATGTGAATGGCCTACACAGTGACGGCATAAGCAGTCATACATTTGGGTGATATTTTGAAGAATGGAGAACATTGGAAATGAGGATTCTGGTTATTTTTAAAGACCACTGGCTACTCGCACCGACTTCAATGTGCAAAGCGCTTTTGCAAAGACAGGGTGTAAATGGATCCTCAACCAAGCATTCTGTACATCAAATTAAGTAACTCTACGAAGAAATTTTGGGAAAAGACTTTTATTTGTGTGACAAATCACGTAATATTGTTCTGATAGATGCATTGAATAATACGGTGGTCTAGGAGGTATTTAAAGTAAAGTTATAACATTAAAAGCTTGTTTTAAAAAAAACTTTGTGAAAAAGTTGGCACTATAATAACTGGAAGGTTCCCAGGTATGTTCCAGAACAAAAAAATGGTCGCAATGACGCGGAGAACAAGTGCCTTTTTTACACACATTATGTGGTGTTCCTACGACAGCAAACCGTTTTGCCATTTTAAAGTTATGTAAGTTATAGATCGTCTAGCCATGCCTAAAGGCAAATGAGGATTCCAAATGAGAAACCCAGCTCACTGCGGACTAAGACTAAATGTTTTTGAACACCCTTTGTGATTGGCTTATAATTAGAATCATTTGAAATAAGGCAAAAAACGTGATGTAAAAATTTTCCTAAATAATAAAATGTACGTTGGTCGAAGTAACAAAAAAACCTATTGTTCGTTTTCTGCACTGACGCGTAACACTATTATAACACATATACAAACTTGTGTTTGTGTGATGAGCATGGACATTTGTTTCCTAGTCATGGATGTTTATATGTATGATAAGTATGTATTTGGGTATTTCTTTAAGGTTTGATTAGGTAACATTACGGAATTATGAAGTACATAGGTGCAGGTGGAATGCAATTTGGTCAAGATCTGATGAAGAACTTCGGAGATAGGCAACGGAACTCCTCAATAAATGATGGCAAATGGACTGGGATTGCTGAAATCTGTCTGTCTATTGTTTACACCAGTTCATAACATAACATCGCGCCAGTACGCTGTGAAGGGGTAAGCACATGTGAACCACTAAAAAGTAAAAACTATTTTTCAAAAAAAAAACCGAGAAAGAAGTCGGTGACAAAAAAACCAAATCAATCAAACAAAGGTCACCGACTTCTGAAGCTAAAGTTATTTTTCCACGTTTTTGCGTTTTTGAAGTCGGTTTTATTGTAGTACCTACTTACAAATAAAATCAGTCCAGAGTCTATAATAGTTTTGTACTCCATCATCATTTCAGGCGAAAGACATCCACTGCTGGACATAGGTCTCCCCCAAGTGTCGCCACATTAACCGGTCTCGTGCGCTCGTTTTTGTTCTCAGTTAATGGCACTAGGATCACCTCCATGGTGTAGGACCCTACTCGAAACGAGACAGCCATTTGCAAAATATGGGCTCTCCCACATTTTGCAAATGGTTAGGCGGAGGTAAACGGTACTCGGAATACCGCAAATTGTAACCCCTATTTTAAAACTGGATTCATTAACCCATGCATAACTGACCCATGATGGACTGCAAAGGTACTTAATGAACTTCAATGACTTCAGTTTCTCTCTTCCGTATCTCAAAACGGTGAAGGAAAACCTCGTGAAGAAACCGGCATGTCCTAGAACCAAAAAATTCGAAGACTTGTGTACCAATCCGCACTGGGCCCGCATGGTGGATTATAGCCCATTCCCCCTCATAGAGTGGAGGCCTGTGTCCCAGCAGTGGGAACATTAATAGACTGATGATGATGATGATGATGATGATGACTTCAGTTTTACTATGCTAACATTCTTCTTTATTGTGTGGTTAGTGCCTAACCTGGCGTCAGTTTTTATGCCGCCCATAGGCCTCTGAATTCACTATGAAAGTAAAGAATAAACTAAAGTAACCGTCTACAAACTAGTACTCTACATACCGCATCAATATCAGTTAACAATGAGCCAATCAGGATGTCGCCACGTACCTTATCCGGCGGCAGAGAGTTCGCGACGCGGAGGCACAGGCACACTAGTAGAAGGACGCGGCTGAGCATCGTTGTCTTTGCCTCTTCCCTTTTTTTGGACCTAGAAGAATATCAAACTATTAGTACAGGCCTGTTTTTAGGCTCTGTAACAACAACTCAGAAAAACACAGAATTATGTCCATTTATGTCACACTTTTTCTAGCCAAGTCTAGGGAAATATACTTCATATTAGCTCGTAAAGAAGACTTAGAATAACACTTATTTGCATAAAAACATGATAAATACAAAAAAATACAAGAGCATACAAATGTGTTTGCTAAACAGCGATAAGCGTACAAATTTTTACAAGCATGTTTAACAATTATTGTCAAAGAAGTCTTTCAGGATAGATCAGAAGGGTGTGTCATATTCAAAGGTCCATCAAGCTAAACAACTTTGTCCATGGGACCTATAACGTAATCGTGAACATGAATTTGTGTGGAAAATCACGCTCTAATTAGATTCGGGGTTTACAAGGTAAAATCGGCACCTCCTGATGTTGAAGTTGGTTAAAATGTAACCATGTTACCCGGGCCGTGATTACGAATCGATTGACACCTTATTCATCAAAATCGGATGAATAGTTTAGGCGCTACTGAGGAGCATACGCATATGATTTCAGCAGTCTATGTATGTTTGTATTTAGCGCCTAAACTATTTACCCGATTTTGATGAATAAGGTGTCAATCGATTCGTTATTAGAGCCCATTTAACGTAGGCTACATTTTGACTGACTTCAACAATAGGAGTCAATTTTACCATGTAAACCCCGAATTTAATTAGAGCGTGATTTTCAGTAGTTGGCTTTTTTAACCGACTTCCAAAAGGAGGAGGTTATCAATTCGTCTGTTTTTTTTTGTATGTATGTTCAGCGATATTTTCGCCAATTGTGAACCGATTTTGATGTTTTTTTTTTTTGTTTCGAAGAATATTTTTCGCGGTGGTCCCGTTTAAGTTTGGTGAAGATCTGATGCTGATTTTCGGAGATATACAAGGGAACTCTTCAATAATAGATGGCAAATTGGTCCAGCAATCACGACAGATTTGCTGTCAATTATATTGAAGAGTTCCCTAAAACTGGAAAAAATAATTATATTATATTTTAAATTTGCAAAAAAATAAAACCGACTTCAAAAACACAAAACAGTGAAAAATAACTTTAGTTTCAGAAGTCGGTAGCAAAAAAATAATAATCAAACAAACAAAAGTCAATTTCTTGTTAATAATCTATAAACAATATGGCCCACACCAGAAGACCTGGGGGCCTAAAATGGCCGCTTTAACAGAATCTAATTACGAATCACGTTAAAAATTCTAAATTCTTAAAATAGATTTTAGGGTTATAACCATAAAGCCCATTTTAAGAATTTTAAATTTTAATCGTAATTCATATTAAGATTCTGCTAAAGCGGCCATTTTAAACCCCCTGGAGCAGCATATACAACTCACTGCAATTACCAAGTCTCGTCTCCGGATAGCAGGATGCCCCCAATCCTTTTCCACTGACCTGATATCCTAACCACTTACCTCAAGACTAAAGTAGACAAAGACAAAACAAAACTTATTAGCTGGACAGAAATATTCACGCCTTTTGACAGAATTAGTAAGCCCAATCACTTTCACCATGCTCAGTTGCCCAAAGAAATTACCTCATTTACCATCATAACAGGAGATAGACAAACAAATTGCATGTTAAAGTTGGACAAATGCGTGTCAACATAGAAACGACCTACATTCATCAGAAGACTATGATACACGTAACTTGAAATTATTAACAGCTCTGGAACAAACAGCCTACTGTTGCGTTGCAACTTGCAACTTCGATGTCAAAACTGCACAGTTGAACGACCAGACTCAAAGCAAGCTTCAACAAAAGACCGACGTTCCTTGCGCCGCGACTCCTAAGGATCACGTGTAAGCAAACGACCAGAGGACATAACAATACAAATGACTAAAGAGGTTACTGGTCCACAATAGCAACCTACTTCCAAGGACATTCAAAAACCAACCAGAAAAAAAAGAAACAAAGATCTTATCCTCCCCAAAAAAGCACTGGCCAAAATTCCGTCAAAAATATTTGAATCAAGAAAAGGATTTATTTAAAAAAAGGTTTTAACCAAACAGGTTCTACTTACGTGTTCAGTTCTACGTGTGCAGATTGCCACTGTAGTGTCCCAAGCGTTGGTCCCCCTCAATTGTCAGCAGGATGTGTCTCATTTGCACTGACGATTCAACTGTTGTGAACCTCTTACTTCTAATATTGCTAATGCTATTTACGCGTCATATTGTACCGACAATTTGTTTTCAATGCTCCTATCACGCACTATTCGTGAGGATGAGTTATGGTGAAGGAGAATGCAGGAAGGACGGGAGGTCGTCTTGTGTTGTGATCATTTGGTAGGTATATAGGATAAGGAGGTGTGACGCTGTAGCTAGGAATAGACTTGATGGGTTCCCACGGGTGTTGAGTACGACTAGATAAAGGCATTGGCAAAGCAATGGTGTCGATTCTGTTGTGCACAAACTAAACTTAATGTAGACTATTGCTATCTTTTTCTCTCTAATAAAACGAGAAAGAGACGGACGTAATTTAGAGCTGTCAAATTGAATTGGAACTAATATTTCCATAAAAATGAAGGGTGCACGTAAAAACATGTCGACTAAAAACACGGTGAAGCGCAAGGCATAAACTAGTTTGACATCTCTAACTTAGTTCATAGCTATAGCCGTCCTTTTCTCACACTGCCTTTTAGTAAAAGATAGCAATAGCCTAAATTAAGTTTAGTTTGTGCACAACAGAATCGACACCATTAACTCATAGTTAGACTTGCCCTGTATGGTAATTATGACGTCATGTGTTTCTGGTATGTTTCCTTTCCTATGATGCAGTGGTTGTTGAATTCGTATCAACTTCGAGAACATCTTGGATAACAATAACTCGTTTAGTGAGGTCCAGTGGTTTCGAACGTGACTGACGTGTCGTAGGTCGTGGGCCAGGCGAGCACTTGACGACTACTGCTCTCAAGAAAAACATAATGAGGTAAACGACATTTCTTAGAAAAAAACTTCGAATACTTGTCACAGGGAGGAGACCCTCACTGTTGGACCTGGAAGTGCTGGGACACAGACCTCCTGGTCAGCAGTGGGGGACGTTGTAAACTATTTAATGATAATGATACCTCGTAGTACAGTGTGAACGGAGTCTTGTCTCGAAGTAACATTATTGGTGATGCAACGTGAGTGAGAGCCAATGATGACCCCACGCTGGAATTTTCCACAGACAGGACAGCTCTACTTAAGCAACCTTTATTTCTTGAAAGGGCAAGAAAATAAATCAGTCATCATGCTGCATACAGAATTGGAATATATCTTCTGCATATAGCCCATGTGGTGTTTTCTAGGCCAGCTTCCTCTAAAAAACGATAGATGGCGCTGTTCATGACTTAGAGTAATAGTACATTATGATATAAGTGCGGTAAGTTGAAATTTACAGCCGAGGCGATATTCCTAGCCCGAGCCGTAGGCGAGGGCGATAAAAAAGCTGAGGCTGTAATTATCAAAGCGCACGTATGTCATACGACGTTTTATAACATATTTGCGAGGAAATAAATAAAACAAATAAAACAATATAGCGAAAAGAAAAAGCGCGCGGAATAATTTTTACTTGTTCACAAATTAGTGAGGCGCGCGCATCAGCGCTTTTTTTTAAGGCAAAGACACAAAAAACAGCCCGTATTACTAATAAAGTAAATTAATATTTTTGTGTTTTTGTTACAGATAAATGGTTGTAATTTACTATCAAAATTCATTAAATTAAAGAATTAAATGTTTATTTATTATATTTCATCTCCCAAAGTTAATTTTATTCATAAAATGTTGACCACTTTTCTGACATAAAATCTCTTTGCTAAGATTTAAAAAAGTATAAACCGTGCATTTTACTTTACAGTACAAGTACGTAATGAGATACATTACGATATTGAAATTGGTGAAATAAGAGACCCTTTACGAGCAAATGCGTTATAAAAAAAATTGTTTTCGGTGTCCGGTCGTAGCCAAATCGAGTTTTGACGTGCAGCAGATATCGGTGTCCAAATATTCGGTGACAGGTTGTATTTTATAGAAATTATACCCAAAACGAAAAAAGTAAATTGCAAAGCAACAAAAACGGCAATCGAACGAAGAAAGACGAAGGCACACAAACTAGGAAGGAACACTTTTGAAAGGTAGAGAACGCCAGCTCCATACAGCCAAACAAAAATTTTAACACTGGTCATGTACAGCGCCATCTATCATTTTTTGGTGGAAGCTGGCCTAGAAAAAAACTCATTCTGCACCAGTAAACGTTGCATCGTTTGTTGAACACTCTATTTTCTTTTTCAAAGCTAGAAGGACTCCCTCACAGAGAGGGGTGACCAGTGGTCCAGCAGTAGGAACGTGATTGGCTTATGAAACGCTAATGCTCATGCTGGAGGAACAATAGATGGAAGGGGGAGTAACGATGAATAAATAAATATCGCTGGACATTACACACAGCGCCATCTAACACCACACTAAGCAACGAGGCTTGTATCGTGGACACCAGATAGTTGATATACTACATAGATACTTAATTACTTAAAGATAAATACTTAGATACTTAATATACATATAAACATCCATGAATCGGAAACAAATGTCCATGCTCATTACACAAAAATTTGCTGCTACCGGGATTCAAACCCGGGACCCTAAGAACGTAAAGCAGCCTCACTACCGCTGCGCTATTCGGGTCGTCGATTGTAATGAATGTTTGAGTGATGACGTTATGATTATGTGTACAGACTATCTATTAAAGACAAGGTCAATGCACTGAATCACATCGTACTAATGTCCGTGTATTAAGCGTGATGCCATTAGGCATTAGTTAATGATGCAGTTAATAAGTGTACTGACAAGGCCAAGAGCTATCAGAACTGTTGAATTGAGAGAAATTGAATCTATACTAATATCATAAAGATTGCAGGTATGGATGAAATTTCCAACTACTCAATTAATTTAAAAAAAAAAAAAACGGAAGGAAAGTTGCCAAGTGCCATAGAATGATTTTTTTTATTAAAAGCTAGTCTTCTTAACAATAAAAACACAGACACGACCTTGAAACAGTAAGATGTTTGTGAAATGTAACCAACATCTGCCTAGCCTTTTCCCACCTATGTTGGGATCGGCTTCCAGTCTTACCGGATGCAGCTGAATACCAGTATTTTACATGGAGCGACTGCCCATCTGACCTCCACAACCCCGTTAGTACCGGGTAATACGATACCCCGTGGTAAGACTGGGTGTCAAACATTTTCTACTTAACGACTGTCAAAAATCTACAAATGACAACCGGGACCAACGACTTAACATGGTTTAAGAAACTCGATACGTAATGGGTGGTCACCCATCCACAGACCAACCTAGGCAAGCACGGCTTAACCTAAAGATCAACCCGAGCGGCTGTTATTATTTAGCCACGAGTTCGAGAAATGTAACCAAAGGCCAAAAAGTTACCGGGGCTGCGGGACTATTCGAAAGAGATACCGTGGCCCCGGAACACAAAGGGCGAGGAAGGAACATGGATGGGTTTTAGTCAGTAAAAGTCTGACACTCCCTCCTGCTCCGCCCAGAGCGGGAGAAGTCATTTGACGATTTCCCATCCTAAAAAAAAAAAAAAAAGGCCAAAAAGCTACCGATACGTAGACGATCTAGAGTAGATTTACAGTGCGTAATAATATACAACATATAAACTGCTCCCTGCTCCCCGTCATTGTGATATATACATATTTTTTGTTCTGGACCATACGTGGGAACCTTCTAGTGCGGAGATATATAGGTCAATCAGCGGCCCCATCTAGTTTTTAAAAAAATTACGTGTTAAAGTGTTTGTAAATTTTCTTTGGTTAATGTACAGAATGCTTGGTTGTCCGCTTCGTGTAAGGTCTGTTTACACCTAGTTTAGTTGGAACTAATGCCGCCATGTTGTTTTACATTGCAATTTCCACATTAATTTCACAAATGTTTAAAAACAGCACCCTGCTGACAATGTCGTTAAACAACCGTGACGCACTACTATATTTCACACCTTGATAAAAATAAAGTACAAACAATTATTTTGTCTATGACAATGATTTACCGTTAGTAAATAATTACTCGTAAATTGGCTCTAAAGTCGTTTTTGATTGCAATTTAATTTGATGCGGTTTTAATGAACGTTAATGACTTGACGTGAAGCTAATAAAAGTAAATGGAAACGCTTAGAGGTTTAATTATGATTTATAGTGAAAACTCCAATAAATTTTCAGGACTAACTCCGAGAGAATTTGGGAAAAAAATTGAGTTAAAACTTTCTGAAATAGCTGCAGCGTTGAATACTAACACGTTCCAGAGGTACTAGTTAGAGACCCGAGGACACTAAACTTAGTCTGATAAGACTCCCAGATGATATAAATATATATTATTCATTAGTTTCGTTATTAATGGGGGAACACGAAATGGCGATGCTGCAATCCAAAAAACCGGGCGGTGCTCTAACCATACTTACATTATTTAATTGGCAAGAATGTCTCATTTATAATCGACTTTATTTTTAGAAAATGATCTTCTCCTGACAAACGTACCAATGATTTTATTATTGTCATTATGACGAATTTCTTCTTAGGAAGGTCAGGTCAAGGTGTCCAGTGGCCGGAATGTAACCGACAACCTGCAAGTAATCAAGTTTTGATCAATTAGAAATTACTTAGAGAAGCACGCATCTCGGTGTTTACTTAATCCCTCCTCCTCCCCACATCGCACTGCTGACTGCTCCTGCTGCTGACTGCCTCGTTGGTCTAGTGGTCGCGCCTGCTAAGCACGAGGTCCTTGGTTTGATTCTCAGGTCGTGCAAAGTGATATTGGGTTTTTCATCAGGAATTTCTCAGTGGCAGCCCCGCAGAGTCTGGATTTGCGCTCGGTGACAATAGGCTCGCTTGTTACATGGGACTTAAACATAACTGGTGAAATGTGGGTACACTATTAAGTACACCTCTGTTTAACCCTTCGGGGGACACGTGTAAAGTTGTATATGTAGAAATTAGTTTTAAGCAAGCGCGCACCATCTGCTGGGTCAGACTTGGATACAGAATGCAGAGTACAAGGTGTTATAGCGCAGCATGAGAGGCCTTTGTCCAGAATTAGATTGTCTTCTTCTTTCTTTATAGTGTGGTTAGTGCCTAACCTGGTGTCAGAGTATTTAAGCCGCCCATGGGCCTCTGACTTGGCTTAACTTGGTTTCCTCACAATGATTTCATTCACCGAAGCAAGTGATAATTATACAGTACTCACACACACAAAAAGTATCTATGTAGTATATCAACTATCTGGTGTGACACAAGCCTTGTTGCTTAGTGTGGCACTATATGGCGCTGTGTGTAATGTCCAGCGATATTTATTTATTTATGAATCCGAAAAATCAGGGGTGCGTGTCTTGGGTTCGAACTCGAGACCTATGACTTGGCAGTCCGACGGTCACACTTCTAGATTGAAGAAACTAGATTATGTTGTCGTGATAGACTGAGTCGATTGCACCATCGGCGAACCGTCCACATCATCTCTTACCATCACGTGAGATAAATGACCAAATCTGAGCCTTAAAAGCTTAACCACACGCTTGCCTATTCAAACACAATGATAACAGGATTAAATTACGGTGATAAAGTCCACTTTACATTGCCAGAGTGACAACTGACGCACTCGTGACATACGAGTACCTATCAAAGTCATTTTCTAATTAAAATCTCAACGAAACGAGTCGACTCTTGTAACAGATTCATTGTACAGTCGGACAAACAAGTGTATTTTGTTCTAAAACGTTTAAATTCTTTTGCATATCTACAACAGTATCATATCTATTTTCACTCACGGAAATAATTATCACTTACTTTGGTGTAGCTATAACTAATCTCTATGACATTGCGTTAATTTAATATCTTAAAATATTTCATGATTGTTTTTATATATTTTTACATTTAATTAGCCGACCTTTTATTTGTTGATTGTATACATTTTGCATGCCTTACCTACAATCACTTGAAACATGTAAATTTTTATAACACCATTGTAACAGAGTTTTCTGCAAAAATAAATTATTTGATTGATTGATAGGAAAACATCGTGAGAAAACTAGCATGCCTTAGAGATATTTTTCGCCGCCATGTAAATCCAAATCAAAGACTCACGGGCGGCATAAAACTCTGACACCAGGTTAGGCACTAACCACATAAAAAAGAAAGATCCCTACGATCCTACTAACATCCAACCAAGAGCTGTGTGATGGCTACTGATAAGACTTTATTCGAGAATGATCAGCGCCTTCGACAACAGCTGGAGCGGTCGACTTCACACCAAAGCGATTTTTGCGTGAGCATAGAAATCGCCTCCCAGATTTCCAAACCAAAAAATTACATTATTAAGCAATAGATACCCAACTAAACAATGTCATTGTTGTTTCCTTCCTAATTTAATTTTTAAAAAAACTGATAAGCCTCTGTTTTTTTGGGTGACCGTACTTACAAATATGTAGGATTGTAGGTATGTAATATACAGTAAGAGATGTGTGAACTATTGTCATTGAACTTGATCTGTACATAGTAGTAGTACACAATACATACTATGTAATTGTCATTGCATTTCCTGGTATTTATTTATGAAAGATAATTAATAAACAGATAGATTTTCCTCACTATTTTTATGCGTGTCGAGAGTGGCTTGCAACTTTGTTACAAATGACATTACAAGCATGATACATAAAGACCAGGTTATATACAACTCTTATGCATCATAAATGCTCGAAATAAGCAATAACAGTGCCAAAATCCTACTAATATTATAAATGTGAAAGTTTGTGAGAATGGATGTGTGGATGTTTGTTACTCTTTCACGCATAAACGGCTGGACCGATTTGGATGAATTTTGGCACAGAGATAGTTTATAACCTGGATTAACACATAGGATACTTTTTATCCCGGTAGTAAGATCCCATGGGACAATTATCAAACTTCACGCGGGCGAAGCCGCTGGCAGAAGCTAGTATGCAACATAAAATTGAAATAAGTTCTACAAAATCTTGTTTTGGCGGAGGACATCCATTGAGGATATTTACCTAAATCATAAAAAAATGAAGAAGCCACCCGAATGTAGCTGGGGAAGGGCTAAGATTAATAACTGGCTATATTGGTGACGAGAGAGAGAGAGAGAGATAGTTACCGTCGTGAAGTCTGACACTTAACACAGTACAAATGAGAAACTCCAGATGGAAAAACCCTATATAGCACTGTGATGACCTGCGAACCATCCCCAGGACCAATACAGCAGTCACCAATAAGGCATATAACAGTTCCTTAATTATTAAAATTCATCAGCTTTAGCAGATGAGGAACAAGCCAGGGTCAGTACCAAGGAGATCATATAGTTCAGCCAGAATATGCATATGACTTTGCGTGCTATTGTTCAAATAAAGCGTTACATTGGCACTAGACCAAGCATACTAAATCATACGTGACTAATTATGTTTCAATGTTCATCCTGTAACACATCGAAGCACTCTTTGACAGCTCAATGAAAGACCTTCAGGACCATCCTTCGTTCTATTTGTTAGTTGAAATACTTGGTGGTAGACAGACGGCTACTTGATCCAGTCAAACCAGAAGGATTCCACTAATTTAAGTGTCATCTTCCACCAGTGGGGACAGACCAGTTGGGGCGGACGGGATTAACTATAGCATAGCTGAACATGAGGCTCTGGGTTCGATTCCCAAATCGGGCAAAGTGTTATCCGCAGTCACGGAGTCTAGATTTGTGATCGGTTGATGGCAATAGGCTCGCCCCTCATAACATGGGACTTAAATCTAACTGGCGAGTGTACTATATATTAGGTAGACATCTACCTAACCCTTCGGGAATTGCAGGCGTGATGCTATGTTATGTTTATGTGACAAAGCTTCGAATACTGAAACGTCACTCAAAATTTAAGTAACACCTATATTTAACAGATACTCAGAAGTGACGTTTGGCCATACGAAATTTAAAGTTTAGGAGCTGCTCAAATGTTAAGCAGCCCTTAAATTTTGAGTGACGTTTCAGTATTCGGAAGATAGACTAATTAATTATTGAAGTGTTCCATTACGAACAGAGAGCAGCCTTCTCCTATCATAATTGAATCTATGTTATAAGTTATTATGGAACATTTACAGATTCGGGGACGATGGTATTAAGAGCCTACTTAAAGCTAATAACAATGTATTATGCATATCTTCAATAAGGAAGGATGTAGCTTCCTCTAAGGTGATCGTTAGTATGAAATTTCAGCCGTTATCAGTACTTAGCGCTTAATGTGATAAAAATTGCACGTCTGCCCTTGAGGGCAAACTATGTATAGGCAAGGCTGCGTTCAAGAATTGCAGACTGAAGTGTGAAATAATACCAGCCTATGATTGTCCCATAGTGCACTGTAAGGCAGAAGTCACTTCTGAACTTCTCATAAGCTTGCTCAAGGAGGATTGGTGATTTCAGACTTGACGAGTAGTAATCCTTTTTTTTCGGATGGGAAGTCATCAAATGACTCCTCCCGCTCTGGGCGGAGCGGAAGGGAGTGTCAGACTGTTACTGACTAAAACCCATCCATGTTCCTTCTTAGTCCTTTGTGTTCTGGAGCCGCGGTATCTCTTTCGAACAGTCCCGCAGCTCCGGCAGGCATCGGCCCTTACCCTTAAGATGTCTATGTCTTACGAGTAGGTATCCTCAGCTATCGTTCTTGTGACCACTAGGTCAAAGAGGCAGTAACACCTCATCAATTATATCCACCAACCAGCTCCTAGCTGCGCACGCCTGCTTTGCGAGGGTGCTTCTCGTCGGGGCAGGCTCCACAATCCACTCCACCGGGCGTTGGTTCCCGTCCTAGACCGACCGGCGCACTTTCCGAAGCAGGGTAGTAATGTGTCTGCTTCATGGGACTCCTCTTTATGGCGGATTAACCGTAATCCACTATGCTCGTAGGTCCAAAATAAGTAAATGACTACATCAACCCGTTCTGGGCCCTAGTGCATGGTGGAACAGTCTACCAAATTGTATATATACCGGTAGAAGCCAACCATAGAGCCGTGCCGTGCCGGCTACATATTGTCCGGATTTAATTTGAGTCCATCGACACGCAAAGAATAAGAAACATTACCGGAATTTATCACAATCGTGTAGTTGGTTAATTTGGCCAATAATAATCATTATTTATTTAAGTGCAGGAGAACCATCAGCTAACACAAAATTTAAAAGTATTAAAATGCTAATACGTAAATTCCAAGTTTCATAATTAGATGAGGTAGATATTTCATAACAATACACTCGGGCGCGGATCGATGATCAGAAATGTTCGCGCGATCTATTTTTATTCAAAGCCACGTAGCGGTTACTTTTTATTTTGGTTATGGATGCCAAACACAACAATCAATAGGTACATGGAAAACCATCGCTAAAGTTTTAAGGAAAGATTTGGAAAATGTCTATGAATAATTTTTTTGTTAACTTTTGTTAATTAGGTTACTCAAAACACCAACGTAAAATAGAAAATCAGGAAAATATTTACATTTTTCACAACTTTTCTAACGAACCCTTTTCGTTTTTAATTAGGTACGGCTTCCTGGAATCTTTCTGGCCAAGATTTCAATTGAATTAAGGGGTTTGAAAAATTAATTTTGTAATCAGAAACAAAATAAAATGTTTACATTATATGGCTTATTTGCACTGAAACAAAATAAAAATAGTTCATCCAACGGAGGACAATATCATGTAAAATGTTTTAAGTATAATATGAATGTGGCCATAGAGCATGGGAAGACCAAGACGATGCATGGACTGAGTGAAGGATGATATGGCTCGCTATGGGAGTTACACGTTAAAGAGGGTTACCAATGGAGAAATATGGAAAAGGAAGATATGATGTCGGAAATCTACACTAACAAATCATGATCTGTCGAATGACCGATTTGGTCGAGACGCCATTGTTTAACTATTGTGTCTACTTCGTGGACAGATCTTGGGATATTATAAAGAGGAAAGATTAGTATTTTTGTATGTTTGTAAACAATGTTTGTAACTCAAAAACTACTGGACCGATTTTAAAAATTCTTTCACCATTAGAATGCTACATTATCCTTGAGTAACATAGGCACCGTACGAAGCCGGGGCATGCCGCTAGTACCAAATAAATTGGAATAAGGGCAAGATAATGATAATGCACTACTTCATCCAATCACAAAGACACAAATCATTTTCAGCCCACTTGTGAGTTATCTATGCAGTACAGCAAATTAGTAGTTAGAAAAAGCGTAGGTTTCACATATCCACGCATACGCGCGGTACGGTCGACCGAACGAAAGCAACATTTGGCCTACGAAAACCGTCCTTACTCCAACGAAATAAAAGTTCTGACAATGTCGTATTGTCACCATGGGTGTGCGGTTAACTATACGTCTCGAGATTAATCGCGATAAACATTTATGAGGAAACGAATAATCAAAAAGTAGGTTGTGTACCTTGAGTCGTTGGTCCTGATTAAACCTCATTGATTAATGAAGGCATAAATGTAACTACGAGAACGTCAATCAAGAGGAAGGAAGGGAAGCTAAGAATGCGTGGTGACATTCTTATTTTAATTTTTCTCAGGGTAGATTATATTTTCATTATGATTTAGCTATGGTGGATACTTTATACAGTTTGCCGATGCGCGGAGATGAATGAAAGTTCAAAATGTCAAAAAAAGTTGTCATCGTCAAATACTGGCAAATCGAATGGACCGGAACAAGAGTGTAGCACCAAAGCAACGGTTCCAGAGCAGTTTACCGGCTTAAAATTTACAAGAAATAATGCTACCTACCTATGTGGATTGCTTGCTCTAGAGTCGCATTATGGAATGTCAGCAAAACGTCCTCTATAACGTCTCACTTTGGTTTTCGTTATTAAAACCTCTTTCTGCTTCCGTTAATTCTTTAAAGATGAGAGGGACAGAATGATGATGAACGGTTTGTGCACACAATTTCACTAAATAACGAGTTGTGGTGCAAGCGGGCCTAAACGGTGTTAGTTAATCTGTGGTGTAACCGAATTCTAGAGAAAAAACAACTAGGGCAAAGGCATCAAGCCAGAAAACCGGAAATATGATTCATAAAGACTACGTGCAAAGGCAAAGGAATTTTTACTCTCACAGACGGTAAAGAAATGCAATAAAAACCAGCTACCGGCTTCGTCGTCACTCATTAGTTTTAGCCGAAAAGGTATTCGTCATCGATTAACTTTCTTACAACGATAAGGATACAAAATAGAAGAATATAATATTTATGAATGCGGTTTCATCTCCGATTAAGCCTTATTCTGCTTATCTATGTTTTTGGTATTCCCCACCGCAAAATACCTGTCTATGGTCTCAAGAAATGCCTACATTAACGTCAAAATAATGTAAACCTGTATTTCTTCTTTGAAATCACAAATCTTCCGCCTGAATTATAATATGTTATGTAGATTTTTGTTACGTCTTCGGTAGACAAAACTACTCCTCAAGGTCAACGGTAGCTACTTCAACAGACATTGGCCAGTTAAAAAGAACTCGCGCGTTAATACATACAAGTTAATATTGATACAGCTGTGGTTCCAAGCACAGGTGTGCTAGGGATCACCTTAAAATGGTCACTGAATACGTAAATTACGCTCACGTAGAATGGTTCATATCGCCATAGATTGGAGTCGTGCACGCTCGCTGTTCGGTTTATTTGAATTTCGAATTATGTTTTGTTTTTAATTTCAACAAGTAGTTTTGTGTTCATTACTTTTTTTTATTGGATTTGGAAGTGACAGTGTTTTTTTTTGGATCTTCGTAATCTGGACTGGATTGTGCCGGTAGGTTTTATTCCTTACGTATTTTTTTATTACCTACAAAATTTGCTTTTATGGTCGATTTTTGTTTTATTTACGTTAATGGTGTTTACATCATTATTAGCGTGTATTATGTGATTATTGACTACAATATCCTCCTTGTATTCAGTGAATCAGTTACTGTTCGATCACGAAACAATTGCCAGCTAACAACAGTTTATAGAAATAGTGTTAAATTATTTATCGAATAAATGAATAACGTTATTATGTCATTGACATGGCCGTTTGACTGTTTAACTAAATATCATTTACTTGTACAAAAGCATTAGTTAAGTTGCAACTTGTTGTAAATATTTTGAAAATAACATTAAAAAAAAATAGATGTTTTTAAGAAAAATAAGTGTTATCATGTCGAATAATCGTGAAAGTGTCCTGTAAAATTAAGTGTAAAATAAATTAACTATGCAGTTATCGACAGTTGCTAAGTAAATGTGGGTAGGTATTAATTTTTTACCTGACAATTCTACTCTAGGTACAACAAAAACATTTTTTTTGTTTTGTTCAATTGTAGTTAGCTTGCAGTTAAATGTAGGTATTTATTTTAAACCTGTCTATATAAATTCTTAGGTAAACTATGTTTTTATACCTCATGTGTTGACTGCCTTTTTTCTTTTCTTTATTTAGTATTAATTTCATAATACTGTAATTCTTTATTGTATGTGAGGTTGGTGCATCTGTCTTTGTATTCCATACATGTCAAACAGCCGCCATCTCAGTAGGCAGGTACCTGTGTTTTTGAACACCAAAACGTTTTACTTTAAAATAAGGTCTTGGATTATTTAAAATACAAAGACTTTTTCGACGAATTCATTTCAGTGTGAAGAAAAACCCACAACTTGTACGTTGTTAAAACAAGACGAACCTGTGTCAAAACGCTGCATAATCTTCTTCATTCCGTTGTCCCATGTTACTTGGGGTCGGCGCAATACGTTTTTTTCTTCCATTCTCCTCTGTCAACCGTCACGCTATCACTTACTCCTTTTTCTTTAATATAATTCCTCACACAATCCTTCTATCGTTTCCTTGGTCTCCCTTTCCCTTTTCATCCATCAATATTTAGTTATATACATCTCTCTTTTACTCACATTCCTCCTCATCACATGTCCATACCAAGACAGTCAATTCCCTTTCAACTTTTCTGTAACTGGCGCAACTTTCAAGCTTCCTTTAATGTACTCATTCCTTACTTTATCCATTTTGTCACACAACACATTCACCTCAACATTCTCATATCCACTACATGCACTATTTTTTCATCCATCACTTCTTCACAGTCCAGCATACCGATCCATACAGTACCACAGGTCTTAAGCGTTTATTGGTAAAAGCTTTTTTTATGGATAAGTAGTTTATTTGTGTCTAACTATTAGTTCTTAGCATTTTTCTCTTTTAAATTTAAATTCTTAGTTTGTAGTATAAAGTAGTCGATCGTGTTGTTTTATTGCGTAACTTATGCTATGTAGATAAGTATTTTGTACGTATACCTCTTTCTTTTGTTGTGTTTTCTTTTTCTTTTTTGTTTCGATTGTTTTTATATGCGGAAACTTGTAAATGGCCTTCAAATTCGTATGTTTTAAGAACATTGTTTATATTAGCTGTAAGTTTCCCAAACAGTATAAAATAAAATAAAATAAAATAATCACGCACTTGTACATTACTTAAAAACAATAAAAACATAGTCAATTAGATCAACACATAAAGGCCTAATCAGCTTGAGAATAAGTTACATAACAGTTCTCCAAAACGCCCGCCCTGCATCACATCTTAGGGTTCTTACAGACAAGCGACGGTTGCGACAGGTTGCGACGGCTGCAGTTTATCTGCCGTTGGCAACGTGCCACTCGTCTGTAAGAACCCCTAATAGTTTTATAACTGAGAATAGAAGAAGTAGTGTCAAACAAACTGTCCCAAAACACTGCTTAAAATACTTTCAACGAAAGATATGTTCAGCCGGTATGATAAAGAAAGGAATTTCATACATCTTGTGGATGTTCTGACATACCTACCCACATATTTCGCGGCCATCTGGCTAAATTAACTATTCAATTAATCTATTCGTAGCGCCATGCAATCATCACTATATTTACCAAACAAATACTTGAAAACGGAACTTGATTTACCATTTTTCACGCCGGTACTGGGGAATACTAAACACGCATTTTTACAAGGTTTTATTTAGTGTGAATCATGGATGCCGAACTGTGTTCCTTTGAATCCACTGTAATGGACCAAGCAGGTTGTAAAATATCTATAAAGTAGTAGGTTCAAAGTTTGTGTTAAAGTGTGTTTGTGTTAATTTGGGTTATATATAATTATGTATAATAAGTATGTATTTACAAACAAAAAAGTAAATATGTAGTATATCAACTATCTGGTGTCCACGACACAAGCCTCGTTGCTTAGTGTGGCACTAGATGGTGCTGTGTCAGCGATATTTATTTATTGGAAAAATGCGACAGTTTTGGGTAACTTGATGTGCTGTACATTTGAAAACTCGCGACATATTTCCCGCGGAAGCGTTCATGCAGGTATAGAAATCACTCGTGGACCGTGGTGTCTTTTTCATATTGGGAACACGTGAAAAAAGTTAGCACCAGTGATACTTGAGGTCTGTGGGCGATGTACACGGAACGACCCCAGGCCAGATGCAAAGGCTCCTCTCCTTAGCCATTGTTGACACAGGTGGAGGAAAGTCTTTTGGTAGGTAGGTAATATCCGAAAATTGGCATCTATTCGATTATGTCATTACATGTATGAGTTCTAAGAGTATTTCGTACTAGCTTAAACCCGCGACTTCGCGGCTTCTATACTAGGATAAAAAGTATCCTATGTGCTAATCCAGATTACAACCTTTCTGTGTGCCAAAATTCATCCAAATTCGTTTGGCAGTTTTTGCGTTAAAGAGTAACAAACACCCGTTCACCCATTCGAATCCTCACAAACATTCGCATTTATAATATTAAGTAGGATTCATAATATTATGTTATTTTGGTAAAGTGAAACATAACGTAAACTACAATGATAGAAAAACATTTATGTTTGTAGAAGGAAAATGTCCTAAAAATAATAAGGAATCTATACATATAATAAAATCGTTGAGACCAAAAAATCTGTTCATTGAAGATTAAAAAAAAAAAACCAGCCAGGGTGACTTGAAATAAGTAACTGAACATATTAAAACCATTTAAAAAAAAATTGTTTGTTTGTTTGTTTGTACGCGCATCACGTAAAAACTGCTAAACCGATTTTGTTGAAATGTTCACAAATCTGTTTTAATACATTCAGAATAACATATAGGCTATAGAAATTTTGGTTTTGGGAAAGTTTGTATGAAAAAAAAAATTTAGATTGTTCTAGAATCATGAAACTCAGAATAAATACTTATTAATAAAAATAAAGAATTACCTGTCTTAGCATTTTTTAAAAATCTCAACCAGAGACGCAAAAAAGAGGGTTTTGTGTTTAAAATTAATAAACTTCAAACACCTATACAATCAAAACCAATGAAGTGTAACCTTATATACTCCATATCTAATACAGGTAAATATAATTTCTCAGTTTTCTTGAAATTTGATTTTTGAGGTGAATACGCACAAAATAGCGGAACTCAAGAAAATCAGCTTTCCTTGGTTTAAGTAGTTGGTACGAAATGTTTGTGCGCGCATCACGTCTAAATTATTGCATAGGCTTCTTCAATATTTAAACTATATATTATCACGCTACTTCCTTAAGGGGGTAGGCAATTTTGCATTATTTCCGTATACTTCAATTGTTTGACGTTTCAGTCATGACGTAAGTACATGAGAACGGCTATTTGTGGCTTATGCCAACGAAGTAAATAGCCTTGCGGTTTCATGACCGCTCTGTAAACTACGGGGTTGCAGGTTCAAACCCTCCTACATTATTTTCACTTTTTGTGATTTGTTTAATTTTTTTTTTTGATGCGGTGAGATTTCCTATACTTATTTCATTTTGTATTTAAGTTGTGTGCATTTCTTATTTTTTTCGTGAAATATTTTTCCAAAAAGTAATAGAGTTGTACTTATGGAAGAAGAATGCAATCATGCTACCCCCAAATAAATTGGGATAAGGGCAGGAGTATGATGATGAGGATGATTTCTCCAAAAAGAAGTGTAACGAACACCAGAAGCCTGATAAATCCACGTGTTCTTGCCGTGCAAGAACTGTGAAATCAATAATCCATACGCAGTTTACGTAGATTATATTTACAGCTAAATTGTTATTGGCCTCATATCGTGTTTTCGGGCGGGAGGAGACGCCCGGGTTCTTCCATTGTGAGGATCGACCGGAGGCCACGGTGGAGCACACTGTGGAGGTGTGCCCCACTTGGGCGGAGCACCGCCGTGTCCTCGAAGCGGCGATCAGCGGCGGCGACCTCTCTCTCCCAGCCCTGGTTCAATACATGGTCCGGAGCGAAACGGAATGGGATGCCATCACCTCCTTCTGCGAAGAGGGAGGTGATGATGATGAAGAGGGAGAGATCCTTACGTCCCGGCCACAGCGGGAGACACCCCGGGCGTCGGGAGCCACGTATTGGCCCCCGGCCACCGTAGGCGCGGGCCTGTGGACGAGGAGCTATGGGCTAGCTCGCCGTCCGTCCGTCTCATGACGACAGGCCGTGTCGACGGCGCGTTCGTATTCTACGCGCGCCTCAAAAAGAGTCAGCAAAAAAGAAGGGGTCCGCAAAGGCCGATGCCTGCCGGGGCTGTGGGACTATTCGAAAGAGATACCGTGGCCCCGGAACACAAAGGGCGATGAAGGAACATGGATGGGTTTTAGTCAGTAAAAGTTGACACTTCCTCCTGCTCCGGGAGGAGTCATTTGATGATTTCCCATCCGAAAAAAAAAGCTATATCGTGATTGGGCTCAATTCATGCACCTTGATGAGAACTTTCGACCTAGCTGGAGTATGACTGTCATCGAGTGTCTAAGGATGAAAACCTAAGGCTGTCGAGGGAAGCCCCAAATTGGAAAAACATAGTACAATTTTTTAACGATGATTGCATATAATTCCGAGAAATTAAATTGTTACCTACTTGAATCTATACTTATTATAAAGGAGAAAAGTTTGTTTGTTTGGTTGGTTGAACGCGCTAATTTTAGGAACTACTGATTCCAGTTAAAAACATCTTTTAGTGTTGGACAGCCCATTTATCGAGGAAGGCTATACGTTATATAACATCACGCTACAATCAATAGGAGCGGAGCATCAATGAAAATTGTTGCAAATACAGCGAAAAATTATTGCTTTTGAGAGCTTCCTTTCCGTGCGCTGCGTAAACGGTTAAAGTTACTCAACAATCATACATGTATGACGGGATTGTTCCTCTTAAAAAGTCCGCTAAAGCATATTATCTGCATTTTTTTTAGGTTGACTCACACTCTCTCTAAGCCTCTCTCTCTCTTACGTAACGCAGACGAAGTTGCGCGGGTCAGCTAGTGTCATTAATAATTGTTTTCAATTTCAAAACAAGTTCATGACATTCCATAATATTTTAGAATACCTACTTTACCACTCCCATAGTTACTAATTAATAATTTTCGTAAAATTTGGTACCTAGTAAAAATCAGAACAACATTTTGTTAGTTATAGAATTAGAATTAGAATTTATTTATTTGTAAGAATGTAGTTTTACATAGTATGATGTTAATATATATTTTTTTAAGTTCTATACACTCTACCACATTATGTGGTGTACAAATATTAAATAATTAAATGTCATTCTTATAACTAAGTACAATAGATGTCAAGATTTGTGATACAATAAGTCCAGTGTGAATTAATAAGATTATTATAATTATAGATTAAAAACGAATGTCCAAATTAAGTACATGTCATCTTGGATTGTTACAATATTCCATATATTCGCCAATGTCATAAAAACAATTATCTAATAACCAATTTGTCAGCTATACTAATTTCAATGACTAAATAATATTTATAGCTTATTCTTTTAGCTAATGAAGAGTTCCACTGGCGTTGTAGTAATCTTAACAGGGTAAAAAACGGTAGACATCATAAATCGGGAGAAAAACCATATTATGTACACAAATAAATCTACAGTAGGTGCAGCAGTAGACGTCTTTGAAAATAATGACAAAAGTGTAGATATTAAGCCAGGTAAACGTAAAGATGACAAAATACTTAAGAAGCTTAAGTTGTACCCTGCCCAATTCTTGCAAGCCGTTTTGTATTGCGGATAGCTATGGGTCAATGATGCAGACATCGACAAAAAAAAATGAA
This sequence comes from Xestia rhomboidea, assembly GCA_963853795.1. Taxonomy (NCBI): domain Eukaryota; kingdom Metazoa; phylum Arthropoda; class Insecta; order Lepidoptera; family Noctuidae; genus Xestia; species Xestia rhomboidea. The sequence goes on from OY970759.1 coordinate 18,861,173, forward strand.
AATACTCGTTTCGTATAAAAACTTCGCTTAGTTTTAAAACTTTATTCATAACTACGTAACTACCGGTGATACTTATCGTGCTTGTAACAATTTAAACCTGATTCAGGGTACTTGTATTTTCGATTTAAAAATTAATTGATTTTGCGTCACATTAATTCAGCTTGTACGAGTCATAGACGCCGTAGACCTCGCAGGAGATGGACAGAACCAACAACCAGTAGTCCACATCTGGATCGAAGAATTTGGAAGTCATGGGGCAAAGCCTTTGCCTAGCAGTGAGATGACACAGGCTAACAGTAACAGTAACGAGTCATAGATAACCGCCTGACCGTACAGAAATTCAGCTACTGTAAAGTGAGGATAATCAGCTAATTTCAGCAAGGATGTACTAGTTGAAGGTCAAGGACCTAGAGCTGTCATGAAGAAAAACATACTGCGTAGGTATAAGTGCATGTTGCATCCTGCCAGTGCCAACGATAGAATAAGGGAAATGAATTATTGTCCACAAGTAGGTGATATCACTACACGAACAACAGTAATCTTGGAACATGCTATGCGCAATGCTATAAGTGATAATAATTACATGTTTAACATGCTTATTTTCCTGGGTAACTAGAGGAAGTAGTCCAAATTGTGGCTAGCATCTTAAAGGAAGAAAAGCACATTCAGGGATATGGAAGACTTGTAAAACCTTTGTCTTCAAATAAGAGGAAGATAGAAAGAAAAGAATAAAACTAAACAAAATAAATAAGCGAAGTTTATAAAGCCAAGAGGGCCCCAGCTCAGTATTGTACCACAATGTGGGAGTTGAAAGCAATATGGTTAGACCTAAGACTAGGACACTTAATAAAACAATATTAAGAAGACTTTCTATAAAGCTCTCATACCATCAGACATAATCAGTTTGCCTGCAAAAAGTTAGCATACATTTTTCGATGCTAGATTGCTGAAGTGCCTGAAAACGGCCATCATAACCAAGGCAGGCCCAAGAAACGCTGGCGTGAAAATCAGGACTCATTCTAAACGGATTAGCCAGAGAAGGCAAATTATAAACCTGCGGGACTGTTCGAAAGAGATACCGTGGCCCCGGAACACAAAGGGTGATGAAGGAACATGGATGGGTTTTAGTCAGTAAAAGTCTGACACTCCCTCCCGCTCCGCCCAGAGCGGGAGGAGTCATTTGATGATTTCCCATCCGAAAAAAAAAGGCAAATTATAAACAAAATTGGAAAGCCATGGGGGAGACCTTTGTTCAGCAGTGGGACAGAAGCTGATGTGAAAAAAAAAGATTGCGTTCCGCTGGCATTCACTGCGGCTTCCTCTCTATGAATGAGATAGACTTCAGTTCGGGAACATGTCAGTTTCCTCGGATTGCCTAAATCCTCCACCAACAGTACGTAAAGTCTCTGTTATTTCAAACCTTTGACTCACATTCTTACATCACTGCAAGGAAGAAATAGGAAGTTCACTTTCCCACATCTATTCTTTCCTCTTGACGACTAAATTGGGCCAATCTCGATGCGGGTTCTCAAACAATTTAGTGTTAGGGACTCATTGTTTAATGCATGGAATTGTCCATCGGCGCTAATAGGTTAAATAGGTGTATGGCAGACAAACTCATGATTATGTGAATTTAGTTATTTTAGAGTAGAGCTTTTTAGTGTCGTCAACATAGGCCACTGCTCACAAAACGGTGCAGGAAACATCGTGAGGAAACCAGCTGTCCTAGAACAAAAAAACAAGCCAAGTAAAAAAAATCCAAAATTTTATTTTACCACGTTATTGATAATACACACCGCTACAAAATTACAGCATTTTGGTACTAACGGTCTCTTAGCAAAACCTCGGACAGACAGACAGACAGACAGACGGACATGGCGAAACTATAAGGGTTCCTTGTCAGGACTACGGAACGCTAAAAAATGAATAGGTACTATCGAGGACACTCCCGCCTGATCACCACTAAGCTTAATTTTGCTTGCACTTACAACATAGAAACGCTCTCTATCCCCGCCCTGTTGACTTTATATAGAAATAATTAATGAAAAGATACCGATCGGCGACACATGCCAAACGAGTTATTGTTATTTTGCGTGCCAAAGGTGACGCTTTCCTATTAGGCCTAAAGTTTAAGGTGGAGTGGCTCGGCGCCTCCGCATGACTTTTTTAAGCGAAAAAAATTTTAACTGATCAGGCGGAAAAGACCACGACTGTACAATGGACCGACCGACCCGTACTGTACGAGCATTTGTGACACAGCATGACAATTTTACTCCAGGCTGGAGTCGACGACAACTCTTCACTTAAACAGATTCTCCTTGCTTCGTTCGTGCTAAAACAGACTCTTGAGGCCTTCTCTCTAAGTACGAAATCCGTAATGTCAACCAAAGTTACATTGCACATACATCTGGGGTTGTACCAAAAATCTTTAAATATACCTGTCGCCCAAACTCAGCTATTAACATATCAGTGTACTGAATCATAATACCTAATTTCTCATAACAAAGTCGCCATCGCAGCGTTATCGGAGTGCCTTACATTGGACACAGCCTCACATTGGTCACAGCATCGTTGGCTGTTCTGCATGTTAGATTGTGATGGTTGAAATCTTTGGATTCGATTTAGTGTTGGCTTGAAGGTCAAGTTGTCGATAAATGATATTGAGAAGGCTGAGAAGACCTTCCTAGAAGAAATGGAAAGTGATAACCGTGAAAGCTGAAACGGACCTGGGTTTGGTTTACACGACTTATAATTTTGGACCTGTCAATCAATCAAAAAGGTTGGGTATAGGCCTCTCCCAAGCTGCATCACAACGCCCTGTCTGATTTTTTATTTGAATACAGGCTGGTTTAAAATTGACCGTGTAGGGATTGTACTTTTGTAGAAAACAGCAGTTTCTTTTTAAAATTACCGGTGAAAATTTCCATGTGGAATTTTTCACCGGTAATTTTTAATTAATGATGTAGTAATTTGAATTTTGATGAATGATGTACGTATACTGAGTAAGTGTTAACCGTTTGTCTGTCAGTGTCCCATCCACCTTGTATACAGGGTGTAAACAACCTCATCACGAAGTCGTCAACCAAGCTCTCTGTACATCAAACTAAGTAACTTTACGCAAAAATTATTGCTGGGAATCGTCTTCTTTTTTTGGGGTGAAAAATCATGTTTTGTGGTAAAACTCAATGTTCCGCACTCAAAAAATGTTTGTGCTGATGGATGGATTGAATAGTACGGGGATCGTGGAGGTCTTTAAAGTAAAAATCTTACATTAAAAACTTGTATTAAAAAAAAAATGTCAAAAAGTTGGGACTTTGACCCCCAATATCTCCGTAACTAGAAGGTATGGTATAGAACAAAAAATATATCGCAATGACGGGGAAGATCAAGTGCCTTTCGGCTTCGTTAAGAGGTTTTTTACATCCTTTATATTTCTTTTGAATTAATAACTTTCCGTTTTTAAAGATGGTTTGTTTCTTGCTGTTACCACAAGTCGAACAAACCAACGTACGTAACATCTATCCAGTAAAGGACGTTTTCTATAACATACTTACGTATAACTGTCAGTTAATATGCCTACGTCTCGTAGCTATCGGTGTTTCTACAAACAAAGTTCGCTAGAAATATCATCTACCTATCACTTGATTCATACAAAAATCAAAGAAAGATCTTCTGTGACGTTTTGTTTCCAACCCTCTGTAAGCAAAATTTCAAAGAGACAGAGGTAGCAACCTACCGAAACCGTACAGTAAGTTATTGAAAATGGCCGTTGGAGAATAGCTCGACTTTGTCTAATATAAGTGCAGATCTAAGTACCATGGGCTCGAACGAAATCTGCTCATATTTAAAATAAAATCCCGTGCACACGATGTCCACACATCTGTTTACCACCCGAACGAATCATCGAGACGAAGAAGAAGAAGAACTTCTATTCAAAACCTGACACACACACACTCTTTGTGCGGACCAATAGTAGTAAAACGACAAAAAATATGCGACCTTTTTTACGTTATCCTTTGTTTTCCAAAAATTCTATTCTATTGTTTGACCACCTTTTTTTGACTACTAGGAAAAAAAAACAAAAAAAAAAGGACAAGGAAGAGAAAGTTTAGCGCTTCAATAGCGGCCGGATGCTGCAAACAAAAAGAGCCGTATTGGTGGTGAGATTTCGTTCGTTGAGATGGTACATATGCATACATATTCGTAATCACGAGTCGTTCTTTTAGGGATGGCAAACTTAAAACATACAAAAACCACAGAAGATGATGTTAACTGAAACTACAAATAATAAAAAATAAGAAAATTATTCAACACAAATCATAAAAGTCAATAGGTACTTGTTAAAGTACAGATTTCGATAAACATAATGGCTCTGGTTTTGTGTTATGTTTAACATAAACACCTCATTATTTATGGGTTTCAACTACGTTTTAAAATAATAATGTGTTTTATAAATAACGTAACATTACGGCCGTATTTCCCGAAGGAGTAGGTAGACGCATCATCATCAACATTTCAGCCGAAAAACGTCCACTGCTGGACATAGGCCTCCCCCAAGTGTCGCCACATTGACCGGTCCCGTGCGACTCGCTGATCCCCGCAACCTTCACCAAGGCCCATAAGTTCATTATAACCTGGATCTCTTATAAGTTTAAGTGAATCGGTTGCTTCTAGGCCAGCGTGCTTCACCCTGGGCCGAATCATAGTTCACTCAGGCAAGTTGCAGCCAAACGGCAAACCTGCAAGTGGAAAATAAAATGGCGGATTCTAGTGTCATTAGCCGGCAGGAAACTCGGGGTTGCTACTTCAATAAATTCTTATTGAAAAAAAAATGTTTATCTGACGAGGGTTATCCATTGGGGGGGCACGGGCGGTGGGGTCAACGGGAATACACATCCATTCCAGAAACCAGGACCCAAATGCTGACCACTCAAATTTACAACCACTAAACCAACGAGACAGTCAACTACGTGTTTCTTAAAAACTTGTTATTTTATTTTATTTTTATTTTATTAATTTTAAGAAAACTTACAGCTAATACATTCGTGTAGTCAGAAGTAATATGTAGAAGAAAGCCAATTACAAGTTTCCACTTATACAAACTTATGTATAGATTGACAAAAACGGTACATACAGCGTGTGAGAATTAAACAGAGAAACAACTAAAGAGAGTAGACAAAAATATAAGACAACAAAGTTACACTTCAAAGAAAAAGTTACTTAACATTTTTTTTAATTTCTGGACACTATTTGTAAATAAATCAAGCTCAACATCCCGGCACACCATATTGAACATTCGACATGCCCTTAGGATATATATAGGATATATAGAATTATATGTATTTTGCCTGTAGTTAGTTTTCACTATAGGTACATGAAGGAGATGAGGTCTCCGAAGAAACACAGACGGTACACGAAGTCCAATCTTGGCCACCAGCTCAGGGACGTCAGTAGATCCGTTCATTATACTAAATAGAAAAGCGAGATCTGCTATTTTTCTTCGCTCTTGTAAAGGAAGAATATGAAATTTCTTACACCGACTAGTATAGTTGGGAAGATAAGTATTTGAACGATATTGAGTGTACTTTAAAAATCGCCTTTGAATGCTTTCGAGGCGATTAATATAAACATTGTAATTAGGATTCCAAATTTGAGAAGCATATTCAAGATGGCTACGGACAAAAGCACAGTATAGAATTTTCATGGTTTTGACATTCTTAAAATCGGAAGAGACCCTTAAAATAAAACCCTAGAATTATAGTGGGCACTTTCTTGACCTTCGCAGTTACGGAATGATTTCTAATTTACACGGAAGATCAACTTGCTTGATACTTGTTTATTTTGGCATTACGGTTGGTAACCTATTGGTAACAGACCATAGCACGGAACCAATCCAATAAGTATCACAGCGTGCCAATTTGACATGCAACGTGATTATAACAGTAGATACAGAACGCAGAGGCACGCACGCTTGCCGGGGCTGCGGGACTATTCGAAAGAGATACCGTGGCCCCGGAACACAAAGGGCGATGAAGGAACATGGATGGGCTTTAGTCAGTAAAAGTCTGACACTCCCTCCTGCTCCGCCCAGAGCGGGAGGAGTCATTTGATGATTTCCCATCCGAAAAGAAAAAAAGATAAAAAAGGGGCACGCACGCTATTACATTTTACTTCAAAGCGAAATAATATTGACTGACATCTGCACTGCTTCGTAGATCAAGTAGTCGCAAGCGCGACTTCTGAGCATGATGTCCTAGAGTGGAGTTTTTTAGGTTTATCTCAGTAGCAGCCACAATGCCTGCATTTGTGCCCGGTTGCTGCCATAGGCCCGAAGTGCCCGTCGTCGCCGTCGTCGTCGCATTTGTGCCCGTCCCCCATTACATGGGGCTTAAAAATAACTGGCGAAATGTCGGTGCACTATAATCGTACATTCACATTTATAGGTTGTTGGCTGCTGCCTAACACTTCGGTGATAACATGCGTGATGTTATGTATCTTCTATACATATAATAAAATCGTTGAGACCAAAAAATCTGTTCATTGAAGATTTAAAAAAAAAACCAGCCAGGGTGACTTAAAATAAGTAACTGAAGATATTAAAACCATTTTAAAAAATTTCGTTTGTTTGTTTGTTTGACCGCGCATCACGTAAAAACTACTGAACTGATATTGTTGAAATGTTCACAAATCTATTTAAATACATTCAGAATAACATATAGGCTATAGAAATTTTTGAATTTTTTGGAAAAAGGGGGTGAAATGGGGGGGTAAAATTTGTATGAAAAAAAAAAAATAGATTGTTCTAGAATCATGAAACTTAGAATAAATACTTATTAATAAAAATAAAGAAATACCTGTTTCAGAATTTTTTTAAAATCTCATCCAGAGACGCAAAAAAGAGGGTTTTGTGTTTAAAATTAATAAACTTCAAACACCTATACAATCAAATCCATTGAAGTGTAACCTTTTAAAGTTGCTACATATACTTCGTATCTAATACAGGTAAATATAATTTCTCAATTTTCTCGAAATTTGATTTTTGACGTGAATACGCACAAAATAGCGGAACTCGAGAAAATCAGCTTTCTTCGGTATAAGTAGTTGGTACGAAATGTTTGTGCGCGCATCACGTCAAAATTACTGCATAGGCTTGCGCATCACGTCAAAATTACTGCATAGGCTTCTTTAATATTTAGACTACATATTATCACGCTACTTCCTTAAGGGGGTAGGCAATTTTGCATTATTTCCGTATACTTCAATTGTTTGACGTTTCAGTCATGACGTAAGTACATGAGAACGGCTATTTGTGGCTTATGTCAATGAAGTAAATAGCCTCCGCTACCGCTCTGTAAACTACGGGGTTGCAGGTTCAAACCCTCCAACATTATTTTCACTTTTTGTGATTTGTTTAGTTTTTTTTTTGATGCTGTGAGATTTCCTATATTTCATTTTGTATTTAAATTGTGTGCATTTCTATATTTCTTATTTTTTTTCGTGAAATATTTTTCCAAAAAGTAATAGAGAAGTATGGAAGAATGAATACAATCATGCTGCGCCGACCCCAAATAAATTGGGATAAGGGCTAAGGGATAAGTATGATGATGAGGATGATAAAGGAGAAAAGTTTGTTTGTTTGGTTGGTTGAACGCGCTAATTTTAGGAACTACTGATTCCAGTGAAAAACATCTTTTAGTGTTGGATAGCCTATTTATCGAGGAAGGCTAACGTTATATAACATCACGATACAATCAATAGGAGCGGAGCATCAATGAAAATTGTTGCAAATACAGCGAAAAACTATTGCTTTTGAGAGCTTCCGTTCCGTGCGCTGCGTAAACGGTTAAAGTAACTCAACAATCATACATGTATGACGGGATTGTTCCTCTTAAAAAGTCCGCTAAAGCATATTATCTGCATTTTTTTTAGGTTGACTCACACTCTTTCTAAGCCTCTCTCTCTCTTACGTAACGCAGACGAAGTTGCGCGGGTCAGCTAGTGTATAATAAATAAGAAAAATTCAAAGCATATAATAAGGCACAGAAGCGTTGGGGCAAAGGTGCAATGATATTATACCCCACCGCTTTGCCTGGAAAGAAGAAGGAATAAAGAAAATTGTGTTTATTTGGCATTAAAAAAATAAAAAAGACCTTAAAAATTAAACAAAATAAATAAACAAACACAACCAAACCATGGTGTTATGTTTTTTTAACACCATGACATGAAAACAAGCTTATTGCCATCCAACGGGCACAAATCTTGACAGATTGATTCGGAAGAATTTCTGATAGAAAAACCGAAAAAAATGTAGACTGACCGAAATCGAATCCAGAACTTCATGCTCGTCTATGACTTCTCATTACCAATATATTTTATTATCCTACTTATTGATATATATTTATAATATATATAATTTAAGTTGTTTTTAATTGTAATTTTATTTGATTATTGTAAATATATATTGTTACTAGCTGACCCGCGCAACTTCGTCTGCGTTACGTAAGAGAGAGAGAGACTTAGAGAGAGTGTGAGTCAACCTAAAAAAAATGCAGATAATATGCTTTAGCGGACTTTTTAAGAGGAACAATCCCGTCATACATGTATGATTGTTGAGTAACTTTAACCGTTTACGCAGCGCACGGAAAGGAAGCTCTCAAAAGCAATAATTTTTCGCTGTATTTGCAACAATTTTCATTGATGCTCCGCTCCTCGATATCGCCTTCCTCGATAAATGGGCTATCCAACACTAAAAGATGTTTTTAACTGGAATCAGTAGTTCCTAAAATTAGCGCGTTCAACCAACCAAACAAACAAACAAACAAACTTTTCTCCTTTATTTATTGGAATTATATGCAATCATCGTTAAAATATTGTATATGTTTTTCCAATTTGGGGCTTCCCTCGACAGCCTTAGGTTTTCATCCTTAGACACTCGATGACTGTCATACTCCAGCTAGGTCGAAAGTTCTCATCAAGGTGCATGAATGAGCCCAAACACGATATAGCTTTTTTTTTCGGATGGGAAATCATCAAATGACTCCTCCCGGAGCAGGAGGAAGTGTCAGACTTTTACTGACTAAAACCCATCCATGTTCCTTCTTCGCCCTTTGTGTTCCGGGGTCACGGTATCTCTTTCGAATAGTCCCGCAGCCCCGGCAGGCATCGGCCCTTGCGGACCCCTTCTTTTTTGCTGACTCTCTATGAGGCGCGCGTAGAACACGAACGCGCCGTCGACACGGCCTGTCGTCATGAGACGGACGGACGGCGAGCTAGCCCATAGCTCCTCGTCCACAGGCCCGCGCCTACGGTGGCTGGGGGCCAATACGTGGCTCCCGACGCCCGGGGTGTCTCCCGCTGTGGCCGGGACGTGAGGATCTCTCCCTCTCACGTTCCGCCACCTCCTTCGCTAGCATGACTGCTTCGCAGAAGGAGGTGATGGCATCCCATTCCGTCTCGCTCCGAACCATGTATTGAACCAGGGCTGGGAGAGAGAGGTCGCCGCCGCCGATCGCCGCTTCGAGGACACGGCGGTGCTCCGCCCAAGTGGGGCACACCTCCACAGTGTGCTCCACCGTGGCCTCCGGTCGATCCTCACAATGGAAGAACCCGGGCGTCTCCTCCCGCCCGAAAATACGATATGAGGCCAATAACAATTTAGCTGTAAATATAATCTACGTAAACTGCGTATGGATTATTGATTATTGCGAATAGCATAGCACAGTTCTTCCACGGCAAGAACACGTGGATTTATCAGGCTTCTGGTGTTCGCTATACTTCTTTTTGGAGAAATCATCCTCATCATCATACTCCTGCCCTTATCCCAATTTATTTGGGGGTAGCATGATTGTATTCTTCTTCCTTATGTACTACTCTATTACTTTTTGGAAAAATATTTCACGAAAAAAATAAGAAATGCACACAACTTATACAAAATGAAATATAGGAAATCTCACCGCATCAAAAAAAAAATTAAACAAATCACAAAAAGTGAAAATAATGTTGGAGGGTTTGAACCTGCAACCCCGTAGTTTACAGAGCGGTCATGAAACTGCAAGGCTATTTACTTCGTTGACATAAGCCACAAATAGCCGTTCTCATGTACTTACGTCATGACTGAAACGTCAAACAATTGAAGTATACGGAAATAATGCAAAATTGCCTATCCCCTTAAGGAAGTAGCGTGATAATATATAGTTTAAATATTGAAGAAGCCTATGCAGTATTTTTGACGTGATGCGCGCACAAACATTTCGTACCAACTACTTAAACCGAGGAAAGCTGATTTTCTTGAGTTCCGCTATTTTGTGCGTATTCACCTCAAAAATCAAATTTCAAGAAAACTGAGAAAATATATTTACCTGTATTAGATATGGAGTATATGTAGCAACTTTAAAAGGTTACACTTCATTGGTTTTGATTGTATAGGTGTTTGAAGTTTATTAATTTTAAACACAAAACCCTCTTTTTTGCGCCTCTGGATGAGATTTAAAAAAAATGCTAAGACAAGTATTTCTTTATTTTTATTAATAAGTATTTATTCTGAGTTTCATGGTTCTAGAACAATCTAAATTTTTTTTTTCATACAAACTTTACCCCCCCTTTTCACCCCCTTTTTCCAAAAAAATCCAAAATTTCTATAGTCTATATGTTATTCTGAATGTATTTAAACAGATTTGTGAACATTTCAACAAACTCGGTTCAGCAGTTTTTACGTGATGCGCGTTCAAACAAACAAAAAAAAATTAAATGGTTTTAATATGTTCAGTTACTTATTTCAAGTCACCCTGGCTGGTTTTTTTTTTTAATCTTCAATGAACAGATTTTTTGGTCTCAACGATTTTATTATATGTATAGATGTATAGATTATTTGATTACTTATCATGATTACATATCAAAATTACGTATAATATATCTGATTTTTTTAATTAAGGTTACTTTTAAATTATTATCTGACTAGCTGACCCGCGCAACTTCGTCTGCGTTACGTAAGAGAGAGAGAGGCTTAGAGAGAGTGTGAGTCAACCTAAAAAAAATGCAGATAATATGCTTTAGCGGACTTTTTAAGAGGAACAATCCCGTCATACATGTATGATTGTTGAGTAACTTTAACCGTTTACGCAGCGCACGGAAAGGAAGCTCTCAAAAGCAATAATTTTTCGCTGTATTTGCAACAATTTTCATTGATGCTCCGCTCCTATTGATTGTAGCGTGATGTTATATAACGTATAGCCTTCCTCGATAAATGGGCTATCAAACACTAAAAGATGTTTTTAACTGGAATCAGTAGTTCCTAAAATTAGCGCGTTCAACCAACCAAACAAACAAACTTTTCTCCTTTATAATAATAAGTATAGATTCAAGTAGGTAACAATTTAATTTCTCGGAATTATATGCAATCATCGTTAAAATATTTTACTATGTTTTTCCAATTTGGGGCTTCCCTCGACAGCCTTAGGTTTTCATCCTTAGACACTCGATGACTGTCATACTCCAGCTAGGTCGAAAGTTCTCATCAAGGTGCATGAATGAGCCCAAACACGATATAGCTTTTTTTTTTCGGATGGGAAATCATCAAATGACTCCTCCCGGAGCAGGAGGAAGTGTCAGACTTTTACTGACTAAAACCCATCCATGTTCCTTCATCGCCCTTTGTGTTCCGGGGCCACGGTATCTCTTTCGAATAGTCCCGCAGCCCCGGCAGGCATCGGCCCTTGCGGACCCCTTCTTTTTTGCTGACTCTCTTTGAGGCGCGCGTAGAACACGAACGCTCCGTCGACACGGCCTGTCGTCATGAGACGGACGGACGGCGAGCTAGCCCATAGCTCCTCGTCCATAGGCCCGCGCCTACGGTGGCCGGGGGCCAATACGTGGCTCCCGACGCCCGGGGTGTCTCCCGCTGTGGCCGGGACGTGAGGATCTCTCCCTCTCACCTTCCGCCACCTCCTTCGCTAGCATGACTGCTTCGCAGAAGGAGGTGATCGCATCCCATTCCGTCTCGCTCCGGACCATGTATTGAACCAGAGCTGGGAGAGAGAGGTCGCCGCCGCCGATCGCCGCTTCGAGGACACGGCGTTGCTCCGCCCAAGTGGGGCACACCTCCACAGTGTGCTCCACCGTGGCCTCCGGTCGATCCTCACAATGGAAGAACCCGGGCGTCTCCTCCCGCCCGAAAACACGATATGAGGCCAATAACAATTTAGCGTAAATATAATCTACGTAAACTGCGTATGGATTATTGATTATTGCGAATAGCATAGCACAGTTCTTGCACGGCAAGAACACGTGGATTTATCAGGTTTCTGGTGTTCGCTATACTTCTTTTTGGAGAAATCATCCTCATCATCATACTCCTGCCCTTATCCCAATTTATTTGGGGGTAGCATGATTGTATTCTTCTTCCTTATGTACTACTCTATTACTTTTTGGAAAAATATTTTACGAAAAAAATAAGAAATGCACACAACTTATACAAAATGAAATATAGGAAATCTCACAGCATCAAAAAAAAATTAAACAAATCACAAAAAGTGAAAATAATGTTGGAGGGTTTGAACCTGCAACCCCGTAGTTTACAGAGCGGTCATGAAACTGCAAGGCTATTTACTTCGTTGACATAAGCCACAAATAGCCGTTCTCATGTACTTACGTCATGACTGAAACGTCAAACAATTGAAGTATACGGAAATAATGCAAAATTGCCTACCCCCTTAAGGAAGTAGCGTGATAATATATAGTTTAAATATTGAAGAAGCCGATGCAGTAATTTTGACGTGATGCGCGCACAAACATTTCGTACCAACTACTTAAACCGAGGAAAGCTGATTTTCTTGAGTTCCGCTATTTTGTGCGTATTCACCTCAAAAATCAAATTTCAAGAAAACTGAGAAAATATATTTACCTGTATTAGATATGGAGTATATGTAGCAACTTTAAAAGGTTACACTTCATTGGTTTTGATTGTATAGGTGTTTGAAGTTTATTAATTTTAAACACAAAACCCTTTTTTTTGCGCCTCTGGATGAGATTTAAAAAAAATGCTAAGACAGGTATTTCTTTATTTTTATTAATAAGTATTTATTCTGAGTTTCATGATTCTAGAACAATCTAATTTTTTTTTTCATACAAACTTTACCCCCCCTTTTCACCCCCTTTTTCCAAAAAAATCCAAAATTTTTATAGCCTATATGTTATTCTGAATGTATTTAAACAGATTTGTGAACATTTCAACAAAATCGGTTCAGCAGTTTTTACGTGATGCGCGTTCAAACAAACAAACAAACAAACAAACAAACGAAATTTTTTTAAATGGTTTTAATATGTTCAGTTACTTATTTCAAGTCACCCTGGCTGGTTTTTTTTTTTTAATCTTCAATGAACAGATTTTTTGGTCTCAACGATTTTATTATATGTATAGATTATCAATACTTATTGTTATTATTTAATTGTAATTTGTTTACAATTCTATTGTGTGGAATGAATAAAGCTCTTTTATTATTTATTATTATTTATTAGGTACCTAGTGATACATCATTACTACATTTTACTGGCTAAGTACAAAATCACGTATAATTAGCGTAATAGCAGCACGAATCGCCAAAGTGAACCGAGTGAAATGGATTGCAATGGTGCCCGTAGACAATGCCAACACAAATCGTAATGATTACACTTCTTTGAAGTCAACGACTTGCTCGTTTTATTGTTCTCATTTCTGTGTAACACAATGTCGTTTTTACAGTAACTGTTATTGTGACTGTTCATTCCGTTCCTCATGTCTTCCTCTATAAGGCTGAGGTGGTGTCAGATTCATGTAAATCGAAATTAAGTGCGGATACGAGTTTAGCGTCTTCGGTGACATCTAACAGTTCCTACTACATGTAGGCAAAACTACATGCAGGACATCAACTACATCGTTAGAGTAACAAATGGTAACAACACCGCAATAGGGTGATGACAAAAAAAAATCTAATTAGTCCGTCAGATAGATTTCCAAAACATATTGGACACTTATTTTTTCTTTTTTCACGTAAACAAAAAATGAAGACGATACAGTGCGTCGAAAACTCGTGAGACGTCACATTCGAGTACATTTTTTACACAAATGTGACGTCATAAGCCCCCACTCATAATCTTTGACACATTTAATCTTCGTCAATTTATATTAATTTGATAAAACAAAAAACACATATCCAGGATTTTTCGATAATATAACTGACGGACTGAACATAATCATATTTTTTTTAGTCAGTCATCATCCCTATTACATATACCATGAAGCAGCCATCTATAAATTTAGCACCAACTAGGTTCTGGAGTCTGTTTAGGGACTTCCACGCAACGAATTTCCGAGTAGGAGATTTGTAGGTTGCCTATCAGAGTATGGTTGAGCACAATTGTCTTCTGGAACCTTCGAATCTTAACCATTATGCCTTTTTCCTTGCAGCTTCTCTTTGGGCGATTTGACATCGTTGCAAGCGTCTTCTTCAGCTCATTTTATCGTTTTCACGGGCAGCGTCATTGCACCAGAGTGTATCTGCACAAAAACCTTCTGATTAAAGTTACTTATAATGAACTAGCTTATTTGACGACCCGAATGGCGCAGCGGTAGTGAGGCTGCCTTACGTTCTTAGGGTCCCGGGTTCGAATCCCGATAGGAGCAAATGTTTGTGTGATGAGCATGGATATTTGTTTCGGAGTCATGGATGTTTTAAGTAACTATAATAAGTATGTATTTACAAACAAAAAGTATCTATATAGTATATAAACTATCTGGTGTCCACGATACAAACCTCGTTGCTTAGTGTGGCACTAGATGGCGCTGTGTGTAATGTCCAGCGATATTTCTTTATTTATTTATACCCACGGCTTCGGCCACGCGATGTTCGGTAACTGCCCACGGGATCATACTACCGGGATAAAAGTATCTTATGTAAATCCAGGTTATAAACACTATATCTATGTGCCAAATTTCATCCAAATCCAATCAGTAGTTTTCCCGTGAAAGAGTAACAAACATCCATCCATCCTCACAAACTTTCACATTTAAACACACTTTCACACTTTCTTATTAATTAAGAAGTAAGATTAACATTCCCTAGTTTAAGAATATGTTATACAGAATTAGGCATTAACTACATACCCATCAGTTCCTCGTACCACTTTTTCCTAAAGGAAAATACTGCATCCTGGTTATATCTTTCTTGAAATCATGACTGAGACGTCAATTTCTTACAAGCTTCAAATACATGCAGCATTGGATTTTCCGCATATTTTACTTTTATATCGCTTCAAACACATTGTCTTACCAATAACTGTCTAAACCCTCGTTAATTCTAAAACATATGTGATGGTTTTAAATAAGAATTTAAAGAGTGTGATACGTGATTTAGAAAAGAAACAGCGAAAATCACGTCCCCGTAAGTTCACGAATACGAAACACTTAACAATGAATGCACGCTACCATGAAAAACCATACGCCGCAGCCATGCGATCTCGAATAACTAAACGTCGAAAAGTCACCGTAAAAAGTCTATCAATCTCAATCTTCAGAATCAATACGCTCCGAAAGCAAAGAACCTCGTAATCGAATGTGTCGAAAACAACTTGGTAAAGTTTTTGAACGCTTTGTTTTTGGCTAATTCTGTTTTTGCTTCTGCTAAAGTATTTCAAATCTGTAGCCAATCTCACAATAAAATCAGCCAATATCACCATGTTTCTTTTACCTTCAAATATTAACAACCAGAAAAAAAAGTTAAACAAACGAAGGAAGTTCTCATAAAACAACCTGTCAAAATGACATAACGTTTGCCGCGTCACCAAAACTCGCAACAAAAAGGACACAGGAGTTTTTGAGTAACGATCGGACATACTTATAGACGTCTGTTGGCTGTCAATCCTGAAAATTAGTTCAGGTTTATGATAATTTGCAGCTGAAAGAGACTGTGGAGGTTATTATTGTATGTATTTATATATTGTATGACAATAGACGTTATCAAGTAACGCGAGACTGGCAGGCGTGGTTTTCGAGTTTAATTATTTATTTTCATGGATAAATGTGCTATCATATTAATACACGTGGTGATAACAGTCATGGCTTGTCACCTCGACACATGGTCAATGTTATTGGGAGTATTTTTACATACAATCATACAGAAATGTCGTGACTCTTTGATGTTACATAGATGCAATCAACGATATTATGTATTGTGTTGCTGGGCAGTTCTCTCCAGTGTTATAGCTGAACGAAGTGGTGAAGGGCGGGAGTTCTGGTTTCAGGGAATAGGGGGGGGGGAGCGGGGAGGCACGCATGTGTAGGTAATTTTTGACGTATAAATAGTGCTGATTCGCAACCTAATTGTAATGATGACTGAGTACGATATACCAGACACAAACCGAACCCCATAAGTACTAGGAGCTACAAAAAAGACTGCTCCATTCTAGAATATGATACCCGATCGGTATCCGACACATTGGTGAAGAATGTGAAGATGCCAATTATACTCAAATTCAAACCGTCTTCGTCTGTTTTAGAACCAAAAATAACAAAATAAGAAATAGTTAACATGACAATGTGCCATTTTTTCAAGGTGGTTCGTGACAAGGACGGTCTTTAATGCTGATTAACCACATGAATAATTAAAAACTGAGTTGTAAGAAGGTACTTTTTAACTCACTGAGGACAACTGTTTACTTAGCCCATGCAATTACTGTATAGAATAATGTGTACGTTTCTTGAAATTAGGTACTACCTAATTAACATCACAAAATGTTAACTGTCGTTTCTATTCTCTATCAGAATTATTCAGCCACACTATCAATTTGCCAAAGAACTTATAGTAAGTACTAAATAATTCCATGCAATTTGCTGACTGGCCAATTTTCTCTTCATAACAGTAGGTAATTAGCACACTAGTTTTTGCTTTAATTACGAAATTTCCCTACGGAAATGTACTACCGGAATAAAAATTATCCTGTATTAATACAAATCTGTACAACCGTTATATTACGTAAGAATAAGAATAATTTATTAGGTAACAGGCAGATATGTACTTATATACACCAAAGTAATTTAGTAAAGCTATGTGATGACGATAGGAGAGATGAAGAAATACGGTATTATGATAACATGGACCAATGAGAATTAAATACGTCATGTACGGAAAAACCACAAGGTAAACCTCTCATAATCCTAATTATTAAATTTAGAAGGTAGAAACAAATTGTTTTTAGTTGTACACACGTTGTTATCGCTCAAACGGTTATATACGACTATGGTGATTCATGATTTTCATGAACAATAAACCACAGTTGCTTGTAACCACAGATTAAAATAATTGTATACTTTAACGCCACTTCGCGTAATGCGTTTGTTAATAACCTATCTGTACTGTGGCGTAATGACAACTTCTAATATAATATTAATAGCCGTTTATGGTCCCAATGTATGTATGTATGTAGTCCCTTGTGGTTGTACTTAGAATCCTATTACAAATAAATAAATAAATATCGCTGGACATTAACACACAGCACCATCTAGTGCCACACTAAGCAACGAGGCTTGTGTCGTGGACACCAGATAGTTGATATACTACATAGATACTTTTTGTTTGTAAATACATACTTATTATACATATAAACACCCATGACTCGGAAACAAATGTCCATGCTCATCACACAAACATGTGCTCCAACCGGGATTTGAACCCGGGACCCTAAGAACGTAAGGCAGCCTCACTACCGGAGCCCCATTCGGGTCTTTTGCTAAATTTAATGAAGGTATGTAAAGGCACCATTATATACGTGATGGGTCAGTCATCATCATCATCGTCTTTCAGCCCTTATCCCATAGTACCTAGGTACTTGGGGACGGCGCAACACGTTGTTTTCTTCCATTCTCCCTTGTTTGCCGTCACGATATGATTTACTCATTTTAAACCAACTTCTAAAAAAAGAGGTGGTTTTGTATTCCACATTTTTCATTTTTTTTTCACGTGTGTACACCGATTTCTCCGTGATTAAGTACTGGTCCGATTTGAGTGAATCTTTTTTTATTTGGTAGAGGAAGCTTGCACGGGTGGGCCCATATTAACTTTGTTAATTTTGCCAGGGTAGCTTATGAGTTATTCTCTATAATATGCATTTTTTTTCGTCTATGTGGATGATATGCTAATAACTTCTTGTTATACCTAATTACCTACTGTAAAATTGCTAAAAAGGGTTAATATAAGCTATTTTTCTAAAAAAATAACACTGACTTCCAAAAGAACACTAAAGAGTGGAATAGTACATTTTGATACAAGTGGAGAAAGTTTGTTATTGTATTCGAGGCGGAATTAACACCCGAGCCGTAGGCGAGGTTGTTTTTGAGCCGAGAACTGCAATAACAAACGTCCACGTGTATCAAACGACGTTTTTCAATACACTTTTGAAGAAATAAAATAAAAGAACGAAAAACATTTTGTCAAGAATTAATAAGAAACTATGATTTTAATTTTCTTTTTTTTCCGCGCTTTGCTTTCGCCAGGTTGAAGAAGAAGCAAAGGTATGAAGCCGCGAAACAGCCTAATATAAAAATGGTTTATGTTTTTATTTTTGAATTTAAAACACAAATAAATGTTAATTTGGTAATAAAAGCTAATATTTGTTTTAAATAACCATGTTTATCTATGATATTCTATTTATAAACACAATTTGAATATCCAAAAAATATTTACGCCGTAAAGACGCTTAGTGCTTTGCCGAATTAAAAAAAAAACATTCACCTCCGACTACAGGCATTGAACCAATTTGGAATAAATATAGGTATAGTTATCTGTGGCAATTTTCATTCCCGCACACGTGTTGGAAAATGAAAAAAATCACACGCGTGTGAAATACATTGCATGTCGAACCTAATCGTAGTGCGATAAGAACCAGTTTTCGAGGAAGTGTATTGAAAAATAACTTTACCAACATTTTATGTACTTGTATGTATAAATTCCGGTTTGTGTTTTCTCCACCGGATCAAAGCAGGTCTGCCAAAACCAAAGCTTTGAACTAAAACGGGAAACCTAATAGACATGTTACGTGTCAGAATGCATGAATGTGCAAGAACTTCCGGTAAAGTAGTTAGACGTATCTATGACACACTGCTTTTGTACTGGTAACAATTTTAGCCCAGTACCTACATTTTACCCTTCGTCTTACGGAAAGAGAAACAGAAGACACATCGCTACATCGCCCTCTTAAAAGGCTATACTTACCGTTTCTGCTATTCACCATGACTGTGATGGTTCCATACGTCTCTCGTTCAGTAGGCCTATTACGTATCTTTCTCATATCCAGTGACTATCAAGCTTGAACTGATGACCACCGAGAATGTCATAATATTGGTATTACGTATCGCACTGAGTGGATATCACTTTACGGTGACTAACAGCCCGGGTACGGTGTAACGTCTTTCACGAAAGCCACTACAAACTCAGTTGTCATCAATTTGTTGTCCACTATGCTCACATAATCGAAATAACATAAGTATCGATACGAAAGCGTCTGTCAAAATGAGTTACGGTGACTATCAGCAACGATGACAACCAATGACGTCATAATTTTATCGCGACTGGTCATACATAATACGAAACCAACCTTTTGACAGTTAATTGATGGACACTGAGCCCAGTTACTATCATTTCGAGCTGTCAACAGAGATACGTAATAGTACTCCTGTTTCCCGCAAGTTCCGCAACTTTGTCTATGTCTTAAGCCCATCGCAGATTTGACGTCCCGGGATTCTATTCTCTTTCAGAATAGCAAACAAAAAGCTAGGTATTCCCCAAGTACCTAGGTATAAAGCCCATTAGGAGAGCCTTATTCATTCCGATCATTGAATCAAGTCAAATAAAGCGCACTCTTTACATAAGAACTCACGCGCATCCTTCATCGTTATCGCGCCAATTGATATGCACGTGCGTAAGCTTGCCACTGGTATAACGTGGTGCGCAGATTTACTGAAACCCCACTACAGTATTTCCGCAGAGTTATCAGCAGTAACCCAACAATGAACCTTATCGTTGCGGTTATAAAGATCACTTTTGATTTTGTCAATGCCTTGCCAATTGTGAATGGACTGTATGTAGTTATGTAGTACAGATTCCAATGAAACCTACACTACATGACGTATGATTAAAAACTTATTGCTATTCTTGAACAACGTGTTGATTGTTCGGTGGAGCAGCTGGTCAGCCGGATGCTTCACCCAAGCGGAAGTGCAACAAATCTGTCTGTCTGTAATTCTGTATAATTAAAAATCAAACGAACTTACCAAGTGAAGTTCGATGATAATTATGTGAACAGCTTCATTCGAAGCGATTTATTGTTTACGTATTGTAGCAGCGCCCCCATGTACCAGCCTTGCACGGATTTTTAGAGGTAAGTCAGTTTTTTTTTTTTTTTTTTTTTTGTCGGTAGTTTTGCTTCACTTGCAACACTATCCGTTTTGCCCCCACATCACTATTTCTCCTTAACGGTCCTCAGCAATTTTAATATCATTTTGTTGAAAGCTAAATAAAAATATTTCACATTTTAATTTATCTAGGGTAGGGTAGGTAACATTTCTAATAGGGAGGGTATAAATCGCTTCGAATGAAGCTGTTCACATAATTATCATCGAACTTCACTTGGTAAGTTCGTTTGATTTTTAATTATGTTTCACAGCTTCATTCGAAGCGATTTATTGTTTACGTATTGTAGATGTTCAGAGACAAAATGTGAAATGAAATAAAATAAAATAGGTGAGTAATCACAAATGTTTTTTATTGTAACTATTTATCATCGAATTAACTTTATTTTACATTGGTTTATATTCTTAATAAATTTCTTAATCTAATATTAGGTATTTATTTGTTACAGATTATGACCACCTGCAAGTACTGCAGTGGCAAACAGATGAGGATCAGTTATAACTTGCCTGTTATAATGTTTTGCGAAGACAGAAGATGATTCACTCCATCCGGCAGTTTTTCTAATTAGGTCAATATTGACTCCAAGTCTATTGGCTGAGGATGTGGCTGCATGACGAGTGCTGTGTGCACTAAATATGGAAGTGTCTATACCGCTACTGTGAAGTGTATCTTTTATCCAGTGACTAAGTGTTTGTGATGAAACTTTTGAGTGTGGTTTTTTGTAGCTTACAAATAAATAATCATTTTTGCGAAGCGGTTGAGTTTTATTTATATAAACCTCTAAGCATCTAGCGGGGCAGATCTGAGGACGAGTGTCGAAAAAAGGTAATCTTAAGACTGGTTGTGAAGAATTAGGTTTGGAAGTTTTTATTAAATCAGGTATTTTTATAATTATTTCAATAGGAGAATTTACTTGAACATTACTTAATTTTATTAGTGAAAATGTTTGAACGCGATGCGCAGTCACCAAAGCCAATAGAATTATAGTCTTTTTGGAAAGAGTTTCCAAATCAAGCTCTGTGTTAGGCCATTTTTGAGCTAAATAATTTAGAACAGTGGTTGGATCCCACGTCAAATTATATTTTGGATTATTAGGCCTTAATCTGTAAACTCCCTTCATAAATCGCTTAACTCTATCATCGTTTGCCACATTACTTAACAATAAGGATAATGCGGATTTATATGAATTGATTGTACCGTATTTTGCCCCTTTGTCAAAAATTGTCGTAAGAAAATGAATGACTACAGGAACTGAAACCGAGGAATAATCATAACCATGTTTATTACAATATTTTAACCAAGATTTTATACAACCATCATATTGTTTATAAGTAGAATCAGACAATGATGACAACATAATTTCAATAGATCTATTAGATAAATGTCTTTTTAATAATGTTTGCCTGAAAGCTTCGCGGCAACCAATTTCAGGGTGCGGTGTAGATTGTGAGGCGTTCTGAAAGGAGAAGTTAACAAATTTACGTGCGGTTCAAAACAGATTGGTTTGGAACAAAGCAATTTTTGGAAAACCGGGAACCAGGGTTGTGTTGGCCAATATGGTACAACTACTATGCCATTTGCTTTGTCATTAATAATTTTTTGCATTGTCTTTGTGATAAGTGAAAACGGTGGAAAGGCGTAGAATAGTTTATTTTTCCATGAAATGGTAAAAGCATCGATTGCATAAGCGTCGGGGTCGTTTTTCCAAGTTATGTACCTGGGACACTTGGCATTACACCTATATACTCGCGAAAAGGTCTATTTCTGGGTGTCCAAAACAATATGTTATTTGGTTGAATGCATCGTCATTAAGTTCCCATTCAGTATCCTGAAATTTCATGCGCGATAATTGATCTGCTTCATAGTTATCTTTAGTATTTATGTAAGAAGCAAAAATAGTTATTCTACGTATTTCGCACCACTGCCATATTTCTTTAGTGATAAAATGTAAATGTTCAAACTGTATGCTGCCCATGCGATTTATACAGGATATGGCTGTCACATTATCAATTCGTAATAGTATTTTTAAATTATAGGATTTGTGGGCAAAACATTTAAGTGCGAGAAAAGCAGCTTTTAACTCTAACTCGTTAATATGAACGGTTCTTTCAGTATCTGTCCAATAGCCAAAACATTTATCTGTGCTGCAATATGCTCCCCAACCCGTACATGACGCGTCGGAAAAATTTTCTAAATCATATTGATCACAAGTTAAAGGATATGAACCATGATCAATATGGTCTAACCACCACAACATATCACAATGTAAGCTGTTGGGGAGCTGAACCAACTGTTCGTAGCTAGGATTCCTAAGTAAACAGGAATATTTAAATTGTTCAAAAAGCTTAGTGTAAAGCCAGGCATATTGAATTGCAGGACAAGCTGAAATTAATAAACCTATGAACCGAGCAAACTCACGAAGTTTACATTTACGCTTTTTCAAGAAGCTAGAAATGTATTCTTTTATTTTTGACTTTTTTGAACTAGGTAATTTTAATAACATATTTTTCGAGTCGAATTCGAAACCTAAAAACTTGCATAGTGTTTGCGGTTCTAAGCAGCTTTTTTCTGTATTTATTATGAAACCTAAGTTTTTAAGTAGTGTTATGGTTAAGTTAACGTTATCTTGACATTCAAGAAAAGTGGTTCCAATGCAAAAAATATCATCGATATATATAACTGATATCATTCCAAGGATTCTGAGATATTCCATAACGGGCTTTAATAATTTTGTGAAAACATAGGGTGCAGTGCATAAACCAAATGGGAGACAGTTAAATTCATATAGGGTATTATTGTATTTAAAACGGAGGTATTTTCGGTGAGATTTATGTACGGGAATTAAGAAATAAGCATCTTTTAGATCTATTGATGCCATATAACAATTTTTTGTTATAAGCTTTGAGGCTGTACGATAATCTTCCATCTTAAAATGTTTGGTTTCTACGAATTTGTTTAAGCATTTAAGGTTCAATATAAATCTCTTGTCGCCGTTTGGTTTTGGCACTAAAAACACACTTGAAATAAATTCTCCTCTAATAGGATGACAATGAGATATTGCATTCATATCTAATAAATTTTCGATTGATTTATCAAAATCTTGGGCTTCTTTCATGTTTTTAGGTAAAACATTAGGAGAATCAGTGCGATATGGTGAACATTTAAAAGGTATTTGGTACCCTTTGATCCAAGATAGAATCGTTTTGTCGGTAGTGACAATTGACCAGTTTTTGAAAAAATACTGAAGCCTGCCAGCGGTTAGTACCTGATCAGTTACTTCCGATGCGGTGGCCTCGTCGGGGACGAGTAGCGGCGCGAGCTGCCGCTGGGTTGCGGCGGTGGCGGCGGCCGATACGCCGGGCGCGCAGCTCGCCTCGTATTGTTCTGCTTGTTGCCCGTCTTGCGGTGCTGAGGGTTGTAGTTTAAATTACCCTTATTTGGACCTTTTGGAATAACTTTGGGCTTGTTTCTTTGGGCGTATTTTAAGGCATCTCCTGATTGTTGAATGGTCTTGGCGGCCTTAACCTTGTCCGTAACATTTTCCCCAAATAAGAAACTGCCCCTTTTTGTTTCAAGCAAGGCGTCCTTTAAATTTATATTAATAGACGAAATCACGAAGTTACGTCTTGTTTTTGTTTCCCAAAAATGACTGTCACATAATATACGACAAGCGTCACTAATGGGCTTCAAAAGTTTTTGTTTGGACGTTTCATTTGAAATGATCATGTCAGTAGCGGATGCTAAGGCTGACAATGCTACACCAAGCTGATTTTGCTTGTACATGAGTGCCGAATCTCTTTTTACTAGAGCATCCTGCAGAGCTGCCTTTACTTCCGGGTTGAGAGCTGGCGCCAGCAGTAGGTCACAGTTGTTAGGCACGGAATAACTCTTTAAAAGTTTTTCCTTTACATCCTTAGCCAAGCCTTTGGAAAGGATGTCTTGCCAACGATTGGCAATGTCCTTGTGAACAGACGGACCCATGGATATGTCCGTTTTAGGAGCATCGCCGAGTAATTGCAGGGTGTCTTCATCCAAGTCTTGGTCTTCCATTACTTCTGGCTGTGCTTCTGCTGAGGTGCCGGGTGTAGGCGACGGAGGCTCGATGCATAGCGGTGGTGGAGCTGCTGGCGGCGAAGCAGGGCACGGAGAACAAGCACGTGACGAGGCATGTGAGCCACGTGACGGTGCACGTGGCGAGGCTTGAAGCGGCGAAGCGGTTGCTTGAAACAAGCAGGCTTCCTCATTTTGTGCCATATCGCAGTCCACATCTAGTTGATGGCTCGAAAGATCTGCGAATAACGTTTCTTTTTAGAATACGTTAGGTAATAAATGCAGTATTTTTCATTTTTAAACGTGACAGAGGAAACCCAAGCTTGGTAGCCTCGCACCACTTAATAATGATTTTGTGACAGTATCAGCCCCAGTATGGCAGTACGCATCACTTTATAAAATGACAGAGGAGACCCAAACTTAGTAACCTCGCATCACTAGCAATATTTGCGTAACTTACTGTGTAAGTCTTCTTCAGATGAACAGCTAATACGGCGATTAGTCGTTGCCTGCAATTTATTTTGCAATTTTAGTATTTTTCGCCGTATTTCTTCTTCAGTTAGTTCTGACTTCCTTTTCTTTCCCATTTTGAGGAGCTGTGTCTATTTGTAGGAGCGGAGACGTGCGAAGGCTTGAGCACGGAAACGCGGAATGATATTAAAATTGCTGAGGACCGTTAAGGAGAAATAGTGATGTGGGGGCAAAACGGATAGTGTTGCAAGTGAAGCAAAACTACCGACAAAAAAAAAAAAAAAAAAAAAACAAACTGACTTACCTCTAAAAATCCGTGCAAGGCTGGTACATGGGGGCGCTGCTACAATACGTAAACAATAAATCGCTTCGAATGAAGCTGTGAAACATAAGTCTGTCTAAGTGTCGCGCATTATTAAATGCAAATATCTAAGCCCATTTAGCTATTTGGCGTGTAGACCATACCGTAACTTTTTGCTGGAATTGCAACAGGAGTTGGATCTAGTGTGCACGATCCCAAAAACCAAAGAAATTGCTCGTGAGATGTTCGTTAGGTACCATCGATGTATCCCCATGCCATGGCTGATTTGACCCGTCTATTACAAATGGTTGTTCCTACTGTACACTCTGTCAACAACTCAAGAAGCTCGGAACAATAGGTAATTAAGCCTATATAATAGTAACCATAATGTAGGTAACTTATGTATATTTATGCAATTACCCTCATAGTCATGGTAATAGGTAGACACACAATGATTTTCTAATCATCAATTCGATACACTACCCACTGTACCATTACACATCACGTGTTTTTGTAGGTAATCGAAAAGATATCGCGGATCACGATTTAAGTCAGGTGATTCACTTAAAAATAACAAGGAAACCACTTCTAGTTGGACCAGCTAAGTAGGTAGTAGTTCTGAAGTTAAACTAAATGACGAATTTTAAGGCTACACAGCCTTTAGTTGTAGGTAAATTAAAACCAACAAACACAAATAAACGAGGAGTTTTTGCATCTAATAATTAGGTAGGTGAAGGTCGATAGACAGCTGTCTGCTTAATTAAAATAAAAGCCTTGCTTATGCATCTAGCTAACTGTATTGATTGTATGAAAACATGAGGTAATTAACAACGCTAGTTTCGTAGACATCGCTCATTTCACTATCGTAACGCTAACTAGGTAAAGTAGTGCAGTCAAACTCCGTGTTTCTTTAACCTAGAAACGTGAACGTGCTCTTATCGATATGTTAATAGTGTAATTGTTTCAGAATGAATTAACAACATGACGCTCTCAACGAGCCGGCAACAGTTCCTAGCTTACGAAACCCAAACACCAGAAGATATCCAATATGGAAGAAAAGGCGGAATATTCGTGTCTAACTGCATTTGTATCACTTTCATCATTCTCGCAGTTGTAGTGGCAGTCATAGTGGGCGTCATTGTGCACTTTATCACCTATTTCAAGGTAAGACCGAGCTTAATCACGTCACATGTTTTTATTTTCGTAGGTACACTTTATAAAAATGTGCTCAAGCCGGCTCTTATCTAATCTGCCATTAACTCCATGAGACGTTGCCCGATTTCAAGTTCAATTACTATCTTGTAATAATATTTCTTATCAACTTGAATTAAAAGCTACCGTCTTGTATGTATGTTTTTTTATCGAACTTTAATTCCGCAGTTACACGCTATTCCCAGCATTTTGCGGATGGAAGCGGTTTTAAAAATCATAACTAAAACTACTTTAGCCAGAGCAAACGCAACCTTTGCCAGTCGGACTAAGCTCTGAAAAAATTAAACGTCAAAATGACAATCGATCTTTGAGTTCTTGAAAGTGTGCGGTGTTTAACGAATATTTCTAAATAAATAAAAAAAAGCACCAATAATTACATGGATAGTGAATAGATGACAAACTTTTACTAAAGAGCTTAAAGTTTTCAGTTAATACTACTGAATTTTATAAACTGTGATATTTTTATTTAACGCCTAAAATGTTTTTCGAAACTATTTTCGTTTTATTTATATTTAATGGAGTTATTATTAGTGGTGATCAGCAAGTAAGTATAAATTAGTCTTAGTCTTTTTATTGTAAACTTCAACTGTGTTGTAAAACAAAATTTGGGTAATGAATGTTAAATAGCAACAATTGAAATCATTATTAAATTCAACAGTTATTTTAATAAATACAATACACTAATATTATAATGTCTTGCAGCCTTGAAATTAAATAATCTCTAAGTAAAATAAAATAATAATTATTGTTGTTATAAAATCTCACAAGTAGAAAATGTTCAAAAACATTTAATTAAAGGAGTACTTTGGGGCATAATGACGTCATTGTCTAAATACAGCTACTTACGTTTAGTTTTATTTTTGTAATTATCTAAAGTTCTAGTTGTACTAAGTATATAATGTAAATATGGTTTATTTTTAAACAATATAAAGTTCCTTTAATTTAACACTTAAATTATCCCATTTACGTGGTAGGCCAACATTTTTATTGTGGTGTATTTCTGTAATTATCTTTCTCCCATTGTAAATTTAAATTGTCCCGATGTGCTTGGGCTATTGAATTAACTAAAACGGTGAATCTTTTCCTAAAATAAATCTATTTCAATCAATGCAAAGGAGTGTAACAGGTAGCTAATGGAAGAAGAAAGCAAGCTTTTGCCTCTTGTATTTGAACTTTTGCCTTTGGTATGCCAAGAAGAAATACAAACTTCTATGTACATATTTTCCACCGTCTTAACTAAATACATAATAATATTTTGTAAATTGTGCAAGCTGTTTAAATTCTATTTATTGTTTCAGCTCTCACAAAAAACTGTAGACTTTTGGGATGAAACTGAACCATTTGGACAAACAAATTCACCATCACCAGACCTAAGACTCCCTTCGACCGTAGTGCCAAGTTTTTACAGACTAAAACTAAAAGCTGAACTAGAAAACTCAACATACTCCGGTGACGTATACATAACTATACGAGCCAGTAGGAGTGTGAAGGAAATAATATTACATTCTAAGAATCTCAGTATTAGTAGCAATGCTAAGCTTACAGAACAAATATACGAGAAA
The DNA here is from genome assembly GCA_963853795.1 of Xestia rhomboidea. Taxonomy (NCBI): domain Eukaryota; kingdom Metazoa; phylum Arthropoda; class Insecta; order Lepidoptera; family Noctuidae; genus Xestia; species Xestia rhomboidea. The sequence continues at coordinate 18,889,204 of OY970759.1, forward strand.
GTTGAGACGTTACGTTCTCCTAAAGTCAAGCGAGAAGTGACTGAGGCTACAGTAACAGCAGCAGCAGCAGGCAATGTTACTGCCACGGATGTTCCAACAACTACGGCAGCTGCTGATCAGAATGCGACGACAACAGCTGTACCAGAAACAACGCCAGTTGTTGGCAATGAGACGGCTTCAAGAACTGATACGACACTAGCACCGCCACCGGCTGATACTGAAATAACCCACAGTGCTGTACGGACCATAAGAATTCTGTCTATTGTAGAAGGTACAGGGGATAGACTGGTTTTGCCTTTAGAGTCTGCATTGAAAGCTAATGTAGACTATGTACTGCAGCTGTCGTTTGAAGGAAAGATCTCCAATTCCATGACTGGATTTTATAAGAGTACTTACATTAATGATAAGCAAGAAGTCAAGTAAGTTTTTTTGTTGCTGTCTTCATCTATAAAAATAGTTTTTTTTATAATTTAATTAATTATTTGAATAATTCAGAATTCATTCTCATCATTAAGGCAATCATTGGGACATCTGCCTGACAAATATCTCAGTACCTATTGTCTTTTTCACTACTTAATTGAGCAGTGATTTTAATAAGGTCTTATTTTGATTTTGCCACCTGGATGAGATGAAGAATCCAAAACAATGATTGCATAAGTAGGTAGTTCTTATATTGTTGAAATATATAGCAAATAATACTGAATTGAATATTCTAATATATATAAATCTGGTGTCACAGTGTTTGTTATCGAAGTCATCCGAAACAGCTTGACGATTTTGATGAATTTTTTTGTGTAAGTATACATATTTGGTAGGTCAGAGAAAAGATCTCAGGCTATTGTTAGTGTTCCGTACCCGAAGGGTAAAAACGGGACCCTATTACTATGACTCCACTGTCCGCCTGTCACCAGGCTGTATCTCATGAACTGTGATAGCTAGACAGATGAAATTTTCACAGATGATGTATTGCTGCTGCCGCTATAACAACAAATAATAAAATTAAAGGCAGCTCCCCTACTACGATGGTTCGGGAACCCTTCATGCGCGAGTCCGACTCGCACTTGGCCGGTTTATTTAATATGGCAGAACATTGTTTGCGGAGTCAGCTAGTAAATCTATGAAAATGAACCACCACAGTATCTTGGCCATGCAAGTATTGTAAACAAAGATTTCCCACTGTGCCAAATTAAACTAAATATGACGTAATATTAGAGATTGTTTAATAAATCATGCTTTATCATTCATTATTGTGCTGATAAATCTTAGCTGAATCATTTTCTAAAATAGAATATTCAATAATGATACTTAATTGTTACAAAATTTGATTGTATGTTTGAACTCTGTTTCTCTGTGTGTTGCAGAGAGAATTCCTAAGTTTTGACTAAAGGAAACTGAAAAAAAAAATACAGTCATCTCTTTGCCATGGCTACTATGATATTTTCTATTTTGGGTACACCTAAGTATCCAGTAGTTAAGTAACAGTTACCTATTGTTTTAGAGGAACATTTGAAAACAGCAACCAAGCAGCACTTTTCTGCTCTGCTTCGTCATTTTTCTGTTACCAGAATGGTGAAAGAAAACATAGTAAAAAAACTGGTTTGTGGATGTGACATGTTGAATATTTGGTCCTGGTACCAAATATTTGAAGACCTGTGGCGTCCACCAAACCACACTCGGCACTTAGATCGTGGCCCACCCCCCCATACAGAGGAGGCCTGTGTCCCAGCAGTGGGAACATCATAGGCTGATTATGTTTTTCGCAATATTTAGAATGCCATCTTTATTCACTTCACTAAAAAAACTCAGTTCTGAATATCGAAGCAGGAAGTAAAGGAACATTTCCTTGCTTAAAATACAAGTTTATTTGTTATCTTTCAGAAACCTAGGGGTCACCCAGTTCGAGCCGACCTCGGCGCGATCTGCCTTTCCTTGCTTCGACGAGCCGGCTTTCAAGGCTAAGTTCGAGATTAGCATTGCTCATCCAGAAACTGTCACTGCCTTGTCGAATATGAAGATTGTTACCCAGGAACCTATGTAAGTATTATTTGCAACTTTGCTGTGCTAAAAATTGGGTCGAAATTCACCTATTCACTATGGGACTGCAAATTTACTCTGCCACCCAGAAACTGCCAATGCCTATAATTATAGTAAGGAGGTCTTCATTGCAAGAGGTTTACGCGAAGGTCTACCAAACTAAAACTCAAACTCAAAGCATTTATTTCAATTAGACCATTATAGGCACTCTAGATTTTCAAAAAAGTGAAGCTACAGTCACAATTCCAAAGCGTAGATCTCTATGGAGAAGAATGGGCAAGAAACTCCATGGACACTCTTTTAAATCAACATGAACATTCGCATAGTGGATTACGAATCAGTTCTTCTTACTGAGTTCCTATGTGGGAATATTATAGGCCGATTGAGCGATTGAAAAAAGTTGAGAGCGATTTTCCTTGATCACTATGATTTGGCGAAAAACCTCTGATCAAAGTATCCAGATCGGGTTTTGTGAGTAGGCTCAAAAGTGAATCACGTACTTCTTTTGGACTTTGAAACTACCATGCTTAGAATTAGAACATTTTCATGTGAAAGGAACGTCGAAGCTTGGGATCTCTGAGTGTGGATGACATTAGAAACTAGATTTAAAAAAATACTGAAACGAAAACTAAGTCAATAAATGGTCATTATAGTCAGAAACCGTAAAGTGACGAACTGAAACGTATAAAATCGATAAAATACGCCTCAACGCGCAAATTGTTTTATTAATCACCACACACAGATATGGCAAACTGTGCTCATTTAATCAAGTTTTTTAATTAGTTAATTTCGAAACTTGTTACTCATTTTTCCAAGAAAATCTATTCACTCAATATTTTTTGATTGTTTTCTTTCGTAAAATCGAAGTAATCGATTTTGTTCTGGATTGATTTATTTTAACATCCAATTTATTTAAATTCGATCAATTTTCTGTTGGGTAACTGTAAACTTATTCTAAAAAAAAAATTAAAACAATTAAAAAACCCGACTGCATAAAAAATAACTAATAACTTTAAATAAAAACTGAAAAGAAAAAAACAAGTTCAGGAAACAGAACATATTGACTGCAACAGTCGGGACCCATATTGGATGTAAGTAATGATTTTAGTCTAGATTAATTAATGGGTTCCGACTGTTGCAATCAATATGTCCTGTTTCTTGAATTTGTTTTGATCTTTTCAGTTTTTATTTAAAGTAATTTTTAATGCAGTCGGGTTTTTTTAATTTTTTTTTTTATTTTACACTTTTTAGTTACTTAGATATACCATTTTAAAATCCTCATGATGAGCCCTTTATCGAGCGTGCCAAACATTTGAATTTGGCGCCAAAAATCCGCCATTTTGTTTTTATTTTGATATACCTAGTGTCACTCTCACAGTAAATACGAATCTAACGACACCTCTCAAGCTAAAATCCATCGAGCCGTTCAGGCTGCAAATAGGGAATGCAATCTCGTCTCGCCGAGATCCCGATCTCGCGAGATCCCGGCCATATTTTACGAGATTGTATCTCGTCAAATTTCGTACGAGATCTCGCGAGATAACGAGATCGACAAATGCAGCGTGACGACGTGTATTTCATAGCGCGGCTGCGGCTGCTGCTTTCATAGTGCGAACTGAATCCTGGCTGGCCACAGGACAAGAGGGGTAGGCGGGCTTGCGGGGGACGAGGTCCGGTCGTCCGGCTCATTTTGCAAGGCGCCGCGCGTGCGTTTGTTTACAATTGCAACGAAATAATTTGTTTTGGAGACAGTTTTGTGTTTTAATTAGTTTCGCAGAAATATTACACTACAACTACCAACCATGTCAAAAGTGTACAGTGATTATAAAAGTTCTTTAGAAGTATGGAAACATTGTTTACGCGATCAAGATGGTCTCACTGCAAAGTGTCGTCTGTCAGATGATACTCTCGACATGATGTGTTTTTTGAGAAGCCATTTTCAGACAAACTAACTTGCCTTTCCGTACCTTGATAACTTCATCTGACTTCTACTTTCAACTTTTTTTTATTTGATTAATACGATCTCACAACATTTGTTTAACAACTTGTGAAGTTAAGTTTTTGTTTTGTTGTATTTATTTACCATAAGTAATGTTCCTATTACTCTTAATTATTGAAACTAAAGTATTACAAAGGACTAAATATAGATAATTATTGTTTTGTTACCAACATTGGAAGAATTTGAACTGATTAGCTACAGTAGGTATAATAACTATAGACATAAACAAATGTTATTAGAGTTAGAGACAAAATAATAAGTACTCTGTTGATTTTTAAAATAAAACTTACATTATTTTTATAACCAAGCAACGCAGTTTCTATTTAATTACATATCATGTCAATTACTAGTTCTTAAAACAAGCATTTGCATATGTTTTAATTGCGATTCTCTCAATCTCGCGAGATCCCGTAATTTGTAAGATCTCGCGAGACTGGGTTTTGAGTCTCGCGAGATCTCGCTAGGCGGAAATCTCGTACGAGATTGCATTCCCTAGCTGCAAAGCGTGCCAAACATTTGAATTTGGCGCCAAAAATCCGCCATTTTGTTTTTTTTATTTTTATATACCCAGTGTCACTCTCACAATAAATACGAATCTAACGACACCTCTCAAGCTAAAATCCATCAAGCCGTTCAGGCCACAGAGCGTGCCAAACAATTATACATACATACATACTCTCGAAAAACATAACCCTCCTTCTGGCGCAGTCGGGTAAAAACAAAATAAGAGCTTGTATTAGTCGTCAATTTGAAGAAAAGTATAGATACCACAAGGAGACTTTATCCAAAACCAAAACCTGTGGAGATCAGCCTAAAACCCAATCTTAAAACGCAGAATAAAGTTAGTAACCATAGTAGTTAGTGTAGTTATAACCATTGCATTTACATAACCTTTACATTTTTCAAGGCGTTAGTGTTAGTGTTGGCTGAGCAGCGGCGGCCCAGTGGTGGCGCCCCCGACTTACGAACAGAAAGTCGTGGGTTCGAATCCAGGCAGGCGCATTACTTTGTGTAATTTATTTCATCACCGCTGCTCTCAAAAAGATGAAGGAAAACATCGTGAGGAAACCGGCATGTCCTAGAACCAAACAATTCGAAGACATGTGACATCTACCAATCCGCACTGGGCCCGCGTGGTGGATTATAGCCCATTCCCTCTCATAGAGAGGAGGCCTGTGTCCCAGCAGTGGGAACATTAATAGGCTGATGATGATGATGTGTGTTGGCTTAACTTAACTTTACTAATTGGGGTGTATAACACTGTGTAAGTGCTGACTGGGCTCACTAGGGATACATATTTAAATTAATTTCAGCTTACCAAAACCCTTTGTGTACCTACCAAAAATAAATAAACAATAACACTATGTCTTCACCCACAGCCCCGACCAACCCGGCTGGCAATGGACCCACTTCGACCGATCAGTCAGCATGTCAACCTACCTAGTCGCCTTCGTACTCTCAGACTTCAAGTCTTTGGAGACCAGTTACACAAGCAAGGACAATGTCACGAAACCTATCAAGATATGGACGAGGCCCGAATTAATAGCGAAAGCGAAATACGCTTCTACGATAACGCCGAAACTTCTGGCGTACTACGAAGATGTTTTCGGAGTGCCCTACGCCCTGGATAAGATTGATCTGATCGCTATTCCAGACTTCTCCAGTGGTGCTATGGAGAATTGGGGCCTGGTTACTTTTAGGTGAGTTTTGTCATGTTTGAATTTGTTGCCGGTCTTCAACAATCGTCATTTCCAGGCCCTTGTTCTATTTTTTTCTGGCTTCGGCGCAACGCGTTTTTTCTTCCATTCGCGCCGGTCAATTGTCACGCTAGCATGTACTACTTTTTAGGGTTCCGTAGTCCTGACAAGTGGGGTTTTTCTTTCGTTGTCTACCCCATCGTGTGGCGTGTGGGTATCGTTGAATAGGTATTTTAAAATGACTTAATACTCCATTTACGAAATATTAAACTTACAAAATCTAAAATATAACTACGGAACTCTACTACTACGGAAGTCTTCAATGCGCGTGGCCCGACACGCACTTGGCCGGTTTTTTTTTTTACCATATTATCATTCCTCACACAATCCATTAATCTTTTCTTTGGTCTTCCTCTCCCTCTCCACCCATAAACATTTTTTTTAAACAGCCTTATATTATTGTGGTTTAGTGACAATATAAAGGGTGTAAATAGAACCTTAACGAAACCGAAAGGTACTATCGAGGACACTCCCGCCTGATCACCACTAAGCTATTTTTTGCTTGCACTTAAAACATAGTAACGCTCTCTATCCCCGCCCCGTTGACTTTTTATATAAATAATTAATGAAAAAAATACCGATCGGCGACACATGCCAAACGAGAGTTATTGTTATTTTGCGCGCCAAAGTTGACGCTTTCCTAATAGGCCTAAAGTTTAAGGTGGAGTGGCTCGGCGCCGCCGCATGATTTAAGCGAAAAAAAATTTAACTGATCAGGCGGAAAAGACCACGACTGTACTTGTTCTCCCCATCATTGTGATTTTTTTTTGTTTTATACTAGACCATACCTGGGAACCTTCTAGTTACGGAGATATTGGAGGTCAATGTTCCAACTTTTTCACAATTTTTTTTTCAAATAAGTACTAGTTTTTAAGGTTGTAGCTTCACTTAAATATTTCCATGACCTGTTTACAAGTCAATGCATCACAATGTTTTGAGTGCGTTACATTGAGTTTTACCGTAAAACGTGATTTTTTCAGCCCAAAAAAAAAGTCGTTTCCAGCAATATTTTTTGCGTAGTTACTTAGTTTGATGTACAAAACGCTTGGTGGACGGCTTCGTGAAAGGTATGTTTACACCTAGTATAGTTAAAGCTAAGCCGGTTCCTGGTCCCAAATAGTGTGCATTATAAATGACAACAAGGAAATAGAAGATGCGTACGTCATCGCAAGATTTACTAGTCTATTCGTCAAATATGACGCACAGTATCGGGATATTTTGATTGACTTGACGTTTCTTTTACGTCGAGACACCTGGGGTTTTTCCAGTTCTAACTACCGTAGAACAACATGTAACTTCATACACGTACAATCATAACAGGTTGTTACCCTCAATGATAACAATATAACATCACGCTTTTATTCACTGAGAGGGGAGGCAATAGTGTAGCTATTACAGTCGAGTCGTGGAAAAAAAAACATTCAGACGAATTGATAACCACCTCTTTTTGGAAGTCGGTTAAAAATAATTGACAACCAACTTACACTGTCCAGATATTCAAAATAACCCATGATCTGTCCACGAAGTAGACACAATAGTTAAACAATGGCGTCTCGGCCAAATTGGTCATTTGACAGATCATGATTTATAACGTAGTAAATTGACGGAGATTGTCAATTGGCTTGATAATTATTTTCTCTAACTGTAGGTGTGCAGATGCACATTTTGCCATTTATATTTAAGTCTATGTCAACACTGACGCTATTCATACAATATTTAGAACACACCTGTGTATAACTTACTAGCATTTCGCCCGCGACTTCGTCCGCGAAAATTGTGATAGCTCGGCTAATTTGCATGACATCAATATAATTTATAGCCTATGTTACTCGGTAAAGATGTTTTAAAAATCGGTTGAGTAGTTCTTGAGTTAAATCGTAACAAACACACAAACAAAAAATCAAATCTTTCCTCTTAATAATATTAGTATAGAAGTATAGATGTCACGCGGACAATAAGGTAAACTGTAGATAAGTATATGACGTAAATAATGACATAATGATATAAATTCCTATAGTTTTACAAGCGTTATGCGAAGCATGGTTGACAGAGTTCAATTACTTTTGTGACAATGTGTGGTTTATGGAGGTGTTCTGGGGTCATTACAACCGTGGGTACATAAGCAGTGACTTTTATTTACATCTCTGCCGACCCACACAGTCGACAACACCTCCATACAGGTAACCCCGACGTGATCAGTGGTCTGAACACCTATAAGTTGAAGTAAATATTTTACATTGAAGCTGAGATAGATCATTATGATAGATGATTTTTGACGCCAAAAAGGGTATTTTAGACAACATGAAATGTGTGCTGCACGTCTTCACATACCCATGATCTGTCCACGAAGTAGACACAATAGTTAAACAATGGCGTCTCGACCAAATTGGTCATTCGACAGATCATGATTTATAAAACACAGTCACTCCCGCTGTTTGTACGCTTAGATCTTTTTAACAGATTTTTAATGCATTTTTCAGCAATAGATAGAGTGATTCAAGAGGAAGGTTTATATGAGTACGTATATTATGTAGATCTACATTGCACCCGTGCGAAGCTCGGGCGGATCGCTAGTTGAAAGATAAATTCAGAAAAATTACGTTAGTTTTGATTTAATGAGAAAATGTATTTTAAATGGAGCGACTCTGTCTGACCTCCAGTTACTGGGTAACACGAAAGATTCTCCTTGGTAAGACTGGTTAGACTTTCGGGCTTCTGACTACCTATAACGACTGTCTAAAGATCTACAAATTACAACCTCGATCAGCTTCTTAACGAAAATTAACGGGACGACGGGATTACGCGACGCGTTCGTGCCTCGATAAAAAGCTAATGAACGGTCATCCATCCTCGCACCGGCCTCGGCAACTACTTAAGCTTGAAGATCAACCCATGCGACTGTTATTGCTTAGCTAGGAACCCTTCGAACTAATACCAGTAAAATAATAATATTTCCTACACATTTCTTGACGCATGCGTAACATCGATCTAATCGCAATAGAATTTTAACTCGGCGTAGCGATAGCCGAAGGTTTGTAACGCCTTTTAATGAGTAGCAGTAGTTGTACAAAAGTAAGGCGGCCTTTTATCGAAGTTCTATGCAATTTCTTTCTTTCTTTAACTTGATTATACACTGCCTGTGATCCCTGAAGCAGGGAAGGGAACATATTTCTCCACTCATGTAGTGGGGGGTAAGCCTATTGCCATCAAATGAGAAAACTAGGAATTACTCAGTAGCGCTTCAGTAGTGCTACTGAAGCGCTACTGAGTAATTCCTAGTGTTAAAACCTAAAAATACTTTAGCCGACCTGGGAATCAAACCCCGTCCGCTCCTTCGTGCTCAGCAGTAAGTAGTACTTCGTTTCACTTGAGCAACATGGCAATCAGAAGTATTGAAGATTTTCAAGAAGATTTTCACATTGGTGGTGATTCTAAATGCTTCGGTATGAGCTACGAGAACGTTTAAAAATAACAACTGACTGATGTTTAAAAAATAGTAAATCTGAATTCCACTCGTTACTATTTACTCTTAGCCCAAACAATATTTAGTCTAAATCCAGCTGATAAAAACATAGACAAACAAACGAACTGGCCACATGGTTTTACGCAAACAATCGATTAGTATTTTGAATCAAAGTCGAGGTGGAAGCACTGATCAAAGCACATTGAACTGCTGCGCTGTTCAAGATTGGTTCTCAACCAATCATAGGAATGATAAACAACATGAGAGGGATTAACATGGGTAATACAATGACCAGCAGTCACTTGATGACCATGTTTGTTTGCTGATGGGTCGCTTATTATCTTTTTTTCTCTTGCATGACGTCGCTTTTCATCGTTCGGGATCTTGCGCACCTTGGCCAAGACCACGACTTATAGCCACAGAAGCTCTACCCAGGAAGAGGGTTTGGTCGCACGGTACCGGTTTTGTTCAAAATAGCGGTCAGTCATGCGATAAGTCGTGGCCGCGTGGTACACGAGATCCCTAAAGGGGAAAGCACCAGTCTCGAATCATATTTTCATCAACATACAAGCTGACACTGACCTGCAAATTGCAAAAAACTTTGGATAGTTTGAATTTCGCGTCCTCCTTAAGGTCAACATTCGACGTTCCATCATCCAACGCAAACCGTTCGATATTCTTACTATGAAACTATACTGCAACGCAAACTTATCACTTATCTAAGCACCGAAGCGACGTCGCCTCGGATCGGAATCATAGTAACAAGAATTTGTGTGGTATCATCATTATAATTAGCCTATTAATGTGCCCACTGCTGGGACACAGGCCTCCGCAACATACATACATAGACTGCTAAAACCATAACCGCAAGGGTTATGATTTTGGCTTCAGCGTAGTCGGGTAAAAATGGGATACGATGATGCCAATACGGTGCTTGTAAGTGTGTTGTGTGAGCACTGTTAGTGCCGAAATGAATCTTAACTTCTCTAAGTTGCACCGGCTCCGCCCATGTTCGCCGAAGGAGAAAGGCCTGTAACAGTTCCTGACAAGGCCATCTCCATATGACATCATGCCCTTCTACTATACAATGTCGGTGGAAATGGTTTATTTTTATCTAAATCGTTATGAGTTTTGACGCATCCTAAGGCCGTTAACAACCACTTAACCTAGGGTAATTATACTTTACTTAGTTTTTTATCACCGGAAAAGATAGTTGAAGTTGTAAAAATGTGTGAGACAGATAAGAGATTATTATTTTGAATGACGTCTTGTTTATCAGAAACCTAGGATAGTCTACACTATCCTACATCCTACTATCTTGCTCTACAGCAGGGATTCCCAAACTGTTTTGGGCACGAGACCCCTTTTCCAAAATGAACTGATACCTCAGAGTCCTAAATTACTTTAAAAATCCTATCTCTTTTTTTTTCCTGTGGGGTCGATATCGACCACTTTAGAAACCCCTGGTGTAGAGGTTATCACCAAACCACAATGTCTAGTAAAAATTCAATCACTTAAATCTGAAATAAAGTTCATTGTTAATTTCTCTGCACATCTCTGACAATATATTATGAATCGTTTGTTATTACTAGAAAAAGTCAAGGATCACGATAAAGGTAGTTTAGAGACAAGTTTATGTCATTATTTCTGCAGTTTTCGGAATTACGTATTTGAATAAATGTATGCGGGTCAATGACCTTCAATTCGGATTTATTTGACGTTAGGTATAGTGGCGTTTAATTAATTGGTTTACGGCCTAGTTACACGCAGAGCATTTGCATGCGCAAACGGTGGGATCCCTCATTGAAACCTGAGGCCCTAACGTATATACGGCAATTTTGAACATTATACCAACGAAGCAGTATTTTACTTTAACCAATCCACAGACACAAATTAGTAACTAAAGTAATTCTTCTCCAACAGAGAAACAACCCTACTCTTCGATGAAGAGGAGAGCGTTCCCCGCGACAAGCAGATGGTTGCTATCGACATAGCTCATGAGCTCGCCCATCAGTGGTTCGGCAACCTCGTCACTATGCGCTGGTGGACCGATCTATGGCTCAACGAAGGCTTCGCAACTTATATAGAGTATGTTGGAGTAGACCATGTAAGTAACAGCAAGCTGACTATGTATCCCGGAAGACCTCATCATCATCTGCCTAGCCTTTTCCCAACTATGTCGGGGTCGGCTTCCAGTCCTACCGGATGCAGCTGATACCAGTATTTTACATGGAACGACTGCCTATCTAGCCTTCACAACCAAGTTAAGTTAGTACTGGGTAATACGATACCCCTTGGTAAGACTGGTTGTCAGACTTTCGGGCCACTGACTTCCTGTAACGACTGTCAAAGATCTACAAATGACAGCCGGTACCAACTGCTTAACGTGCTTTCCGAGGCACGGAGGAAACTAGGTACGTAATGGGTGGTCACACATCCACAGACTAACCTAGGCAAGCACGGCTTAACCTGAAGATTGATTCGAGCGGCTGTTATTAATTAGCCACGAGATCCTCCTCGAGAGGACCTACTCCTCTAAATAGGTTGGATGACACCATAAAACAATAATACCAAGACTTCTTCTCTTCTTCAATCGGTCCCTCATTACTGAGGATCGTGGTCACTGGAACCTTTTAAACGGACAATCTGCCTCTATCTACTCCGGTCCAAAGTTGCCATCACCACCTGCTGAAATTTGCTTGAGGTCTTTCACTTGGACGGACCATCGTGTTGGCGACCGGCCTCGCGCTCTCTTGCCTTCGGTATTACCGACAATGACTAGCTTTTCAAGGCTGCTATCTCCTCTTCGCATGCAATTCCATGACACCAATCTCTAAAAAAAACACTTTACTTTGGATTTTCAATTAATTTCCAAATTCGATTTTTGGTTGCTTTGAAATCAATAAATAGTTGAGTCATTGAGTTGACTACGCAGTGACGTCACAGTTTGCTATTGCCATACAAAATCTATGAGAGAACCGCGTTTTGACAGCTCTTAAAAAGTATCTCAATTGATTGGTGTGTCATCTACCCCATTTCTAAGGCTTTCATATTATACGAAATCACGTCTTTAATCCGCGAAAAGTCAAGGCCTGTCTATGGGTACCTATGGTACACCTACATTTTACCAGTAATGTCATGTTAAGAAGGATGCGCTAACGTAGCATTTTCTTTGTTCTAGTTCTACTATTACTACTTTTTCATGAAAAAGTCATTCATTGGCATTAAGTGAACTGAAAGGGGTTGTATTGATGATTTTAATGATTATGATTCTGTAATTACACACGTGTTACAGTCGCGAATCATATTTGACCATACAGCCTGACGCTGAGCAGCAAATTTCAAAAAAACGTTGATATTTGAATTTCGTGGCGCCCTGGCGCTTCCCCTTTAAGAGGCGAGCCTATTAGGCACAAACGCAGACTCCGAGCTTCTAAGAAATTCTTAATGAAACTACTTACACAATAATACTTTTTGTCCCATATGAACTCTTTCTGTCAAAAATCGCCAAAATATAACAAACTTATTCCAAAAACTCTTTGTTTTTTTCAGGTGGAACCAGAATGGAACATGTTCGAATCCTTCTCCCGCGATAAAATGGATCTCCTTCGCTCCGACGCTCTCAAGAACACCTCCCCCGTATCCCGCAAAGTGGAAGACGCTTCGGAGATATCGCAGAAGTTCGACGAGATCTCGTATACTAAGGGTGCTAATCTGATCAGGATGCTGAACCATACGATCTCTGAGGAGCTGTTCCATAAGGGATTGGTTATCTATTTGAATGAGTGGTGAGTTTTGTGTATTATCATTTACCTATAACAGTCCATAGCTGAATAAACGATACCACAATATTGTTTAATTAGGCTTGAATTACTGTCGCGCTGACGGTCGGTCGCGTACGAGTATACATTGTGTTCTCTAAAGCACCACACTACGAAGCTGACGTCAGCGGCGGGAGAAGTTCTTTGAACTCAGTCGCGATCATAAAACGTGGGAATGAGACGACATGATACTCAAATTCTGGTTATAAAAAAAACACCAGCCTATACCACAAGCACGATTTGTGACCGTGACTGCCAAAATCTATGCACCAGTGTAACGGTGTCAAAGAACGCTTCGATGAATGTTTATACATAACTTTGGAGCGGTTTAAACTTGGCCGGGATAAAGCACGCTCCAAAGTAAAAAAACACGCCAGGTACAATACACTTCACCGGTGACGTGGAAAAGTTTGATTGTTATGAAGAACACAACTTTTATTCTTAGGAAAAAAGGCCAAAACCTATTATTATTGATAATTGCACGATCTACAATTTTGTCGAAAATATTTTTATATTAAAACTTACCGTTTGGCTGACAAATGCAAGAAACCCATTTACGCGTCCTTTGTTTTTTTTTTTTGCCAACCTTGGATCGATGAAGACTTTTGACATTTAATTTGTAATGGTGTTCCTAACATTCGTTCCAATTTTTAGCTCTATGCGAATTATTGTAACCTTGCCTCGTTGCTTAGAGTGGCACTAGATGGCGTTGTGTGTAATGTCCAGCGATACTTATTTTATTTTCCCCCTATATTTTGAGTTAACTTGACCGAACTACTTGCGACTTAGGTCATGATAAAAAAAATTATGTATTGGCCCCCTGTATAGCCCCACCTCACTAAACATTCTGATATAAATGCTCACTCGTCTTTTTCACAGGAAATACTCAAACGCTGAAGAGAACGACCTCTGGTTCGCGATGGCTAAGGGGACCCTATCGGACCCGACACTCAAGGACCTGAACGTGGTCGACTTCATGAACTCCTGGACCAAGCAGGCCGGGTACCCCGTCGTTAAAGTTAACAGGAACTATGAGAAGGGACAAGTTGAGTTTGAACAGGTGAGCCTACAATGTGTCTCATGCGCTACTGCTGAATCTGGGGTCCTGGTTCAATTGCCAGGTCATGTGTTATTTGGTTGGCTGCGGGACTGTTCGAAAGAGATACCGTGGCCCCGGAACACAAAGGGCGATGAAGGGACATGGATGGTTTTAGTCAGTAAAAGTCTGACACTCCCTCCTGCTCCGCCCAGCAGGGCTATTGCGTATCTTTCTGATATCCAGTGACTATCAAGCTTTGGTTGTACACTGAACTAAGATGACAGCCGTAAATGTCATAATATTGGTATTATGTATCACACTGAGTGGATATCACTTCACGGTGACTAACAGGGTCATACATAATACGAAACTATCCTTTAGATAGTTAATTGATGGACACTGAGCCTAGTTACTATAATTTCCAGCTGTCAACAGAGATTCGTAATAGCCCTACAGAGCGGGAGGAGCCATAAGATGATTTCCCATTAAAAAAAAAGGTGTTATTTGGTTATTTTAGTAGCGTCTCGGTGCCTGGATTAGTGCCCGGCTGACGTGAATTGGCTCGCCTCCTGCATGGGACTTAAGTATTACTGACAAATTACAAAATTACTGTCAATGTTCTTCATCTGACTGCGAATATGAACAATCTGCACATCACATTTTATAGGAGTGCAGTCTTTGGCAGAGTGAACGTAATATTATGGTGGATAGTGTACACACGGTTACATCCGGAGTTATTTACTATACGGACCTTGTAGAAACTAGAACAAGTTTCCGTGCGTTTAAGCGTTTTTGCCATACCTATTATTGGAATAAAACATAACAGCTTACAACTTAGGACCCATTAATGTTAATATTTATCCGTGGTGCTGGGTAACTGGGTCTATCCTAGTTGTAAACGTCCCTTTGTGCCTATTGGCCTTGTGTCGGTCTGTCTCCTGCTGATATGGAGGGAAGTGGAAATTACGGTTTTTCCTACTCCTCCGCTATACTTTTCTGAATAATTTCATTGCTGGCTCCAAGACAGTTAAATTGTTTCTCTGGAACTTCGTCGAGCTTCATTGTCTCGGCGCTTTTCTGGTGGTCGCCACTGTTGATTCTGGCCCACAGGAGTTGCAGTGGTTTGGGAATAGTGTGACGGGCCTGTCCCAATAAAAAATAAACATTACTGCGAAATGTGAGTGTCTATAGGCGTGACAAATGACTGCAGACTTTGAAGAAATGACTTGATTTTAAATTTTGAACGTCAAAATTAGATACGATAGGCTTCCTTGCTACTTCCCAATGTATTAGCTGGAAAGACGAAGTGGCAAAACTGACTCCCGATCCTACCGTTAATAAAATGAATCTTCCATTGTCCCACAGCGCCTCTTCACCTCCGCCTCCGACCCGTACCAGAAGATGATAGACCAGCTGTGGCACATCCCCATCAGCTACACCATAGTGGACTCTCCACAAGACACGAGGACCACGAAGCCCAAGTCCTGGCTGAAGGGACGCATCAGTATTGTCGATGTGCCCATCAATGCGACGCAAGCGTTGTATGTCAATGTTGATGCTATCGGTAAGTCACCCACCATAATTAGCCTATAACGTTCCCACTGCTGGGACACACACACAGGGCTCATCTCTAGAAAAGGGAGTAGGCCAATGTAGGTTGGTAGGTCAGTTTAAATCTACGAATTCAATATTGATCCGTCGACTGAGCTGATCAACGTTATTAGCGGTCGGTTCAGTAGAAATAAATCGAACATTTAAGGTGAAACGCCAGAGCAGCCCGCAAAGTTCAAATTTTCTTACTTTTTTTGCAATTTGCTGGTGAGTGTCAGGTAACACGTATGTAGTTACAGAATTATAATCGTTAAAATCATCAATACAACCCGTTCAGCTCTCAATTCATTTAATCCCATTCAGTAACTATTTAATGAAAAAGTCATTCAAATCATCACAAAAAACGTAAGAAAAAATTAATTTCGCCGGCTACCCTAGCGCTTCCACCTTAAGTGTTGAACCACATCTATCGAAAGCGGGAATGGCTTGACAGCAAGCTGTTTCTCGCTCTAGCAAATGACAGTTCGGGGCGACAGAAAAGGATGGGAGCATGGAAAATGCGATTCCGTGCTGGTAGATGTAGTTCAACTCTAACTCGGCTTATGATAGACACGTCCCCATCAGCTACTCCATAAATCTATTTATTGACTCAGTAACACTTGAAGTCACCGAAATCAATACATAAATGAAAGCGCTCTATTTGATTTTTAACTTACAATAGGCTAGTTTCCACCATCAATAAATTGCAAATCTATTTAGTCCGCCAGTTAGAGTATTGGAAAATAATGGACACGTATTTTTTGTTTTTGTAAATCAATGAATATTGACAAAGATAAAACGATTCAAAACTCGGGAGTGGGGGCTCGTGACGTCAGAACGCACTAAAAATTATAGCACGGCGTGACGTATCGAGAATTTTAAAAGCGTCGTATCATCGTCAATTTTGGTCTACGTAACAAAAGAAAAATACGTGTCAAATATTTTTGATAATCTAACTGACGAACTACTTAGATTTTTTCAGGACACAAGCCTATTCGACTTATGTCCTAAACTTATTCCCCAGGATACTACCGAGTAAACTACGACAAGAAGAATTGGCAGCTACTAAGCGAAGCCCTAAAGACCGGCGTCATAAAGTCCCCCATCACAAAGTCTCAGCTGATCGACGATGCCTTCAACCTCGCCAAGGTCTCCCAGCTGAACTACAGCTATGCGCTTGGTCTGACCACCTGTGTCATCAACGGGGAAAACTCGAAGATGGTCTGGGATCTTCTGTTGAATAATATGGCGTTTTTAAAGCATAATTTAAGGGCTACGTCGGGATATGTGCATTTCCAGGTTAGTCAGTTGATGCCTCTTTTATCTTTGGCTTATCTTTGTTGCCTTAAGCAGTGAACACGCCCGACGTGGAATCGGCTTGAGCTGATTACAAAATGGTTGTAACGTCGTTGTTGGTGTGTGTAATGTAATACAGGCAATGTGTGATGGTCTAACATATCAGGGTGGAATCCCGAGACCGATGCATCATTCTAAAGCCTATTTTTGTTATGATTTTAGCAGTCTATGTATGTATGTTTGTATTTACGTATGTTCCTCCCTAGCGCCTAAACTATTCATCCGATTCTGATGAGTAAGGTGTCAATCGATTTGTTATTATGGCCCGGGTAACATAGGCTACATTTTATTCAGTAATCGTGTTTTTAATGGTAGTATATCACACAAATTCTTGTTAATTTTCTCAATGATGGGGTTCATAATGATATACTGAATACGTGGTAAACATTTGTGCCCCGGTGTCCGTTCCACTCTGTTTAGAGTTGCTAAAGAAAAGTAGAATGCAACGTGTTTGGTGGATAGTAACACTTGAAATATTAAAACCACCCTTACTGTAACGATATAAAGGCCTCGTCGTAGTCAAGTTGCTATCATTCGGGTCGGACCACTATACTATGAGAGGTGAATAAAAATGATGATATACCGTTGTTCCTAATGCAGCCAGTAGTGGTGGAAAGTGAAGGATTTTACATGGGAAGCCCCATGTTAATCCCATCGCTAGTTGCTGCCATTTGACGCTGTGGAAGTCTTACGACAATAAGAGCCTACAGATAAGAATAGATCAAAGTCACTTAACATAATATCACGCCTGTAATCCCCGAGGGGTTAGGCAGAGATGTACCCAAATTTCGCCAGTTATGTTTTAAAAACTATGTGATAGGGAGCGAGCCTATTACCATCAACCGGGCACAAATCCAGACTCCGGGGCTGCTACTGTAAAATTCCTGATGAAAAAACCTAATGATTCTTTGCCCGACCCGGGAATCGAACCCAGGACCCCATGCCCAACAGTCGCGCTTGCTATCACTTGACCAACGAGGCAGTCAAAATTATAATCAATAAAAAACGTTTACTATCTTTAATTCCAGGACTACATGAGAATAATTCTAGCGAAACAACTAGAACGCGTGAACTACGGTCTAACAAAACCTAAAGACGACAACGAAGCGTTCCTAATAGAGAACCTCGTTATGTGGGAGTGTTACGTCGAGTCCCCGCGCTGTCTCAGCTGGGCTAGGGAGCAGTTCAACAACTGGACCAAACAGCCCGATATTAATAATAATCCGTGAGTAATAATAATCGACAACTATTTCCGTAAATGGAGTCACTTTGGACCGAAAATAAGGATAATTGCTTGAGGCTTGGGAAACCGCTCCAATAGTTAAAACACACACAAGAGGTAAAAGGACCCATCACGAAGCAGTCAACCAAGCATACTGTACATCAAACTAAGTAACTTTACGCAAAAAATATAACTGGGAAAAGACTTTTTTTGGGGTGAAAAAATCACGTTTTACTGTAGGACTCAATGTAACGCACGTTGTACTTACTTAAAACATTGTGCTGATGAGGAGTCGTGAAGGTGTTTAAAATAAAAATCTTACATTCAAAATATTTACTTGAAAAACAAAATGACAAAAAGTTGGAACTTTGACCCCCAATGGTATGAGCTAGAACAATCAAACGTGATCGCAATGACGGGGGAGTACGTGTCTTTCGGCTTCGGTAAGGGTCTTGTTACACCTTTTATACTATATAAAATTCAGATTTAATAAAATGATGTAAGATCACATACAATTTCACAAGCTTTAAAGGTGTCTGGCGGGGTTTTCCACTACACAAAGTGTCTGGCAGTGGAGGAGGTGAATCATCAAACTAGCCCTTATGTAATATCAAAAAATGACGCTTATAGTATGACGTAACTTAGCAGCTATTTAGCACAACTTTGTTACCTGACATCTGCCAAAGCCGCCACGACCGACTTTTCATAATAATTGTTCTTACCTTCAGATAAAGTTTCAGCTTTTATAAAATGATGTAGGTTTGGCGTTCATGGGATCTTGG
Source organism: Xestia rhomboidea (assembly GCA_963853795.1). Taxonomy (NCBI): domain Eukaryota; kingdom Metazoa; phylum Arthropoda; class Insecta; order Lepidoptera; family Noctuidae; genus Xestia; species Xestia rhomboidea. The sequence goes on from OY970759.1 coordinate 18,908,267, forward strand.
CCCATGAAATAAGTGAGAATCCTCAGACGGATATTGTGTCTTGTGGGCTAATGCGTAACTGTTGTTGTCGAGTTTATGTACACACAGCAAATTAGATAGGTTTGCAGAGCACACTAACATAATGTTGGTGTGCGTAAAATCAACTGGTGTATTACTTCGCCTCACAATATATGTCAGCAAACACGTGTGTGTGTGTGTGGCTAATCTTCTCTAAGATTGGCCGCCGTGATTGAAAACGGTTCGAAGGACTAAGTAGGCAAAGAATATGAAGCATAAATTTAATAAACTAAATAACTGGTCTCTTGGCATATGTGTAAAAGCAACCGGCTTGTAAAGCAAATGTCGTAGGATCAAATCCCGCCGCTGACATTACACACTTTTGGCATTTTTAAAAACAATTGTTTTTCATTTTGTTGAATTTTTATTTTTGTATTATATCTGATAATAAGAAAGAAAAAATGGAAGTGAAAATTAAACAATTTGTATTAAGAAATCAACAATATTTATTGACTAGTTTAAAAAAAAAAGAATTACAAATTATAAAGTTTTTTGCATGACAAATATTCTAAGTCAGACAGAAAATAACGTTATTTTTCATATTCAAGTGGGTAATTTATTTATTAGTGATATGAATAAACATGTTAGTAAGAAAGATATTAAGATACAGGTATCCCAAACTGTTATCTCACTAACAATAACATCACTCACATAAAACAAATTTAATTACCCCTGATATTTTTATTAATAGCCGATTGGTGCGCCTTCACTATCTATTACTTGTTGCAATCGTGTCCTCATGCTAGCAACCATATTTTCGCGCAAGTGAGATTCACGAATTCCATGACGACATAACGATCCACTAGACCTGCATGGAAGAATATTTTTTTTATTAAAGCGTTCACCATCTTTTCGCCACAATATTTTGCGACCGTCTCTGTCTGACTTAAAACATTTTTCATCGCTAAATATAACAACATTATTGCACCAATCGAAATCCAAATATTCTCTTGCTAAGCGTACTCGGTTTTGTCTGTGAATATCTGACAGTAATATTTTCTTGGCTGGCCTACGACATTTCACACCAGCTGCACGCAAGTGGTTCCGTACAGTTTGTAATGTCACGTCATGTTTAGTCGCCGTGGAACGAGTAGGTAGTGAGGAAGGGCTCAGCGCTATGCGTAGCTACTATATCACGGTGCCGCGCATTGGCATCTGTGTATGCTAATCCAGCCTTTGGTCCCGGTCGGCAAGGATCAATTCTTCCCGAATCTGCATAACGATGGACCCACAATTGCACAGTCCTTCTCTGTGAACAATAATAAAATATTGTTACAAAAAAAAACAATCAATAACAAATGTGGATTAATAAACATAAATCTTCTAAACATAATAATAACATTTTGTTACTTACCGATATCTTTAAACGCCTCGCAATTTCACTAATTGAAACGTCGAACGAAATAATAATCTCAGCTCTTAAAAGTGTAGTTAAGTGATTCATATTGAGTAACAAATAAAAGCACTTCTCAAAACACGTAGGGTATAATGTCTAAACGTAACGAAAGCCCGATAGTCAATAGCATTATGACGATGAACTTAAACTAATAACATAAACATGATTTGTCATTTTTAGAGGGTAGACCTCTAATATATTCTAACTCAAATATAAAGAAGATTTGCGAATAGTAAAGCAATTAATTGAACAAACAAAACGTAAAATATTTTATTAAATACATACAAAAACATTGTGTCGTTGGAAGTCGGATTCGAACCTACGGCGCTATGCGCCGGCGGTGTAAGTAATTGATTACCGCGCGCTCGACCACTGCGCCACGGAGAAGATTGAAATATTGGTTAAATTTATGCTTCATATTCCCTGCAACATCAAGTGACAAGAAATTGCAAGTGTGTGGGTGGACAACGGGTTATTGTGAAGCGCAAACACTAATATAGGCGAAGCCAGACAGCCGTTGATTTTACGCACACCAATATCTATGTTAGTGTGCCCTGCAAACCTATCTAATTTGCAGTGTGTACATTAAGGCAATCGAATGAAAAATGTCGTCAAATGAATGAATTTGAATTGAAATTCATTTTAATGAATGGATGAATGAATTTTAATAAATTAATGAATGAATTTTAATAAATTAATGAATGAATTTAAAATGAAATGAATTTTAATTAATGAATGAATGAATTTAAAATGAAATGAATTTTAGTAAAAGAATGAAAAATAATAAGAATTTTAATGAAATAATGAAAAATGAAATGGATTTTAATGAATGAATGAAAAATGAAATGAATTTTAATGAATGAATGAATGAAAATGAAATGAATGAATGGAAAATATCGTCAAATGAATGAATTTGCATGAAAATTTCGTCACAGACCCATGTAATTACCATATTATGATCGTTTTACTCGTTTCCAGCATCCCCAGCTACCTCCGTTCGCTGGTGTACAACATGGTGCTGCGTCACGGCGGCCGCGCAGAGTTCGACTTCCTGTGGGGCGTGTTCGCGAACTCCACCGACCCCAACGTCAAGAGTCTCATCATCAACAACCTGCCCAGCACCCGGGAGGAGTCGCTTATCACCACGTGAGTACTCATCATCAGGCAGGTGGAAGACGCCCCAACTCCACCGACCCCAACGTCAAGAGTCTCATCATCAACAACCTGCCCAGCACCCGGGAGGAGTCGCTTATCACCACGTGAGTACTCATCATCAGGCAGGTGGAAGACGCCCCAACTCCACCGACCCCAACGTCAAGAGTCTCATCATCAACAACCTGCCCAGCACCCGGGAGGAGTCGCTTATCACCACGTGAGTACTCATCATCAGGCAGGTGGAAGACGCCCCAACTCCACCGACCCCAACGTCAAGAGTCTCATCATCAACAACCTGCCCAGCACCCGGGAGGAGTCGCTTATCACCACGTGAGTACTCATCATCAGGCAGGTGGAAGACGCCCCAACTCCACCGACCCCAACGTCAAGAGTCTCATCATCAACAACCTGCCCAGCACCCGGGAGGAGTCGCTTATCACCACGTGAGTACTCATCATCAGGCAGGTGGAAGACGCCCCAACTCCACCGACCCCAACGTCAAGAGTCTCATCATCAACAACCTGCCCAGCACCCGGGAGGAGTCGCTTATCACCACGTGAGTACTCATCATCAGGCAGGTGGAAGACGCCCCAACTCCACCGACCCCAACGTCAAGAGTCTCATCATCAACAACCTGCCCAGCACCCGGGAGGAGTCGCTTATCACCACGTGAGTACTCATCATCAGGCAGGTGGAAGACGCCCCAACTCCACCGACCCCAACGTCAAGAGTCTCATCATCAACAACCTGCCCAGCACCCGGGAGGAGTCGCTTATCACCACGTGAGTACTCATCATCAGGCAGGTGGAAGACGCCCCAACTCCACCGACCCCAACGTCAAGAGTCTCATCATCAACAACCTGCCCAGCACCCGGGAGGAGTCGCTTATCACCACGTGAGTACTCATCATCAGGCAGGTGGAAGACGCCCCAACTCCACCGACCCCAACGTCAAGAGTCTCATCATCAACAACCTGCCCAGCACCCGGGAGGAGTCGCTTATCACCACGTGAGTACTCATCATCAGGCAGGTGGAAGACGCCCCAACTCCACCGACCCCAACGTCAAGAGTCTCATCATCAACAACCTGCCCAGCACCCGGGAGGAGTCGCTTATCACCACGTGAGTACTCATCATCAGGCAGGTGGAAGACGCCCCAACTCCACCGACCCCAACGTCAAGAGTCTCATCATCAACAACCTGCCCAGCACCCGGGAGGAGTCGCTTATCACCACGTGAGTACTCATCATCAGGCAGGTGGAAGACGCCCCAACTCCACCGACCCCAACGTCAAGAGTCTCATCATCAACAACCTGCCCAGCACCCGGGAGGAGTCGCTTATCACCACGTGAGTACTCATCATCAGGCAGGTGGAAGACGCCCCAACTCCACCGACCCCAACGTCAAGAGTCTCATCATCAACAACCTGCCCAGCACCCGGGAGGAGTCGCTTATCACCACGTGAGTACTCATCATCAGGCAGGTGGAAGACGCCCCAACTCCACCGACCCCAACGTCAAGAGTCTCATCATCAACAACCTGCCCAGCACCCGGGAGGAGTCGCTTATCACCACGTGAGTACTCATCATCAGGCAGGTGGAAGACGCCCCAACTCCACCGACCCCAACGTCAAGAGTCTCATCATCAACAACCTGCCCAGCACCCGGGAGGAGTCGCTTATCACCACGTGAGTACTCATCATCAGGCAGGTGGAAGACGCCCCAACTCCACCGACCCCAACGTCAAGAGTCTCATCATCAACAACCTGCCCAGCACCCGGGAGGAGTCGCTTATCACCACGTGAGTACTCATCATCAGGCAGGTGGAAGACGCCCCAACTCCACCGACCCCAACGTCAAGAGTCTCATCATCAACAACCTGCCCAGCACCCGGGAGGAGTCGCTTATCACCACGTGAGTACTCATCATCAGGCAGGTGGAAGACGCCCCAACTCCACCGACCCCAACGTCAAGAGTCTCATCATCAACAACCTGCCCAGCACCCGGGAGGAGTCGCTTATCACCACGTGAGTACTCATCATCAGGCAGGTGGAAGACGCCCCAACTCCACCGACCCCAACGTCAAGAGAAATAACACTACTGCACCTAAATGTACACTTGTACAATGTACACATTCTTATATTTTTGTAATTTCTTTAACTTTCTTCATTTCAATAGGTTTCGTTGAAAAAATAAAATCCGCCATTTTGTTTTTTTTTTATACACCTCTAGGACACTTGGGTTTTTAAGACAAACCATAATCGTCGAAATCCAAAAAGACTCTTGCAAAATGCATAACCGCCTTCTTTTAGAATACTGATAAAAACTGTATATTTGTTTCCACAGGCTTCTGGAAAAGTCCCTGTCCGAGCTCCCGAAGCAGTACGCGGTGGCGGCCTGGAGCGTGGAGGCGCCGCTGGGCACGCGCCTGGCGCAGGACTTCCTGCTGCAGCACTTCCACCAGGTCTACGACAAGTTCACCGACATGGACGCCTTCACCTTCCCCGCCGTGCTCAGCGGCTCCTTCGGCTTCATCTCCACGGAGGAGGAGCTCAGCAGGGTATGTTTACATTTACTGTTATAATGAACTTCAAGGCTGAGGCCTCATTAGTGCCCGGGGCTGCGGGACTGTTCGAAAGAGATGTCGTGGCCCCGAAACACAAAGGGCTAAGAAGGAACATGGATGGGTTTTAGTCAGTAAACGTCTGACACTCCCTTCCGCTCCGCACAGAGCGAGAGGAGTCATTTGATGATTTCCCGCCGGAAAAAAAATGCTATTAATAATGAGACCCCCAGAACGGATTTGGTGACTATAAAATATTAACAAATCTCTCTTTTCTCCTTCCAGCTAAAAAGCTTTGCCCTCAAGCACAAGGAGCAGTTGATGCCGATGTCTCAGACTCTTCAGAAGCTGGTGGACACGGCCACCTTCAGGATCGACTGGGTCAGGAAACATTCCGCCGGTATCAGCAAGTGGTTCCAGGATTATGTAGAAGGTATCCTTTGTTACAATCTACTGATTGGTTGAAGATTCGTTTTGCTTCGGATTTATTCCTACAGGGGTTACTACCCTCGCTGGTTACCCACTGAGCTTTGCTGTCTCGTTGGTAAGTGATTGCAAGCGCCACTGCTGAGTATAGGGTCCAGGGTTTGATTCCCTCTCGCCGCTCGCGTGTCTCATGACGACAGGCCGTGTCGACGGCGCAGGAGTGTTCGCCTCACAGAGAGTCAGCAATAGGGAAGGGGTCCGCAAGGGCCGAAGCCTGCCGGGGCTGCGGGACTATTCGAAAGAGATACCGTGGCCCCGGAACACAAAGGGCGATGAACGAACATGGATGGGTTTTAGTCAGTAAAAGTCTGACACTCCCTCCTGCTCCGCCTAGAGCGGGAGGAGTCATTTGATGATTTCCCATCCGAAAAAAAAAAGGGGTTGGATTCCCTGGTCGGGCAGTGTAATTGTATTTTCCCATCAGGAACTTCTCAGTAGCAGTAGCCGGTTAATGGTAATACGATCGCCATTACATTGGACTTAAACATAACCGACGAAATGTGGGTGTACCTACTATAACTACACCTTTTTTTTCGGATGGGAAATTATCAAATGACCGGCAGCTCTGGGCTCTGGGCGGAGCAGGAGGGAGTGTCAGACTTTTACTGAAAAACCCATCCATGTTCCTTCATCGCCCTTTGTGTTCCGGGGCCACGGTATCTCTTGCGAACAGTCCCGCAGCCCCGGCAGGCTTCGGCCCTTCCTGTTGCTGACTCTCTTTGAGGCGCGCGTGGAACACGAACGCGCCGTCACTATAACTACACCTTTGACTAGCCTTTCGGGGAACTATACATATGCTGCAAAAGTAAATTGTCAAAATTAATTATTATTTCTTTCCACAGGCAAATCCCCACTATCCCAAGTAACTCCCGCCCCGACTCCAATCGCCCGCTCCGACATCACGACGTCACCCGCCGCCGCTCCCTCTGACGTCACGACCGCGGCGACCAACGTGACGTCACCCACGGACGCTCCGGCGACCCAGTAATAGTATGTCCACAAAGTATACCTACTTGTAGGTCGATGTAGATGGATGTAGCCTAAATGTTCCTATGAGTATGTTAATAGATTGCTGAAGGGAAGCGCAGACCATTTTAGTGATTTTTGATCGGCTGATTTCAGCTTTGTGTGTTGGAAGATAAAATTGAGTATTAACTGTTTTGTCTACACTTTGACGGTCTGCGTTTTACCGTAGCAGGTATGTGGAAATTACTCGAAACACAGCAAAGGTGCTGGTTATAAAACCAGCATCTTTGCTGTGTTTCGGATTCATATAGGTTTAAACGAAAGTGATCATAAAAAAACAGACAAAGATTTCTAAAATCGAGATTTTCTAATATGAACGCAGCCAAAGAGGCATCCAGTTTTAACCAGAATTTTAATTGAAGCTGGTGTGAAATAAAATTATTTAAAAATAAAGCAAAATGCCGTATTGGTAACTTTAAGTTGTTTGTCAAAAGTAATTTGATTATTATTAAACAGATACCTAAGAAGCGATCTAGTCGCTAAAAATGAAGGTTAATTAAAATAAATCGTGTTTTTTTTTCTAATTTTAAAGTTTTATCTACAACTTCATCAACTTTTTCGTATAACATCACAAATCAAGTCATTATCTTATGTATTACACAATATGAATAATTAACGATTACAACAATTGGAAGTACTTCTGCCATAATGAGCCAATCCATTAATTCAGTTAAATATGTCAAGCTAAGTCTAAATGTATTATTACTATTCAGTAAAATCAGTCTCTTTTACATCCAAAATGCATGCTTAGCATACAAAACTTCGGATACAATTACTTCAGAAATTAAGAAAAAAATGTGGGTTGAAACATTTTGGCAAAACTACCCTCAATTATTCTTTTGTCAAAAGTTCTTAATCAGTCAAGTTTTCATATTATTACTACTCTGTAATCCGGACAGTATGTAAGACATTTGAATCTGATAAAAAATATGTAAATAACATTATGCATAAAGTCACAACTCGATAATCGCTATGAAAATCGATTTGTTTTTAGTGCAATTTTTTTTCTAAATCGATATTCTTAAGACCTATTTTTTAATTAACATCTATTCTCTATTTCTATCCATTTATGTATTTCTATGAACTTTAAAATACTTAAGATATTATTTATTAGCATTTATAGCTTTTAAAGTGTGTATTTTATAATATTTGCCAAATTAGATAGTGCATAATGTGGAGCCAAAGCTATATACATAATGTCACAAAAAAAAAACTATTTTATTAGAGAATATTATTCGGCTAAATCTTTGTACTTATTTGAATAATTTTAAATAAAAATATTATTATAAATTATTTTTAAAATATCCAAAATGGTTTTGTATTTAAGCTTCGCGTTTTAGAATAAGTAAAATGTATATTCAACGTTACCATAATAATGTGTGGCCATACTATAAAATTATTATCTACAAACTGGATCTGTATACGAAATACGCACAAGGTTTTAACTTAGCCTGGTTTAGCCTATTTGAATCTAAACACAGTAACAGATTGACAGCCATGCTGCATAGTGATGTATTTAGCATAAGAAACAAAAAGTAAGGAAATTCAGTCAAAACATGAAAGTTTTCGAACGTTTTAAACGTAAAATGGATAGCATTGATTAGAGTAATGCAAAAAAAGTTTTTGAAAAATGTCATGAGTAGAAGATACCATTTATATAAAAATAAATTATTTGTCCAAATATAGTACACATGGGGACACATCGAGCTATATTATCCAGCATAACATGGCCTGGCTTTGTAAGGATTTCCCATACCATGAAAGATCCGCTTATACTGGTTTTATATAGCTTGACAGGTCGTCGTGCGTAGATACAGAAGAAATGGTGCATAAAATTAAAATATAAACATAATATGGGCACTAACCAAAAACGCGCACAACCCTAGCGTAGGGTTTAAGTTGAAGTTACCTATTAAGGTGAAAGCTCCGGGGTAACCCGCTACTTTCAAATTTTCTTATGTCGTTTGCATTTGTCAGTCAGTGTCAGGCTGTATGTTGAATAAAAAATGATTCGCAACAGTAATAAGTTCTTATGTATTTACATAATTATAATCAAGTAAATCATCAATACTACCCTCGAAGTTCATTTAATCACACTGAATGACTATTTCACGAAAAAGACGTTCAATCGGATTAAATAAATTTTTAGGTTTGTGTTGTTTATTTTAATGATTATAGCTCTGTAAATAGATACATGTCACGATGGCAAATCATATTTTAAGCGACATACAGCCTGAGACTGAACAGCAAATTTCAAAAAGCGTTTACAAATTTGAATTTCGCGGGATACTCAGGCGCATCCCCCTTAAGAACACCATTATAAATTGGTGTAATTTATAATGGTGTTCTTAAGGGGGATGCGCCTGAGTATCCCGCATACATTCCTTTAACGTTTGTATTTACAAGGTACAGTTGGCAACACAATTCGTTTTTAAATCTCCTATCTACCGTACTTTTACTATCCCTAGAAATAAATGTATTTAAAGTGCTGTGTACTTTTACACCAAACATTCTAGTTTATTTTTTTTAAGTTGATTGTGTTGCCGACTCATATCTCTCATATCTCTTATATCATTGTTCCTATTTATAAATTGAAACCACTCGAATTTAGATATTCTTATTTGTTAAAATGTATTTGTCTAAACTTTTATTATAAGTGTTTGCATGTGAGAGCTTAGTGTTGAATAAATAATTTAATTATTATACAAGTATTTTATTACACCCCACCTAAAATCTTCACTAAGTGACATTCTATGAAAAGATTAAGTAAATTCTGTTGAAAGCTGTAGGAAAAGTACAAAACTCTTTGAAAGCATTTGCAGGAAATCTTACTATACAGGCTGTAAGGGACAACCCTCCGCAGACAGATGGCGTGAATTGAGTAAGTATACTCGTATCATACTAAGATGACCGGTACAAGAAATTATTTCAGGAACGTCATAGGAATCCAATTTTGATTTGTTTTATTTCCTCATACCCAATGTATCGTTAACGTGGTAAAAACGAACGGCAAGCGCGACGACGAGTTCGATGAACTCTAGCTGGGCAGTAAATAAACAGCCGATTTCACGTGTCGTTTGTATCCATTGTTGTTTTTTGTTTTATTTTAGCCGTATTATTTACGTAAATACCACGTGAACGAAGTCGCGAACAACAGCTAGTACTACATAGTTCAAATATTATATTCCAATTTAAACCAGCAGAAACGTGGCAGTGAGTCACACAAAGTACTAAACTAATCAGGAAATAATAATAAATAATTGACTTGTGACGTCATAAATTCTGTCTAACAATAATGATTCATCAAGTCGTCATCTGCCTAGCCTTTTCCCAACTATGTTGGGGTCGGCTTCTAACCTAACCAGTTGCAGCTGAATACCAGTATTTTACTTGGAGCGACTGCGACTGATCATATGACATTCACAAGGGTATTACAATAACCTTTGGTAAGACTGGTTGACAGATTTTCTAGCTTCGATTATCCTTAAGCACTATCAAAAATCGTCATTCTTTTTTCCGCAGCATCGGACAACAGCATAGGGAGGATAGGATAACGACCATTTCATTAAAGAGTCATTCAATGGACTTAGAGGGTTGTCTTGATGATATAAATGATTATAACTCTTTATAGCCATATTTGTTACGGTCGCGAATCATATTTTATTCAACATACAGCCTGATACTGACCGGCAATTTGCAAAAAACATACGAAAATTGAATTTCGCGGGTTAGACTGGCGCCTACTACCACCCTAAGGTGGATGTTCCAGGGTAGCCCGCGAAATTCAATTTTCAATACAACCCTCCAAGCGCATAAAGGTGCAGGAATGACTTTGACCTTGGAAAAGTAATTCCTGCAACTTTATGAGCTTGGAGAGTTGTATTGGTGATTTTGATGGTTATAATTCTGTAACTACATACGTCTTACAGTCGCGAGCAATATTTAGTCAACATACAACAGCACTGGCCTGCAAATTGCAAAAAACGTAAAAAAAATTGAATTTCGCGGGTTACCCTGGCGCTACCACCTTAGCGTACTGTAAAAAAAACGCGCTTACAGGATGTTTCCAAAAACATGGCAATTAAGTCATAGAATTTACCACTAGATGGCGCTACAGAAGCTCATTTTCCCTACATTCTTACATCATCATCATGTCTACATCATTAAGCGCCTAATAGTGACTTGTACCCCATTAATAACATTGGTACATATAAAGTAACGAAAAGATAACTTCATGTTACAATTACCAGGGGAAAATAAACTGCAAAAGCCTATACTTATCATTATACAGTTGGTACCTTTAAACCTTCGATGATCTTCGACTAAAAATGCAATCACCTAACTGCCATTGCAATAATAAACAAATATAATTACTATACCTACTCGATAAATATTCTCGATGGCTCACGCTTGCCACGTCACTTTTCCTCCCTATCGTAAAGTATGGCAGCCCCGACCCTCAGCGCGAAAATCAATAATCTGCTTGTAAACAACTCGAACCAAATGTAGGGCAAACAAGTATCCCTGTACAATTTTCATATTCCGCAATTATTGTTTCGTATTACCTTTTATTTACCCACATTTTAGTTGTTAGTGAGTGTAAAATTAATTTAACGAAGATGGATACAGCGAATGTTGGGTATTCCTATCATTTGCCTTCAGGCGGCTGGAACTATAAGATTCGTAACACATTGTCGCAATTCAGTGATTTGTTCAGCGAATTTAATAAGTATATCGCGCCGGCATATCATCATGACCGTTGTGAAAGGTACTTTATTGGTTTTTAATACTGTTTTTCAAGAAACTAAGTAACTGCGCAATTAAATATTTACCTACATTTACCTCTATAACATCTACGACGGAATTCTTTTAGCATGGGGGCCACTAAGGCACTTTTCTTGGGTTATTAAAATGTTTAAAATTGCCTCTATTATGTATCTGTAGGTAAATCTGTCTGTAATACATAAAGATTTTCTTCACTTACCTGTAACAAAGCAGAATAAAATTCTTATTCTTTTTACTATTCTTATGCGTCGTACCTTTTTGTACTTTTTGTGAAGATGTTTACGACATTCAAATATTTTATTTGCAAGATTTGTACCAATTAAGTGCTTGTATCATTATTGTTTTTTTTATCTACTTACAGGTCTGTCCAAATGAGAATATATTCGATGCACAAAGGGGAGTTTGTGATGGTATTTATTGCGTTTTTCGCTTGTTTCGGCTTAGGAGTATTTATAGGACTGGCAGGTAAGATCTATTGCTTTTTATTAATTACACATACTAGTGATAAGGAGGACCTACTGCGCTCAGTGTTTTCTTGATTTAAATATAGTGAAACTATACATTTTCAGGTCAATGAAATTATTGTAAACGCACCGAAATTCGGTATCGAAGACAGACCGGTATAAATTAGATAGGTGTTACCTAAATGATATGTTAAACTAGCAATTCAAATTTACCGCTAATATAAAACGCACCATCAGTACCAATTAATAAAGATAAGCTAATGCCTCGATGGTAATAATTTACCATCGACTTTAATAGTTCGTTTATTAGACACTGTTTCCAATATAACTCTAAGTAGGCAAATATTTAAATCGCCTTTTATGTAGGTAGGTAATGATTCAGTTCCGCTACGTAAATGAGTTGCATCGACGAGCGATAGTCACGATATTTTCATAATACGAATTAAATAACATTTACTACACCTAGAACTACCTCGCTAACTCATAGCCTTAGCCATAATAAATGTCGTCGAAAACATAACCTTTCAAACTACACATAGGTACAATCAAAAACAAATGCTCATGAAAAATTAACAGTGAAGAAAAACATCATGCATGAGGAAACCGGCAACTCCTATCTCCTTGAACAAAAAAGTCGAAGAAATGCGATGTCCGCACTGGACCCGCGTGATAGATTACGCCCACTCCTTCTCACTAAGTCGAGGTCTGTGTCCCAGAAGTGGGAAAAACGAAGGTCTATTATGCTAACACCGCAGCCAAGTTCTCCCAACTTTAGAAAATATTTCTTGCCATTTTAGGACCATCACCAACTATGACGACATCAATCACCGCTTCCTCTGTGCTGACAAACGCCAGCACTATATACCAGGGCCCCTTCCATCTACACAGCAAGGCTCTGGGACTTCGCGCACAGCAACTGTGGCTCCTGGCCGAGATACTCACCAACAATGATGACGGTAAGAGCTCTCTAGTCTCTAGCACATATACCAGACTACAAAGAGCACTAATACCAGAGCCTCTTCCATCTACACAGCGAGGCACTATTAGGTCTCGCGGAGCAACTGTGGCTCATGGTCGGGTCTCTAGCCATACTAGACTACATACTGGGTGGTGCGGTTCTTGAAATGATTCATGGGAACCTTTTTAAAAAAGAATATCTTTTTTTACATGGCTCTTTCACATCTGTCAAGGTTCCCGATATTCCAGCTTCCCAAGTCGTGGGAACGACCTAAACTGAGAGTCCCATTGTCCTCACTGCACCTGGTAAAAATAACAATAAGTGGTTCCCGATGGCCTCGAGGAAGCCAGTGTTACCGGTGCCGAATGTGAGGACAAGGGAAGATCACTTACGTCAAATTGGAAATTCAAAAGCGTTAAATTGGACCCTCGCAGCTGTCGATAGAAGGAACAATAGAATGAGGTCAAGGGGTGCAACAGACGCCCCTTGCAAGAAACCACGTTATATGACACTCGCTTGTTAATACCAATGAAATGAACTTAGGTACACTGTCATTTACGGGATATCTTCCGTGATTATCCATTATATTGAGCTTGCGATGTTTCGACGCTGTTGCAAGCGCCATATTATCGCGGGATGACTGGAAATTGCGGGTGGATGATATATAAATTGTTAGGTGTATCAAATCTGTCTACCCACTTTCTTAGACTTTTGCTACGCGCGTCTTATGTTATAAACTGTGAAAGCTTGAAACAGTAATCAATGAAATGGTATTTTGCTTAAGACAAGTGTAACGGTAATTTCGAAGAACTTTCCAGAACGTCACGTAATGAATGAATGCTTTCTATTTTTCAGAGGAGATATTCGATAAGAGCTTCCAAGTTAGTATTTCGATAGAAGGCGTGTTGGCAGACCACAGCACGGAAGAAATATTGTCGGAAGCTGATGCCCCTAATAGGTAAGCCTTGAAAATTATACTAATTAAGCAGGCAGAAAGAGAGCAATAGTAGCCCAGTGATGACGTACCAACCCACGTATCGTAGACTGGAACTCTGAGAAGACCCTTTGCGTTGTGTAATTTTAATTATCATCACTGCTGCTCAAAACGGGGAAAGAGAACATCGTGAGGAAACCGGCATATCCTAGAACCAAAAATTCAAAAACATGAAAGAAAGAACGAAAAAGTATTTATTTGACTCGCAGGACAAAACAACTAAATAAAAGAAATACGACCAAAACATATAAGACATACATTAAACTAAATTGGTCCTGAACGAGGACAAAAGGCTCCTATCTCAGCATAGGCATGAGACATACATCAACCCGCATTGGGCCCGAGTGCCGGATTACGGACCACTCCCTCTAACAGAAGAGATACCTATGTCCCAGCAGTACGCTACGGATGTTAAAGGCTGATTTAGCACCTGGAATACCCTAGCATAAACTAACAAAGAAACTCCAAAATTAAAACCATGTTTCTCTTTCAGGACTCAGCATCTAAAATGCAAGAAGCGTGTCTGTGAAGAGGTGATGATCCTGCACATCTTGTGGCTGGACTACACGCACTACGTGTTTAATATTAACTTTTTTGGGCTCAAGGAGTTCCATCACCGGTACTTTATAAGAGACATTATATTCTATGTGAGTATCAAGACCCCAAGATTAATAGGCATGACGACAGTATCAAAAAATTGCAAATCTATTTACTCCGTCAGTTAGAGTATTGGAAATTAATGAACACGTATTTTTTGTTTTTGTAAATCAATGAATATTGACAAAGATAAAACGCATCAAAACTCGGGAGTGGGGGCTCGTGACGACAGAACTAGCTAAAAATTATACCATGGCGTGACGTATTGAGAATTTTAAAAGCGTCGTATCTTCGTCAATTTTGGTTTACGTTACAAAAGAAAAAACACGGGTCAAATATTGTTTGATAATCTAAGTGACGGACTAATTAGATTTTTTTTGTCGTCTCGCCTATTCAGTAATTATGTACAGATCTCCCAGGAAAAGTATGCGCTTCGGTAATCATCGTCTATCTTCGGAAAACGAACACGAGATGACGTGTTCCAAAAAATGATTTGCTCTTGCCTGTGCAATTCCAAAAAACTATAGTGTGAAAGACAATGACAATCTGCTACCGGAGTAGGGTAACCTGACAAAGATAAAACTTCATTATAAATGCGTAGTGATCGTAAATGCAAATGCACTACTCCAAAGCGCAGCTCTACAAAAGTTTAATTCAGAAACTTCTTGGGGGGGGGAACAATGTGTAGCGACATTCGTGTTAGTACTGAAACATGAACGGATGATCCAAGCGCATACCGTTTCTGGTTTAATGCTCATCAAACCACGTAAACCTGCTGAGAAATTCCGATATTTTGTTGCCTTTGTGAGAAACTCACCATAAAAAGAAGGCAATGGATGGAAATACCGTTAAAGAGTCCAATTCATAGAGTTTTATGCTTTGCCAGCTTTGGGATTAAAATTTTTAAAAACAAGATCCTAACGATACTAAAAGGATACAAAAACTGACGAAACGTTTTTGGTTTCAGTTCAAGACCTACAATCCAGCATTTACACAAATGGAGACGTGGTTCAGATTTATATTTGTGATGACGTCATTCTTCATGACCGTAAGTTTCACATCATCTATCTATTTAAATATATAAAAGAAGAAACTGACTGACTCACATACCAACGCACAGCCTAGTCTAGTGATTGTGATAGTGATTGTGATTGTGATAGTGATTGTGATAGTGATTGTGATTGTGATAGTGATTGTGATAGTGATTGTGATAGTGATTGTGATAGTGATTGTGATAGTGATTGTGATAGTGATTGTGATAGTGATTGTGATAGTGATTGTGATAGTGATTGTGATAGTGATTGTGATAGTGATTGTGATAGTGATTGTGATAGTGATTGTGATAGTGATTGTGATAGTGATTGTGATAGTGATTGTGATAGTGTTTGTGATAGTGATTGTGATAGTGATTGTGATAGTGATTGTGATAGTGATTGTGATAGTGATTGTGATAGTGATTGTGATAGTGATTGTGATAGTGATTGTGATAGTGATTGTGATAGTGATTGTGATAGTGATTGTGATAGTGATTGTGATAGTGATTGTGATAGTGATTGTGATAGTGATTGTGATAGTGATTGTGATAGTGATTGTGATAGTGATTGTGATAGTGATTGTGATAGTGATTGTGATAGTGATTGTGATAGTGATTGTGATAGTGATTGTGATAGTGATTGTGATAGTGATTGTGATAGTGATTGTGATAGTGATTGTGATAGTGATTGTGATAGTGATTGTGATAGTGATTGTGATAGTGATTGTGATAGTGATTGTGATAGTGATTGTGATAGTGATTGTGATAGTGATTGTGATAGTGATTGTGATAGTGATTGTGATAGTGATTGTGATAGTGATTGTGATAGTGATTGTGATAGTGATTGTGATAGTGATTGTGATAGTGATTGTGATAGTGATTGTGATAGTGATTGTGATAGTGATTGTGATAGTGATTGTGATAGTGATTGTGATAGTGATTGTGATAGTGATTGTGATAGTGATTGTGATAGTGATTGTGATAGTGATTGTGATAGTGATTGTGATAGTGATTGTGATAGTGATTGTGATAGTGATTGTGATAGTGATTGTGATAGTGATTGTGATAGTGATTGTGATAGTGATTGTGATAGTGATTGTGATAGTGATTGTGATAGTGATTGTGATAGTGATTGTGATAGTGATTGTGATAGTGATTGTGATAGTGATTGTGATAGTGATTGTGATAGTGATTGTGATAGTGATTGTGATAGTGATTGTGATAGTGATTGTGATAGTGATTGTGATAGTGATTGTGATAGTGATTGTGATAGTGATTGTGATAGTGATTGTGATAGTGATTGTGATAGTGATTGTGATAGTGATTGTGATAGTGATTGTGATAGTGATTGTGATAGTGATTGTGATAGTGATTGTGATAGTGATTGTGATAGTGATTGTGATAGTGATTGTGATAGTGATTGTGATAGTGATTGTGATAGTGATTGTGATAGTGATTGTGATAGTGATTGTGATAGTGATTGTGATAGTGATTGTGATAGTGATTGTGATAGTGATTGTGATAGTGATTGTGATAGTGATTGTGATAGTGATTGTGATAGTGATTGTGATAGTGATTGTGATAGTGATTGTGATAGTGATTGTGATAGTGATTGTGATAGTGATTGTGATAGTGATTGTGATAGTGATTGTGATAGTGATTGTGATAGTGATTGTGATAGTGATTGTGATAGTGATTGTGATAGTGATTGTGATAGTGATTGTGATAGTGATTGTGATAGTGATTGTGATAGTGATTGTGATAGTGATTGTGATAGTGATTGTGATAGTGATTGTGATAGTGATTGTGATAGTGATTGTGATAGTGATTGTGATAGTGATTGTGATAGTGATTGTGATAGTGATTGTGATAGTGATTGTGATAGTGATTGTGATAGTGATTGTGATAGTGATTGTGATAGTGATTGTGATAGTGATTGTGATAGTGATTGTGATAGTGATTGTGATAGTGATTGTGATAGTGATTGTGATAGTGATTGTGATAGTGATTGTGATAGTGATTGTGATAGTGATTGTGATAGTGATTGTGATAGTGATTGTGATAGTGATTGTGATAGTGATTGTGATAGTGATTGTGATAGTGATTGTGATAGTGATTGTGATAGTGATTGTGATAGTGATTGTGATAGTGATTGTGATAGTGATTGTGATAGTGATTGTGATAGTGATTGTGATAGTGATTGTGATAGTGATTGTGATAGTGATTGTGATAGTGATTGTGATAGTGATTGTGATAGTGATTGTGATAGTGATTGTGATAGTGATTGTGATAGTGATTGTGATAGTGATTGTGATAGTGATTGTGATAGTGATTGTGATAGTGATTGTGATAGTGATTGTGATAGTGATTGTGATAGTGATTGTGATAGTGATTGTGATAGTGATTGTGATAGTGATTGTGATAGTGATTGTGATAGTGATTGTGATAGTGATTGTGATAGTGATTGTGATAGTGATTGTGATAGTGATTGTGATAGTGATTGTGATAGTGATTGTGATAGTGATTGTGATAGTGATTGTGATAGTGATTGTGATAGTGATTGTGATAGTGATTGTGATAGTGATTGTGATAGTGATTGTGATAGTGATTGTGATAGTGATTGTGATAGTGATTGTGATAGTGATTGTGATAGTGATTGTGATAGTGATTGTGATAGTGATTGTGATAGTGATTGTGATAGTGATTGTGATAGTGATTGTGATAGTGATTGTGATAGTGATTGTGATAGTGATTGTGATAGTGATTGTGATAGTGATTGTGATAGTGATTGTGATAGTGATTGTGATAGTGATTGTGATAGTGATTGTGATAGTGATTGTGATAGTGATTGTGATAGTGATTGTGATAGTGATTGTGATAGTGATTGTGATAGTGATTGTGATAGTGATTGTGATAGTGATTGTGATAGTGATTGTGATAGTGATTGTGATAGTGATTGTGATAGTGATTGTGATAGTGATTGTGATAGTGATTGTGATAGTGATTGTGATAGTGATTGTGATAGTGATTGTGATAGTGATTGTGATAGTGATTGTGATAGTGATTGTGATAGTGATTGTGATAGTGATTGTGATAGTGATTGTGATAGTGATTGTGATAGTGATTGTGATAGTGATTGTGATAGTGATTGTGATAGTGATTGTGATAGTGATTGTGATAGTGATTGTGATAGTGATTGTGATAGTGATTGTGATAGTGATTGTGATAGTGATTGTGATAGTGATTGTGATAGTGATTGTGATAGTGATTGTGATAGTGATTGTGATAGTGATTGTGATAGTGATTGTGATAGTGATTGTGATAGTGATTGTGATAGTGATTGTGATAGTGATTGTGATAGTGATTGTGATAGTGATTGTGATAGTGATTGTGATAGTGATTGTGATAGTGATTGTGATAGTGATTGTGATAGTGATTGTGATAGTGATTGTGATAGTGATTGTGATAGTGATTGTGATAGTGATTGTGATAGTGATTGTGATAGTGATTGTGATAGTGATTGTGATAGTGATTGTGATAGTGATTGTGATAGTGATTGTGATAGTGATTGTGATAGTGATTGTGATAGTGATTGTGATAGTGATTGTGATAGTGATTGTGATAGTGATTGTGATAGTGATTGTGATAGTGATTGTGATATGGATACTTTTTATCCCTTTATTATATTTATATTCCCTGTATGATCCCATGAGACAGTTACCGAGCTTCATGCGGGCGGAACCGCGGGCAACAGCTAGTCTTGTATATTTACAACGGACCGTAACGTTCGATATGGCCTATTCGCTTCGGACCGAGACATGTGGGAAGGCCTATGTCCAGCATTGGACGTCTGCAGGCTGAAATGATGATGGTGATCTGATGGAGGATACAGGTGGCCTACACGTTTGAACTCAACCCTCACCGGTCCACCTATAAGAAGAATGCATGTTTTTACATCAAACTCACTGCACAAATCTGCTCAAAGCTGCTCCACATTATAGGCTTGTGGTTACGAGGCTCTGTGTTCGATCCCCTACCAACGAGTATTTTTTTTTCTTCCGAGTAATGGCATGGCGTCTGAATTTGTGCCATATCAATGCAGTAGTCACCCCCGATGTATGATATTACACCTTGCATTTCCCCTTCGGGCATACAGGCGTGAAGTTATGACATAATTTATAAAACTTCTTAATTTGTATATTTTTAATTTTCAGTTCTGGTTTGCATACATGATGCGAAAATATCCCATGTCCGACTGGTCAATAGAACAGAGATGGATCTACATTTTATTGCCGTCCTTACTTACTTTCAACGGTGAGTACCAAAGAATACTTATCACATTTCTCGAACAAGGAATATAACGAACTTAAAATCATGTGACTCCTTAGCAGTCCTTGAGGCTCCTCTATAGAAGGATATCAAGACTTTAATTCTACCGATAGAACACAAAACTTCTTCATGTTAGAGGGAGGAATGGTTGACAGAGGGAGAAAGATATGTAACTAGCAAACAGATTTTGGGGTTGCGAACCCCAAATAACAGTACGTCTCCGCCACAAAAAAAAGGAAAAGGAAAAATATGTGGCATCCACAAAAAATGGTAAGATAATCTCAAGTCTATCTTAAAACAAAGGAAGTGAATCCACACACCTACTTACGTATAGTTATACTTCAAGCGTACGTTTATAATATATCTAAAAGGCGTCCATATTTAAAACGCCAGGACGGTGCGCGATTACCCCGGGGACCGGTTTGTCTCGCTCCCTTGTTCGTAGATGGAGAATAGTATGGACAAGTCACTAAACTATAATATGAGTAAGACAAGGACACACTTATTAGATCCAGTCGTAGTGTAAACAAGACAGATATTTGCTTTTTCAATACACTTCCTCGGAAACTGGCTCCTATCGCACTAGGTTCAGCATGCTTCGTATTTCACACTAGTGTTTTTTTTTCGTTTATCTCTACTAGTATGAAAAAATCAAATCAAATCGTAGTTTCCTTACTAATAATTCAAAGTGTATTGAAAAACGTCGTTTGAAACAAGTGGCATTTGTAGACAGCAGTTCTCGGCTCCATAACAAACCCACTTGTATCAAAATGTACTATTTCCATCTCCTTTGCGTATGCAAACTTAGCGAACAACCTAACGTCCGACGATACGGCTGTGAATAACAATACGACAAGGACACACTATATCCAATAGTAAGAGTAAACGAGACAGTCATATATTTTCTCCTCCTTCATATAAGTAAACTTTTTGTAAGCGAACAACTGACGTCAACAAAACAGCTGTCACGGTAGGTGACGTGACTGCAATGGAAAGTATTATCCGATTAAATTCGATAGTTCCCGATTATATAGTACCTACAATCATTCATTAAGAGAGCTATTACAGTTTTTCTTTTTTTTGAGTGTTTTATGAGTCAAGCACTCAAATACAAGAAAAATTTTGATTTGATTTAAAGCGCTCATAAATTTTATTTTTATTTTGTAGCCATATATCTAAACCAAAAATCGCAGATATGACCACAAAATTAGACTCATAAATAATCAAATACAAGAAAAAAAAATGTGATAGCTCTTATGAATTACTTACACTTGCACTTATAGAATCTTATGGCCTCCCCAAAGAACAAATTAAACGATTGAGTACCGGTCGTCAGTGTTGTATGGATCACCATAGAAGCTTGTGTGCGCACGGACACTGCGACCAATACCGATACCATCGCACCTGCGAAATTTCGCTAGGTAATTAAATTTTACCTTGAATTAGAATTCTCTATTCAAGCCTCTGCACTAAGCACGATACTCGAAGCGATGCACGTTTATTCATTGGCCTGTAGATACTAAGACGACGATTATATTCCAGTCTTGAGTCACTCCATATTGTGTAGACAGCCTACGCTTGCCTACCCACATGTAGGTACAGCTGCCAACTTTCGCTGTTAACCACTTTTCAATTTTAAAACTGGAGTCATAAGGTTCAAAAGTGGTCGACCGCTCACTTTGTAGAGTGCACCTACGCGAACAAGGACAGAATGAGTAAGGGCCCTTTTGTGAGCCTTGACTATCCCTTTTTTGTTTTTTTTTTCGGATGGGAAATCATCAACTGACTCCTCTCGATCTGAGCGAAGCAGGAGGGAATGTCAGACTTTTACTGACTAAAACCCATCCATGTTCCTTCATCGGCCTCTGTGTACGGCCACGGTATCTCGTTCGAACAGTCCCGCAGCTACAGCAGGCATCGGCCCTTGCGGTCCCCTTCCCTTTGCTGACTCTCTTTGAGGCGCGCGTGGAACACTCCTGCGCCGTCGAGACGGCCTGTCATCATAAGACGGACGGACGGCGAGCTAGCCCATAGCTCTCTGTCCTGACTGTCCCTTCTCATTTATTTTTTTTCCTATCGATTTTACCATTTAAATTTGTAACTGTTATTCTACCACCGATACCTGTTCGTATAACCGATTATCTCATTCACAACACTAGTCGTGTCTTGTTTTAACTTCAACAAAACGCTGTGTTCCAAAACAAAACTCCTTTGTTCAAACCGTCAAGTGGTTGCCTACAATCCGCCCTCTTTTCGTGAGAGCTCCGCGTTTCTATCGATTATATGTTATCATATGATCTGAGATATGATCATATGTTCGAAAAGGGTAGTAATAAAACATTTGTTGGATTGACCAAACTTACAACTTACTCCGCAAAGCCCTGCTCAATTTGTTCGTATCTTTGGTTGACTACAAAGATCTTGGAAAACATATGGATAAACCCGCTGCAAGCTACCTACCAACTGTCCTACCACAAAAAACACAGCTTGTTCTTCCATAAATAGAAACCCGTCTAATACGACAGACCCAACTTCGAGCGTATTTTTTATCCAAGATTATTTTGACAGCTGTAGGTAGATGTAGGTCCCTTTCCTCTATGGAATACAATAGGGGAGCAAGCTGCCGCAAGACATATGCCATATTGCAACGTTTTGTAGCGAACATTGCGGTTATGAAATGTGCATTATGTGAAACGATCTTGATGCACGCAAACGATGTGAAGTAATCTATAGAATCAGCGGTTGAGAAAAAATGCAGTGCCCAAGACACTTATTCACATAAAAGATAGGTACTTAGGTAGATAAGTCGGAAGGTACTAACTGGAAAAAACCGTCTTGTATGGCGATACGTTTCACCGTGGCAAAGAAAGTGGTGAAACGCTTGGAGAAATTGTAGTTCTCATCGAGTAACCTAACAAAAACAGAGTTTTTTAGATACTTAGCAATGGAACTATGGAATGGAATAGGCGCACGGTGAAACTGGAGACGGGTAGAAGACAGTTTTTAAACAAAAAAATGTCTTGAGATATGGTGTTCTATAAAGGGTCGACACTGCGGTTCTATGACCTTTCCATACGATCCAAAATTTGGATAAGATGTATATCTAATCTAAATACAACCCCTAAATAGTACTTTCATAATTTAGTTTTTTTTAATTAGATCGGTTGTTGTTAACAAACTAATCGATGATATCCGGCCTAAAATGGCCGCTTTAGCAAAATCATAATATGAATCACGTTAAAAATTTAAAATTCTTAAAATGCACCTTATGGTTAATGGTTATGACCAAAAAGTCCATTTTAAGAATTTAAAATTTTAACATAATACATATTATGATTCGAGACCCCCAGTTCATCTGCAAGTTTAGAATCTGTTATGACAGGTCGGTTGACGAAAACAACATCAGTTTTTTTTTTTTTGGTATGGCCTCTTGCAGTTCATACTACTTAACCGGACCATCCTACAACTTTTCCACAACGTTTTTTTAATACATGTTTTTAATGTAACTTTTTTACTTTACACCTCCACGACCCCCGTACTATTCGATCCATCCACCAGCACAATGTTTTGAGTGCGGTACATTATGTTTTACCGTCAAACGTGATTTTTCACCCCAGAAAAAACAATCGTTTCCCAGCAATAATTTTTGCGTAAAGTTACTTAGTATGATGTACAGAATGCTTGGTTGACGGCTTCGTGATGAGTCTGTTTACACCCTGTATATGTATTATAAAAGAAAAAGAAAGAAAGAAAGTTATTAAAGCACGCACACATAAAAAAAAAAAACAAAAAGATACAAAATAAGGAGGAAAACATAGTAGCAGTAGTAGCGGTAGTAGTTATAGCACTCGATTGAAGAGGGCAACTGGTCAAAGGCATATTTCTCTTCCCAGTACTGTCTACTCAATTAGGGCCATCAATCAATTAACGGAATGTGCTTATGCTATAGTCATATCTTGGAATTTGGGCCACGTATTTAATGTCCTTCATGGATGGAGAGGGAAAAGAACGCCAAATAAGATACGGATGGATTGTGTGAGGAATGTTAGAAAAGAAAAGAGAGTGAATAGCATAACGGTTGACAAGGGAGAATGGCGAAAAAAAAGTGCTGCGCCGATTGCAAGTAACATGATGATGATGAATCGATATCATCTTCATACCAGTTATTAAGTCCAGTGTACATATTTTTATTTTCAGATCCTCTATATCCTTTGAGATTTTTCCCGGGGGCCATCATGGCGCCTTTGATTGGCAACTTCTTCCAAACCGCATTTCTGGCAGTAGTTATGATATCGTGGCTCTCACAGTATCACGGACTAAGACAGGTATGTTACCAGCTCTTTTATAGCAAACGGGCTTGCTAGCTTGCCTACCTGAAAGGAGGTGGTACGCCCGGGGGTTTTCAGATGTCATCTAAGTGGCAAAGTGCCTCGCAGAACGAAAAAATGATGCCATTAAGCTCTGCCCTTGGTGAATTCATCATTCAGGACCTCTTTGCCTACCTCTGGTAGGTACTGCTACCGCAGACCACAAACGAGTAGTGCCGCCTTTGACGGATTATTTCATTTGAAATGGCTTTCGCGGAACTGAAGAAGAGCAGTTTCACTGCCCTTGATGTTGGCTTTCCGTTCGTTGGAGCAATTGAATTATGGAGTGGAGACTGCATACCGGCAAGGGTACTTTGAATGCCACCAGCAAGACGTACCGACGACCTTAAAAAGGCTGGGACAGACTAGACATGGAAGGCAAGGTGTTATGCAGCAGCTTGGGAGAGGCCTAGGTCCAGCAGTGGACTGCGACAGGCCGAGACATTTGGAGGAGTACCATAAATATTGTAGGTGTTTAAAACCGTGTCCATTTATTCCAGAATGACAGAGGCCTCGTCTCTTTCTACTTGTTCAAGTTCGTGCTGGTTGGCCTGTGTGTTATACCCGCCTTCATGCTTGGCAACTGGCAGAAGTTTAGCAGCTACCTGGATCCCACCTTCAACTACATGATGGATCCCGACTATCCAGTAAGTTTGAGTCGCTTAATATTGCACACGTTAACGGGAGTTTTGATCAAAAGCAACTGTTAAAGGACCTGATTTGATTGGCGCATAAGTTGCGCTTACGATCAAATTTTTCATTGAAGGCTTGATGCTACAAAGTTTAATACTATTCAGTTGAACTATAGTCAACGTTTAGACTCCTTGCAGACTTTCCATCCGACTAAACTATCGGCCGATGGAAAGTTTGTAGTCTGCGGGGACTCTTATTAATAGTAACAGCTTTATTTGTGTGGTAAAATTATTTTATTTTATTTTCAGCTCGTGAAACTGTGGTTCTTCTCCGCAATCACGATATACTTCTTATACTTAATAATATTGATCATAAAGGCGTATAGTGATTTGAGGAATATGCCATTTTTCGGTAAGTCTTGCATTGTATTATCGCCCATAACTTCCGGGCGTTTACGAAAACCACTTAGGTACTCTTTAACAGACCCGGATTGGCCATACGGGCTTCAGTTTATTTTTGTACTTATCCATTTACTTCTTACAGACATCCGACTCCGATGCCAATCAATAGTAGTGGGTATTGTGACGTCCATCATCACAATCCTGGCCCTACAAGGATGGGGCCCGGCTGCCCTACAGGACCACTGGGCTTGCCAACCGAAGATACATTTCGATACATCGGCACCATTCATGGCCCTCTATGGGTTGTTCAACTTTTATATTTACATACTGGCCTATTTGTTCTCTCCTGGCGGTGGAAATATTCATGGTAAGATAAAGTTCTTCATCAGTTTTAGTCTATATGACTGCTGCATGGTTCTTTTTGGCGCTCGAATGACATTGACAGGAGAGCACCGTTGGTTAACATTTAAAATTTGAGCGGGAACTGTATTGAAAAACCAATATGGCGGTAAAAGCTACGACTCGTGAAAAAAGAACCATGCAGCACTTTAATGTCCGCTGGAGTGTCAAAGCCACACAGGTGCGGTCTCTGTTTCTTGACATTAGTGGGATGGCAATCCGACACGGCCGGAGAAAGATCATAGGCGTATGTCCAACGATTTTACATGCTTCCCGAAGCACGGGGTGTCACATCAGGAGCCCTACTCTCTAACGCTTCGTCCGTATTATTCGGATCTATCCGTTTCTCCCCGCACGTCTGCAGATGAGTGCGAGTGAGAGAGACAGATAGATCCGCATATACGGACGAAGCGTTAGGGAGTAGGGCCTCAGTTTTAGAAGACACTGGTTCTTCTTCTTTTCTTCTTCTACGTGAAATTTTGGAGTTCGGAAAATAAGGTCAATTTCTGAACCATTAACACTTACGTCACTACCCCGAGTTGCCAGTTACCAGTGTCCGACCGAAGCTCAATTTTTGGCAGAAGCCGAAGCCGGTAAATTGGCTGTCGCCACACTTCTTAAAAAAATATAACACTTCGAAATGTCGGACCCCGGCCCTCCGCCACCCATTGCTCGGCTCGTACATCGCGCTCTCGTGAATTCATAACAGTTCGTTCAATTTGAGGTTTGCTACAAACCTTCGGCTTCGGCCAAAACTTAAAACCAAGGTTTTCTAGCCCAAGCCGAAGCCTCGGTCGGACACAACCAGTTACTCATAAAAAATGTTTTTTTACTTAGAAGCTCGTGTTTCTAGTGTCCAAAATGTTTTAGCGGTACCAAGACGCTGATAATTCTCTCATCTGAAAAATCCCTCGAGGTCTTGAATCAATTCGTACTAAAATCTTAAACAACAATTTATAACTTTACCATATAAAAGCAAAAATTCGAAGGATAGGTATGCATGCCACTTAATTGAGTATTATTAACTAAATACCACGTGTTGTTTCAGAAACGGCCATAACCAAAGACAACCCCGCATTCTCCATGATCAACGATTCAGACGAGGAAGTTATCTATGGCTCGGATGAAGAGAGCAGACGTCCACTCAACTCCCACCATAGGATTACTACGGAGGAAGATCTATGAATAATTCATTATTTAAATCATAAACTTAAAATAATATTTTCCGTAAATGTAAATTTTTTTCTTGTTATAAAATTCTAAAACTAATTAGATGAGACTTGTTTTATTTTTAAGCATTCCTTGTCTTCCAAGTTAGATGTTAGGCCGTAAGCAATAGAGAACTGTCGCCCAAAAAAAAAACTTCTACAATTTTCTACGACAGTTCAAACGCAAGGAACTTATTATATAAGTTCCTTGTTCAAACGTCCGTGACTGTCGCGGCCATTCCTGTCAAAGCGGTTGACGTCATTTCCCTCTATCTGCTTTGTTTACATCTTATTTTTTACCCTTAATATAATAATTTTACTAAATGTATGTGCTTCAAGCAAACATTGCAATAACAATATGATACTATAACATCTTTGTGAAACTTAAGTAGTTTTCAAATAAAAGCGTTTCTTTGACACAGCGTTTGACGTCACCACCGGTGACGATGCGTTTTGAATTCGCGTTCTGTTTCACCAAAAACACACTACATTAAATTTTAAATTGTAAAATAAGTGTTGTATTAGTAAGTGCACAAGTGAACAAATGTACCACAGTTTTCGTAAAGGCCAATACAAGGCATGTGTAATTAATAAAAAATGTTTTGAATTTCTTGCATATTCCCTATTCTCAATACTCCTACTATTGATAGACAAAGACAGTGCTGCCGCTCTCGAAGTCACGACGCTTTACTTTGCGGTGAGCGGTCAATCCACTCAGTCGCGCGGCCAGTACCTAATTACCTACCTTTATTATTTCAAGCATACAGAGCCCAAAATAAAATCAAATGCGTAGCACCCACATGAAAGCTAGTCACTTAGTACTTATCTTTAGTAGGTACCTAGTTGAAGTTTTGTGATCGTTATCAAACTATCATTAGTCAACAAATAAATAAGTCTTACTGAAAAGGGCTAATAGATTGCTATTATGTAGGTAATCGTAGAGATTTTTTTTGGGTTAGGTGAAAACTGCTACAGTAAAGATTAACCCGTATTCCAGGGTTAATCAGCCTGTAATAAACGGTTCACGCACGCAGTTCATAATTATTTGTATATTAAAAAATATGCATGAAAGTGACGGAGTTAGCCCGCGCTCGGTGCTTCGTCTCTTTCATTCTGGTTAATCGGCAACATTTAAATGGTTTACCCATTATATGAGTTTACCCGTATAATGTTTCATAAAATATATGGGTTATAGGTCAAACCAGTTAACATTTTGACCTAATTAGTACAAAACAGCATTCTCATCGGTGAGGAAATTGTCGATCGACTGAGAATTTTGCTCAAAAAGAGCGCGAAGAGAAAGCCAGGCTCGATTGTTATTGTAGCAAAATTATCTATATCTACAACACTTTATCTACTTACCTATTAAATTATTGAGATACGCATCTTCATTCAGAAGGAAATGTATTATTCAATGCTGCTTATAATTCATATCTGGGTATGGCGCTCTGACGTACCTATCAAGAGATATGTGAAGTTGGCCTCTGATAAAATAGAAAACTAATAACCCCTTTAGGTGAATAAAACATTTGAAATAGTTGGACATACAATGAAATAAGTAGTTATTTATTCATTCACTCGACGTCAAATCACGTTGGATATTAGTCATGGAGGTGGAGGTAAGCCTTGCGAACTGCAGCGCGAGCGGTGTCAACGACCCGAGTTCCTGGTTGTAACGTACCCAGCGTAGTGTTACTGAGAATTAAGTTACCAAGTAATCTCGGTAGGTTGCAATATACTGTCAGTTGCTACGCTAGAACACCGACCGACACGTACATTGTTGCTAAATAGTACTTAAGAGTTTTCCTGTTGGTTCTATAAGCATTTTTCAAGTTGTTTATAAGCGCCTAAGGCTTTTAGATCGATCGGCACAAGCCAGAATTTAGGGTGTCAAAGCAAGTTTTTTTTCAAGTCTATCTAATTCTGGGGTTTATGTTTTGTCATCCATGTAAGGGTTGAACCTCATCTGGCGGCACGGAATCGTATTTTGCCGATTGCATAGACTATGCTGCCGCGTACGATAGCATTCCTGCTGTCTCCCGCTCTAGCAAATGACGGTTCTGAGCGACTTTTTTATCGCTCATTATTGTTATGTTTTAGTTATTAAGTACTAACATAGGCTAAGTTATATTGTTACTAACTCAGTGGACCTCTCTGTAGTCTGGAAAATAAATAAATAATAATAATAAATTATTATTATCATTTGAGAGGAGCTTAGAAAAGTGCGATTATGTGCTGCCAGATGAGGTTTAACCCTGAGAGTTAAGCCGGCAAACTACACAAAGACGTTAAAGATAGGCCTGCATGCTATTAGCTTACTCGATTTAAGGCTAGGTTTACCATATCGGGAGATGCGATCGTCGATTGTCGAACCATACTTAATGCACATAAAAGCACTGTAGCACATCTGTAGAGCTGTACCTTGCCAGGATTAAGGTCGTACTGGTTGTGTATACCTACTTTTGTCACGACAACTACAAAAATTCTAAGCTTTCGAAAAAAAATACAAAGTTTCCGAAAACAAGCTCTGCTAAAATAATCGTTTTCCTAAGCTCATCTTTGTACTCAACTTAGGATGCAAGAGCGAGCGAAGCGAGTTCGGGACTTGGACGCCTATGCCCATACAGATCGATACAGACTGGCCCAGATCGATAGACTGTCCCAGATCGACAGACTATATCAGCAGGGCTATTTTACGTTTCTTTCTGACATCCAGTGACTATCAAGCTTCGGTTGTACACCGAACTTTGATGACAACCGTGAATGTCATGATATTGGTATCACACTGAGTGGATATCACTTTACGGTGACTAACAGGGTCATACATCATACGAAACTAACCTTTTGACCGTTAATTGGTGTACACTGAGCCCAGTTACTATAATTTCGAGCTGTCAACAGAGATACGTAATAGCCCTAAAGATCTGTCCCAGGTGGATCCAGACTGTCGCAGACGGTTGCAGTCTCTCGCCGCTGGGTACTGATAGTCGCAGATGGATCTATACTGTCCCAGATGTCTCCAGAATGTCGCAGATAGATCCAGACTGCTCCAGACTGTCACAGATGGATCCAGACTGTCCCGGACGGTTGCAGTCTCTCGCCGCTGGGCACAGATTGTAGTCTATACTGTCCCAGACGTATCCAGTCTGTCGCAGATAGATCGAGACTGCCCCAGATGGGTTCTGACTGTCCCAGATGGATCCAGACTGTCCCAGACCGGCCGAGATGGATCCAGATTGTCCCAGATGGTTCCAGACTGTCCCTGGTGGATCCAGACTGTCCCAGATGGATCCAGACTATCCCAGACGGTTCGACTGTTGCAGATGGATCCAGACTGTCCCAGATAGATCCAGACTGTCCCAGACGGCTCTAGATTGTCACAGATGGTTCCAGACTGTTGCAGATGGATCCAGACTGTCCCAGATAGACCCAGACTGTCCCAGACGGCTGTAGACTGTCTCAGATGGATCCAGACCGTCCCAGATGCATTCAGACTATCCCAGGTGGATCCAGACAAGCTGTAACAGAACTTACCATGCTGCTCTAGGCCGAACCAATTTTTGGGGCACTCGGCAAAATTCTTCAAAAACAAAAAAAGTTCCATCAAAATCGGTTCACAATTGGCGAAGATATCGCTGAACATACACAAAAAAAATCAGACGAATTGATAACCTCCTCCTTTTGGAAGTCGGTTTAAAAACATCGCCAATCATTATCATGCCTTAGGTTTGAATTCTTGTCGCGCTGACGGTCGGTCGTGATGTCAGCGAAAACAAAATACGACTGTCGATCGCCGCTGACGTCAGTCATAGGATACTCTCAAAAGGTTGGTGACCTCAAGGTCAAGGTCAGTACCGTCGTAAAAGAAAACAGTTATTTGTGTTCTGTAGTCACGTGTGCATTATAATTTCAGTCACGTTTGAGTTTTATAGCAACACGTGCACAATGTAATGAAATTAATAGTAGATTGTATAATAAGGGAGCAAAATAATATTTTTACGGCGATGGCGCTTTTTTGAATCCAGAGCGAAGTGAGGGATTCTAGAGTAGAATCCCGAGCATAGCGAGGGATTCTTTAGTAGAATCCTGAACGTAGCGAGGGATTCAAAGTACGTCGCCCGAGACCAAAATATATTTTGCGCCCGAGTGATACACTCTACTTTTCATCAACCACTATGAGAAAATAAATGTTGCCTCGTATTTTATTCACTGTCACTTGAAGAACTCATTTTTCAAAACAAAACCATGAATTTCTAACAATCCGGGAAAATTTATGAAAACGCGGGCTGTAGTTCGCTCGTCTTTAATTTGTTTTTTTTTTTAATTTAGCCGGCGGCGGCGCGACTATAGGCCGTCGTACCAGCCAGTCTTTATTCAAACAATATTTGCGTTCGATTTCTTTGGCGCTGAACACTAAGATGATCCAAATTCAAAAAGTACCTTTGGGCGCACTTAAAGGCGAACCAAGTCCTTCTTTTCGAATAGATGGGATGAAAAATAATATAAATACATTTGCACAAACATACACGCCTTTTTCCCATGGAAGTAGACAGAACCTGCAGAACGCCACCTGCTTCGATCCTTACATAATCCTTTTGCGTCGTCCACGTTCATATCATCATCATTTCAGCCGAAAGACGTCCACTGCTGGACATAGGCCCCCAAGTGTCGCTATATTGCCCGGTCCCGTGCGACTCTCATCCAGCGGATTCCCGCAACCTTCACCAGGTCATCGGTCCTCCTAGTGGGAGGCCTTCCAACGAAACGTCTTCCGGTTCGCGGTCGCCACTCCAGAACTTTTCGGCCCCAACGACCACGCTCATAATTATATCCCTGGTCATTCACGCACGCCACGAGAGAATAAGTACATATTTACTTAATAATCGAACGGACATTGATAAGTTATCTGCAGCATTACATTGGAGTCTAAACGCATCACCCTGCATGATTGTGAAGCGTTGAGTGCATACTTACTTCCACGACTCTAATATTCGTTTTTTAATGACATCACAACATCAGCATATTGTCATCAGTGTTGACTGCTAATCAAAAATTATGGAGGTTTCGGACTGACAACAGTTGATTTGAATTGGGTTGATAAAGCGCCAATAAAAATAATTCAAGAAAAATGGCTTCTGCGCAGTCGAGATAGAGAAGAACGCGCAAACATTTCCATATTTCTTCAATTCCAGATCTGTGCGTTCATTTATTAACGAAGTTCACATTCCTAAGTGGATTTTTAAAGATTGTAAGTCCACCCCGGTTATCAGAACCGCCTTGACTCGAGCTATTCGAGATTCTTTTTAAGAAATTCTATACTGCAGCACACGCTTATAAGCATCGTAACGGAATCGCCTCGGCTCGGAATGCAGTGAAGAGTAGTCAGCGAGCGTGCGGCGAGGCGTCACCCTCACCCCGTTTTTAGCGAGGCGTTGCCGAGCTTACGTAGGGTTGTCGCCATCGCCACCTTCACCCAGCCCTTAGAAGAAGCTCTCCGCCCTACGTCGCCTTAACACTGCTGAGCAGACCCAGTTACGCCCTTACGTTAGGTAGACACCTAGCTGACTCTATATATAACTGTGGGGTCAGATCAGACAGAACGGAAAAACCCTCGCGCGATTTACTGGCTGCATTGAAAATAGGACCGTATGTACCCTAGCATTTGTTTAAATGTCGAAAATTGTAATTGTGAAAATTGAAAATTGTATTGTATGAATATCGACGCAGACATCAAACGTCGCCTCGCGAATGCCCTCGAATAAGTCGCGCGCCTCCTCACGAATGCTCGAGAGTCCTCGAGGATTTCCGACACCGCGCGAGGAAGTTTTGACGTACTTATGTATCGCCCCTTGCGCTTTTAGTGTTGGCGCGAGTGTTCTCGTACGGTCCCCAGCTTTCTCTCAATGTCGCTCGGTCTCGATGCGCGTTTCTACTCTTGGTATGTATTGCGACCAGAGGAAGCTCGAGGCTTGACCTTTCTGTCTAACCTGCCTGACCCTTAGATGTCTTTTCAAAATTAAAACATAATTTAAAAAAAAAACATAGTATAAAATCGCATCTGCCAAGAAGTACAATCATTACGTAAAATTAACAAAGAGTTTTGCGAGCTTTGTTCTAAATAAAAGAAGAAAAAAGTTAGTGTAATCACGATTCTAGCTCCTGCACACAATGGATCGGATTGCAACACCTTTCAACAACCGTCGCTCCTGGTAAAGTGCTGCAAATGTAGTTTGAGTACATCATAATCATCGTGGTTCTTTTGGCGAGTGGTCATAGCCCGGGACTAACGCAGCCATCTTGTTTTTTCAATAAAATTTCCAGACATTTTCACAAACAGCGCTCTCCTGATCAAGCGCCAAAAAAACCATGACGCACTTTAGTAATCCATCAATGAACGTCATTGTCGAACAGGGGTCAACCCCGTTTGGTTTATGTATTCTACTGTTTGAGTCAACCTATAAAAGAGCATAGAATGGCATTCCGAGGGAGACGTCAGTCATTCACGTTCACTCCTGCGCGATTATTAAAAATCTTTTTTTATTTTTTTAGAAAGAAAGAATTGAAAACCGAACCATCTGTAACTTCGAGCAATTTGCGCTGCTGGTCAACTTTTTACGTGAACATTTTTAATTTGTTGAAATAAGTATCCCCTACATTAAAATAAGATCCGAATTCACATAACGCATTTCGTTGTAGACCTTATCATTACACCCTTGCGTATAAATAAACCTCTCGCATGACATTTTGCTCAGAATAAATGTAATACGAGCAGCCACAGCTAAATATAATGCTACACTCATAAGAGGAAATCGTAAGCAGCGATAGATAATATTCACATTAACGCGTCATCAAAAGTAAACTTTAAAACTAGGTCTGTTAACCTATCATTACATATTTTAAAATACAGAAATGAATAGATGTTCTTCAAGTTGACGCCATGTTGGACGCTTTTTTGCAACATGAAATGGCTGATATCGCAATTTGCGAAATGCGCATACGAATTGGCAGAACACGTGAATGAAAGTTTAGTTGAACCTATCTTAATTCCATATTATTTAAAAATATTCCTTGATCATTAAGTATTCCATTACACTACTAACCTAACAACCGCCATTTTGATTACAAGGGTGTCTCTTCCTACAAATATCTGTCCGCCATTTTGTGGTTTCGAGTTTTCGACAAAATGGAGAACAAGCAATGTTTCTCAAACATGGAATGAAATGAAATTAACCTTCTTCTTGACATTAAAATTTTAATCTCGAAGGAATAATAAATAATAATTAGCAATGTTACCTAATGATAATATTATTACAATTGGAAGTTCAATCTATGGCTATAGTCTGTAAATTGTTCAAGGGATGCGTATGCGCAATGAGAATTACGGGATGTGGTTGTAGCACAGCGGCGGGTAGAGGGCGCTGGCGAGCGCCGCAAGGCTCCGCGGGCAGAACCATTGGAGTCGCCGCCGTGCGCCGCAGCACTGCGCCGCCGCGCATCACGCATGTCACTCCCGCGCGAGGGTCACAGTTCTCATTAACACTAGAAGTCTCATCATCTGAACACAAGTCTATCACTTCACAATCATTGTCCAAGCGTTTTAATGGGTCCAACATCATATCCGAATCAGCTGGCTGGTCACAGTCCAGCCCATCTACAAAAACTATATCCTTGTCTTCTGTGCACTGCGGTTTACTCTCTCTTACTTTTCTCAAGTTGTCAAGGTATTCGTCTATACTTTCTTCTGACATTCTATCTATATGCACAGTGACCGGTCTACATTTGAGGAGAAGCAACTGTGCCTTGATATCGAGTACTCGTTTATTTCTTTGATTAGGAAATATATAGTTTCTATTCCAGTAGCTTAAGGGACGTCTGTACCTTACAGGAAATTGCTGGTTTTTCACTTTGATATTATAATTTTTGTTAACAGTTGTGGTGCAGCAATACCTTTCAACCCTCTCCCTGGCAAAACTTAAGTCCCTCTGGGCATTTGATTTGGCATTTCGTCTGTAAGCCAAGGAAGAAAATGGATATGGTGGGCCCCGGTCAATGCTGCCAGTATTTCTAAGGTGCTTTGCGATCTTCTGAGGCTTACTATCAGTTTCGTTGTGAGAATTCACAAAGTCTTCAAATTTTTGACCGGCTGGGTGAAGCTTTAACGCAGAAAGAAACTCTGGTAACCCACCACTACAAGTACTTGTTGGGATGGTCACATTATTGCATAGCCTCTCGTGTGCTCTCAGTATGTCTGGATTGTCAAAGTGGCTGTCACAGTTATCACAAAGGTATATGTCAGTGGATTTTACTTGATTGTCTTCAGTGCCGTTGGGAGTATTTTTTTCATAATGCATGTTCTCATTTCTGAATGTTACAAGGAGTCGTCCGTTGGGCCGGTAGTATAGAGAAGTGGTGCGGTCTCTGTTGTCGACGTACCTGAGCCTGTTGCGTGGGTACCTCGCGAGCTGCGCAGAAAACACCAACAGGAATGCGCTCTTGTGGTACTCATAGCACTTCCTCACTAAAAGTTTTAATTTTACGGCCCAATCTTTGGGCACCACGGCGGGTCTCACAAAGGGGTGCGAAAACGCGACATCTTTAGGCCACCACGGTGGTTCACGAATGTCTTTCGCAGTATCATGTCCCCAGGAACAAGTCACCATAAAAGTTATGAACTTCTCCAGCTCAGCAGCTGTTATCAACGACAGTGCTGTCGGGTTGCCGTTGGCAAAAAGAAGCGGCAAGTTGGCGATCATGATTCCCGCTGACGCTTATGGTCATCGAAACCTAAGGGAGGCCAGCGCTTGCGATGTCAGTCCGCACAAGTTCACACTAACGGTTATTGCGTTATAGTCCATTTTAGAGATGAATCGGAAACATTTATCACTCATAAGGATCGCCACAATAGTAGAAATACTCAAACACTATTACTAAACACCTATTGCAACTAAATTCACGAAATTGTTCAGAGCGAGAGCGCTAACTAAAAAGAGAAAGATCCATAGATTCACCACAGACTTCATAGATCTTTGTTACGCCAATTTTGCTACACACTGTACGGGCTGTGCGAGACGCGCGTCACAAAACGATTTCGAGTTTCATAAAAAAAAAAACACATTCTCGTAATGGCGCGTTTAACGAATGCAAGCAACACGCACGTTTTGTTCTATCTTTCAAAGTCATCCTCCATTTTGGATTTTTCAAAAGACCCGATTGGCGATTATTTTTATAAAAAGGTTTGTGAACCAATCACACTATTTAGAACGTAGTGTTCATTTTTATTCTGTGTCACGAGCTAATTTTTTTTTACGGGAGATTTTGAAATCATTTTACATTGCTTATAACAAAATTATTTAGGGTATCATTTGGAGACTTTAAGGAACGTGCAGGAACTATAGGTAGCAGCACTAAATCGACAAAAGAGACACTATGCGGACAGTAAAGGAAACTTTTCCTGCTGTCATCGTGCTTTCAATTATGTAAACAATATGATCTCTTCATTTATATTATTTTTTAATATGTTAAAAGGTATAAAATATAGGTTCCGGTCTATCAATAATGATCGTCAGCGTAATATGAATGTTTAATAATATGAATTTTATATCTTTCGTCTACTTTCTCTGATGAAAATTGTGGTGCATGAAGAAATGGTGGCTTCATACAACTTTCTTATTTTCAACACATGTTTTTTTAGAGAAGTATTTTAATATTACAAGTTTTAATAGAGTACAAAATTGGATTGGTGACGCCAGTTGGCAGCACCGTCGTTGTGCACGTTCCCTATAATGGCGACGCGGTGTGTAAGGTAAGCCTCTCATCAAACAAGTATTATATTTAAAGATAATTTAATGGTTTGCTTGACTATCCTTCATTTTCTGAGTTTTTATCTCAGTTTACATAGGGCATGCATAGGGCCGTACTAGACGTGCTTGGTTGTGGCGTTTTGCCAACATGTGCGGAATGGCAACAAACTACCTTAGGTATACGTTTTGTGAGCGTACACATACTAAATGCACACATTGCTTCTTTTTTAATGCAGTTAAACTCTTGCTTCTACAAACAACGCTTCTTTTATTTTGTAGCAATCCGCCAGCAAACCAAATAAAATATCGATAATCTATTTCTTCACACAAGCCCACAGCACATCTCTCTTGAGGCCTTCTTGGCCTCTAACGTCGTTGTCAACAGAAAATTCTGGCTTGTCAATGTCAATGTTGTCACTGTGACACTGTCAGTTTTGTCGTGTCGTGTGTAATCTCCTCTGTTGTTATCACATTGATAAACCAAGAAAGTACAATAAAATCAAAATCTATTTCGTATCAGAAATTGTAATAAAAAAATCCACAACCTGGTTTGTTTGCCATTAATAAAAATGTATTCCCGAAATTAGTGTAAACGAAAATGGTCAGTAATAATCTCGACGAGTTTGCCTTTCGAATTTTTAATAAAATTCTAAGTTATAAATGTAATTGTGTTACAGGAACATAACAGTGGCGATAGTTCTCCTAATTCTCCATCAAAGAAGTTTCCTGAAGTGACTGACTATCAGTAAGTAAAATAACGCCTCCTTGAACCAAAACCTGAATGTTGTTATTTTTTTCTTTGTTCAAGGTTTTTGCCGTAAATACTTACAACTTTTTAAAAGTCCACCGTTATTATGTATGATGTTCTATTTATTTTTTTATTTGAAGTAAACAAGTTGGCTATTCTTTTAAGACTGCCTCTTCAGTCGAGTGGTCGGAAGCGCGACTGCTGATCATGGGTTCGATTCCCGGGTCGGGCAACGTGTTGGGTTTTTCCATCAAGAATTTCTCAGTAGCAGCCACGGAGTCTGGATTTGTGCCCGGTTGATGGCAATAGGCTCTCCCTCTATGACATGGGACTTAAACATATTTGGCGAAATGTGGGTCTACTATTATTAGGTACTCCTCTGCCTAATCCATTGGGAATTACAGGCGTGATGATGTTGTATGTGATTATACTAACCAGTATACCAGTGGCCTATAAGATTAAACAGATGTCCTGCACTGGCTCCTCAACGCTTGTTATACCATGTGGAAATTTCACATAGGCACTTATGTAAATTCAATGATCCCTCCCTAACAGCAAATTCCTATTTCCAGGTTGGACCTCCCAGCATGGAGTGTGGAGAGCCTGAAGGCTATAGCCATCCAGCAGAGGTTACCGCGCCCTCGTAGCCTGGCGTGGGCCATCTTGCTAAATGCTCTGCCTCCACCCAACATGGATATTGTGTCCAGGTAAGAATGTAAAATTTATTTTTTCTTTGAATGGACTACCTCTAGTTACTTTTTTCCGACTTGTACGGAAACTGGTATGCATCATCGTGTACCAGTTTCCGTACAGGTTAGAAAAAATAGACCTTTAAAAAATGTTCTTCAGTAAAAATATACAGATTTTGTGCCAATTTGGATGATGATTGGTCAAAATGTCAGTATTGTAAGTTTTTTAACTTGTTTTTCCTCATAGATATAATTGTATTATTTTGAGTGAAATAAAGTATCTTTAACCGGAACAGTGCGTAAGTTTATCAATTTCATGGGTGTCTGGCAAATAATGGATAATCTTGAAATGGCCCATAGCAGAACTCATGGCCATTCAGAAACAAATACGAAAAAAAATCTATCTTATATAAAAAAATCAGATGTAGGCCTGCATAAGAATGGGGGGCCATATTACATTTTTTTTGCTTTAGTAATTTTTTCTCTTTGTCTACATTAATAGCAATAATTCTTATTTATTTAAGGCAGATACAATTATGAATTGTACCATTTCCAAATCTACTTGAAACCAACATTATTTTAAAATTATTGGTCATTGGTGGTATTGCTCTATTATTTATGCATACATATTATGCATAAATTAATTATTTACTATATACAATTCTTTTCGGTAGTGCACACCGAGTTCAATAGTACGTTAAAAAAGAAAACTAAAACTATTGACCCAAAGTTTATTTTCAGCGACTGGGCAACACAGGGTATTAGGAAAAGTAGGGAACGATTGTTTGAGCTGTACGGCCTTAAGCCTTACATAAACACAGAAACTTTTAGTAAATATGTAGCTACTTACTCGAAAATTTTTAAAAACTCTCGCATGGTAGCCAAATCTCTGTTCATTAGCAACAAGATTAAATCAGCCGAAAACAAAATAAAGACGGTATGGAAAATTATCAACAGTGAAACAAATAGGAATAAAAAACAAAGTAATGACATAACACTAGATACCTCAAGTGGCCTCGTGAGCTCTAATAATGAAGTTGCTCAAGAATTTGTAAATTTCTTTACCAGCATCCCACTTAAAACTACAGAAACCTTAAATTCCTCTCCCTTGCTCTCCATCGATTTATTGAAAGCGAACGTTTCAGTCTGTTCAAATGAATTTAAATTTCAACATATAAACCCCATAACAATCATAAAAGCCTTTAAGCAAATCAAGATCAAATTAACCGAAGATCTATGGGGTATGTCTATCAAAGCTTGTACCTTAATTATTGAGACTGTAGCACCGTATTTAGCCTTAATATTTAATTTGTGCGTAGATCAAGGGGTCTTCCCGGATCTAATGAAATTCAGTAAGGTAATACCGCTTTTTAAATCTGGGGATAGTAAAGACACCAATAACTATAGGCCCGTATCCGTTTTGCCGGTTTTCAGCAAGGTGTTTGAAAAGATAATGCTCAATCAAATGCTTAACCATTTTAACACCAATAAAATATTGCACGAGCAACAGTATGGTTTCACCAAAGGACGTTGTACAACTGACGCCGGTGTCACTTTATTAAAACACATATTTACTGCGTGGGAAGAGGCACAAGATGCCATAGGAATCTTCTGTGACCTTTCGAAGGCATTTGATTGCGTAAATCACGAAACCCTGATCTTGAAACTTGAGCATTACGGTTTAGGTAAACTTGCGCTCAGTTTAGTAAAATCGTATTTGAATGATAGACAGCAGCAAGTACAAATAAATGGTGTCAATTCAATGGGTTTAAAAGTAAAAATGGGTGTACCACAAGGTTCGATACTGGGTCCCTTCCTCTTTTTAGTATATATTAATAACCTACCCCGTTTTTTTAACAACCATCCGCATATGGTGTTGTTTGCTGACGATACTTCTTTAATATTTAGGATAAACAGACGTGCCACTGATCTTGACGACGTAAATAACGCCCTACTGCAGGTCCATAATTGGTTTACCGCTAATAATTTAGTACTAAATGGGAAAAAAAACTAAGTGCATTAGATTTGCTCTACCAAATGTCAAAAGGAGTGATTGTGACATAATATTGAATCAAGAGAAACTAGAATTTGTCGATAAAACGGTTTTCTTGGGAATCACGCTCGACTCAAGGTTACAATGGGGTCCTCATTTAACATCTCTTGCAGGACGGCTGAGTTCAGCTGCATATGCTGTTAGAAAAATCCGTCAATTTACTGATATTGATACCGCGAGGCTAGTCTATTTTAGTTATTTTCATAGTATTATGTCATACGGTATTTTACTATGGGGATGGGCTGCAGACATCGAGTCTATATTTATTCTGCAGAAAAGAGCCATCAGAGCCATATATGAATTACGTAGACATAGACGCGATTCTCTAAGAGAACTGTTTAAGGAAATTAATATCATGACAATACCTTGACAATACATCTATGAAAACATCATGTACGTTAGGAAAAATCTGCATTTATTCAGTAAAACAGGTGACAGACACCACTATAACACTAGAAATAGGGACCGACTAGTTCAGTCAGGTTTCAGGCTTGCTAAAGTAGATTCATCTTTCATGGGGTACTGTTTGAAATGTTACAATAAAATACCTCCCCACATTCTTCAACTGAATGAGACGAAATTTAAATCTTGTATAAAACGCACACTATGTAGGCAAGCATATTATAAGTTGGGGGATTACATTGATGATAAAAATGCTTGGCTAAATGCTGGTCCTGCTCCACAGCCATAGGGGCAAACTAATTGATTGTACTGGTCGGGCATTATTTGAGTCTATCGACACGCAAAGAAGAAGAATTCATTCCCATGTTAATGTATTGTGGAAGCTGCAGAAGATTGTAAAAATATACCTACTTGCATTGTATAGATTCCAGTTTTTAGTATTATATAATTGCATAGCACATGTGTGAGTACTTTGTACTGTTCAGCCACCACTTACATTTAGTTATCTTTCATTGACTGAATATGCCTTGGTGGCTGAGAGAATGTCATGCTCACTCAAATGTCTCGTTGATGGTGGCGGGTGTGTCGGGTCATTTGGTTCCTTTAAATATTGTCGAGTTGAATGGCGCCGATACATGCGTCATGTTCGTGAACGGGCGCTGTCAGTTGGGACTGGTCATCTCTTAGCTGCCACGGTTCGTTCATTTTAATTACTTTATTTTTTAATTTTTGATTTATTATTTTACTCTGGACGCTCTTAATGTGCACGTCTTTCTACATCGTTCTCACATATGTATAATCTCAACATGAATGATGTAACCAAGATTTTGTAACAATATTTTGATTTAAAAGAGTGTCCATGGAGTTTCTTGCCCGTTCTTCTCCATAGAGATCTACGTTAGGGAATGGGCAACTCAGTACTTTCTCAAGTTATTATGCCTTGTGACTGTGACTGTAGCTTTGCTTTTTTGTATTTTCGACATTCAAAAGTGCCGTAATGGTCTAATTGAAATAAATGATTTGAGTTTGAGTTTTGAATTTACAAGTGCATTCATTTGGAATCCACATGAAAGTAAATACAGCCTCATGTTGGAAAAAATGCAAAATAAATTCTGTAGTTTCCTCTACCTCAAGCAATATGGAGTTTATCCCTTTTATCCCCTGATGTACCCAAGTCTGTTCGTCCTGGGCATGGTTGGGTACACCAGGCTGGCAGTGAGAAGGGACGTGGCGCTAGTCAAGTACGTGGCGAGCGTTCTGCTGGGGCTGCTGCACCACCCCGAGGTGCTGGCTGCGCTGCGCCTGCGCGCGCCGGATGGGTGCGTGGGAGCGCGCCGTCGCCCCGCACTGTTAGACGTGCCAGCGGCTAGGACTAACCTACTCAAGTTTGCCCCTATGTCGCGAGCTGCACGTATTATTAATATTATAACGGTATCGGAAGATATATTTGGGCAAAACCTGCCGAGATTTATCCAGAGGGCACAAATCTCTATTGAAAAAGGTGTGCAACTGTGAATTAACATTGTCATGTTTAATTGGTTTAGTAAATTAGTAAGTAGTAGTCAATTAATTAGCTTATACTTATTTATATTGTGTGTTTTTCTATGTTATGTGATTATAATTTATGTTTTCTATATTCTATGTATTATAGCATCGTATTGGACGAGTCTGTAATGGTGTTATAATTTGTAAATAAATAAATAAATAATAATAATAATACAATAATATTGTTTAAAAATTAATTCATACCAATTTTCCAAAATAAATGAACTTGCTTACAGGTACTACATATGATAATAATTTTTTTTTTCGTTTTTTTTTTTTTGTAAAGGCCATAAGTTCTACTATAAGCCATTTCAAGGTTATCATTTAATTACCGGACACCCTGTATATATATACCAACATCAATTTATATACATACGCGTAGTTTCCGTTCCCGTGGGAGTATGGGGATAAAATATAGCATATGTTACTCAGTAAAGACGTGGCTTTCTAATGGTGAAAGAATTTTTGAAATCGGCGCAGTAGTTTTTGAGTTTATTCATTTCAAACATACACACAAAAATACAAATCTTTCCTCTTTATAATATTTAAAAAAATATATATATTATAATATTATTAGTGTAGATAATATTGTACACTAGCTGACCCAACAGACGTTGTCCTGTCTTAACTTTTTATTACTCTACCCTATCTACCTAAGAACCTTCTCCTGTCAGTAACATGAAAAGAATTAGCGATATCGGTCCAGCCGTTCATGCGTGATGCCGTGATCAAGGGAAATAGGGCTTCATTTTTATATACATATTATAAATAGTATAATATAGATAAGGTTAAATAAAACAAATAATAAGCTGACTACAATTGGTTAAAGTATCAAAAGTTATTTTACTTCTTCCATATTGTCTTAAAGGCACTATCCAACAGCTAAATTAAGAAATGGAACAACAGTGTGAATCTGCATGTTAAGTTAACCAAAGTATTAATAAAAAAAAATAAAAAAAAAAATAAAAAAAAAAAAAACTGAAAAGATAAAAACAAGTTCAAAAAACAGGACATATTGACTGCAGCAGTCAGCAGTTTTTTATGCAGTCGGGTTTTTTAATTATTTATTTTATTTTACACTTATTAATTACTTAGATATACCATTTTAAATTCCTCATGATGAGCCCTTTATCGAGCCGTTCAGGCTGCAGAGCGAGCCAAACATTTAAATTTGACGCCAAAAATCCGCCATTGTGTTTCTTTTTTATTTTGATATACCTAGTGTCACTCTCACAGTAAATACGAATCTAACGACACCTCTCAAGCTAAAATCCATCGAGCCGTTCAGGCCACAGAGTGTGCCAAACAATTATACATACATACATACATACTCTCGATAAACATAACCCTCCTTCTGGCGCAGTCGGGTAAAAACAGACTGGTTTACTCAGAATTTAAATAATGAGTTCTAACATCATAAGCAAACAATTCGGTTCCCTTTCCTTAAAAACAGGTTTTTCTGTAGCAAATATAATGTACCACTACTTCAACAATAATTCTTTATTCCAAAAGGAATGTGGCTGTCCCAAACAGTGTGTAATATTATTGTTGATCTGAGTCACAAGCTTCTCATGTTTGTAGTTATGAGCCACCATTATTCAATGGATGTATTAGGCCTAAGTTTGTAAACAAACAATAGCGATCATTTAAACAAAACGCATCCGTAATACTAAGCGGCTGCTCACATGCTGTCCTGGATGATATTCTTCTGTATTATCATAGGACTTATTTTACCAAAAATCCCCGCTAGGCTGTGTTTTCTTAAACAGTGGGGATTTCTGAAAAAAAAGACTCCCCACTGGTGGGGATTTCTGAAAAAAAAGACTCCCCACTGGTGGGGATTTCTGGAATAAATTCTGATCACATATTCGATTAGAAGACGGCAATTCTTGTGACAGTAATTACTTCCAGTTTTCGGTCTGTCATACTCCTACTGTCTAAAACCCTCCTCGTCACTTCTGGCTGAGGTACGGGGACACAACTGCATTCTCCACAATCACCCCAGCAGACTAATAAACTCCTCAGCCCAAAACCGATGCTCATATTCTCCATCTTTCTTGTTACA
This sequence comes from Xestia rhomboidea, assembly GCA_963853795.1. Lineage (NCBI taxonomy): Eukaryota > Metazoa > Arthropoda > Insecta > Lepidoptera > Noctuidae > Xestia > Xestia rhomboidea. Next base: position 18,952,418 of record OY970759.1, read on the forward strand.
GTCTAAAATCTCATAGAAATTTCTACAATGATTTGAGTGACAAGTTGTCAATGGACCCGAGAGCTGTCATCGGCGACGACCCACTCTCACAGGATGATGAGGTAAAGACTTTTACCATAAAGTATGTATTATAAGGACAGCTCATGCCATCTTTTAAAACTTCAGGCAGTTAGTAAGGTGGTAGTTCAGTGGACTACCCTGGATATGTTAGTAGGAAACAATGGATTGGTAGGACGTAACCCTGAAGGAGATCAGATGAAGAATGCTAATTCTAGAAATAGTACTTACCTAAGTACACAGTTAATAATGTTTCCAATTAATAAAAGGTTAGAGTAGGTTTTATATAAAAAAGTACCTACTGACCGTAAGTTTTATTTGTGGAGATTATTAAGCACCCTGAAAGAAAGAAAAAAGTATTCATTTGCGACTAGCGCAGGCCAAAAAACCATTTATAATACTAATTATTGAAATAGCGTGTTGCTGTAATATGCACCTTATTTAGTAGACAAAAAATTAATACTATACAATATGTTAAGAAAAAACCCTGTCCGATCCGTAAGAGTAATATTAACCTTTTGAACGCCATACATTGTCACAATACGTGTTAAGCAAGCGCGTGCCCAGTACGCCAAACGACACAAATATGTGACACAATATTGGTAAGTGAAATTGTGGCATGGCGTGGAGGGCACGCGCGTGCATTTATGCTCTGGCGACCTTAAGGTTAAGTATCGAGATTAGATTCTATTTACATATAAGTTATACATGGATTCGTCGAATAGTAAACGTCTAATGAAGGTATTTAAAGTAAATTTATAACCTTAAAAACTAGAATTTTAAAATAATCTTGTGAAAAAGTTGGAACTTTGACCTCCAATATCTCCGTCTTAACTAGAAGGTTCTCAGGTATGGTCCAGAACAAAAAAATGATCGCAATGGCGGGGAGAACAAGTGCCTTTCAGCTTCGTTAAGGGTCTATTTACACCCTTTCGGATCAGACAGGGTTTTTAACATATTTTATTTGTCGTGTAAAAGTTTATTAAGTATTTAATTATTTACAATTCACAAATCTAATAAAATAAATAAACCAACTATCTTAAACTAAAAACTTAAAAAATGGCATCAGAAATCTCCTTCTCAACGCTGTCAACTGGTAATGTCCCCAAGAGACTGGCGGCGTTACCACGCTGTATGGCAACGCTAAGCCTTTGGCCAAGGTAAAAGCCAGCCCTAGGGTCACGGGGAGTGTCAATTAAGCGTTTTGAAATTTCCTTGAAAAGGCTGTGAGCGCTCAGACTGTGTTTTATTTTCGTTATTAGCCAGCCTGCATCTGAAAGTTCTCAGTATTGCTATTAATTACATTACCACTTCAATTCTTTATTTTACTAAATTCAATACCGTTAAATAACCTCTTTTACAGAGTTCAATAACCAACACCACATGTAACACTAACCAAGGTGAAATAATATTTGTTTTAATTTATCAGATGTCTGTGATATCCATTGTTTAAGTCAAGTTATAACAGCAAATAATAACATGTTTGTACAGTTGGGCAGTTGTATAGGCTGGCCCCATATTACATGGGACTTAAAAATAACTGGCGAAATGTGGGTGTATTAAGGCGACTACAGGAGCTAGGCGAGTTTTATAATGCAAAAAAGCATATAATTCACTGCAATAAACAAAACCAGAAAAATATATGATATTCTTCAGGATATATGCTAGTATGATAGTGTTTTGAAAACATAATACAAATAATTGTACTCGATAAAAAAAATCACAAACTTATCTCTAAAAAAATATTTTAACGAGTAAAAACCATACTGCCAAAAAATCATGATAGTATTTTATTATTTTAGTCCAATCAATAGATTTTATGTAAATCGCAAAAAACCACTCATTTCGCACTACTCGGCCCGCAGTGACCGACGTAACAACCACTTTGTATTGCAAGCTGATTAGAACTTTATTCTAACAGTATTTCAAACGAAGTTCGAACCACCACAAATAGAGTTGCTAATTTAGCTCCTGTAGTCGCCTTAAAGGGAACCCTTCTGCCTAACCCTTCGAGGCTAACAGGTGTAATATTATGTTATTCGGATGATGACTGTAGTATGTTTTTTGTTTCAGAGTGTTTGGAAACAGCATTTCTGTGATAATGAGCTCAAAACGTTAATTCTACAAGATGTGGTCAGGACATTCCCCGAGGAGCTGTACTTTAGAGATAAAGATGTGCAGGATTTGATGGTAAGACGTGTGTCCGTAGCCTGGATGGATGTTCAGCCCTCTGCCACGTTGGTTTGGTAGTCGCAAGCACTACTTCTAAGCATGAGTTCTTTTTTTTCTTCTTTAAATGACTCCTCCAGCTCTGGGCGGAGCAGGAGGGAGTGTTAGACTTTTACTGACTAAAACCCATCCATATTCCATCATCGCCCTTTGTGTTCCGGGGCCACGGTATCTCTTTCGAACAGGATCCCGCAGCCCCGGCTGCGAGCATGAGGTCGTAGGTTCTATTCTCAGCTAGGGCATTGTGTTATTGGGGTTTTTCATCAGGAATGCTCAGTAAGAGCTTGGAGTCTGGACCTGTGCCCAATTGATGGTAATATGTTCGCCCCTATTACATGAAACTTTGACATAACTGGCGAAATGTATACTATGGGTGATATTATCTTTACGTGTGGTGCAAAATATCTATTATCTAGCTAAACTTTATTTACTATTTGCAATATCGTCCTTTTACAGTTATTATGCCTGTGGCTGGTCTGTGGGTAGATACATCGTCTTGTTTTTGACTATTTAAAAGTGACTGTTACTGATATAGTTGAAATAAATGCTTTGAGTTTAATCCTGAACTGCTAAATAACTAATATTGACGTCCCTGATACCCCTCATTCCACCCCTACTTCATATTGAAGACTCTGCATTGAACTTTATGTATCCAACATTCATCATTGTCTATGATTTTAGGTCCGCATCCTATTCTTCTGGGCGCGTTCTCACGCAAACGTGGGCTACAGACAAGGCATGCACGAGATCTTAGCTCCAGTCTTGTTCGAACTGTATCTGGATAGGAAGTTCGCGCCTGACGATCTAGGGTAAGTCTAGAATTTCCATGATTTTGAGGAGATTGAAATAAATGGAGAGATTCAGGCCTTGACTGAAAAGTTGTGTGGTAATCGGTTCTCGTGGTATGTGATGCGGAGAATAAAAAAAATGTCGTGAGAAAAGTTTTGAGTATGAATGTGGATGGGTAATAAGAGTAGAGGAAGACCTAAGAAACGATGGATGGACTGTGTGAAGTTTGATATGGCACGAAAGGAGGTGTCTGATGAGATGACGAGTAATAATGCGACGAAGGCAGGATTGTGCAGAAGATTCCAAATAACTTTTTGTTTTCTTTTTTTGTTTCAGGGAGAAGTTAAAGTTTATACTAAAAGAAGACTGTTTAGAGCACGATAGCTAGTAAGTGTTTACTATACTAATATACCGTTTGCACAGTAGGTAACCATTCGTAAATATCGAGCTTCTAAAATCCGTTGTAATGGAGCGTCGTGTCTGTCACTCATCACTAATGCCCGGAATTTCTACCCAACGCAAAACTTTTTTTTTTGTCTACACTTCTACTATCCTCATCCTTCGGAGATTACAGGCGTGGAATCCATACTTATAATATTATAAATGTGAAAGTAATTTTGTTTGTTACATTTTCACGACCAAACCACTGAACCGATCATCATGTAATGCTGCATATACATTGTCAGGTGTACAGAAACGGACATAGGGTACTTTTCATCCCGAAAAAAGTACTGTTCCCGAGTAAAACAACAATAACGTTCATAGATCATGATCTGTCGAATGACCGATTTGGTCGAGACGCCATTGTTTAACTATTGTCTACTTCGTGGACAGATCATGGGTTATGATAATAGATAGCGTCACGTGTCTTTCGAATCATGATTGAATCATATTATTACAAGCAAAGTACATCCCGAATTGATTGTCAAATTCTAAATTAGAAAAGACTAAAAGCTAGATTTTTTTTTCAGCATGCTTTTCAGTGCAATAATGAAAGGCTTAGAAAGGTTCTACACGACGGGGGACATCGTACCGACCTCGTGCGGCAGACTGCCTATTTCTACAATATCGCATGTAAGTTTGTAACAGGAAAATAAATTATTATTATTATGAATGTACAATTTTGTGGGATTGCAAATTGCATGAGTAAAATAACACATTCCTGCAGTTCTGAGAAAAATCATAATTTACCTATTCCTTTAAAGTCCTACAATACCGAGAAACGTCATAATTTGTTTATTTATACTGTTGTAAAAATAAATGTGCATAAAAATATGCAAAATGGTTGTAATACAAACCATCCGGAAATAATTCAAAATCAAATGAAAGATAAAAAAGAAACGATGGTTGGATTGTGTAAAGAGTATATGGCTAGAAGGGAGGGACTGCTGAGATGACGAGTAATATAGAAGAAGACATGGTGAACCAACCTCAGATAAATTGGGTGGGCAGGAGGATGAATAATGACATAATGATGGATAAAAATAATAATAAATATTATTAGGTAATAGGTATTATAATAGATGAAGCCCTTTCCGTCAAACAACATATAGAAGCTCTAAATAATAGAATTCGTAAGCTGATATTCGTATTCAAAAAAGTACGATTTATTACATCAAAACATCAAATTATTACATCCAAAAATACTTAAGCAAGTATATTTTGCTCTTTGTCAGTCAATTCTGACTTACTGCATTACTTCATGGGGTGGGGCGAGAAAAACTCTGTTATTGCCTATTGAAAGAGCTCAAAGAGCTATTCTCAAGGTGGCTACTTGCCGCCCTTTCCTTTTCCCCACTAACCTCCTGTATAAATCTTGTGAAGTACTAACAGTTCGACAGTTATTTATTATGAGCACTGTACTAAAACAACACGCAGCACTTCCATACAGCACTGAATTCACAAAAAAAGACGGAAAGATATAGTTTGCCCTCAAAAAAGTACAAAACACGCTTTCACAGCCAAGTTTTATATGTACCTCGGACCGCTACTCTATAACAGGCTTAATGAAAAAGGAAGCATCTACTCCTTAAATCACAATAACTGCAAGAAAATCCTTAAGGAAGCTCTTCAAACTATGTCCTATGAAGATACAGAGAAGTTATTACTTGTGCTAAAGTAAATATTGTCCACATTATTGTTATTTTTTTTAATTACAAACTAATTAAGTACTATACTAAAACTAACTAAGTTAAAATAGTAAAAAAATTATATACCTTTTACATTGTTACCAATATTATTAATAAGACATATGATTATTTAATCAATTAATGTTACCTCAAATCGCCTGAAACACAGGATTACCTAGTTCAGGCTCAAAGCATGGGTGAACTTGACATAGATTTAAGAAAAACTGTAAACATTTACCTTATATTTTTTAAATAAAAATTTATTATTTATTTATCACTAGACTTTACACACAGCGCCATCTAGTGCCACACTTAGCAACGAGGCTTGTGTCGTAGTAACCAGATAGTTGATATACTACATGGATACTTTTTGGTTGTAAATACATACTTATGGAAATTACTTTATATTATTATTAATTACGGTCAAATTTTTCAATGCCACCTGGAGGGAAAGTACTCTAAATACTGGAGATAGCAAATTTTAGAAATGAAAGGAAAACTATGAATAAAAGTGCTTTATCTTATTGTATTTATCCCATTGAATTTACAACTGTTCCTTAGATTTCATGATTTTCCCTTTATTTAATTTATCATGTTTGTTAGAGAGATTTGATCCATAAGATTGCCCCTATCGATTGATATAAAAAAGATTCCCGAGTGTGGCAAGCGATTTTTCGAAAATCTGTGTATGCAGATTTGTTTCTTTTAAAAAATAAAGAAATGTTTCCTTTGAGTAAAATTTGCTATCTCAAGTATTTCGAGTACTTTCCCTCCAGGTGGCATTGAAAAATTCCACCCTGTATATAACATCCATGACTCGGAAACAAATGTCCATGCTCATCACATAAACATTTGCTCCTACCGGGATTCGAACCTGGTACCCTAAGAACGTAAGGCAGCCTCACTACTTCGGGTCGTCGGATGATGACGAGTTTTCAAGACACACGAAAAGCGTTATATTATTTATTTATTTATTTAAACTTCATGTATTTAGTATCATATGGGAACATTGTGTTATGATACAAAAATAAATAAAAAAACATTAATTTTGTTTCAGAATCCTAACGAAGTAATAAGATATTTGGACAATGTGAGAGAAGAATACTTAGTACCATTGGATCTAGAATTATCTGCACATTTAGTTGAATGTAACATATCTATGGAGCTGTTTGGCATGTGAGTTTCAAACTATAGTCCAGTATTCTGTTATATTATGTCCTTTTACAGTTTTTATTTTATTTTAAACAGCGACCGACGACATCTTGATTGCAACGCGAATAAAGCAACAAAGTTTATAATTCAACGTTAGAAACTCTCTACCTCGCTCGTTTGATGACTGCGTGGATGTTCGTACAGCTATGCATTTTATGTCACTGACAACGAAAGTTTATTATTCAAAGCCCCCTCTGCTGTACACGTAAGCCATACTTATTTGCCTTACATTGTTTCAGCCGATGGTTAAGACTACTCTTCGGTCGAGAGTTCCCCAGATCTGAGATCCCAAATCTATGGGGCTTCCTATTCGCTGAGGGACCGATGTTACCCAACCTGCACTATGTTATCGTCGCCATGCTAGTCTCTATGAGGAACACACGTGAGTTTCTTTTATGCAATGACAACACTTAATCGCCTCATTTCAGTTTAGCCGACTCGAATCGACACTACGTTAGACTATTCGTTCTTATTAACATAATAACATAACATCACGCCTGTAATCCCCGAAGGGTTAGACAGAGGTGTATCTAATAGCACAACTAAATTTCGCCAGTTATGTTTACTCCTATCTATTAAGGGGGCGAGCCTTTTGCCGTCAACCGGGCGCAAATCCGGACTTCATGGCTGCTACTGAGAAATTCCTGATGGAAAAACCCAATAACACTATGCCCTTCCCGGAAATCGAACCCAAGACGTCATACTCTGCTGTCGTGCTTGCAATCACTAAACCAACGAGGCAGTCTTATTGCCTGTAGATAAAGCTCATTATGATGGGCCAAGCCGATTGCTCGTCGATAAGGCCACTTCGTTATTCGACTATTTCATAGCCCAAAAAGCCAATTATTATTATTAAAACATTCAGTTACGGTCGCATTCAATCAAATCAACATTCAACTTCAACTGACCTGTAAATGACGATAAAGTAAAAAAAAAAAGATGTTTAACTAAATGACCTTTTGCATATTTTGTTCAGTATTAGACCCAGACCCCGGCGTGATCCTATCCGCTCTGATGCGTCCAGTGTGCCTCTGTGTGGGCTACGTGTGTCAACTGGCCCTACATCTGCGTTCCCCGCTGGAGTACCCGCGCCCGCCGCTAAGACAAGAAGTTACCAACAACAAGTTAGTACTAAGTACTAAGAATTTCTTCTATCTGCCACGGTTCTGTCTAGCAGTAATCCCAGAGCCCGGCGTGATCCTATCCGCGCTGATGCGTCGTTTATGGCTGTCTGTGGGTTATGTGTGTCAACTGGCCTTATATCTGCGGAACCCGCTGGAGTATCCGCGCCCGCCGATGAGACAAGAAATTAATAATCACAAGTGAGTAGTAATAAGTTCATAGTGCTTCTTCATTTTCTCCTCCTATAGGATTATTGGTGATAGAAAATGAAGAAGTCAAAATCAATCAAAATCAAAATCAAAGCATTTATTTCAAGTAGGCCAGTTACAGGCACTTTTGAATTATCGAAACAAAGATGAAAATTAAATGTAGCTACAGTCCCAGTCACAAGGCATAAAAACTGTGAAAGTACTGTAGTTGCCCATTCCCTAGCGTAGATCTCTATGGAGAAGAACGGGCAAGAAACTCCATGGACACTCTTTTAAATCAGAATATTGTTACAAAATCCTGGTTACATCATTCATGTTGAGATGGTATATTATGTGAGAACAATGTAGCAAGCTGTGCACGTTAAAAGTGTCCACAGTAAAACAAAACAGAAAAAAAAAACAATTCAAAAACTAAAATAATTCATTAAAATAAGCCATGGCAACTGAGAGATGACCAGTCACAACTGACAGCGCCCGTTCACGGACATGACGCATAGATCAGCACCATTCAACTCAACCATTTTGAAGGGAACTAAATGATCCGACACATGCGCCACCATCAGCGAGACTTTTGAGTAAGCATGACATATTCTCGACCGCCAGGGCACATTCAAGTCAAGAAAAGATGTAGGTTTCCAGCGACTGATAGCATTCTAGTACATAGCACTCACACAATATGGGCTATGCGATTATATAATACTAAAGAGATTGAATCTATACAATGCAAAGATAGTTGTACAATCTTCAGCAGCTCCAAACAATACAATTAGTGCTATCCATTTATGCGCCCCTGCCCTTGTGGAGCAGGAACGGCATTGAGCCAAGCATTTTTATCAGCGATATAATCGTCCAATTTGTAATATGCTTGCTTACTCAATGTGCGTTTAATGCATGTTTTAAAATTTGTTTCATTCAGTTCAAGAATGCTTTGTGGAATTTTATTATAGCATCTCAAACAGTACCCCATGAAAGAAGAGTCTACTTTAGCGAGTCTGAAGCCTGGCTGAACTAATTGGTCCCTATTTCTAGTACTGTAATTGTGTCTGTCACCTCTTTTACCAAAAAGATGTAGATTTTTCCTCACGTACATTATGTTTTCGTAGATGTATTGACAATGTACCGTCATGATGTTAATTTCCTTAAACAGTTCCCTCAGAGAATCGCACCTACGAAGATTGTATATAGCTCTGATGGCTCTTTTTTGCAGAATAAATATAGATTCAATGTCTGCAGCCCGTCCCCATAATAAAATGCCATAAGACATTATACTATGAAAGTAACTAAAATAGACCAATCTAGCAGTATCTACATCAGTAAATTGACGGATTTTTCTAATAGCATATGCTGCTGAACTTAGCCGCCCCGCCAGAGATGTTAAATGAGAACCCCATTGAAGCCTTGAATCAAGCGTAATCCCCAGGAAAACCGTTTTATCTACGAATTCAAGTTTCTCTTTATTCAATACTATATCACAATCGCTACTTTTGATATTCGGTAAAGCAAATCTTATGCATTTCGTTTTTTTTTCATTGAGTACCAAATTGTTTGCTGTGAACCAATTATGGACTTGAAGTAGGGCATTATTCACGTCGTCTAGATTTTGGGCTCGTCTATTTATCTTAAAAATTAGGGAAGTGTCATCGGCAAATAACACCATATTTTGAGGTTGGTTTTTCGTAAATACGGTAGATCATTTATATATACTAAGAAGAGGAAAGGACCCAATATTGAGCCTTGCGGAACCCCCATTTTGACTTTTAAATCCTGTGAATTAACACCATTTATTTGAACATATTGTTGTCTATCACTCAAATAAGATTTTACCAAACTAAGTGCAAGTTTACCTAGTCCGTAATGCTCAAGTTTCAAAAGTAATGTGTCGTGATTTACACAATCAAATGCTTTGAAGAGGTCACAAAATATTCCTACAGCGTCTTGGGACTCTTCCCACGCCGCAAATATGTGCTTTAATAAAGTTACACCAGCGTCAGTTGTACAACGTCCCTTAGTGAAACCATACTGTTGATCGTGTAAGATTCTGTTGGTGTTAAAATGCTCCATCAAAAAAAAAAGTTCGAAAAAAAAAAACACTTTGCTAAAAACTGGCAACACGGATACAGGCCTATAATTATTAGTATCTTTACTATCCCCGGATTTGAAAAGAGGTATGACTTTACTGTATTTCATTAAATCAGGGAATACTCCTTGGTCTACGCAAAAATTAAAAATTAAAGCTAAGTAAGGAGCTATAGTCTCAAGTATGGATGTACAAACTTTGATAGACATTCCCCATAGATCTTCGGTCAGTTTGATTTTTGTTTGCCGGAAAGCTTTAATAACTATCATAGGGTTTATGTGTTCAAATTTAAATTCAGCCTGGCATCCAGACACATTCGCCTTTAATAAATCAATTGAGACTTCAGGAGAGGAATTAAGAGCCTCCGTAGTTTTTAACGGTATATCGGTAAAGAAATTTACAAATTCTTGAGCTACTTCCTGATTAGAGCTTTTAGGACCACATGCTGTATTTAATGTATAGCTAGTATTACGTATTTTCTTCCTGTTAGTCTCGCTATTTATGACTTTCCAAACTGTGTTATTTTATTTTCTGCTGTTTTGATCTTGTTGCTAATGTGCAGGGCTTTGGCAACCTTGCATGTATTTCTAAAAATTTTTGAATACTTAGCAACATATTTGTTAAAAGTTTCAGTGTTTATATAAGGCTTAAGGCCATAAAGCTCAAATAGTGTTTCCCTACTTTTTCTGATACCTCTAGTTGCCCAATCACTAAATATAAATTTAGGGCAAATACTTTTTGTCTTCTTTTCAAAAGTTTTGTTGAATTCAGTGTGAACTATTGAAAAGAAATTATCATAAAATTGATTTATATTAATATCATCATGGCTAAATACACTTAACTTGTTCTGTAGGGAAATATTATACTTATTTAATTTGTTAGAAGTTATGGGTCTAAATTTAATCAGAACTTTTTGCAATGGTGCATTACTCCTCAAAGTTACGGTCTGTCCGCTATGGTCAGACGGCAGACAATTAACTATGGCTTTATCTATGTAATCACAATCGCAGAAAACATTATCTATGCAAGTAGCAGAAGATGGAGTGATTCTAGTAGGTTCTATAAAAGTGTTGGTCAAGTCAAATGACTTAAAAAGATTTAATAACCGACTGCTATTTGAATTTTCTTCTAAAATATTGATATTAAAATCACCACAAATGATTGTTGATTTATTACTAGCTGCAAGTTTTGCCAGGACATCTTCCATTATTGACTCAAATAAGGAAAAGTTTTGATAGTTTGGGGGTCTGTATACACACACAATAACATGCTTATCTAGCTCAACACAGGACAGTTCGACGCAATGTTCAGCCGAGAGACCTACTATGTCGTTACGCTGCTTATATTTAAAACAATTTTTTACTAAAATTAGGGAACCTCCACGAAGCATAGTTTTACGGTTAAAGCAGCTACCCACCATATAGTTCTCATAATTAATAAGCATTTGGTAATCCTTAAGCCAATGTTCAGTAAAACAAATAATGTCAAACTTACTATTTTCTAAAAACAATTCTATTTCTAATAATTTGGAAGAAATGCCTTGGATATTTTGGTGGAATAATTTTAAAGTGTTCTGCTGAGGCCCTGTTTTACTAGCTAATTGAGTGCAAGAAGATACCTTGCTGTTGTTAGGATTAACAATATTGTTAATGGTACCTTCTGTTGTCTCATTTTCTAGTTTAAATTAATATTAATATTTGGAGTGAGGCCGGAGACTCCCATGCCATCCTCAGACAACAAGACCCTATCACTAATAAACCCTAATTGAGAATTCTCCACAGTGACACATGGATCCTCCTCGGTACAATGTTTGTAAACATTTATAGCACTAATGCTATATTCATTTAAAGTCACCTGTACATTAGTATTATTACTAATAGTCGCAGTGTTAATAATATAACTAAACTTAGACATACTACTTATGTCTGTGTGAATATTATAAGCTAATAGCTGAGCTATTTTGTGTCTACAACTAATAGGTAGATACACTTTACCCCGAGTCGATCTAAGTTTACCAACAAAAGTGTTGATATCAATATATATAAGTTTGTCACTATAATGACCTACTAAAAAATGTAAATGTTTATTTAACATGTGAATATAATTGTTTTTTCTGTTACATAAATTTTCAAAATATGGAAAAGCACACAAAATGATTTTCTTACAATTTAACTTCAACAACTCTGAGACACAGTCAGTGATGTCCTACTTTTTAATCTTAGAACTATTACCAACACATATAGTAATGGTGGTACTAGGATCACAAACAGTTTTTGATACTGATGCCATAACTTGTTTGTAGTTTGACCCTGGCATACAATTGTTTTGGGTACAATAAGTCAGGTTATTACTAATTAATTTACCTAGCCCCCTACCTATACTGTCAGAGAACATAACTGAACGATTACAATCATGACTATTAGGAAAAACAAAATTACCGGTATTTGATATGCTGTCCTGAGACAAATTCTCAACCTGGTATGGGTCCTCCATTACCTCAGGCTGAATAGTATCATGGTTGGTAACTGTCTGGCAACTACATTGACCCATTACCAACTCATTTGCTGCATAAATATGTTCCCTAATTTGGTTCTGAGAAATCTTATACCTACTAGAAAGGGAACTTAGTGAGTCCTGAAGTACCTGTATTTCAGACTGCAAATGCTGAGTATCAATTTCATATATTTTTATACTGTCCTCTAATTTTATTTGGTAGTTATTTAACTTATTAACTAAATCAACACGCTCTTTCCTCAGTGGAATATATTTGGAAAAGCGTTTATGTTGTTTCTTAAATTGATTACATTTTTTAATGATTCTGTTTAATTTTGCATATTTCTTTATCTTCCTATTGCTAACTACAAAATTCTGTTTTAGTAAGGAATCTTCAGTCAGATCAATAGTTATTAAGGAAGGGGGGTTACAATTACTTTTTAATAATTCATTATATAAGAGGTTTGTTTCTATAACCTGAGTACATTCCTTTTCTTTCTGTAACTTAACTATACAATTATTGGCATGAATTAACTCATCTTCAAGGCCCCTGATTTTATATAAAGCCTCCTCATATAAGATACTACAATGGAACGATATAGCGGTTTATAGGAAAGCTAGCGGACCTAACAGACGTCGTCCTGTCCTTTCTGAATGTCGACGACAGCGCCACCTACCGGTTTCAACTATAGCTAAGGACCATTCAGGTGACCTGTTGATCCGGGAAGTACTATCAGCATATCAATAACTCATCCTTGACCACACTTCACTTTTTTATACTTATGTAGAAAAATCGAAAATTCAACATTTAAAATAAATAAAAAATATTGGTGTGAGTTCCGCCAAATTTTATTTAAATGTCGATGTCTACTGTTTTCTGATTTTATTAAATCCAAATTTGGTCGCAGATAACATCTAGTTTTTTTTTAACTGACAAAAATTTTGAAAAATTAAATAATGAACTTAAAACTCAACTCAAGTTTCAATGTAGAAAAATCTGTGGGGCCAAGGATGAGTCAAGGTCATCTCGATGATCAGTTCGGGCCAGGTTTATTCAAAGTCAACTCTATTCTTACCCTTAGCAACAGCGAATCCCAGTCTTTAAAACCGTGGAGCAGTATAGAGCACCTGCCGTCGTCCGTCCGCGCGGGCGCCGACGGGGACTCGGGGTCGGAGGGCGTGGCCGAGGGCGGCGACGTGGCGCGCGAGCTGGCGGCGCTGGCCCTCCTGCGCGCGCAGCTGCCCGGCGCCGCCGCCGCCCTGGCGCGCGCCCTGCCCCGCCCGCCGCCCGACGTGCAGCAGCCGCTGCAGCAGATATTACAGGTAGGGGGGAACAGTGGGGTGGCTGAAATATTGATCTAATTAACAAATGAATTTGTATCATCGAAAAACAATTATCTTGAAAAACAACATGGCTCTATTTCTTGGTTTTTTTTCTCAAATTATAGGCCACTTACCGATAAAATGATCTTAAAGATCAATCCCGATAAATCACACAATCTCTATATCGTTAGTGAAAAAATACCTTCTATGCTAAAAAAGAAACCTAAAATAGTATATTATGCAACTAGTGAATAAAGGACGGATTTAAAGCGAGGGCCGTAGATGAGTCACGAGCAAGTGAAGGATTCTAATGATTGAATCACGAGCGCAGCGAGTGATTCAACTGTTAGAATCCTGAACGACGCGAGTGATTCATGGCCCTCGATATAAATTCGTACTTTATTCAGGAGTTGCATGCTATACTTTATATCATGACTACGAGAAAAGACATAATTTAAGCGAAAATAGAAATTTAATCAAGAAATAAAAATTGTTACATTAATTGAAATGGACATTAAAATTAGAGCAATGAAGCGAAATTTCGAATTAAGCGTAATTTTCTTATTATTATTATTAGGGTGGTCAACTTGTGAAACAATATTTATTTAATCTAATGCCAAACTCCTTGTCGCAAATAACGACCAATCAAATCTCGAGAATTTATTTGCACCAAAGAGTTTTGAATTTCGAATCTTAGCGCAAGGAGTTTGTGTTAGCATTGAAATAGAGACCGGATATATTTTTGTGTTCCAAATTCAAACACCAAAATAGTGAATAAAAACAAAACAGTGAATAAAAGGCCTTTTTATTGACTGTTTTGCGTGAATAAAATAAGCTTTTTAGAGTAGGTATGGTATAAATTAAGTTACATTAGGGATGATCACTGACAAAAAAAAATGATTCTGTTTAATCCGTCAGTTAGATTATCGAGAAATATTGGATACGTGTTTTTGTTATATCAAAGTAATAAAAATTGACGAAGATAAAACGTGTCAAAGTATATGAGCGGGGGCTTGTGACGTCACAGTTGAGTAAAAAATTTACTCAAATGTGACGTCACACGAGTTTTCGACGCACTGTATCGTCTTCATTTTTTGTTTACGTGAAAAAAAGAAAAATTGTCCAATATTTTTTTGGAAATCTATCTGACGGACTGATTAGATTTTTTTTTTGTCATCTACCCTATTAACAAAACTATCTTATTGATAATAACCCAAAAAATACCCCCCAGCTTGCAGCCCTCCTCCAATGCCGCAACCACGCACTAATCGACGTCGAAACAGCATTAGAAGCAGCGGAAGGCCAAACAACAGAAAAGGTAGGACGACGTCAGCTGGTCCCAGTAGCCATGCTCCACAAACGAGGACCACCCAAACAGTTGATGAAGCCTCTGAACAAAGTAAAAGAGGTCCAATTGACAGTGTTTCACCAAGGGGAGTGTGTGAGCAGTGATCTGCCATTTTTGGATCCTCTGCGGCTCAGGACAGAGTGACTAAGGACCAAGTTGATGCTGTACAGTTATTATCATTGATTTGTTTAGGATAATTTAGTAGTTTGTTTTGGTTGAGTGTTTTGTGGCGAATGCTGTAGTGTCTTGTGTACTGAGAGATATTTCATGTGGGAGGGTGTGTCTCTCCGAGTCTGATGTGTCTGAGAGCTCTCGTGAGCGAAGCTCTTAACGCCCGCCGCACACGCTCACACTCGCATTTGTCTTCACGAGCCGCGTGCGAGTGGCAGCGTTTAATACTCAAGATTTAGTGCCGACCTCCGCATTTGCTCTCACGCGTTAACACAGGCGCGTGAGCATGGACGCGCATATCTTGAAAGCTAGTACAGTAAGTGTCACTGGAGCCTAAGGCGTCCATTTTGTTTGGTTCCCACTGATGTATGGTTCGTGACGGTAAATGCTTAACAGCGCAGCATCCTTAAATAAATATTATGTATAAAATGAAAAAGCATTGCGTGAAGTTCTTTACATTCTGTCTATCCCCATGGGGGAACGGCAAAACGTTATGTGCTAGAATTATAGTAAGACTAAAGTCTGTGTATGGTTAGTAGCTTAAGTGAAGGTTTTAATTTCTGAGAAATTCGAATTTAATTTGGTATTAAAAAAAATATAATATAAGTGATAAGTTCTTTTACATTTGAAACTTTGTTAAAATTTCTTTTTTATGCGTACCGTTATGTGTCAAAAGCCTTGGTTTCGAAAATAAGAGGTTCCTTGGTTATTTTTTCAAAACTTTATTTCTTTTCGAAGAATTAACTTGAATTTCATAGAAAATTATTTAATTTAGACTAGTCAGGTCACAAATAGTTATAAGTTTTACTTTGTCGACATTTTAAAACAATAATTGTAAAGGTATTCAATTATTGGCTCATAAGAATAAAGCTGCGAACGCATTTATTATAAGGTCGTGTAGCATCATTCAAATTATGTGACTATAATATAAGTAAGAACGTATCCTTTTAATTCTCTATGTATTATGTCTTTATGAATCTATGGTTTAAGAGTAGTGATGCGAACAATAATGCTTTTGCAATTATTTGTAGAATTAAAACTATCAAAGGATCGGTAGAGTGGTAATTCGTAAAGAGCCAATCGGGAATGAGGAATACGGTTTTAACTTGGTCTTATTGGGAAAACCAAAGGAGTTGAAAATTAAACTGAGCTAACATTGATATAAAGAGGTCCAAGATCTCAGAGCCGCCAATGTCTAGCGGCCCTGGATCTTAGCTGAGTGGATCTTGCTTTGTGGGGGTTTTCCATAACCCTTTTGTTTATTTTTCCCCATAATGTCCCAGTTAAGAACACACTGTATGAATCAGTAGTTGTTGCCACGATTCATCTGATGGAATGGTCTTAAAAAGGTAGTATTAAGAGCAAGGAATGTATGCCTCAATTTAGCATTAAGGGGCCTGTTACAAAAAAACGCAAAAATTGAAATTTCCTCGTTGAAATTGTATGCTTTTACTTTTTTGCTTGAAATAATAATAGTTTGTTAAAAATAGGTACCTCTACTACAATAATACTAAGCGAATTTTAGACAACTTTTATATTTATTTAGTAATCATCATTCTCCCGAGGCATGTTTTGGCAAAAACTCACGGAGACCTGATTTGGGGGCTCTAATTTGTAGATTCTGTTGAATATCACAATTTTTTTTTCATATCACATAATCTTATAAATACGACACACAACATAGAATATATTTTCGTTATATGCCTTTTATGCAATGAAAAAAATCTGGACCTTATTCAATTGAAAAGGCTTCGAAACATGCTGCGTTATCTCCGAAGTTGTCCATCGTTTTGACGTAATATTTATACCAAAATATTCTTCAACATTTGTTTTAACTATACAATTTTTTATTTTTTAAATATAGCTACTATTATTTTTTAATTAATTAAATAAAAGTACTCTGAATGCTCTTGCAGCTATGTGCGACGGGCGGCAGTGTATTGCTGACCACTCTCACGCACGGGTAGACGCTATTGCTGAGCTCCTCCCACTCGCTCAAGGTCGTTGGTTTGTAACAGGGGGCCTGTTACAAACCAACGACCTAAGAAAAATATTATCTTCATAATGTTAAAACTCATGTTTATTAAAATAGTTATGTATTTTAATACATATAAGTAAATGATCCCAATGATTGCCTGTAGGTCGCAATATAGTGCCGATATTCAATACAAGTTAAGCAGTATTTCTACTATCCAGTATTTATATACTCGGGTCTACAGTTTATTGCATCCAAGTAGGTTTTATCCAGTGAAGAGGGCAGAGATGCTCATAGTGAATAAACTCAGTAAATATTTAATCAACAAACTACTTACCTGCCACTATGACAAATACATTTTTTAAGGGATCTTAAAAATGTAGCAAGCCCTAAAAATGTATGCAAACATTTATGTTAGTTCTTTCTTCAGGAAAAATGGCAGAACAAAGGCAATGTACTCATTGATTTATGATTTCTTCGTTTAAAAAAAAACTAGAGATTTTTTTTTAAATGCTAGCTAACGTTTTCATATACTTACACGCGTTTTTTTGCAAAGCAACCAACTATCATTTGTGTGCTTATGATCCAATGCCATGATGTTACAAGCTTCTATATTAAAAAATAAATCTTGTAGGTATAAGGCTCGAAGCAAACGGGCCACCAACCACAGCCACCGGTGGCTGTGGTTTGTGTGTCGACTGCTGTAACGAGTGGCCGCCACCGACCACACGTGTGCGGCGAATTTCTACAAAATGTATGAAAAAGCGTGTGAACTGTTTGTCGCTGGCTACCTGTGGCTGTGGTTGTTGGCCTGTTTGCGCCGAGCCCTATAGTTAAGGATGGCAGTTATGATAATTGTTAGTAGAATAATGCTTTCCATAATTGAACAAGGTTTGGCCAAAGGGTTGTTAACAAACAAAGTGTTTTTCTGACTGAAATAAAAGCACATACACTTCCAACTTATATGTGCAGGCGGGAAAACATACACATATAACTAAAATATATGTACCAAATTTCGCATATTGATGCATTTTTGCTTGTTAGGCAGGGCCACCTTGAACTGCACTCTTCAAGTGGTCATACTATACGCAGCAGACTCGCTTAATTGACAGCTCTTGCCCAAATGTTGGTTCAATATAAAGTTAGGATAGAATTTATTTTGTGATAGGTACATGCTTCAATAAAAAAGTGTTTGGACAAATATTGGCTGTTAGGTATGTAAGTGATTTTCGTACAATGGAACGTAGTGCAAGATAAGTGTATAATTTTGCTCTTAGATGTAAGCCAAAGAACAAGATGGTTATTATACGTATAAAATGTATGTTGATGAGCCTTTGGAATTTATAAAAAATGAATAAAATATATTTTTTCGTCAATAATTGCAATTTTTTTTTCGCCCCTTCTTCAATCGGTCTCTCATTACTGAGGATCGTGGTCACTGGACCCCCTAGAACAGACAATCTACCTCCACCTACTCGCACGGTCAAAAGTTGCCATCACCACCTGCTGAAATTTGCTTGAGGACATAGCCTCTTTTTACTAGGTCGGACCATCGTGTTGGCGACCGGCGTCGCGCTCTCTTGCCTTCGGTATTACTAACAATGACCAGCTTTTCAAGGCTGCTATCTCCTCTTCACATTATGTGGTCGAAATAGGTCAAAATACGCTGCAGGCAAACTGTAGACAATCAGGTCTTGATATCAAGTTGGGAAAGAATAAACACATTTGTGCGTTTGGCTGTCCATGGAATTCGGAGCATCCGCCTCCAGCACCACATTTCGAAAGCGTCTATCCTCTATTTTTCTCTTGTTTGGATTGTCCACGTATCAACTCCATAGAGGAAAATCGGGAAAACTAATGCCTTAGTCTGATAGCTTTCCCGCACGATCTATCACTTTAAGCTTGGTGTTCTGCCTATTTATTGAAGCCCTAATTTGCCACTTTCCACCTCCAATGTACTAGACTCTCAAGGATTGTATAAACTTACTTCTTGGTGCGTGAAATGAATTTGGCAAGGAATTTGGTGACAAAGTTAAAAAGTCATTGTCATGTTCTTGTCGTTGTCAGTGTCACACTGTCACTGTCAAACTTTGGCAAACAAACGATCAAGTCAACACGAACGAAACGAATTCACTGAAAAGTGAAATCCAGTAAAATGTTATCGTTTTAGCAGTTCATAGTGTTGTTCAGACAATAGTGATATTATTCCATTCCTCTACAATGGCAGACACAAAGGAAAAGGAGGAGAACCCTCTAGATATAGACGGTAGCAACTTCAACCCCGACACGTACATAGACGTGTTGCTAAAATGTGCAACGTTGAAGCAAGTCATGGATAAAGAGGCTGAAGTGGTCACCCAGAGCCAGTTCCTGCAGTCAGAGATGCAAACGTTAGTGTACGAGAACTATAACAAGTTTATCTCCGCTACAGAAACTGTCCGAAAAATGAGAACAGACTTCAAGATAATGCAAGAAGAAATGAACAAACTGAGCGAAAACATGAACAAAATCACGACATTTAGCGCTCAGATATCAGATTCATTAAGGGAAAGTGGAAATAACGTCAGCAGATTGTGTGGAACAAGACAACTGTTGGATAAACTTCAGTTCCTATTCCTATTGCCTTCGCAACTGAACAAAGCCATTGAAGAAGGGAGATATGCTGATGCAGTCCATGAGTTCACTCACGCTCAAAGAGTACTACAAAAGTATGGTAATCAACCTTCATTTCAAAGCATCCAGACGGAATGTTCTGAAATCATTTATGGTTTGAAGAAAACTTTGCGAGAAAGACTGCTTAGTCCAGATACATCAGCATCTGAATTGGCTGAAAGTGTAGGTCTATTGAGGCAACTGCAAGAAACAGACTCTTCCCTCCAGGACATCTTCCTAAGCTGTTCTGAAAGCCGGCTTGACCAGCACCTGCAAGCCCTAAGTGCTATGGTGGAAAGCACTGACATCTTGGAATGGGTTGAAAAGTGTAACAATACCCTTTTAGCAGATTTGGGCATCATTATATCATGTTACCATGACATGTTTCAAGATAAAGACAGTACCAACATTCCAGATTTTGCTGACAAAATCATGTTACAAGTATTCCACCTTTTTGAGGAAGTTGTGAAAAAGCCAGACAATATTGGAACTGAAATATTGATCAGAGGGCTTGATAAATTCTTTAGAAAGTTGCAAGCAATGACTGAGATAATTAATAGTGATACTATGTCCCATAAAGCTATTGATGTGGTGATACAATGCATCAATCATAAGGCCACCATACAGTATCAGTCCATACAATCTCAGTTCAAAGATAGTCTGACTAAAGTGAGACAGTCTTTGGCAAGCAAAGGTACAGATACCACTGACCTGAAGGATATACTGAACTCTCTCCAAATCTACTTGATGCAGAAAGTACAAGCATCATTATTAGATCTCATGGCATTCCTACAGAACAATCTCTCTTTTGGCCTCAAACCATGGTGTGCTAAAGCTGTTGCTGACACATGCTGGAAAGTTATTTCAGAGACCATGGTCAACCTGTCAGATATGGTGAAAAAGATGGCCTGTTTACAGACATCAAATAACAACATTCCCTTTGAATTACTGTTAATTTTAGCTAAGTTATGTTTAGAAATGCAAGAGAGTGGAGTGTCTACTTTACACACTCACTTACAGAAGCTTTTGGAGGAATCTGCTCCAGGACTAACTGTTGAGAACAAGGACACAAACAGTGCTATGGTGCACCTGTCCACAGCTGCACAAGCTGCCTTGGATTCTGAAGTCGTATTTATTGGACAAACTGCAGCACAAATGTTGAGGGTATCTGTGCTAGCGAGGGATTGGTTGAGAGCCCCCGAGCCGCGAGGACCTCGAGCCGTATGCCGTAGAGTAGTGGAGACATTAGCCAGCGCAGACAGCGCCGCATCACAACTCTTCCCAACTAGCATCAAACCATCAAGCGATTCCAGTCGACGCACTATTTGGTCGCGCGCCCCATCTTCATTCTCGCCTCTAAACAGAATATTTTCAGAAAGAATTGAAGTGTTCAGTCCAGCTGGGGCTGACAGAGCTGCTTTATCTAATGGGGCATTGAAGGTAGCCCTGAAGGCGTTAGTAGAGTGCGTAAGACTGCGCACGTTCGGCAAACATGGCCTCCAACAGTTGCAAGTAGATGTCCATTTCCTCCAACAAAGGTTGTCTTGTATGGGCAATGATGAACGACTGCTAAACGCACTGCTAGAAGATGCGCTTGCGTCTGCGCAACTGAGATGCGTAGACCCACAGCTCATGGAACCCAGCATCGTAGATATTATTTGCGAAAGAGGATAAGAATATTAAATTATAGATTTATTTCCATTATTTTCCAATTTATGTATACATAAGAACATCTGAATGTTGTATTATAAGTAAAAATAAAGAAATGAATAAATTTTAGACAATTTATTTATAACCCATTAATCAAAATTGCATCATCATATTAAAAATAATGATATCATCTACATAATATATAAAATTTTATGTTAAATGCTTCTAAAACATAAATCTCACAATACGGACTACTCTTTTAAATTTTAGCAATTAATTACATTTTACACTGTTAGTCACGAGAGTAGAATAAACATTATTTAAAATTAAAAACAACATAATATATTATTACCATTAGAAACAGAGAAATTGATATAATTTGGTCCTAGTTCACTATAAATTTTGGGGAGTATCATTGTATGAATACTCTTAGACTATCAAGACACGACACATTGGTCAACATTTGGGGAAAACTTCGGCTGCTAACATCAAGCATAAACTTCAACTGTGATATATTTGAAGACTATTGAAACTAAACGCGACGTCACACGACATAGTATTAACATTAACAGCAGAATATGAAATTGATTTAAAAATGTGCTATGTTTTGTAGCTATGCTTAATGTATATGGTAAAACAATTGCATATATCTCAACAACTTCCTAGTGCTGTGGGAAAGCCTGAAAACGGGATATTCCGAAAATTTTATTTTCTAGCACAGATACGGGCAAAAATACGAAACGCCATCCTGATTGGCACTCTCGAGACTTAGTTGCAACATAATTATTTAGGAATATCCCTAATTCGCGATTTCTCTAACGCATCCTATGGTATTGAACTAAAATAACTTCATTAATATTATAAAATATGAACTCCAGAACTACTATCGAACTCTAAACAATATCTGAGTTGAGGTGTGCTGTGCTTATTAAATATTTCATAATTAGAAAAATCTGGTACTCAAATTCCTCTAATCCCTTATAATAATGATGAAAACATACTACGAAGCACTAAATAACCCAAACTCCTCGACAATTCCATTCAAATCAATATTCAAAACATTTCAATAATAAGCTCATTTGAACCCACCAAACATTACTTATAAACTTCATTAAGAACTCTGTTATTCTAATATAAATTTTACAACATAAGTTTGCACCTTCTTGCAATATATTTAGGCTTATCATTTCCAAACCAATCAGATAAATCATTGAATGGCGAACATTTACAGTTTTACTGAAAATTACAGCGTGCTAACCGATAATGCCAACAAAAATTATTATCCCTAGATCTAATAAAACATAAATATTTACTCTTACACATACATAATATCTAAACTCTAAAACAAATTGACAAAATATACTTATTATTTTTAAGTTCTCATTTACATATAGACAAGATCAACGCCTAACTAACCGACTCACGATAAAAATATTGTTTGTTGATGTAACATTTCATCAAATGTGTAAAAATATTTTTATTTTACAATGGTCCGTTTGTTACGATTGTGAGCCTTGTGATGCGTGATATTATCTAAACATACTAGCGCTCCCCTTACTAATAACATCCCGAAATCTAAGGGAACTTTCAGTCCAACTTCGAACACGAACCAATCTCTATTATTAAAATATTTACTTATTATTTTTTTGCATAAGTTTCCTCATCTTCTCAGGCACGGGCACGCCCCGATGCGCGGGCGTCCGCTTGGGTTTGACGCTGGATTTCGCCTCAGACTTTTCAGGTTTGGGTTTCCTCGTGGCGGCCGGAGTTTTTGTTTCTTTGTCAAGCGATTTCCTTGTTGGTTTCGCTTCACTTTTGTTCGGTTTAGTGTTAGTAGAGGTGCTGCTATCGCTTCGCGCGCTAGACTTCCTCAAAACTGGGGCTTGTTTAGGTTTCTCGTTTACGCTAGACTTGCGAGGCGCTGGTTTGATCACGGGTTTCTCGTCAGGCGGCGGCGACCGGCGGCGCCGTATCCGCGGCGGCGTGTGCGCGAGTGTGGTGTGGCGCGACAATAGCGCCGCGCTGCTGAACAGCTGCCCGCAGTCGCATCTGTGCTCCACCTCTAACGTCCCTGAGTAAACAAACACAAACATTGTAAAACAAAACATTCAAATTACTTACTGTGTAAATAAGGGGGGGGGGGGGTATCAAATCAACCACAATAGTACATTTTGATACAAGTGGAGAAAGTTTGTTATTGCATTCGAGGCGGAATTAACTCCCGAGCCGTAGGCGAGTGTGTTTTTGAGCTGAGAACTGCAATAACAAATGTCCACGTGTATCAAACGACGTTTTTCAATACACTTCTGAAGAAATAAGATAAAATAACGACAAATATTTTTGTCATAAATTAATAAGAAACTATGATTTTAATTTTCTTTTTTCCGCGCTTTGCTTTCGCCAGGTTGAAGGAGAAGCAAAGGTATGAAGCCGCTAAACAGCCTAATATAAAATATATATATTTTTTTTATATTTTTGAATTTAGAACACAAATAAATGTTAATTTGTTTATAAAAATAAATATTTGTTTTAAATAATCATATTTATCTATGATATTCTATTTATAAACACAATTTGAATAATTAAAAAATATTTAGGCGGTAAAGACGCATTATTGCTTTGCCAAAATTAAAAAAAAACCTTCACCTCCGACTTAATGCATTGAACAAATTTGAACTTAGTATAGGCAGTATAGGTATAGTTATCTGTGGCAATTTTCATGCCCGCACACGTGTTGGAAAATGCAAAAAATCGCACCCGTGTGAAAATCGCACCCGTGTGAAATACTTTGCATGTTGAACCTAATCATAGTGCGTTATGAACCAGTTTTCGAGGAAGTGTATTGAAAAATATAATGTTACTTACTTCTCTTGATTTGTTTCACGGGCGTTGGTTTGTGCCTGGCTATAACCGCTTTCCCCAAAGATTTCCTCTTTGCTATTCCACTCAGAGATTTTCTCTTATCAGCTAAAGTTTTCTTTTGAGTTTTAGGTGTGCGTTCTTGTGCAGGTTTCGTTGGTTTTTCAGGAATGGTTTTTGGGAAAGAGTATTTTACCGTTTCGCTATCATCCGAGTCCGTTGAAGGTACTGGTTCTAGTTTAGGTGGTTTAGCTACTTGTTTAGCAGCTACTGGGTTCAGTTCCACGGCTTTTGGCTTCAGGCGCGGTATTTTTGGCGGGTGCTGTAATGATGTTCTTCTCTTCACTAAGTCTTTGGAGTTCGGCCGCTCTATTTGAAGGGAGCTGCGCTTGTTCGCTCTCACTTTCATGAACACTTTTTCCTCAGCTGGTTCCTCCACTTTAAAGTTCGGGTTGAGCATATACCTGACTTCGTCGTCGTCGCTCGATTCCACCGCTGGTGTAGGGTCTTCGGGAACAGGGACGGGAGCTGTGGTCTTAAGACGTTTGCTTGCACTACCCGTAGATTTATCCTTGATGGAAGTTTTCTTTTTAGGTGTTTCATGGACTTTTACAGCTTCTTTAATTTCAACTTTCTTAATTTTCTCTGGGACTTCTGGTTTGACTTCTGCTTTTACAACTTCCGTTTCGGAGAAGTCTCGCTTTGCAACAATAACTGGTGGTGGTTCAACGGGTTTTATTTCTATTTTCTGTGGAACAGTCTCTATTTCTTCTTCTACTTCTTTTACAACTTCTAGAGGTTTCACTTCAGCTGCTTTCGGTGTTTCTCTAGGTAATTCTATCTTTTCAACAACCTCAATTTTGTGCTCGTCTTCTTTTATATCTTCAATAATAACTAGTTTAGGCGAATCAATGTCTTCTAGTTTTTCTTCAATCTTTGCACTTTCACTTGCGTCTTCAACTGATTCAGCTGTTGCCTCAGATTCTTCAGCAAGCTTAGCTTGCTTCGACTGTCTCTTTTTTCGTTGACAGATAATCGTGTGTTTGTTGAGTGAGTGCTCATTAGGGAACACCATGTAACAGAGTGAGCACTCGTGTATTATGTCTCTGGTGGATAAGGAACTCTTCACACTCTTGTCATCAGACTTTTCTGAACTAGTTTCCACATGTTGCTCCTTGTGTTCGATCAGGTGATGCAGCTTCCTGAACGATTTCTTACAAACCTCGCACTGGTGTAAAGTCATTGGCTTCTCAACGTGGTTTGGTATCACCGTCACAGGAGTAGTTTTCTGTCTGTTTATACCGTCGTGGGTTTCCCTATGCTCCACCAAATGGTGCAGTTTTCTGAATGACTTGTCGCATGGCTCGCAGCGGAAGCCAGCGCTAGGGTCTTCGCTTAGCTTAGAAGCAATCGGTTCTTTTTCAATCTTTGTGTCAGATTGCTCTGAAGAACTCTTTCGTAAAGATCTCACGGGTGCTGAGCTCGGGTTGTGAATAATCCGATGCTGAACTAGATGATGAAGCTTTCTGAACTCTTTCTTGCAAACCTCACAGCTATATACAGATTTGTTCGCGACAGGAGCCTCCTTTTCTACTTTCTTTGGCTCATCTTTCTTGTGTTGTAATTTATGGCTGACCAAATAGGATAACTGCCTGAATGTTTTGCCACAGAATTCGCAAACCAGATCATTGCTTATGGGGAATATTTTAGCCCTTGGTTTTCTAGATTCATGAATTTTTCTACCATCAATCTCCTTTTCTTTCTTTTCAGTTTTCTCTTTGACTGGTGGTGTATCTTCTATGACGATAACATCATCTCTATCGTCTGATTTAGAAACTGAATCTTTGGATTTACGCTTTTTAGGAGTTTCTTTCCTGACAACCAGTGGCTTGTCATCATCAAGGTCCATGTCATCAGATTTACTTCCTTGTGACTTAGAATCTGATTCTTGCGATGGTCTCATTCTTCTGGGGCTCCTCTTGTCCGAACCAGATCGACTTGGCGACGGGCCGGTGCAATGTTTCACGTGTTTGAACACAACATTCTCGGTTCTGAATAACTTGTTACAGATTGGACAGACTATGTTTTCATTAATTTTACCCATAGTCCAATTTTCTTTGATGATTTGACCATCGCTATCCTCGTCATCTTCTTCATCATCAGTAATTGTCACGGTATCGCGTTTTGGGACTTTGGCATCTATTAACCGTGGTTTCTTTTGTGGACTTGGCACTTTATTCCTATCAACTCCTCCATCAGGAAGAGGATATTTTCGCGGACGACCTCTTCCTCTCTTGACAGGAGTACTCTGCTGACTATCGGGAGTTGGAGGGTCAATAATATTCAAGTTTTCTGAATGTTCAAGTAACTCAGCGGCTTTCACCAAACTGTCGATAGCTGAGACGGCATTCTTGTGAGCTACGACGTTGTCGTTACGATTGACTGTCTCTTTGAGCGGATTTTTAATGACTTCTGGAGTGTGTGGATATTTATCTTCAGCTGCTGTGTTAGAGCCAAGAAGATAATATTTCTTCCGCATTGGGTATTTAATATTTTTATCTGTTTTATCATCATCGGTCTTCCTTTTCTTTTTAGGTGACACATCAAGGCCTAAATCTTTTGGTTCTATCAGCTCTAGTTCAGGTTCTTCAACAGGAGTTAAAACTTGCTTTCTCTGGTGTTTGGTTTTAGTTTTAACTTCTTCTTGTGACTTTGCATCATCTGTTGTATCCAACACATCTGAGTCTAAAGAATCAAGAGTGCTAAGGGTGATGCTGTCTGGTTCGGTGCTTTGTTTTTTGGCAGGTGAAAGTTGTTGACCCTGGATATTTATTGAACTGGGAACAAACTCCATAGTATCCATAAATACTACCTTTACTGGTTTATCTTCGATGATAGTTATGGGGCATTCCTTCTGACGTTTGGCTGACAAAGCAGATTGATAAGCTTTTTGTAACTTTGATTGATTTCTGGTCGAAGAATCTTCAGCTGCACCCGATTTGTTTGGAGCGTGCACTTTAGCCGGTTGGATAGGTTGCCGGTTGACATTCTGATATTTATAGGGAATTTTGGGTTTATCGGCACGTCCAAGATCGTTCCTAGAATAAGTCTTTGGATATGGATCTTTCTCCACAACTGTTTGAATAACATTGTGCGTCTCTTTGTTATCAAAATTCATAGTGAGACAATTCTCATACGTTATGGAATTTCGTCTCGCGAATTTGTCGAAATCATTTTCTGTGATTATAGAATCTTTTGTAGCAGCATCTGTCTTGGATTTATCATTGTTGCCATAAGTTGGCACTTTTTCTTTAGGTGGTAACTTAGCTGCTACATTCTTCTTATTTACATCAATATCTCCTGTAATAGGCTCATGCTCTATTATTTCATCCTCTGAGTCAACCTCTATTACACTTTCTTTGATCTGTGTTTTATTTGGAAATGGTAGGAGATTCGGTATTTTAGTAGTTTTGATAGGAACTAGCGGTTTTTCTTTTTCCGCTTTGGAAAAGGGTTTAGGTTCAGATAAAGGTACTACGGGTAATTCGTGGGGAGGTCTTTCAATAAACGGAATACCGTGTAATTCGTTCATCTTCATCTCTATTTCATCAAGTGTGGCTTGGTCTGTTGGTTGGTAGTTTGTCGGAAATTTACCAGTTGGAGGATTCGAATCTATAGCCGAGGCCTGGTTTGGTTCTTGACCCGGTTTTGAAGGCCCTACTGTTCTGTGTATCATACCTTCAATAGTTTTATCAATCAAGTCTTGGTAGTTAACTTCTGTTATTTGCGCTTCCTTCTTTTGATTGATCGCAGATGCGGCTTGTGATACCTCTTCATTTTGAATGTCATTTGCTACATCTTGCTTGATAGGATCTTTTTCAGCCTCTGCCTCCGATGTTTCGGTAACAGTCTCAACCTTCAGAAGAATCTTTGCTTCTTCTTCTTTGCCTTCCTGAGTATCATTATCTTTATTTTGAGTTATGCTAGCTTTGCTCACAAAAGCAGTTTCGTTTTTAATAGCTTTGCTGCCTTCTTGAGTTTTCGCTAATGCTGCTGCATTGCTCGACTGCTGCCTTTGACTGTCAATTTTCTGGAGAACATCTCTTCTGTTGAGATCATTGGAATTTTTCAGCTGATTGCTACTAGTAGAAGGCACGGCAGGCGTGCAGACCGTAACTCTATTTTTTAATTTAGTTAAGAAGTCTTTTCTGTGAGTAGCTGTCCATTTACCAAAAGGCACCTCTTTTTTGCTACCGTCTGCTTCTTCTGAATCATCATCATCCCCTTCATTTCTTCTTTCATTATTCAGAAGACTGTCTGGTGACGTACTACTGACATCTTGTGTGCCTGAGCAAGAAGGCTGTTCTTCTTTTGGCACTGGACTTACTTTTAAAACTTTTATTTTCATTTCGTCAGTAGTTTTATTTGGTGTAACCTTTATTTCCTGCTTTTCAACCTCTACGGTAGTCACTTGAGGTTTTAATTCAGAGGATCCAGGTACTTCTTGGGTACCTAGTTTTTGATCCTTTACTTCATTGCCAGATAAATTGTCTATGCTAACTGAACTTTTTCCAGAAGCTTCCACTTTTACATTGGTGGTACTGTCAACTTCCAAAGGCACTACATTGGATTGAGATTCAGCTAATGGAATAAGCTTTTTAGATTCCTTTTTAGGAGATTTTTCAATTACATTAATTTCTTTCTTGAGTACTGACGTTTCTGTTTTAGGAACTGAAGGAGTAATATTAATTGGTTTCTTATCGGCCTCTGCTTCAACTTTTGGTTTATCTTGATTTATGACAGTTTTTACTGGTCTTTGGGATTCTTCTGGTGTTGGCTGTGGTTTTGGTGTTTTTTTATTCACAACATCTTTAGCAATATATTTTAAAGCAGCACCTGTGTCTTTAGAAGATTCAGGTTCCAATTCAACTTTTCTTTCTATGACGTCCATGGCTGTAGAAGGCTTTATCGTTATTGAAATTTCGTTGTTAGTAGGTTTGGTTGTTTCCTTCTTAGTTTCTGGTTTTGCAATTGGTATTTTTGATTGATTATTCTTTACAGCGTCGCCTGAGGGAGATGCGCCATCTTTTTTTGTATGTCCTTTGTTCGTACCAAGAGTTACTGCGGACGTTGAATTAGCTTGAACATTTTCAGATTCTTTTATATTATTGTCTTGAGCACTTTCTTTAATTTTTGATTTTTCGTCGTTCTTTAATGGAACATTTGATTCAACTTTCTCGCTTTCTCGATCATTATTTGCATTTTTTTCATCTTTTGAAACATCGTTATCAGTTGCTGATGTTGATTCTTCAAATTTGGTATCATCTAATTCACTATCATCAATTATAATAATGTCATCATTTTCTTGGTCTGTTATATCGTAAATAATTTCTTCAACTTTGGTCTCATCTTGACTATCACATTGAGTATTGTCTTTAACTATTGCGTTATCAGTTACATCAATTTCAACATCTTTATTAATTACTTGAATAGGCTTAGAAATAACTTCAGCTTGTTTTATTTGAATATCATTCACCTTTGCCAGGTTATCACTGTCGGGTTTAATAAGCACTTCAGGTTTTGCCCCACTTTGATCGTCTACAGTTTCGGCAACTGTTTCTACAATCACAAGGTCTTCTCCCATACTTTCTTCTTCAACATTTTCTATATTAACACTCTTTTCTTCTTTTTTCTCTTCATTTACAATATCACTCTGCACATTCTCTTTAAATATTGCTCTTTCTTTAGTTATATCTTTTTCAGTTGAATCAATGACATTGTCTTGTTCAATTGGAACTGAAGTGTCATTTGTTATAGATTTTTCTTTCAAAACTTCATCACTACTTTGTTCCAATGGTTTTGGCTTATCAGTACCAATATTCTTTATTTCTATGGCTTCTTTCTCAGTTTCTTTAGCTACAATATCTGTTTCAACTGATTTATCAATCACCAACTCTTTTTCAGGACTTGCTATCTCGTTAGTTTTATTGTCATCATCATCTTTAGTTTTTGCTTCAGGTGTTCTTTGCTTACTACTATCAGTATGTACTTCTATTGTTTTCTTGACATTATCTGAATGCCTGTTAGGATGCAGCTGCTGTTCAACCATCGTTTTAGTTAATGGAATGGGCTCTTTATTTGGTGTTGAGTGGTATGTCATGGGTGTGAAACTGCCTATGACTGGAGATTTTCGTGAGTCACTGAACTTCATCATTTTTCCGTTTATGTTGAATTCAGATTTACCATCAGGTGATGTTTCTTTATTTACTTCAAGTTCGACTTCAGTAATCTTAGTTGTCAAAATTGATTCTTTTCTTGGTGTTTTATTTTTTCTTTCAGCAACTTTGTTGCAAGCAGGCTCACTTATGACTTTATTTATTTCTTTTATAGGCACATGTGATGATATTTTCTTATCAGCCATCTTCCCCTCTTTTGCAGGCTGTAAAATGAAATGGCATAATAAATATGATTGGCAGATTCTAGTAGTTTATTTATTGAAAAACTTAAACATAAATGGTCTAACATCATAGAACAATTCCTTACCACTTCTTTAGGTACTTCTATTTCTATTTCTTCGTAAACTTCTAAATTACCCTCTGCATTTTCACTGAAATACAAACAATCAATATTACTCTTTTGCCTTCCTCAGTATTAAAAATGCAGAACATGATGAACCATCAGATACCATATCCATACATAATATTACATAAACACATTTCTTTGATTGGTCAGCAAATTAGCACCTATGTTTAGGTAAAATTGAGGTGCAATAGGAGTCAGATGCCTTGTACTGAGATTTACTAAATATAATGAATTATCTCATCATTGAAAAACGGTTCTCTTAATGAGTG
Source organism: Xestia rhomboidea (assembly GCA_963853795.1). Taxonomy (NCBI): domain Eukaryota; kingdom Metazoa; phylum Arthropoda; class Insecta; order Lepidoptera; family Noctuidae; genus Xestia; species Xestia rhomboidea. The sequence continues at coordinate 18,983,564 of OY970759.1, forward strand.
CTTAGGAATTAATGCAAATTCTTTGTGAATTTTGATGATAGTGGTATGTTGTTATTTACAATTTGGAAATGGGAGAATATTGTTGTCCTCTGACCTTATTTCCAGATCATCTTAATAATCTTAAATACTGGGCTAGAGATTGGTAGTGCGAGCGCTGGCCAAACAAGCTTCTTATAGTATAATAACAAGTGAAAAGAGATTTCCTATGCACCACTGTCAATCACTTTGGGACTAGATATAGTTAACATATCAAGGGCGTCGGACAGAAACTTCATCCTGGACATCAAATTAAGTGAAAGTCATCAAGTAAAGTGGCGATGCTTGAGGTCCTATATCCAGCAATGGACATCATCATTTGGTTAATATGATGATGACTTTTTTTCGTCGTACTTTTTGTTTTGTTAATTAATAACGTCTATAAAAACTTACTTGCAATCTAGTGTGCAATATGAAGTTATAATTTCATGTATGTACTACTTGCATACATGAATGATAATTGCTATTTTAACACTAGTATAATTTTACAGCTACTTTAATGATACAAACTTATATTTTATTTTAGTAGAGCATTATTTAGCTCACTTAGAGATGGATCAAAAGAACTTGGAAGTTGGGAGAGATGTTTGCCCAGCAGTGGGATGATGAAGGCTAACAGTTGTGCATTTATATTATAGCTTCACTTTTCTTAGGCTGTTTGAAAGTAGAGATGGGCAATGATCGTCACTCAATGGACTCCTATCGGAGGAAATCGCCATCGAGGTAGACCGCGGCGAAGGTGGTGTGACGATCTGATCCCGTGTGCGGTGCGAACATGGCTAGATACCGCACAGGACAGATTTAGAAGGAGAAAGGGGAGGCCTATTCACAGCAGTGGGACAATCAAACAAAAAAATAATGTATTTTACTACTATTCACATGCAAAATATTTGTCTTAAGTCAGTTATTTTAGCTAACCTAAATCCTAAATCCAATACAGCTGCATGCATGTTTATGTCAAGAAACTGTTAAATAAAACTTTATGAAATGCACAGCTAGGAATAAAAGTATTTTTGGCACAAAATATTCAACTCAAATACAAAAAATGACTTATCAAGTTCATATATTCTGTAACTACAAGATGAATGGGCTCACATTAAAAAAAAAAAAATGCCTCGAGATGGGTGCGACATATGTCGTGGATGTTTGAGTTATTGTGAGAGGACGACTGATCGTTGAATTTTTCTTGTGCTTGTTCTGTATGACAATGCACGAAAGATGACTTTTTCATGTTATTTTGAATTTTGTATTTTATTTAATATTTTTTATCATATACCTTATTGTAAATATTATGTTTCTTTAAACTGTGCAATAGTTTGGATTTGTCTGTTTTGTTGTACATGTTTTCGCTAATAAATAAATGCTGTGGTGACCCGAAATCACAACAACAACAACAATTAATGTGATATTTAGGCAACAGCTTTGTTGACCTTTACCCATTTTTATGAACACTAGGCTACACAAGCATTGATGTTAGTTTCCAAAAATTTGACTATTTGTCTATTGAAATAATTTGTCTCAGGAAGATGCAATGTATAATATGAATAGATGCTAGCATTCGTAAGAGTGAAAGCAAAGGAACATCTTACTTCTAATTGGGTCAAATCATGTTTATGTTATAGTTACACCTACAACAGTTTATTTATAGAAAAAATGTGCTAAACTTGATCTTACAAAATGAGATTGAAGATACTATTTCTTATTTTCTAATGACAAAATAATTAGTCACACATGTAAACAAACTCAGACATGTTTATGGACTATTAATCTGCTTCTGAAACATCTGATAACTTCTATTTCTGTATATAGACACGCAGTAGCTTGTCACGCCAAGTTCAAGCTAACAGAATAAATAGTCTAGGCAGAAGATTTTTCAAATTATTTTAATTTCGAATATTGTTGGTAGCTAGTGCTTATTAAGACTTTGTGAACAGGCGCTTAGGGCTAAAATACACTTTCAGTACTGATTTGTAGTTTGTAACATACTAGGTGGGCAGTTATGAAAAATGAAATGCTTGTAAAGTAAATAGACTCACCGCACTTTCAGGAACTTGAAGCTGGTTTGCTGCTGATCATCATCAATTATCTGAACAGCGGCCAACTCCTCCTGACCTTCCTTCCTATACAAGTACAGTCCATTACCAATATCTATCGCATCTACGTTTTTACCATCAATCTGTAGCACCACTTCTGTATCTTTACTAGCTATGTCCGTCTCCTCATTTATCAAGGTAGACTCTATCATATTCTCATCAGACTTAAACTCCAATTCATCTGGCTGCTTCAGTTCCGAATTAGACTTTTCATCATCAACATTGTCATCAATCACCAGCTCATCGCCATCATAAGAATTGTCATTATCATCAAATATGTCAACACCGCCTGATAAAATGTTTGCTGCCTCAATCTGTTTACCAATTTTGTAGCTATCTAGCATATCACTTTTCTTTCCAATTGGGGACAAATTCGATATCAGGTCATCGGCGTTCGTCATGGTCCCTTCGGAGTCAGTGGTGGTACTAGCCAGCGATACATCTTTTATAGAAGAAATGTCGAATGTTGAATCAACAGAGTCAACTTCTGACAGAGAAAAGTACTTGGAGGAGCTCTCGTTGGCTGTCATGAAGGACTCACTCGGCGGGGACGTGGTGTCGAGCGTGGAGTCCCGCGAGCCCCCCGCTTCTCCCCGCAAGTGGCTCAACCTATCCATTGGCAAACTTCATCTGCTGCGACAACAGGAAAACGACAATTTAGTAACAATGCACGATATAATCACAGAGCGAATCCACTTTATCGATTATAAGAAAGCTAATGAAAACATTTGAAGGTTGGTCGATTAATTAGCACCTAGGTCAATAGCAAAGAACAGTGAAACTTTTAGAACAAACGATAATGATACTGTGACACTTTCGATAAAAAATTTAATAAATCACATCATACCAAGTTATTATTTTATGATATAGATCTCAGATAAAAGTCTTAAATAGAATTTATGTATTAAATTAATTGTAGAAGTTATAATAACAATTTTATTACAATTTTGTTAAAATAACACAACACATCAAAAGATTAAAGATGGACGCCAAATAGCAATGTTGCCGTTATTTTGCATGTCATTATGTTGATAAAAAATGGCAAAATAATATTCCTAACATGATGTATTCGATGTTTTCGAAATCAAATCTTGTATAGACATATCACTGTTATCTAAAACTCAGAAATAAACTACAATCATCCAATTATTTGCATTATACGCTTCAATTTTCGGGAATTTAATTTAGCATTTTTAGGTTGGCAACATTTTTATTCCGCAATGGATGCTGCTGATAATGCAAAATACCTATCGCTTGGCAATGTCAATGACCGCCGCAGTTATGAAAGTATTCCAATTCATATTTATCAAAAAATGCGAAACTGTGCGCAGCAAAAAATATTACTAAGATAGCTTAGTTCTTTTTGCGTTTAGAATAGCTCGATTTGAATCTTATTTAGATTAGCATTGTATTACAGATGCAAAATGCATTGAAGTTGGAAATCGAATTTCCCGCTTCATTTCCATGGCAAATAACAATAATAATTATTACCGGATACCGGATAGAAACAATTTTTTTTTTTTATATTTTATTTTACCCTTGTTGGTTATATGAGAAATGGCAAAAGTAACATTGATATTTTTTATTATATAAAGGACTTTCGTTGAATTTATTACGAAAATAAACAGTCGGATAAAAACGGACTGCCGCTACAGTCCATGAGTCCAAGTAACTTCGTAAATGCACCATTTTGGAAAGTGTATTGCGGAAGTATGTGTATTGCGTCTTTTGTTAAATAAGTTATTAAAATCATATTAAAATTGGTACTTTTTCTTTATACTTTTGTCATTCTGTGTTTGTAACAAGGGTAAAGTATTTGTAACTTTTCATCAATTCTCTTTAAATGCACGTTGCACTTCCGTGGGATAAGTACTCAAGTGTCAATGTCAAAATCAAAACGTTATTTTTTAAAGTTGGCTGTTGATCTGTGCCTTTAGCTGCATTTTAAGTTTATTCCACTGTTTATTCATTATTTTATTGACACACACACAAAATAATCAAACCTTCTCTTTAAGTGAATAATGGCGCCCCGAGAAACTCCAAAACCCACAACTAAGGTGCAGCGCACCGTGAAAGATATGCCAGCCAAAGGCCGGGCGTCACCAGTTGGGGCGATCAAAAAGCCCATTCAGGTTAAAAAGACGGTGGATAAAACTCCCCTGAAAAGTAAGTAACCTTTTGCCTTCCACCAGTTAAATATTAAAGTATTTTTTTTCTGGCCAGAGTTCACATTCTGTGACTATTGTTATTACTTATAGAACTGATTAATATTTGCCAGTTGTTTGCGACGCTGTTGTTGTATGGTCTTAACTCTTCAACATTATGATTGGTTTGTGGTAGAACTCCCATACAACTGACAAATTCCCATACCTGATCATCATCACCTTCATGCTCTTATTCCGTCTTATTTGTCGACGCAACACGTTTTATTATTTACTGACAAATTCCCTCATTTCTATTAGGTACTTGTTGTTTATTAACATCTGTGGAAAGCTCTTCATTGGGTCACCACAGTTGATATACACAACCAAGAGGGGTAAGGGCGACTGCCGAGCACAAAGTCTTGGGTTTGACAAACGGTTATTTTGTTTTTCCAGCAGAATTTTTTGCAGTATGTGATTCAGTAGCAGCCACAGAGTCTGGTTTGTGCCCAGTTGATGGCAAAATGCTCACACCTCTTTAGTGATTACAGGCGTGATGATTTCATGTCTATACTCTTTTATTTATGAATACTTACATTCTTTCCAGTCAACAACACTATCGAAGCAAGAGCAACAAGACAACGCACTAGCACAGTCCCGAAGGTCCAAACTCCTAAACCGAAGGACAACAGATCAGTTCCTGTACCTAGCAGTGTGACCAAGAGCGGGAAGAAGCCTTCCTGGAAACGACGCCCCAAGCCTGCTCATTCCGGAGTACCAATCCCGGAGAAGATGAGGTTGTTACTGGAGAAGCAGTTTAAAGAATCTGAATTTGCTCTATAGACATGTCTATAATGGTTTCTTACAGTTTTACTAGGTCCTGGAATCAAGATTTGGTCTGCCTGACATTATCTTACTGATTTACTTGTTATAGCAGCTCTAGATGTTGTCTTTTAGCATGGCAATAGTGCCAAAAGCAGTAATAATAATCCATTCTCTAATCCCTGCAAAATCAAAATCAAAGCATTTTTCAAGTAGGCCCACTTACAGGCACTTTAGATTGTTAAAACAAAGATGAAAATTAAATGTAGCTACAGTCCCAGTCACAAGGCATAAAACTGTGAAAGTACTGTGTGATGTACTAGCGTAGATCTCTATGGAGAAGAACGGGCAAGAAACTCCATGGACACTCTTTTCAGAATATTTTTACAAAACCTTGGTTACATCATTCATGTTGAGATGGTAAATTATGTGAGAACAATGTAGCAAGATGTGCACGTTAAAAGTGTCCATAGTAATAAATCATGAGCTGTCAACGGACCGATTTGTTTGAGACACAATTGATTTATTGTGTCTACTTCGTGGACAGATCAAGGGTTAATACAAACAATTCTAAAATAAAATAATTATTTCAAATAAGCCGTGGCAACCAAAACAACATGTAATGGTTACCTTCGCTAAAAATGCTGATTCGGCATACATTAATATTGATTCAGAACATTATAAGACTTTGAAATGAAGAATATCAATAAATGTAGGTGGGTCATTGACCACTATTGCCATGCTAAAACACAAGTATACAAGTATTTAGCTGCGAAAGTTGAGGGGCCTATGTCCAGCAAGTGGGATTGGATTAAAACTGTGAGCAGCTAAAATGTAGATTGTATTTTAAGAATTATATTATTTCTTTTAGTACTTAGATTAATGACCAATTTCACTAATAAAAGCAACATTTTTATAAAATGCATTGCTGGATTTTCAACAGCGAATATGAATTTCCAGCACTGCAATAATATTTAAGCATTTATTTAGATTTTGCAATGTTAGTGTAAATTGGTACTTATTAGTTTTTATTACTTGACATTTAGATGGTTTTCTTTAATACTTAATATGCTTTTAGATTACGTCTTCATAATAATATGAATGAATCTATTATCTTTATATTGCAAGACGGCTTTTCAGTATTGAAAATGTCATGGATATTGTGCATTCGCTATTGACAGTTTCAGGGAAATTTTACTTGAGTCTATTTGTGCCATGTAATTACACTTAAGTAAGATATTATGGAAGTAAAAAATAATTATAATAAAATTTTATGATCACTATGAACAACTTAGAGGGACAGGGTGTTTGTTTACCTACTTTATAAAAGGTTCTTTCGCTTTCAACTTTTAAAAGTGATTTTAAAATGGTACAATGCAATTTTTAGGATATAATAATAGCTGGTACTATAAATTGTATGGTCTAGTTTGTTTCTGATTAATAATGTATCATTATTAAATTGAGAGGCAAACTAGTCTAAAGGTGCATCAACACAAAAGTTACTTGTTGTAGAGCAACATTTTGCAACATGATAACCATACAAACAAAAAGTAATTTCTGCAACTTTTGTTATCCATAGTTCCCCCAATAAAACTTGCAAATGTTGCTCCATGTGTGGATGCACTTTTACTCAATAGATTTAAAAATACATTAGACTTAGTGCAAGAGTTGTGCCAAAATTAGAACATAAGACAAAATAAAACAACAACTTTTCTAGGATTCACATAACTTAAAAGATAAATCATGGATCTATAAAAGCATGACATGCTTTTAGACATACTACTCTGAAATTAAGAAGGTCGTATTTTAACAAGATTTTATTACATATCCCACTGAATAAGTTGCTGTTATTGAGTACCTGGCTACTACATAACGGATTTATTATTACTCTTAGTTATAATATTATATTATTGCTAGTTATTTGTAAGACTTTATGATATTACAAGTATATCATGTAACTCATGTTTTTTTTCATAATAATAATATAGTTGTCCAATCCAAAGCCCTCTTACTCTTGAAGATTCCCAAGCATGAAATTCATTCTCTCACTCATTTATCAATGAATGATAGATTACATACTGATCTTCACCCAAAACAAATCTAGATCCATGCACCTCCCGCGCTGGTCCCGCATGGTGATCCCAGTCTTTTACAGAGAGGCAGTCTGTGTCCCGGCAGGCCAGCAGTGGGACATTACAGGCTTAATTAACGTGCTTTAATAAAGGCCTTTTTCAACACACTTGCTCATAAAATGGCTCTAATTTCACCGCAATAAGGCACATAATGACATCTGTAATAAAACTGTGACTTTTCACATTGAGCTATTACTACTGCTTGACCCACTAGTAGGTCTTGGGAGACATCAGTATTCGGAGCAGGCGCGGATACAGGGGGGGGGGGGAGGGTTCAGGCAACAAAAAATTAAATTTCTAGCTACGCTGCCTCCCCCGGCCCGGCCGGTTCTTGCATATCATGGATTTCTGTAAAGTAACGCTTGATTCCATTTATTATCACAAGTTCATCAATTGTTTTAATGATTTATCCTATGATAGGTAAAATCAAACCAAAATTGCCTCCCCCTAAGGGAAATCCTGTATCCGCGCCTAATTCGGAGACCCACCGGTGGATATCTGCTTGGTGGGTCCTTGAAGACGAAGCTAAGAAAACTTAGAATTCCCCATTTTGTACGTGGCTAAAACGCTATCCGCGAAAAACCAAAAAAAAATAAAGCTCATTCTTTTAGTCTATGGTCGATCGCCATTGTTAGCTGCGCGCGCGTAGGAAAACTGATTAATTTTTCCCGCCATTGCGAAAATATTTAGATTACCGTCCTCGCAAAGTGGAATAAGGGAGCGTCTAACGGCTCGGGTAACGTCTCAATGGCGCCTCAGCGGTAATCACCAACATTACCTAAGTAGGTACCTACCTACTTGTACCTACTATCGAACAGTCGGTAAACACAGCCAGTGGCGTAGCTAGCATAATTATATGGGTGGCACCCGGTGCGGATATTGTAGGTGTCACCCCAAGAAATCAATCAAAACTGTTAAAATAAAAAAAAACAAAAGTATTGTTTTTTTTTAAGTTTTATTAAAATCTTCGAAATTTATTTTTTATACCTACAATATTTTATTATTAATGAATGATGTGTGAAGCCATAGGCGGCGCCGCCGGCAGGATTTTCAGGGAAGTGCATCTTCAGTTCCATGGAAACAGCTCGACAAGTTTTGCACTCCACCTCGGATACGTTAGATTTTCGTTTGTCTATTCGTATAAGGAGTCATGTTGTCGATTTATCTTATCAATCGAAAAAAATAGGATGCAAGAGCGAGCGAACGAGCTTGAAAATTTAAGCACCCACCTCGAACTTGATTGGTTTTCTTTTGCCCTTTTTATACTTAGAAATAGGGCTAATTGTGCCTATTTATAAAGAAAAGAAAGAAAGAAAAAATATTTATTTGACGTCAGTTAATAAAGCACGACACACACAAATTTAAAAAAAGATACAAATTAAGGAGGAAAACATAGTATGTGCTGTGTGCCTCTGCGGCTGCGCCAAAAAGGTCCATTTCAGCATTCGTGCCAGACAGGTGCAATTTGCTGCAAATTGCTATGCGTTTATATGATTGAAACATTAATTGTGACCATATACAATTTCTGCTTTGCTGCTAACAAATACTGCCGCAATCGTGTGATGTATAGTGCCCAGTACCTACCCGTAATGGTGGGGGAATGTTATTCCACACTTTAGATGCAGCCTGTGTCGATAACTGCTGCGCACATAGCCTAGGTGCGCACTCTCGTTTACTGGCCATCCAACTTAACACTTCGGCTTCGTAGTGCTAATAACACCAAAAAGAAGACACGCTAGGTGTAACTTTCGCCTCGACTACATTTGTTCAGATAAGGGGCGACATGACTTCGGGGGGGTACCGGTTAACAGAACCGAGCACACGCATTTTGGACTCTTTGTATAAGCCTATCCGTACGAGCCAGCAAACGTGGGCCGTAAACCGTATCAGCGTAGTTTAGTTTGAATAGTACATGGGTTTCGACTAGCTCTTCGCGAAGCTTTTCAGACAGGATAGGCCTCATTTTGTGTAGCAGTTTCAGGTGGTAAAAACAGTTTCTCACGGAGTTAGCAACGTGTTTCTCAAATCTAAGGCTGTTATCCAGACACAACCCAACGTTCCGCGCCTCATTAACTCGGTCAATCGGCTCACCCATTAGAGTCAAATTAAGGCTTACAGGTACCTTCTTTAACTGCTGCCTTGTACCAAACTACATATACTTAGTTCTCTCTTTCTTCTTTCTTTCTAATTTTTCATCGGCAATTTAAAAAAAAAAACACCTATTTCCTTCAAAAGTGCTACCTATCATAAAACAGACTTAAAAAAAAAAAACAAACAAAAAGAAAAAAAGGAAAATAACTTTAGCTTCTGAAGCCGGTAACAAAAACACCAAAAAATTGTCACCGGCTTCTGAAGCTAAAGTTATTTTTCACTTATACTTACAATAGGTTGTATAATAGGTGACTCACATGTATACATATAATAAAATCGTTGAGACCAAAAAATCTGTACATTGAAGATTTAAAAAAAAAAACCAGCCAGGGTGACTTGAAATAAGTAACTGAACATACTAAAACCATTTAAAAAAAATTTGTTTGTTTGTTTGTTTGTTTGAACGCGCATCACGTAAAAACTGCTGAACCGATTTTGTTGAAATGTTCACAAATCTGTTTAAATACATTCAGAATAACATGTAGGCTATAGAAATTTTGTTTTTTTTTTTTAAAAAGGGGGTGAAAAGCGGGGGTAAAGTTTGTATGAAAAAAAAAATTTAGATTGTTCTAGAATCATGAAACTCAGAATAAATACTTATTAATAAAAATAAAGAAATACCTGTCTTATCATTTTTTTTAAATCTCATCCAGAGGCGCAAAAAAGAGGGTTTTGTGTTTAAAATTAATAAACTTCAAACACCTATACAATCAAAACCAATGAAGTGTAACCTTTTAAAGTTGCTACATATACTCCATATCTAACACAGGTAAATATAATTTCTCAGTTTTTTTGAAATTTGATTTTTGAGGTAAATACGCACAATATACGGAACTCAAGAAAATCAGCTTTCCTCGGTTTAAGTAGTTGGTACGAAATGTTTGTGCGCGCATCACGTCAAAATTACTGCACAGGCTTCTTAAATATTTAAACTATATATTATCACGCTACTTCCTTAAGGGGGTAGGCAATTTTGCATTATTTCCGTATACTTCAATTGTTTGACGTTTCAGTCATGACGTAAGTACATGAGAACGGCTATTTGTAGCTTATGTCAACGAAGTAAATAGCCTTGCGGTTTCATGACCGCTCTGTAAACTACGGGGTTGCAGGTTCAAACCCTCCAACATTATTTTCACTTTTTGTGATTTGTTTAATTTTTTTTTGATGCTGTGAGATTTCCTATTTTTTTCGTGAAATATTTTTCCAAAAAGTAATAGAGTAGTACTTATGGAAGAAGAATACAATCATGGGATACGGGCAGGAGTATGATGATGAGGATGATTTCTCCAAAAAGAAGTATAGCGAACACCAGAAGCCTGATAAATCCACGTGTTCTTGCCGTGCAAGAACTGTGCTATGCTATTCGCAATAATCAATAATCCATACGCAGTATACGTAGATTATATTTACAGCTAAATTGTTATTGGCTTCATATCGTGTTTTCGGGCGGGAGGAGACGCCCGGGTTCTTCCATTGTGAGGATCAACCGGAGGCCACGGTGGAGCACACTGTGGAGGTGTGCCCCACTTGGGTGGAGCACCGCCGTGTCCTCGAAGCGGCGATCGGCGGCGGCGACCTCTCTCTCACAGCCCTGGTTCAATACATGGTCCGGAGCGAGACGGCATGGGATGCCGTCACCTCCTTCTGTGAAGCAGTCATGCTAGCGAAGGAGGTGGCGGAACGTGAGAGGGAGAGATCCTTACGTCCCGGCCACAGCGGGAGACATCCCGGGCGTCGGGAGCCACGTATTGGCCCCCGGCCACCGTAGGCGCGGGCCTGTAGACGAGGAGCTATGGGCTAGCTCGCCGTCCGTCCGTCTCATGACGACAGGCCGTGTCGACGGCGCGTTCGTGTTCTACGCGCGCCTCAAAGAGGGGCAGCAAAAAAGAAGGGGTCCGCAAAGGCCGATGCCTGCCGGGGCCGCGGGACTATTCGAAAGAGATACCGTGGCCCCGGAACACAAAGGGCGATGAAGGAACATGGATGGGTTTTAGTCAGTAAAAGTCTGACACTTCCTCCTGCTCCGGGAGGAGTCATTTGATGATTTCCCATCCGAAAAAAAAAGCTATGTCGTGTTTGGGCTCAATTCATGCACCTTGATGAGAACTTTCGACCTAGCTGGAGTATGAGTGAGTGTCTAAGGATGAAAACCTAAGGCTGTCGAGGGAAGCCCCAAATTGAAAAAACATAGTACAATATTTTAACGATGATTGCATATATTTCCGAGAAATTAAATTGTTACCTACTTGAATCTATACTAATTATAAAGGAGAAAAGTTTGTTTGTTTGGTTGGTTGAACGCGCTAATTTTAGGAATTACTGATTCCAGTTAAAAACATCTTTTAGTGTTGGATAGCCCATTTATCGAGGAAGGCTATACGTTATATAACATCACGCTACAATCAATAGGAGCGGAGCATCAATGAAAATTGCGAAATCGCGAAAAATTATTGCTTTTGAGAGCTTCCTTTCCGTGCGCTGCGTAAACGGTTAAAGTTACTCAACAATCATACATGTATGACGGGATTGTTCCTCTTAAAAAGTCCGCTAAAGCATATTATCTGCATTTTTTTAAGGTTGACTCACACTCTCTCTAAGCCTCTCTCTCTCTTACGTAACGCAGACGAAGTTGCGCGGGTCAGCTAGTTTAAAATAAAATCCCGTGCACACACATCTGTTTACCACCCTTAACGAATCATCGACACCAAGAAGAAGAAGAACTTCTATTGGTCCGCACAAAGAGTGTGAGCACAAATAGTAGTAAAACGAAAAAAAATATGTGACACCTTTTTACGTTATCCTTTGTTTTACAAAAATTATATTCTATTGTTTGACCACTTTTTTTGACTAATAGGAATAAAACAAAAAAAAGGACCAAGGAAGAGAAAGTTTAGCGCTTCAATAGCGGCCGGATGCTGCAAACAACAAGAGCCGTAGTGGTGGTGAGATTTCGTCCGTTGAGATGACTACTCATATTAAATAATGGCGCTAGCATCGCATGAACCAAACATCCCCATTGGTTGAAAATCTGTCAATGTCATTTTATATTTCAAAATAGTTTGACCTCATTGGTCAGATTGGGTCTAAGCTATGGACGCGCCATCTACAATCAGCTTTGACCAGCCTTCCCCATTGGTGTGAAGTGTGATAGTAGGTACAGAAAGTCTAGATGACCTACAACTATGTTTAACCTTGATACGTTTAACGTAAATCGATCGATAGATGCATTGCAGGGGAAGTATATTTAGCCTTGGACACGCTACAAGGAACTATCTTAGTTACCTGCCTGCAGATATAGGTAGGTGCCACAAGGTGCTGTAACATTAAAATGAAAACCTGAAAAAGCCTTTTTTTTTAAACCGATATTTTGATGTGATAATTTTCGATTGAAAATTAGGGTGCTTTGGTATATCGTTGAATAGGTCTTATGACTTAGGGTTTGCTAATACTATTTTTTGATTTTTGTTCCAGACGGCTTGAACCTTAATTAAAGAAAAATAACTATGATAGTCTAGCAGTAATAGTCGTTGAACTTGGGTGTTGGATAATTTTGTACTAAATACAAAATCGTTCAATATTGTGATAACAGACTCGACACGCTCTTGGCCGGTTTTTTGTAAGTAAAACAAATGCTGGCAATCACCCAAAACGCCCTTCACCACTTCCTAGTGTTTTAGCTAGGGAGAAGTGGCGGAACACACCCCTCTCAGCGCTATGGGATGGGACCAATCCTGAAATGCCATTCTACTTTTGAATACAACTACCTACATATCGATTCATTCAAGGATGAAGTACATTCTTAGTACCTAGATACGTATAATTATGTAGGAGCAAAAGCTAACTTAACCCGATATTGGGTTTTCTTACAAATAAATTCATTGCACGTTCAATATGGTTGCATTTATATGCTAAGCTGTATAATGTAGTTGTAGCGTGTTTATTTTGGTACAATGCTCTTTGTATCCGGTGTCCGGTCAACGGGCTAGTGATCGCTTGCAGAAGACATAATATCATATATTATCATATATATCATATAATAATTATGATATTGAGCATAGAGTAGTGTAATATAAATAATAATAAATAAATATCGCTGGACATTAACACACAGCGCCACCTAGTGCCAAAATAAGCAACGAGGCTTGTGTCGTGGACACCAGATAGTTGATATACTACATATATACTTTTTGTTTGCAAATACATACTTATTGTACATATACACATCCATGACTCGGAAAACAAATGTCCTTGCTCATCACACAAACATTTGCTCCGACCGGGATTCGAACCCGGGATCCTAAGAACGTAAGGCAGACTCACTACCGCTGCGCCATTCAGGTCGAAAATATGTAGCAAATATGCCTTTAATTATTAACCTTCGCGCAAGTGCAAACATAAAGTTGACAAAGTTTTATCAAAATCGCATGACCGGTATGGCAACGCTGGCAACGCTGTACCTATGTGCTTTTGTTCGTATTTGTAAATACGAACATTATGTAAAAGATTAATTATGTACCAACCCAAAAGGGTTTGAGTGGCTCACCTTCTATTCTGCGCCGCATGCACTGTGCACCTTGACCTTATGACTGCTTCAGTGATCGGAGTTCGCGTAGCCGAATTGCCTTTAGGAACAAATGTAGGTAGGTAGCTTTAGTGTTTCTTGTCTTTATCCATTCCCCGCAACGACGACTACGCGACGGGTACGCAGCTTCACGGAATGTCTACGCAGCTCCGGTTACACGGGCGGGACTAATCCCTACTACGCATGCGGCAACAGCGCATGCGTAGAGGAACGCCTACGCGCTACGCGGTTGCTACGAAGTGGTGCTGCCACGAGACAAAACTTTGAAAGGGGTTGAATTAATATGATATGTGGTCAATAAGGTCTCTAAATATTAAAAAATGCGTCTCTAATCAGCCCTCTTTATCCAGTACCCGACCGCCTACGATAGAGAAATCACCGTTCGGATGTAGGTACTTAATTGTTTTAAGTCATGACTTCAGGAGGTCGTATGTTCGGCTGCAGTTCATCTCTCCCTTGGTTTAACTCTAAAAGCCAAGTGCCTCGTTGGTCTGGTGGTTGCGAGTGCTGCTGCACAAGATCCTGGGCTCCATTCCCGGCGAAATACGAGTAGGTATACCTGCATTGATAGGTACGCCTCTGCCTAACCTTTTGGAGCGACCAGGCGTGAAGATTGGCTGAACTTCTAGAGACTCTTTTCAGAATTATAAAACATGACTATCTGGTATTATACGTATACGTATATGACGGTCATTGCATAATAGATTACCTAGGGTCACGCTATTATGGCCCATAAGGTCCTGTACTTAATGATCATAATTGCGAAAACTGCCACACATTTTAATATACCACATGAATTCCACATAGTAAATGATCGATGTAATTTGACGTCATCCGTCGACAGATGTCGCCCATAAATTGTGTTTGGGAGATTGATGAACTTCCCATAAACTTGGTTTGTGCTTGTACGTCTTAATGTTAGACAATAGAATTATCTAAAACTAATCAAACTTAAGGGGATGGTCTAACATAACAAAGCTTTAACTGCAAGTACTTACGATACGTAATACAGTAATTAAATAAATAAATATCGCTGGACATTAACACACAGCGCCATCTAGTGCCACACTAAGCAACGAGGCTTGTGTCGTGGACACCAGATAGTTGATATACTACATAGATACTTTTTGTTTGTAAATACATACTTATTATTCATATAAACATCCATGACTTGGAAACAAATATCCATGCTCATCACTCAAACATTTGCTCCAACGGGGATTCGAACCCGGGACCCTAAGAACGTAAGGCAGCCTCATTACCGCTTGCGCCATTCGGGACGTCAAATTGACTAGCAGCACTTTTCAATGATGGCCCAGTGCTTCACTTTCACTGCTGAGCCCAAGCTCAGGACCCCAGGGTCCTGGGCTTGATTCCTAGTTTAGGCTTTGCCAGGAATTGCTTAGTGCGAAGTTTGGTAGTTTATACCCCGTGGCTTGAAAGCAACGGTCTCCGTTCGTATCAGATTGCCGTCCCATGGGAAAGTGATGGTAAAGAAAGACAATAAGTTCATGTAACTTGATTGAATGACTATTTCATGAAAAAGTCATTCAATCGAGTTAGAACTTGGAGGGTTGTATTGATGATTTTGATGATTACAATTCTGTAAATACATATATACGTCTTACAGCCGCGAATCATATTTTCATCAACATACAACCTAGCACTGGCCTGCAAATTGCATAAAAACGTAAGAAAATTTGAATTTCGCGGGCTGCCCTGGAGCATCCACCTTAAGAATATAGGAGTCTTCGCTAATATTTTCGGCCATTACCTACTGAAATTCGGTCCAGTCATTTCAGTATGTATGATTTGATTTTTATACGTTAAATTCAATTTTTTTTGCACAGCTTCCCTGTTTTTTTGCTAAAAGCAGTTCCCACTGCTTTTAGATTTTTTTTTATCTGGAAACTCGTGTGATGGCTATAAGTGGATTATTCAAACTACAAGCCTTTTCGACTGTCATCACTTAAAACACCAAAATTGCATTCTAAAACACTACCAAGTCTATAATTAGTAAATGATGGCGCCCACACTTTAAAAATCGATTCAGAGATCGCTATCAAAGATTCGCCTTAATGAAAAAATATTTTAAAATGCGCATCGCGAACTCTTTATTTGTATATCGTCTGGCGCCACGACGTGCAAATCATTCTCGATTCGTCTCCTAGTAGTTTAGGTTAGTTTATTACACAATGCATGTAATAGATTATGCCTAGGCATTGTTAAGCTGCCGGCGCGTCTAGATGTCTTATCGAATTTATTCCGGCCTTTTAAAGAATCTTTTGTTGCACTTTAGTGCTAATAAGGCCGTGGATTATATTTTTAATAGTGTGTGGTTATATGCAGGTAGTTTTACACATGACACTTAAAGCACTTAGGTACGGGATGATACCCGTGATTATTATTATTTTTTTGTTTTATTTTCCGTGGTTATTTTAGCACATAGCAACAAAGGAGAATCATCCCGTAAGGGCTTTAAGTTTAGTGAAAACCCGTGAAAAAACAGTGCAGTTTTACACATGGTTAAATAATAATAATAATACGTTCCTGTCTCTGCAGCTCTAACCACCGGTGGCTTGGACCCTGCTCCCGACACCATCGGATAACAATTTTTATATTTATAAATGTTTTTTTAAGAAATATTTATAAATGTAAATGAATACGATGGTAAAATAAATAAAGACGATAATAATAAAAACTTTATTTTCAGGCTACTTTGGTCGATAGATAAATACTTACCCCCTCCCTTCCCCTAGGCTTTTTTGGGACAGGATCGCGGTTACGATCCCTTTTCTTTATTTTTTGGCGGAGAAAATGCCTGCCATGGTTAAGGGGTTCGCACCCACTAAAAACTCCACTATCTTTGCCAAGTTCCCGGTCTTTTCTTGAGGAGCTTCGAGTACTGTGTTGTATGACTTCCGCGACTTTCGCCTCCTCCACCTTAGTGATGTCCGGGAGCAATGTCACATCACCCTACTCACAAGAGCTCGTGCAATTTGGTCAGTAGTTTCCCCGGTCTACAACCTGATCCACGCTGCGTCCCCCTGCGGCGGATGAGGTCTACGACGGAGCCTGCATCCCGGGCACACTCCGCAGCTTTTTGCAGAAGGACGCTACTGCCTCCCGCTGCCGACCATACATCTGACTGAGGCTGGTAGCGAGAAGTTTTCTCCGACTGTTGCTGTGAGAACACGGCGCTGCTTCACCACAAACGGGACATTGTTCAAGGGTATGCTGGGCCTCGCTGCAACAATATTGGTGGCACCCAGGGGCCTCACCTCGCCACCTGCCACAGATACCTGCCGAAGCAGCCATGCCCAGGCAGGACCTGTGTTAAGCGGTAGGACAGCGCCCCGTGATGCCTCCACACCCACTCTTCCAGGCGTGGTTTCGAAACATAGATCCAGCCAGTGTTATTAAGATTTGCCATTGAGAATTTCTCAGTAGCCATCGGATTCTGGATTTGTGTCCAAGGTGTGCAATAATGGCCAGGAGTATGTCTAGGAAACCTGGGCCATCCTTGATGAGGGATTCACAGAACCAGGCGTCCAGGCATTTAGTGATTCAGGACTGAAATTAATGATGAATGGTGCTAATTATTAAATCATTTGTTTCGAGCAACAAAACTCATTGTGTTAGTAACAATAGACTTACAAACTATGTTGGTAATGCACTTCAAACAAAACAAAACAAAAAACAGATAGTGACATCATTGCTGCAAGGTGACAGGCCCAGCTGAAACCTTGCAGCAGTGGTTTACAAACACACAATCAAGCCCACTCGCAATCATAGACAGGATGCTGTTGGCTGCCCCGCACCCTACGGACCAGAGATGCGCACCGTTTCCGCATCACCGTGTAGAAACAGTCTACGTGAGCTTTAGCAAACATCCCTGATGCGCTGCAGTATCGGGGCAATCCCATCAGCACCCTGATTGCGTTATTTTACTGGACTAGAAGGGCGCAAATCGCAATAGACCTGCCCCGATCATATTCAACGAAGAAAGAGCGCAGTGGTGGGTGTGCTATACATACAACTCTCATCAACTCTGCCTTACTCTTCGGTTAAAACGTAGGTGTGCGTCTAGGTTTATAGACCGTGAACAAACTAGTAAGTACCTACAAAAAAGGGTTGGTAGGTAGTTTGGTACGATTTTAATTGCATACCTCATACACAGTAACTTGATACCTAGACTTACGTTATTTAAATACTCCTATTGCACTGAATTAGCACATCATAGTTAATTATGTCATATTTTTTATCAGATTTGATTCAAATTCAAGACACTGACCTATACTGATTAGGCCGAGACCTTGGTAACTTTACACCTATTCAATGAACACTTTGTTCTACTGAAATAGTTTAGAGGCAATCTTAAGTAGTTTGGTCTGGGATTTATCCAAGTGATGAGATAATCTGATGAGATGTACCTACCTATATTAGGTACCATGTGTTATGTAGCTCTCCTGTGGCTTTAACTCACGCACGTAATGTTTTTATCACAAAACACGAAAATCTCCTTGCCACGGCCTCTAGGGAAGACAGAAGTATAGTACTAATAAAATGCAGGCATCGGAAAGAGTGGCACAGGACCGGTCAATGCGGCGTCTTTGGGCTGAAATGCTGATGATCCGAAAGTGTGCTGAACAGAACACACAACTTCTGTCAAAAACCGTCATCGAAGCCGTCAGTTTTATCCTTGTTACTCGTTTGGTATATAGGTGTGAAACTGTGAATAGGGCGTAAAATGGGGTGAATAGGGCTGCGAGGGTGAATCGGGACCAAATTTTGTTAGGAATTTTCACTCTACCATTTCTCTTTTCACTTTACCATTTCACTTTTTTGTCCCATTTAACCGAAACCTAGAAAGTGTTAACAATGGAGCCGCTAGCAGAGACCGCCAAACCCCGCCGAGGGGACTCCGTGCTGTGTGCTTTTTAATCATGGTTTTTATTACAAAAATAAAGAAATAGAATACTACATTAAGATTCTTCTCCTGGCTTGCTATAAGTAAACCGGTGAAGGGGCCAGAAACAGAGGTTCATTATCGGTCCTGCAAGACTGTGTTACTGTTCGGGTAATAGGCATGACGACAGTATCAAAAAATTTAAAATCTATTTAGTCCGTCAGTTAGAGTATTGGAAATTAATGGACCCGTATTTTTTGTTTTTGTAAATCAATGAATATTGACAAAGATAAAACGCATCAAAACTCGGGAGTGGGGGCTCGTGACGTCAGAACTAGCTAAAAATTATACCAAGGCGTGACGTATTGAGAATTTTAAAAGCGTCTTATTTCGTCAATTTTGGTTAATGTAACGAAAAAACATGGGTCAAATATTTTTTAATAATCTAACTGACGGATTTTTTTTTGTCGACTCGCCTTTTTTTTGTTTCGAACTGCAGCCCGATTCCTTATCATCTAATAACAATTCATACCATTTGTGGCAAATAAAGCATTGCAATAAACATAACCAAGCAAGAAGTGAGAGTAGGCTCAATTATAGACGTTTGACGTTAAAACCAACGGCCGTGTGCACCGACACAGCCCCACCCGATTTTTTACTTTACTTTATAGTTTAAATAATCCAGTATACTCGTACAACGTACTTAAGTAAACCCTCGTTCATAAAAATTAACTTAACATGCATAGTTGGTCTAGTGGCCGCAAGCTGAGCATGTGGTCCTGGGTTCGATTCCTATATAGTTAGTGCAAAGTGTTACTGGAATTAGCCAACAAGATTTCTTAGTGTCAGCACGATAAACCGTTTTCAATACTTACACAAAATTTCATTTATCAAATTTTCATTTAAAAAAATCCATAGGTACAATACAATCTATACACAAATACGTACAATCGGCTCAATGCCAAGGTGTAGTCAGAGATGATTTTTTTTTTCGGCAAAGCATTATGCGTCTTTAAGGCGTAAATATTTTTTTAATATTCAAATTGTGTTTAGAAATAGAATATCATAGATAAACATGATTATTTAAAACTAATATTTACTTTTATAAACAAATTACTTATCATTTATTTATATTCTAAATTAAAAAAACAAATATATATTCGGCTGTTTAACGGCTTCATACCTTTGCTTCTCCCCTTCAACCTGGCGAAAGCAAAGCGCGGAAAAAAAAGAAAATTAAAATCATAGTCTCCTAATAATTCATAACAAAAATGTTAATCATTATTTTATTTGATTTCTTCAAAAGTGTATTGAAAAACGTCGTTTGATACACGTGGTCATTTGTTATTGCAGTTCTCGGCTCAATAACAACCTCGCCAACGGCTCGTGTGTTAATTCCGTCTCGAATGCAATAACAAACTTTCTCCACTCACTTGTATCAAAATGTACTATTATCCCGCGCCTGATCACTCCGTCGTGTGGAATAGTCCTATCAGACTATGCGTCCAGCAATTCCTGTAAAGAACGAGATCAACCGGACACTGATAATTAAGTGTTTTACCTAGCAGAGTAGCAGGTAGGTATGTATTTCGTAAGTAAACAGGTGATTAATGACTTAAGTTTATGGATTAAGTTAATTAGCTATAACCATTTCAATAAGGTGCTGATTAATAGAACTAAACATGTTCAATGAGACATTAAGGTGGTTTAAGAATTTTAATTGCTTGATTTCTTTGATTGATTTCATCTACGCGACTCATTTTCGTCTGCTAATCCAATAGATTACCTACCGCAATTCACATTCACATAATGTTAAGCAGACAAACAATCGACCAATTTATCGTATTATGTCATTCTGATACACCCATCAATCATAAAAAAGTTTATAATCAAACCCCGCCCACAGGGCACAGATTGGAATCTTCGCGCCATGCGCCATATTGGCTGCGTTTACACTGTATATTACTTGACCAACATATATCTTGATACGCGATTGAATTTGAAACTAGATTTAAAATGTACTGAATTTGACAAGTGGATGACGTATTTCTTAGCAAGCAGTGCCACACTGATATCTCAAGTTATGTTGGTCAAATAAAATTAATTGGTATTGGAATCACGTCTATGGGTCCCATAAACAATTAAGTTTAGCTGTGAGCATGATTTATAGGCGACTAGACTCCGCCTGTCCGGTGTGATAGATGCCGAGGCTATTTCACGGACGCTGAATTTTTATTGGAATTTACGTGTGGTGCAAGAGAAAACCGCTTGGCCACCGCTAGTTGCTTACTGCACGCCTTGAGTCAACGCGACCCGACTTGAGTCGCTATACTCACGGCGAAGGAAACAATTAACACACGGGCGTGTCGCTTGACGCAACTTTCGTAGTAAGACGCATCACCTGTGGTCGTGCACAGGGCGAAGGTATAGCTGTTTATATTCTTTGAAGTAAAAGAAGAAACTGATTCTTTAACTTTTTGTTTCGTACATCTACGTGTGGTCTCACTTAAAAACTAGTTTCAAATACACAATAAGTAACTTTGAACAGTCTGAAAAATATTGAAAGTCCACGTGCCTACTTTATTAATTTATATATTGAAATACAATTAAGTGCATTAGTTCTAACCAATGCACTTAATATTAACGAATGTCATTATTGGTTTAATGCCACCATCGCTTGAATAACCCTGCTTTAATAGTATATTTTATATCGAGGGACTAAACGAAGCCATAAAATACCAGAGATGGTTTGACTCCCGAGCGTGCGAGGGAGTCAATGAAACCGAGGGTATATTAAGTTGGCGTTTAGTCTCGAGGTGAAAACTGTACCTTTCACTTTGAGTGCGAGAAAAATAGTCAATTTAGTACAAAAACATTTATTATTCCTCCAGTCCATAGAACTTTCGTAAGTTTCTAGGTAAATCTTCCGCGTTTTTGGCGGCAAAAGATTATCTTATGACTTGTGCTCGACGTCAAACTCTTCACTGTCACTGGACATTCTTAATAAATTTATATAAAACCGAACAAAACACTCGACTAAAATTCTGAAATTTTCGCGGTCAGTTTTTTCTTCTAAACCAGTCACAGATTAAGAATTTAAAACGCATGGCGCCACCTTCCTTGCGGAAAAACCATGGTACTAAAACTCTCAACATTTTCGCAATGATGATGGTCCACACTCCACAGATAATAGTAGTATATTAACTGGCTGTTTGAGTTTGTCTATGTCACATGAAGGAAATTAAGAAACTAACTAACTGAAGTGGTCACTTTAGTCCCGCTTCGTAGGGCTATATACGGGCGTACTTTTAGAGCATGAGAAGTGAAAAAAAAAAATCAAATTATCAGCTCAAATTATTAACTAATAAATCGTCAAACAGTAGTAGATATTACACGTAATGATTTATTCTGTTTTCACGTCGAGACAGAGATTGTAGACGTAGATTTTCTGCAGAGTTACAGGTAAGCTTTTCACTTGCACCACACGCCACACAAAGTATTTTTGACATCATTGTATGAAAATGTCTACGCGTCTAGTTTTAATCATGCTTTAACCGCACTTATACTTAGTACTTTCATGATTTGATCTTATCAGTGGATTATTCTGCACATATAAATATGGAACTAACATGCAAAATTTTGTATTACTATTATTGTAGCATAGCAAGAAGCTTTTTGCATTGCGTAATGACTTACAAATGCCCCCCAGTATAAAAAATAATGACAATCGATAAGTTTGAGTGCAGAGACTACCAAATATCTTACATCCGGATCGTAGTGACTTTGCAACCGAATTCGGTTGTTTAGCGATCGCTATCTATGTCGAGACTGCAGGATGATGGCAGGAAGATGGTTATAAGTAAATCTTATCGAATGTTTCAAGTTCGTATGAAACACTTAACTCTATTTACTTAGCAGAGCCAAATTGCGGTTTTTTGATCTAGCGTCAACTAATAATTAACGTCGAGAAACAGAGACATCATGCCAAATTAACACGACAAGTCAACCCCGATAGCTACCCTATGGCATTGGTTCGCGTAGACTTGTCTTTGGAATTGGCTACGGGAATGCTACAGGGCTACAGGTCTACGGGGATGCTGGTGCTACGAGCCTACGGCGTAGAACCTAACAGTTTTATTAAAATAGTAGTGCTAAATTCTGCAAATTTACTACGAGTATCATTCTATCATTATTCTATTCATTTATTGCTGCATTTTTTTTAAAGGCATGTTTAGTATTCCTGTCCTGTGGTAGGGCAGAACTCATGAATGGCTTTCAGTCTCTCACTCAAATCAGTGGGTACACTTGTGCAATTTATTTTTACTTATTTTAATATTTTTCTGTGATGTCTGTACATGATGATGTACTTAATAAATTGTTACGGAAGGAGTTAATTGATTAAAACTCGTTAATTAATTTAATGATTTATTATTCACCACTCCATTATTGTCTGTCTCGTTGGTCTAGTGGTCGCAATCGCGACTGATGAGTATGAGGTCCTTGGTTCGATTCCCGGGTCGGGCAAATTTTTATTTGTTTTCGGTTTTTCCCACCAGGAATTTCTCAGTAGCAACTACGGAGTCTGGATTCGTGCCCGGTTGATGGTATAGGCTCGCCCCCTATTACATGGGGCTTTTAAATATTACTGGACAAATGTGGGTGTACTATTAAGTACACAACTGCCTAACCCTTCAGGAATTAAAGGCGTGATGTTATGTATGTTATTCACAAGTAAAAACTGAACATTTTTTTTTTTCAAAATTAACGACTTCGATTCCTGGCGAGAAATATTGATTTTCAAAAATCCAATGATGCTGTTTTAGTTTTGATCAAAATTGGGCTCGAGACTCCTTT
Source organism: Xestia rhomboidea (assembly GCA_963853795.1). Taxonomy (NCBI): domain Eukaryota; kingdom Metazoa; phylum Arthropoda; class Insecta; order Lepidoptera; family Noctuidae; genus Xestia; species Xestia rhomboidea. Next base: position 19,007,287 of record OY970759.1, read on the forward strand.
GAGTAGGTATTTTTCGCTATTCCTCAGAGTTTAGAATTTGGCCATCCACGCCCAATTGAAAAAAATACCCTGTATATAAAAACTCTGAAAGGAGTAAGGCATTCATAACCGTATAAGGTAATGCTCTAAAAATTAATGACGTTTAGGGATAGCGTCGACACAATCGTAAGCTCGGTGGATATTAGTAATACCGTCACTGCATAAGTAGGTAAATATGTACATAATAGGAACAATGCCTGTGTTTTATTGCTAATGAAACATTAGGCTTCCTCTGACTTTTCCTTAGCAATAATGTAATCACAAAACCTCTTAGTACTTAGGTATTGCGGTTTTAATATAAAAGGTAAAATATAATTAAATTGCCTCATGGGTTCATCCTCTTAATATTGGCCAATACTTATTAAGATTTTTTATGGATGGACCCAATACCATCATTGTTCTAATATTTGGTTTTTCATTAAAGTCGTGTGGTTATTGTGAGGGACGATATGAAAGACAAAGGAGTGACCAAATAGGTGTCATGAATGGTAGCGTGATGGCTGAGAGGGGAGAATGGCCATTTTCACATTAGGCAATAACGATAACGACACGATATCGTGGGACTGGTCCTCCGACTATGACGAGACAATTAACCAACAGCTTGTATGCGTTATGCTACCGAGCAGTCTCGACGATCGTCGCGTTCCGCCAGCAACTTGCATCTGCTCAAAAAGTATGTCGCAAGGGGCTGACAAGACCTAATTGATGTTATTTAAGCAGTTTTTTTAAGAAAATCTATTTGTTGTGGCACATCAAAAAAAAAATAGGTATGTTAATATTCATCATATTTCAAAGACCGCGGACGGACTCGATACATAATTGGACGAAATCGGCTCGATAGAAAATAATTGCAAAGAGTGGTCTTAAAATCATCATTAAACGGTTCTAGGTCTTTATTTTTTTGACGTATGATTCTGCAATTAAAAAGTTAAAAACACGAAGTCAACATATTCATACCTAAACCGCTAACGAGTCATATTTCACTAATAATCCACACTTTTTTTATTTCAATATTTATAAATTATTTTCTTCTAAAACCTGGCTGCCCAGTAACTTTCTCGCTGTCTAACCTAACCAAATAGACAGTGTGCGCGCATTTTGGTGTTGACATCCCCAAATGTGAAAACGGCCAATGGAAACGAAAAACGTCTTGCGCCAACCCCAAGTAAGTAATATGGGACAAGGGTAGTAAACTGATGATGATTGGGATTTTATTAACTGAGCCTATCGTAGACCAATACTATACAAAAAACCTCCCCATATTTGCGCCATCAAGTCAGCCTTCTGCATCCAGTCTGTCCCGGCCACATTTTTTTAAGTCTTCGCTTCAGCCAGCTATGGCTATGAGGCACGGGACAGGAACTCTGCGCTGATCTAAGGCCGCTCGAATGATGTTGTCAGGCTGTTGGTGGCATTTGAGAATTGTTTATTGAAATGTGTTGAAAAAAACCGGCCAAGAGCGAGTCGGACTCGCGCACCGAGGGTTCCGTACAAACTTTTTAAAGGACAAACTTAACTTTGCTGTTCGATGCCTAGAAACAGCTGTTGCTCCAACCGTAAATAATAAGTTTGTAATAGTAAAATCGCTTTTTTCTTATTATTAAACTACATATTTACGGTTTTCAGATTTTGAACCGAGACCTTTATATGTGCTGTAAGACCTTGCTTTTTACCAAATTTCGTGATTCTAGGTCAACGGGAACTACCATATAAGTTTTTCATACAGGTTTTCGACCCAAAATCTATAGGGTACCTACTTCGGGTTGACCTAGAATTGTCAATTTTGGTATTAAAAGCAAGGTCTTACAGCACAAGTAAAGGGAAAAGTGCGAAAAATAAAAAAAAAAGTTGAAAATTAAGGTTTTGGTACTTACAAGTTTTCGCGAAAATCTAAATTTGCCCAAATCTTTTTATCGTGTTGACCCAGGATCTTGATTTTGATACACCTAATAGGGACTATAGACCTCAGTATATGGTATAAATTCAACTTGCTAGGTCCGAGAAAATCGGTGGTGACAGACGGACAGACGGACAAGAAAGTGATCTTATAAAGGTTCCGTTTTTTCCTTTTGAGGTACGGAACCATAAAAACAAGATGGTGGACGACGACTGCTTCGATTATGATTTCGGCGGGGTGGCTGGTAGCAGTACTTCCATACAAGCTTATAGCTTGCCCTTAAAACTTACTACTGCGGGCCTACCATGACGTCTTAAAGCAGGATCGTTTTAATTGCGTGCGAGTGAGGGAAAGAGATGGCGCTAGACGTCCTCTATAGCTCCGTTTCTTTCCCTCACTCGCACGCAAAAACGATCCTGCTTTAAGACGTCATGGTAGGCCCGCTGTTTGTGATATGATGGTTTCTGAACTGTCTGTTAGCCGTATTGTTGGCCCCCATCCACGCCACTGATAGCAGCTGGATGAGTTGCCAAGAGTTTAGCTGAAGAGGCCTATGCCCAGCAGTGGACTGCTAAAGGTGGGTGGTATGATGGCCACACGCCTAATGACCCTGCAACTGAGGTATATTTCCATCGGACTTTTAATACTTCATGGGAGACGGGAGTCACTGATGACGTTTAATTTAGAAAATCATTCGGCCCACTGACTACGTTGAATTTCCTGTTACGTGTTGGTAAAACGACGTCATTGTCGCTACACGGATTTCTTCGTCCCTCAATATTGAATGATTTAATAAATTACCTAATAGGTACTCCTTATTAGATAAATGGCTAACAACATAAGATCACGCATGTAATCACCGAAGTGTTAGACAGAGTTGTAGGTACCTACCCACATTTCACCAGTTATTTTTATTTCCCATGTAGATAACAGAATAAGGCTAGTTTCCCAGCTAGCAAAATACCCTTACAAACAAAAGCTTTAAGAGCGATGGTTTCATATAAGGTTTATACGTGTTCTGATTAAGTCAGAAACCCTTAATACCCTTACAAAGAAAAGCTTGTAAGAGCTATGGTTTTATATAAGGTTTATATGTGTTCTGATTAAGGCAGGAACTCTTATAGTGCTATTTTATAAGTCTATTTAAGTTTTAAGAGCATTCATACTTATAACATAGTCTTATAGACGTATTTAAGAACACGTTATATGATATTAATAAGAGCAGTGGTATTATAAGCGCCTTTTACAAGTCTAATTGCCTTTGATTCTTAATTAATACTTATAAATTCATTTTATAAGTACAGTCAACCTTAGAAGTGACTACACTAAGTGTTTTATTAGACTTCTGTAAACTAGTATTTTAAAAGTGTGATTTATCTCACCTAAGATATAATAACGAGTAGTAGCACTTTAAAAGGTCTACAACAATTCCCTATTAAGGGTTATTTATTTTCTTTGTTGTGTTGACTCCAGAAATTGTTATGAAATCAGGTAATAGACTATTTTAATATTTAGTACACATTATCATTAATTTTCTATTAGATCCTTCGACTTCGTCGTTTGGCTTGCTTTTACATATTACGGAACCCTAAATATATAAGCAACATGGCCGCGTAGACAGTGGTTATAGATTTAATTTGACTTTTACGAGTGCGATATAAACCTTAGACAAGAGTACTGGACTTATATTGCTCTAATAAAGCACTTATAAGTCGTGGTTGGTCGTAATGGCGACATTTTGATATTATTTTTACAAATAATTAAAAAATATATAAAGTAAAAGACACATTTTTGAAAAGGCCCGTAAAAATATTGTTATTAAAATTTCAAAGTAATCGAGAAAAACTACTTCGCAACCTAATAATCGCATATACTTAGTGCGTGACAAATACATGAGTAAGAAATTAGAAAATATACACAGTAGCCTTTTGTAGGAAATATAAATTTATATATAATACTTTATTATTTTCACAAAAGTTCCAAGGAGTTCGCAGTTTGTGATAACACTCTTGTTAGGAGATCACAAAGAGGAATATAAGCGATATCACCCTTAAAATAGTATTTTATTTTGTTAGTAAGTGGACTTTAAGGTTATTTACCCTTACAGCGCGCCATTGTAAGTCACTTGTAAGTTTATTTGTCATTATAAAAGCATCAGCAAGAGGCTTGTAAGTGTGAAAATACACTTCGCAAGACCATTACAAGGCAATTGCAAGGGTGAATATACTTATAAAGTGCGCCCAAATCCACACTTATAGGTGTCTGTAAGTGTGATATAAGACTGAAAAAAATATGGTCTTGGGATATTTGTAAGATTATTTTTTGCTAGCTGGGTTATTGCTATCAACCAAGCAGTCCAGACTCTGGGCTGCTACAGAGAAATTCCTGATGGATATACTTACTTACCTAGTAACGCTTTGCCCGGAATCGAGTCCGGGACCTCATGCTTAGCAGTATAGTGCTTACGACCACTACACTAACGTGCCAAACACCTTATGCTAGACGTCATCATCTGCCTAGCCTTGTCCCAACTATGTTGGGGTCGCCTTTCAATCTAACAGGATGCAACTAAATACCAGTAGTTTACAAGGAGCGACTGCTTATCTGAACTCCACAACCCAGTTAGTACTGGGTGATACGATACCCCTTGGTATACTGATACTGTACTAGACTCAAAAAAAAAAAAACTCAAAAACTCAAATCATTTATTTCAATTAGACCATTACGCCACTTTTGAATGTCGAAAACACAAAAAAAGCAAAGCTACAGTCACAGTCACAAGGCATAATATCTTGAGAAAGTACTGTAGCTGCCCATTCCCTAACGTAGATCTCTATGGAGAAGAACGGGCAAGAAACTCCATGGACACTCTTTTAAATCAAAATATTGTTACAAAATCTTGGTTACATCATTCATGTTGAGATTATACATATATGTGAGAACGATGTAGAAAGACGTGCACATTACGAGCGTCCAGAGTAAAAAACTAGTTGTCAGACTTTCTGGTCACTGACTACCTGCAACGACTGTCAAATATCTGCAAATGACAGCCGGGACCAAGATTCGAGGCACGGAGGAAACTCGGTAAATATGGGGTCACCTATCGACGGACCGACCTAGGCAAGGGCAACTTTACCTAAAGATCGACCCTAACAGCTGTTATTATTTAGCCACGAGCTCCCCAACACCTCATGCTAGACGTACCTATTATACGATAGTAAAAAGCACATGGCCCATTGACTGCGTTGAATTTCCTGTTAGGCGACTATGTAGGTATGTATACCGTACGAAACGTCATCACTATCATGGCTGTCGCTAGGGATGTCTTCATTCATTGACATAATATTAATGAGTCACTAACACATGTGACAAAGTAAACATAAGTTTAACAATAGTATTATCAGTCTGTAACGTTCCCACAGATGGGACAAAGGCTGACAAACTCATCATCTGTCCAACATTTCCCAACTATGTTGGGGTTGGCTTCCAATCTAACCGGATGCAGCTGAATACCAGTATTTTACGATTTTTACGCGGAGTGACTGCCTATATGACTTCCACAGCCCAGCAAGTACTGGGTAATAAACCTAATACGTATAGGCTGTCCCAGCTAGCAAAAATTGATCTTACAAATATCCCAAGACCATATTTTTTTCAGTCTTATATCACACTTACAGACATCTATAAGTGTGGATTTGGGCGCACTTTATAAGTACATTCACCCTTGCAATTGCCTTGTAATGGTCTCGCGAAGTGTATTTTCAAACTTACAAGACTCTTGCTGATGCTTTTATAATGACAAATAAACTTACAAGTGACTTACAATGGCGCGCTGTAAGAGTAAATAACCTTAAAGTCCTCTTACTAATAAAATAAAATACTATTTTAAGGGTAATATCGCTTATAGTCCTCTTTGTGATCTCCTAATAAGAGTGTTATCACAAACCGCGAAACCTTGGAACTTTTGGGAAAATAATAAAGTATTATATATAAATTTATATTTCCTACAAAAGGCTAGTGTGTATATTTTCTAATTTCTTACTCATGTATTTGTCACGCACTAAGTATATGCGATTATTAGGTTGCGAAGTAGTTTTTCTCGATTACTTTGAAATTTTAATAACAATATCTTCACGGGCCTTTTCGAAAATGTTTCTTTTACTTTATATATTTTTTAATTATTTGTAAAATAATATCAAAATGTCACCATTACGACCAACCGCGACTTATAAGTGCTTTATTAGAGCAATATAAGTCCAGTACTCTTGTCTAAGGTTTATAACGCACTCGTAAAAGTCAAATTAAACGTAAAACCACTGTCTACGCGGCCATGTTGCTTATATTTTTAGGGTTCCGTAATATGTAAAAGCAAGCCAAACGACGAAGTCGAAGGATCTAATAGAAAATTAATGATAATGTGTACTAAATATTAAAATAGTCTATTACCTGATTTTATAACAATTTCTGGAGTCAACACAACAAAGAAAATAAATTACCCTTAATAGGGAATTGTTGTAGACCTTTTAAAGTGCAACTACTCTTTATTATATCTTAGGTGAGTTATATCACACTTTTAAAATACTAGTTTACAGAAGTCTAATAAAACACTTAGTGTAGTCACTTCTAAGGTTGACTGTACTTATAAAATGAATTTATAAGTATTAAATAAGAATCAAAGGCAATTAGACTTGTAAAAGGAGCTTATAATACCACTGCTCTTATTAATATCATATAACGTTTTCTTATATACGTCTATAAGACCATGTTACAAGTGTGAATGCTCTTAAAACCTAAATAGACTTATAAAATGGCACTATAAGAGTTCCTGCCTTAATCAGAACACATATAAACCTTATATGAAACCACAGCTCTTACAAGCTTTTGTTTGTAAGGGTGTTAAGAGTTTCTGACTTAATCAGAACACGTATAAACCTTTTATGAAACCATCGCTCTTAAAGCTTTTGTTTGTAAGGGTATTTTGCTAGCTGGGGTGAAACTGCGGGCCAAAAAACACCATGCAGGTCCACCGATCCAGTGCAGGTGGTGAATGTCTTACGTCTCTGAATTTTTGGTTCTAGGACATGCCGATTTCTTCACGATTTTCCTTAACCATTTTTTGAACAGTAATTGTAATGCGATAGATTACCATGGTTCGAACCGACGATGTAGGCACGACTGCCGCAGAATCTATAATTCCCAACGAACAGTTTAATATAGTATGAATTAACTTATTATGACCATGACGTAATGTATGACACCATTTTTTAAATTATTTTTTCGGATGGGAAATCATCAAATAACTCCTCCCGCTCTGGGCGGAGCAGGAGGAAGTGTCAGACTTTTACTGACTAAAACCCATCCATGTTCCTTCATCGCCCTTTGTGTTCCGGGGCCACGGTATCTGTTTCGAACAGTCCCGCAGCCCCAGCAGGCATACGACACGGTTGGCGCCGTGGCTGAGCGATTAGGTGCTGCGTTGCGTGTCGCGGGTTCGATCCCCGCACGGAGCAAATATTTGTTTGACCTACAGGTAGTTGTTTGTGTGTGTGAGTTTAAATGTTTGTAAACGCACCCACTATAGAGCACTGAATTTCTAGTGTGAGGTAACGTTTAAAAAAAACCTAAGGTCAGGCCAAAGCCCTGCGACGTTATCCCTTTTAGACAGGTCTGTACAACGTCATTTAGTCGCTATGAAGGTCTTCCCTAATACTGAAAGCAAACCTGACTCTCTAATACGTAATTAATACCATAAAATTACCTACTGTTTTATGACGTTTGCATTTTACAATTGGTTACTAGGTTGGACCCGGATTCCCCTCAGGCGTTTAGCTGATGAATCAGATTGTTCCCCTTTAGATACGTTTGTCAATTTCTAAGGAGGATTTGTGGTTTTACTTGGTCTGAGACATCTACCCTTATCCACCTTTCACGAAAGTGTTAGTGAGTAATTCTCTGTATATTCTCAAAAGAGCCGAAATTGTACATTTAACTCGAGAAGTGCATTTCATTTATAATGAACTTTTTGTGATTCGTTCGATAAAAATATCCGGTCAACATAACATCTCGCTCGAGATTGGCGGGAATGACCGTAAACGGTTAAGAAGACTTTACTTTTCATCATTCTTATTACTCATTAACACTTTCGTGAAAGGTGGAAAAGGGTAGATGTCTCAGACTAAGTAAAACCACAAATCGTCCTTAGAAATTGACAAACGTATCTAAAGGGGAACAATCTGATTCATCAGCTAAACGCCTGAGGGGAATCCGGGTCCAACCTAGTAACCAATTGTAAAATGCAAACGTCATAAACCAGTAGGTAATTTTATGGTATTAATTACGTATTAAAGAGTCAGGTTTCCTTTCAGTATTAGGGAAGACCTTCATAGCGACTAAATGACGTTGTACAGACCTGTCTAAAAGAGATTACGTCGCAGGGCTTTGGCCTGACCTTAGGTTTTTTTTTTAAACGTTACCTCACACTAGAAATTCACTGCTCTATAGTGGGTGCGTTTACAAACATTTAAACTTACACACACAAACAACAACCTGGAACAACCAGACCGGGAGCCCAAACAAATATTTGTTCCGTGCGGGGATCGAACCCGCGACACGCAACGCAGCACCTAATCGCTCAGCCACGGCGCCAACCGTGTCGTATGCCTGCCGGGGCTGCGGGACTATTCGAAAGAGATACCGTGGCCCCGGAACACAAAGGGCGATGAAGGAACATGGATGGGTTTTAGTCAGTAAAAGTCTGACACTCCCTCCTGCTCCCCCCAGAGTGGGAGGAGTCATTTGATGAATTCCGAACTGAAAAAAATAAAAATAAATGGTGTCATACATTACGTCATGGTCATAATAAGTTAATTCATACCAAATTAAACTGTTCGTTGGGAATTATGGATTCTGCGGCAGTCGTGCCTACATCGTCGATTCGAACCATGGTAATTGATCTCATTACAACTGTTCATAAAATGTTGAAGGAAAATCGTGAAGAAATCGGCACGTCCTAGAACCAAAAATTCAGAGATATATATCCACCTGCACTGGACCCGCATGGTGTTTTTTGGCCCGCAGTTTTGAGAAACTGCGAGCCAAAAAACACCATGCGGGTCAGGCCATCGGTATGCGGGCCTATACGTATTAGGCTTATTACCCAGTACTAGCTGGGCTGTGGAAGTCAGATAGGCAGTCACTCCGCGTAAAAATCGTAAAATACTGGTATTCAGCTGCATCGGTTAGTTTGGAAGCCAACCCCAACATAGTTGGGAAATGTTGGACAGATGATGAATTTGTCAGCCTTTGTCCCATCTGTGGGAACGTTACAGACTGATAATACTATTGTTAATGTTATGTTTATTTTGTTACATCACATGTGTTAGTGACTCATTGATATTATGTCAATGAATGAAGACATCCTTAGCGACAGACATGATAGTGATGACGTTTCGTACGGTATACATACATAGTCGCCTAACAGGAAATTCAACCCAGTCAATGGGCCTTGTGCTTTTTACTATCGTATAATAGGTACGTCTAGCATGAGGTGTTGGGGAGCTCGTGGCTAAATAATAACAGCTGTTAGGGTCGATCTTTAGGTAAAGCCGCCCTTGCCTAGGTTGGTCCGTCGATAGGTGACCCCATACTTACTGAGTTTCCTCCATTCCTCTTGGTCCCGGCTGTCATTTGCAGGTGGTCAGTGACCCGAAAGTCTGACAACCAGTACAGTATACCAAGGGGTATCGTATTACCCAGTACTAACTAGGTTGTGGAGGTCAGATAAGCAGTCGCTCCATGTAAACTACTGGTATTTAGCTGATCCGGTTAGACTGAAAGCCGACCCCAACATAGTTGGGACAAGGCTGGGCAGATGATGACGTCCAGCATGAGGTGTTTGGCACGTTAGTCCAGTGGTCGTAAGCACTATACTGCTGAAAATGAGGTCCCGGACTCGATTCCGGGCAAAGCGTTACTAGGTAAGTAAGTATATAATAAATAATAATAATAATAAATATCGCTGCAGATTACATACAGCGCCATCTAGTGCCACACTAAGCAACGAGGCTTGAAATGAAATGAAATGATGATGATGATGATGAAATGATGTTTATTTTTGGAAGTAGGTTTTTACAAACACTTTTACACGTCATTTTTTGAAAACTAGATGGGGCCGGTGTTTCGTACCTGACTACTCTGAGAAGAAACAGCCGAAACAAACTCAGAGGTCACAGTCTCTTTTGAAGTCCAGACATAATCTTGCTCAATTCACATAAGGACTATGCAGATTAGTGTCTGAGATGGTCTTTAGAAGAAAGAACCACAGATTTGAGTGGACTTGTCCAGTCAGTGCAAGCATTTGTCAGTTATCGTGTAGCTCGACTTATATCGTGGACTCGTGTCGTGGACACCAGATAGTTGATATACTACATAGATACTTTTTGTTTGTAAATACATATTTATTATACATATATACATCCATGACTCGGAAACAAATGTCCATGCTCATCACACAAACATTTGCTCCTACCGGGATTCGAACCCGGGACGAAAGTAAGGCAGCCTCACTACCGCTGCGCCATTCGGGTCGTCAATATATATCCATCAGGAATTTCTCTGTAGCAGCCCAGAGTCTGGACTGCCTCATCATGATTTTGAATGCAAATCAAATGTTTTAAGTTAAACTATAATCCTTAATTTGTTTAATTTTAAGCACGTAGTCGTTCTGGTTCTTACACCACGTTAGGGCATGCAAGTCACTCAGAGAGCTATGGAACGAGCCATGTGTGAAAAATACCGAAATACGGACACGTCAATGTTTGGAGATTTTGACATTTGATGCCGTTTGCTAGAGCTTCGGAAGACGCCTTGTTTCAGCTAATCAGAATAAATCAATGTCTCAATCTAATGCGAAGAGAACACAAATATAAAAATGTTTTGTACTGCCACCTATTAGATATACCTATGCACTTTTTTCACTCTCCTGTAAAGTTGCTATTTATGACTCAAGTACGTGGTGTTGGAACTTGCTTTAATTAGTAGCTCGAACTGAGTTATCGATATTGTTTTAAACTTGTTGAATGAATGCCATGTCAGTAATCTTTATTTCTCTTTATGTCCGATTTGGTCGAGAGTAGTAGAGTTGTCTACTTCGTGGACAGATCATGTGATACTTAATTTTGAATGCTGATTTGATATCCAAATCACAATAAAAAAATCAGAAAGTAAAATAAGTTTAAGACCTTTGATACGTTTCCATGGGGTTAGGCAGTAACCACTAACCACAGAGTGTCACCTGCTACGATTCTTATATACTCCTTTAGCCTCGTCCACGTTCATCGTTTCCGAATGCCGCAGCGGTAGTGAGGCTGCCTTACGTTCTAAGGGTCCCGGGTTCGAATCCCGTTTGGAGCAAATGTTTGTGTGATGAGCATGGACAATTGTTTCCGAGTCATGTATGTTTATATGTATAATAAGCATGTATTTACAAACAAAATGTATCTATATAGTATAAATAAATGTAGAGAGAAAAATATTTGAAATGCGCTCGTGGAATTCAATTCAAGCAGTAGTGGAACGACCGGCCGAGTTGATAGTTTTTAAACTGCACTGATTTATCACACATAAAAAGTTATGCCGGCCGGTGACTGCTGTAATATAACGCCTTTATAGAGGTTCACTCTGTATCATAATAAAGTTTCAAGGAAAGAAAGGAGAGACATTGAAAATATTAATATTTTGATTACGGCCCGTCGATTGTCCAAAACCAATGATCCCATTCAGCTTACTCTATCGGTAATACCTACAATGATATTTTTAAATCCGCAAATTATACAAGCAGTTAGTGCTTACAAGTTACGGTGTTTAATATTATTTTATAACACGGGCGTATTTTAAAATAAGTAAGCACCACTTTAATGCTTTAACACAACTAGAGGTAACATAACACCTATTATAAGTTTTCACATCAAATTTCAAATCACGTTTTTGATACCCAAGAGGTATTGTAGGTAGGAGGTGGGGTATCTGGGATCTCAAACAAATTCTTACAAAACGGGATCGGAACTTCTTACAAAGGGAGGATCCTTACGTCTTTTAGGTACTGGACATCATTCTACACACATTTGTAAAATGATCAATGGGCTAATCGCTCGACCCAACGGATCCTTTCCATCGCGGCAGGCCCAAGTGCAGGCCAGGTTCCATGACAGCATGAGCTAGTCCTTCTTTAATGACTGTTTCCATAAAGTCTTAGACAGAAACACGTGGGGTCCACGTGTTTCTGTCTAAGAGTTTATGGAAACAGTGGAAGGGGAGTAGGGAGCCTTTGCCCTGCGTTGTGATAATCTGCCTGGATTACTTGTGATAATTCTTTTCTGAGCGGAAGAGTGTTTTTATTCGATAGATGAGTTCTTTCAAAAGTGTCCCTGTAAATTTTATACTATTGAGCACAGACATATTTAACTGTAAAGTAGACATAAACTGAAAAATGTAGTTACATAATAATAAATAACTGTAAAAACCAGTACTATTGCATGCTATATATTGGCCAAATGTGTGTTACTAAATATTTTATATAAGAACTTCATGTACCTACCATATTTGATGCAATAAATGAATGAATTGAATTGAATTGAGCGAAACCATTAGAGACTGATACGAAAAACCCAATCACACCTTACACGTATCTTGTGTGTCCATAAATAAATAAATAAATAAATAAACCTCTGTTCTGTGCGATCTGAGCATCCAATATTTGTCTCGCTACACAGCTACGATTTAGTTAGAGCACTGTATCATTTGCCTAACCCTTTCCCAACTATGTTGGGTTTGGCTACCAGTCTATCAGAATGCAGCTATCCGGATAAAATACCAGTATTTTACATGGAGTAATGGTCTATCCCAAATTCACGAATATTTTTAACGTGTTTTTCGATGTACTAATGAGTCTCGGTATGTTATAGATAGACAGACACCCATCCGCGTACCAAACTCGGCAAACAATCGATCTGTGCGGTTGTTTTTATTTAGCCACAAGCCTCGGACTACTGAATAAGTGAGAGAATTCTATGGCTGTATATTTATTTGGAATTGGGCTAAAATGATGGATTTGACAGCTGCGATAAAAAGATCCCGCCCGCATATTCGTTCGGGTTATGCATAGATACTTTGTTGATCAGCCCAGCTGCAAATAGCTCATCATTCAAATTATTGACGAAAACTGGGTTATATTTTTTACTTAGCACTAACTACATAACCTAAAGGGTAAAAACGGGACCTTATTCATAAGACTCCACTGCCGTTTGTCTGTCACCAGGCTGTATCTCATGAATCGTGATAGCTAGACAGTTGAACTTTTCACAGATGATGTATTTCTGTTGCCGCTATTACATAAAAATAAAGATTAATTACAAATTAAAGGAGGCTCCCCTACTACGATGGTACGGAACCCTTCATGCGCGAGTCCGACTGCACTTAGCCGGTAAGCACGCCGCCGCAGTCGGGACAAAAATTGAGTAGGTACCCCAGCCTTAAGCAGTTTTTCTTTAGTTTCTTTATCAAAATAAGTACAGTCAATTCATTAAGAATATGAGTTTCCACGTGCCGAAAGAAAATTGAGTAGATTAAAAAGTATGTAGGTTAATTCTAACATAATTGTATCTATGTGACTAGCACAAAGATACATTTTTCCCAGGGACCAACAATGTTGAGACGCGAAAAGGACCGTCATTCCCAAGAATGGCTAGAAGTGTCAACAAAGTCTTTACAACGGACTATTTATTTAGATACTTTTTAATTTATGGAGGATGCGCTAAGGCTGCCTGCGTTTTTTCCAATTTGTAAGTCAGTGTCAGGTTATAAAAAATCAAAACCAGACAGGGCTTGTACTTTGTTTAAATTATTTCATCACCACTGCTTTAAAAACGGTGAAGAAAAACATCGTGAGGAAACCGTTTAAGGTGGATGCTCCAGGGTAGCCCGCGAAATTCAGATTTTCTTACGTTTTTTGCAATTTGTAGACCAGTGCTAGGTTGTATGTTGTTAAAATATTGTACGCGACTGTAAGACGTATGTAGTTACAGAATTATAATCATGAAAATCATCAATACAACCCTCCAAGTTCATAAAAGTCGAGGAACGACTTTTTCAAGGTCAAAATCATTCCTCGACCTTTATGAACTCGGAGCCTCCGTTGTGTCCTACGTTGTTTGTCAAAGGTTTCCCCTTCCAAACATATCTGCCTTCTACAATCTCTGGCCATGGTTATGCTGATGCTACTCCCAAAATTCAATATAAAAGAGCTCGGATCGGTGGATTTTATATATTCTACGGTACGGAACCCGACCACTGCTAACGAGACCAACTCACACTTGACCAGTCAATTAGAAATGAAGTAGCAACATAGTTATAACACAAGCCCACAATCTTTATCTTTTAAGTTGTTTTAGAAGTCAACGTTCCAAATAAAAATAATTAATTTAAAAAATGTAAAATAATAGTTTTACTAACAAATATATCGGTAGACAATGTAGGTACTATCGACTACTATTACTATCTATCTACTCAAAAAGTTAATAAAGAACCATGTTTTTCGTTTATTTACCTAAGTCACTTCTAACAAGTCTGGTTCAATAAGTATGGGTTGCACTTTTGATAGAAAAATTTTCAACCCTTTTAATGCGATCGCCAAATTAGGGGAGGTTTGTCAAAGCTGATTGTAGATGGCGTGTCCATAGATTAGTCCCAATCTGACCAAAGAGGCCATGTTTATATTGAAAAATAAAATGACATTGACAGATTTTCAACTAATGATGATGCGGGTACAAGCTTTAAAGCGCCATTAGATAACAGCAACGTCATTAATTACAGGCTGCAATGGCCCATAGATATATACCTTTTAAACCCCTTTTACAGTTGACTTTTTTTTTTGTTCGGATGGGAAATCATCAAATGACTCCTCCCGCTCTGGGCGGGAGCAGGAGGGAGTGTCAGACTTTTAATGACTAAATCCCATCCATGTTCCTTCATCGCCCTTTGTGTTCCGGGGCCACGGTATCTCTTTCGAACAGACCCGCAGCCCCGGCATCGGTCCTTGCCGGCCGGGACGTGAGGTTCTCTCCCTCTCACGTTCCACCACCTCCTTCGCTAGCATGATTGCTTCGCAGAAGGAGGTGACGGCGTCCCATTCCGTCTCGCTCCGGACCATGGATTGAACCAGGGCCGGGAGCGAGAGGTCGCAGCCGTACAGTTGCCTTCCCCTTTGCCGGTATCTGAATTGACTAGATGAAGTTTACGACCGGCTTAATTTAAATTACGAATTTCTAGTGCTACATTACATTGAAGGAAACACCTAAATCAGAGATAAATAATTCTATAATCAAATACTCCAATCAGAAAATGGGCATTACATTCAAGCTTAGGGCTTAGCAAGATAGGAGGTTTAATAAAGTTAGTATCGATATCAAATCATGTTAAAAAAATGGTTGAAGTAACGTGTTTTTAACGGAGATAATACCAGTTGGGTATCCAAGACTGGCGTCTGAGGGGTCTTGTGAGTTGTGATATCTGTCGCTAATTCAGATATTAAATTAAAATAAATGTATAAGTGGAAAGAGGGAAGGGATACCTTGCAGAGGGATCCAAATGGCTAATAATAAAAAAATAAAGTATTGTTAGATTTTTGCTACTCAATCACTTTTTAACCAAATCCACCTGACTGCAAAAAATAGTAACCTTTTTAAGAAAAAAGCGGCTGAACGGATACTTTCCATGTTGAAGTTAACTCCTGTGATACAAATGGAAAAGAAACTGTTATTATATTTCAATAAGTTAAAATGAAGGCAAGATTTTTTGTTAACCCTACAGATGTCGATGTTGTATGAAGTAGCGATGATAGTCTAAAAAAAATGTACCCGAACCGACATTAAATATCGCTATTGCCGTGGAACTCTTACGAGCGGATTGGAAGCTTTTGCTAGGTTTAAGCTATTGCCTGCCGGGGCTGCGGGACTATTCGAAAGAGATACCGTGGCCCCGCAACACAAGGGGCGATGAAGGAACATGGATGGGTTTTAGTCAGTAAAAGTCTGACACTCCCTCCTGCTCCGTAAAATTATTTTAATTGAAATTTAATATTTAGAAAAATTCAATTTTAATAGCGAAATATCCGTTTTCATCACTGTTTTTCAAGTTCTACATTTTTTTTGAGTTTCAAATTAATATCAGTTTTTTTTTTTTTTTGATATATAGATTCCATAACTATTCAGCTATTCACTGTAAATTTTATTTAGCTATAACTCTTGTAGTTTGCGATTGTTTATCTAAAGTGTCAAATTACATGCGAATATTTCGCAATTTTTTGCACCCTGGACGGTTTGGTGCAAAAAAGTCGCGCGCGGGGCGGGTGAGTGGTTAATGGCTGACAACACCTAATTTAAGCAGTTTTTTTTAAGAAAAACTATTTGTTCTAGCACATTAAAAAAAATGTTAATATTCATAATTTTTCGAAGACCGTGGACGGACTCGATACATAATTGGACGAAATCGGCTCGATAGAAAATAATTGCAAAGAGTGGTCTTAAAATCATCATTAAACGGTTCTATGTCTTTATTTTTTTTGACGTATGGGTCTGCAATTAAAAACATGTAGTCAATACTTTCATACCGAAACCGCTAACGAGTAACAAATAATCCACACTTTTTTTTTAATATTTATTCATTATTTTCTTCTAAAACCTGGCCGCCCAGTATCTCTCTCGCTCTCGTTTACTCCGATACAAATAGACAGTGTGCGCGCATTTTGGTGTTGACATCCCCTAAGAAATGTTAAGGAATAAATAGTTTATAGTTGATTATAATCAAACAATGGAACTCTCTATTGTTAAAAGTCAGTTAATTTAAAGTAACAATGTTTTACAATATGTAAACATAACACATGTTCTTCATGCAGAATGTTTTTAGACAAATAATGTTGCTGTTTTAAATTCAGCCCTATTGTTAAATGCACATAGAAACATTAATCTAAACATATGTGAAGACAATGTTGAGATGGATATGTAGAGTGATGAGAACTATGAAATGAAATCGTTTGGTATCGTATTCATGTGGGTATAAAGGCATTGTGACTAAATACCAGCGATGTGACATTTTATAAATCTTACAGCATCATTAGGAGCCTTTTGGCCTCTTACAGGACCAACTAAGTTTCATGTATGTTTATTTAACCGACTTCCAATAGGAGGAGGTTATCAATTCGTCTGTTTTTGTATGTATGTCAGCTATATCTTCTCCAATAATTGGAGAAGATATAGCTGAATTATTGTGAACCGATTTTGATGGTTGTTTGGAAAAATATTGTTTCGCGGTGGTCCCGTTTAAGTTTGGTGAAGATCTGATGGTGATTTTCGGAGATATACGAGGGAACTCTTCAATAGTAGACGGCAAATTGGTCATGATTGCAGCAATCACGACAGATTTGCTGTCTATCATATTGAAGAGTTCCCTAAAAATGAAAAATTAAAAAACTTTTAGGTAAAAAATAAAACCGACTTCAAAAACACAAAAAATTACTTTGGCTTCAGCCCAAAAAAACTGAATCGAACAAACAAAAGTCACCGACTTCTGAAGCTAAAGTTATTTTTCACTTTTTTTTACTACTTTCTTTTTATTTCATTTTTATTTATTGATTCGCCTATGCGAGACAGACAAACAAATTCTTTTTCGTTCTTTCTTTAAAATAATGATCCACACAGGCGCTTTTTGCGTTTCTGCAAATATTATAAGAACTCATATCGCAATATCACATTTTGTGGCGGAGGCTTAAATCTTGATTAATTTAGAGGAAGAGAATAAGGTCAAAGTAAAGATGGGTTGTGTAAGGAATGATATGAATGAGAAGGGAGTGAATGATAGCGTGACGGTTGACAGGTGAGAATGGAAGAAAAGATAAATGATAATATACTCACATATTGCATGTTACTGCTACCAACGTTTCACAGACAAAGTGGAAACCTTAACTGCAAAGGTAATAATGACCTTTGATAAGAGGGAGGCATACGCCCTAAATTCCTTTGAACCCGTGGTACATTTACCCTACATCGTAGTAGGAGACCAAGGGCCATTTCAGGAGGATACATAATAGGAAATAAAGGTCAACGATAACAGGGTCATTAAAACTGGAGTCCGAGCAATATTCAGTCTCATCAAAGATTGATTAACTGATTCTATCACAAGTCGGCAACTTAACCCTGGGTGAAGTTGTCTACGTCGAGCTCTCGGGGTCAAAATGTCCTGGGTTTGGACTGTTACGGAGACGAGTTGATGCGGGTCATGTGGTCTCGGGGTCGATTCTGGTACCGATCAAATGTACGACCGACGTTCCACAGAAAGTTAGGCGGGTTAACGGGTACCGATTTCGGGGAAAACAAATGAAAATAGCGTATGCCACGTGTCACCCGCAACGCGACTTGTGATATACGAGGGTGTAACCCTAACGAAGAAAACTAGTGACACACACGCGTGTGGGTAAACCCCAGTCGCGTCGCAAGTTGCATCTCCTGTGGTCGTGGATGAGGCGATCAACAGTAGGTCAGTTGGTAAGAGCAGACAGAATCTTCGCAAATCTATTAAGTCAAGTTGAAATTTTTGCATGGTTTGCGCAAGGCTCAGGTTAGCGCTAGGAGCAGAAGACAATACCTAACCCCATTTATACATCAAAACTTAACAATCCTTGTCAATTTCATTTTCATTTGAATAGAGTGAAAGGACAATGGAGACAATAAGGCTGTCGGAACTAAAGATCTGACCCAATCGTGGCACTTGTCTTCAGAGTTTGTAGAGTATATAGCTAGCTCATGGGAGATACGGTTGAGTGTAGGTTTTACATTACACATAGACATTGGTTGAGACTAGCGGATACCAGGAAAGTAGTGGGCGTAACAGGCTGTCAATGATGATAGTAACCAGCCTACAATCCGAGTAACACCTCTTTAGGAAGCAATAGCTACAAAAACAAAATAAATTAGCTAGTGAGAGTCCGCGCCAAACGTGATGAAGTTTACACAAAGGGTCGAACCCGGGTAGATGGACTGCTGTATTGACTGAATTGATTGTTAACTCCTCAATAATATCAGGTAGCGCGTTGGTATCCTGAGCCTATCGTAATTTAAATTAACTAAATAAATGAAAAATTCATATCTTTATAATAATTCTGTCTTGTAGGTAAGTGCTAGGCGGACCAAAAAAATTCTGCGCCTGCTTGGGTGACACTTGAGTTCCGAAACTCTATGAATACTTATTTAGCGTGACAAGTAGGTATTTATTATTAACGTCGACTTGGTCAGTCATTCTGTATGGCAACATTAGCCTAGGTAGGGTTGATGGACTGCTTAACTCGACGACCAAAATGATACAGTCAAATGTACGGTCGACCAAGCTATTTGGTTTACATTTTAACATGCAAATTACATTGTAAAATGTAAATCAAATAGCTTGGTCGACCGTACATCAGGGGTAGCAATTTTACTACGAAAGTCGCTCTCACTGCTACGATGTAGAGGCGGGTACACTAAATAATTCCGATAAACAAAATTCCGAAAGTCACAATACCGATTTTCATAATTCCGAATGGTTCAAAGTTCCGATTTTCCGAATATAACAATTCCAATTTATCAACTTATTTTCATAATTCCGAAATTTAAATATTCCGAACGTTCATAATTACTATTCCCAAAATACCGAATTTCACTAGTCCGACTTATTCAGAAGTCATTGTAAGTATAACCACGGGCCTGTGGACAGGGAGCTATGGGCTAGCTCGCCGTCCCGTCCGTTCGTCTCATGACGACAAGCCGCCGTGTCAACGGCGCCTTCGTGTTCCACGCGCGCCTCAAAGAGAGTCAGCAAAAAGGAAGGGGTCCGCAAGGGCCGATGCCGGCCAGGGCTGCGAGACTGTTCGAAAGACTCATTCATTTGATGACTTCCCATCCGAAAAAAAAAGGCGTGACACGTTCAGGACGATAATTCCTTTTATTTTGTCAATCGAAAAATACTTTGCGTCATTTTTGTGGTAGAGATGCCGATTTCAGGAAAACAAATATATTGTAGGAATGTGTAGATTTAACGATCTTGTAGTGTCATCAAAATTAAAGGGATTGTCATTTCGATTAAGAACGTGGCTCCGGAGACAGGAGTTTGACAAACTGAGTTATGTAATGGGCATAGTTCATTATTTTTAATATGTTGTAATTGAAAACCATTTCGAAGAATAGCGTTACTGATCATGACGGACTAATTAATCATGAAAAATATTCATATTTTATTGATATTTTTTATAAAATACAATTGACCTTTTATGCCCTTTAAATTACATCAAATTTGGCCGTACAGTTTTGTATCGTTGCCTGAAAATAAAAAGTAAGTGGCAAGTATTGTCTACGATCTGTCAAGTGTCAAATTATAAATGTCAAAAATATAAACAATAAGTTTAAAGTTTTTACGATTATTGATACTGCGATTTGCCTCATAATCTCGTAAAATCATCAATTCAAATCTCATTACATTATCTCAACACTCGGCAATGTTTAATATACTGGGAGAGTTATGGAATACAGGAAGTGCTTTGTTCCAACTTTCAGCAATAATCCAAACAAAATTAAAAAAATAATAAGTCCAAACAAAATTTTTGTTCGTATTACTTATAGAAGATTTGCGAGAAAAGTGGTGTCGTGATGTAGGCGTGGAATATTGCAAGGTTTATGCACTTTCCGTTTAGCTACTGTTTCGGTCGAAATTTCGAAAAATAAGTTTACCTATATTTTTATAGGATTATTGACACTGACAGATGTTGTGTTGATAGTTTTTTTTATTATGTACTGGTGAGGCAACGGCAAAATCTGCTGTGCCACTGATGACGTCAAGTACCTTAAAAATTTCAATATTAAAATAAAATAACTATCCTTCTAATCATCAAAATATTCATATTAGTTTCTCAAAATGCTCTAAATTTGCAAAAAATAAAATAAAATCTAATGGTTAAAAAAATAAGACAATCCCCATTGGCCATACCAGTTAAAACTCTATGATACTCTGTTATCATCTAGCCACGAGCTCCTCAATTCACCTATCCTTGACCAAAATAAAACCATGACCACATCCGATGGGATGTAGGCTTAAATAAAAAGAAAAATACGCTTATAGCGCATGAAATAGCATGCACCATCCAGCATAATGCTGTTTTTTTTCAAAGTGCAGCTGGAGTTGCCTTCACCTTTACTGTGATGGACATGTCCGAAGCCCCTACTAACGCTGCGGATGTGGCAGTTTTGGCCGAAACTGTGAATATGTAAGAACCATCGAAGACCGGCGAAGAAGAAACAAAATGGCAGACAACTAGTGTCTGACGCTGGTCTGCAACTGGACTGTATTCCTGCATCCCATAGTGGGAAAAATCCCGAGAGCCGACTTCCCTGAGACTGATTAGATTACTCTTACCATGACTGTGTGAAGGATGATATGGCTAGAAAGGAGGTGACTGCTGAGATGACGAGTAATAGAGAAGTATGGAAGAACAAGACATGCGGCGTCGACACCAAATAGATTGAGATAAGGGCAGGAGAATGATGATAATGAATTTAGTTTATGATTCTAGACCCACCAAGGTAGAAATTTTGCGTTGCTTATCTACACTAATATTATAAAGAGGAAAGATTTGTATTTTTGTGTGCGTGTATGTTTGTAATGAATAAACTCAAAAACTAATGCGCCGATTAAAAATTCTTTCACCATTATAAAGCCACGTTTTTACTGAGTAACATAGGCTATATTTTATCCCCGTACTCCCACGGGAACGGGAACTACGCGGGTGAAACCACGTGACGTCCGCTGGTTTAAAATAAAATTAAAAAGTCGTTTTTTTTTTAATAACCGGCAAATATTTTTTACGACGACGGATTTAGAATTATTTGCTGATTTTAAGACTTTACAAAAGACTGAAGCGACTACCTGGGCGGTTCTCTCAGCAAACCGTTACCGAATGACGGTTCTTTCGCTTAATATAATAATTATAACAACACCTATGTTCGACTTATTTCTATAGTCAATGTTTTGATCTTAATCAATGGATCATTGTCCTAACCAGCCTAATAATTTACATCATCTCTCCTGTATGTTATCATCTTTTGTTCGATAAATTCGTTTAGTATAGGCACTGAACAGTTAACCCTGTTAATGCGGATGCTTTTACTTTTCATGAAAAGAGAATGCGGGGTAAAAGATACCCCAAAAATATAATGTCACCGATTTATTTGCAGCAAGACTTTTATATTGTTATTTTAAAATAAATTTGCATTGTATGTGCACAGAATTCCTTGGAAATCCTAAAATAAAAATATGTGCAGCTAAAAGCGAAAAATTAATGAAATTTTCAAACCTGTCAAACCTTGCTTAAAAACCCGATAATGGAGCGATATACACGCCTCAGAGGTACTGACCATTTAATAAGTAGAAATACGACAGGTACTCGATTGAAAAATCCAAAACAACAGCGTTCGTCAAACCCCTTTGAATGCAGATATTTTATGTTCAGAATACTGATAGCGCATCAATATGCAGTCACTAAATATACGATTAGTATCCTGAATACTATTAAAAATACTAATTAGGCGGAAGACTTGTCATGTTTTTGCATTGCTTCGTTCCAGCATTAAATACTCTCAATAGTATTTCCAGTATACATAAATCTTTTCATAATTCTAAAGCACCACATTTCAGAACAAAATTAAATGAACTCCACTCCATGTTGGTGAAATTTTGCATGCTTACTAGATTAACATTGAAACGGCGAGGTCGACAAAATTGCATAGGTGGAACTAGTATTAACCGTGAAAATGCAATAACATAATATACTTTAAGTACGTGTGGAGCATTTCTTGTAACCACATCAATTAAATGCCATTTCGAAGTACCACGCTTCGTAAGTAGCTCAAATCGTAGGTATTACATTTTTATTACCTCAATTTAAAAGGATTTATGTGATTGTCGAAATATCAGTTTTATACTGAACATCAGGAAAAATTTTCGCTAAGTCCAGAGAGGAAAATACGTTCAGTCCTGAAACGCGAAATGTGTCACTATTGGAGGGTTAATTCTCACGTCGATGACGCGTTGAGCCATTGAAAACGCAGTGCTCGAGATGTGGATGTGTAGTATATAAACTGCGGGCTGCGAGGCAGGAAGCATCGAAGTGTCCACTTCAATCATCTCATCTATTCTTTTATATTCTAACAAATAATACAAAGTGAAACATGAGATCTACAGTGCTTACGACTGTCTTCGCCATTTTGGCGGCAAACGGTAAGTTAAAAAAAATATAAAATAAGTGAATTTTCAAAGTAAATTCAATCAATTATATCAATTTAATATTCATTAAGTGGTGATAAGAAACAATAATCCTTTATAAACAATAAAGTGCAGATATTAAAAATAATGAAGTGCTATATCGAATCAATAATCAAGGTAGAAGAAGCATTCAATATATTATAAAAAAATGATATTTTTGTGCTCCAGAAAACCATCAAACGAGTAAGTGCAACAGGATAAAAAAAAAAAAAAAACAAAAAAAAAATCGGGATTAATTAGTACCTATTACAAGAAGCGAATTTATCAGCCAATCATTGGCTGCATTTAATTACAAGATTGAATCATAATTTCATAATATAGGTATAGCTAAAGTAGAGTGAGGCCGAATAATTATAGACTATCATAAAACATAGGTAAAACACGTGAAGTTAATCAATAGCTAGGTAATTGAAACATGCGAAAAACGCAGTACCTTCCTCTGGTACGGATCTCTCGGATCGCACAAACATCCGACAAACGGCCAAACATTGTCTTAGCGAATACAACAAACTCAAATAATTCGCCTGGCATTCTATCTCGGCCACGTACTCCAAACAACTCGAAACTTAGACAGTCTCCATTACCCAAATGTATCTAATTAACTCTTTGATAAGGTTTTGAACTACATTTTATTTATTTGTTTAATGTATCCGGCAGTTTTTCACTGTTTCGTTCCTAAAATAGCAATGAATTTTTTTATCTATTTTCAACCCTCATCGATCACTAATGATAGCTTGTAGGATTATCATGGTTTAATTGGCAAATTGTTCTTGTATTTTTTAATACAGTTTTCCCAATGCACTTTGCAGCTACAGCTATCAATGTTGAAAATATATATTGTTATCGCTTCTTAATTCGATTAGAATTTAGCTTTGTAACTTGTAAACCGCGGTCAATAAACAGTAATTGGAATGTGCAAACTAAAACATTAACAACATCTGATGTGTTTGCTAGTGAAAACAAGTCTAAGATCACTTGATGAATCAACAGTAGAAGGTATTCCCATCATAATCAAACATTTCATCGCGAGACATTAAGTATTAGAACACGGGAAAAGGTCACAACCCATAATTTGGATACAACAGCCGCAGTTACTTGTACTAAACACGAAAACCCAGGGTACGTGACTGGTCAACAGTGTAGAATAGATTGCCAAACCCACATTATGGCACTTCAACACGCAACAGCCTAAATAATTAGTGCTATCTATCCAAAATAACGAACTAAGTTGAAGGACGTTGTCCCTAATAGTAAATAAGTATAACTTGAAACATCGTGTGACAATAAAATATAAGCAAATTGTCTACACGAAAGAATTAATTCTCTTGTAATTTCAACAACCCCTTCTTATTGAAACGTGTCCAAAATATTAAGCCCATTTAAAAGGACTCTGCTTGCTAAATAGGAAGAAATGCATAAGCGGCACACACGCCAAGTGATACGGCCTTTATCGTAATCAATCGCACTCAAAATTGCAACATCTAAGCATATGCAAACATAATCTGCATACTTGACCTCAAATCTGAATTAGATAATCCTGCAAAGGTCAGGTTTTATTTGTCAAAACAATTTTCTCTTAAATATATCAAAGGTAAATCGATAAAAAAACATGTAAGTAATGGTATTTACAAAGGAATTCGCCCCACTAGTCACGAATTTATCTCTAAGAGATAAGTTTTTGCAACGGGCAAGGATATTTTAATAACATACTGATCTAGGCATTTTTTTCTCTAGAGTTGACACGTTAGATATCAATAATACAGCAAAAAAAAACCAGTTTTGATATTAACTTTTTTAAATAATCCCATTAACAAATGCATACTTATTACTCCGCGATTATTATCTAGCAAGAGGCTCAGAACTAGACCAGGATTAAGTACAAGAAGACTCTTCCCCTTTCAGGATACTCATCACCACGAAAGGGTAATTTAATTACAGATCTAGCTTAGTGCATGCAAGATATGAACTCTCTTTTGTCATTTTATCGTAATTGAAAAGCATGTCGCATTTACAGGGTTGAATGCGTAAAATTATTTTGGCAACTCCGTCTGTAAAATTAATTACAACACCTAATTACGTATCAAGCTTCTATTGCCTGCTTTTAATAATATTACACGATTGCATGCAAATTAATCTCGATCAGACACATTTTTTGGTCAACTTCTGCGATCGTTTTTTCGTCTTGTAATATATCATATTGCGCACTATAAATACGTTTCAGTAGGTTAAAAACCGCTCCATATCTATGATTTTATTTAAAATCGCCTTTTGATTGACAGTAGAATAAATCTACATGTGCAAATAGCTAAATCTTAAGTGAATTACGATATAATAAATTACCATTCACACATAGATTAAGACCTAACCTATTTAGCATAATTCGACATTCTTGTAGTACAAAAAAAATACGATTGTCACAACCAAAAAGGATACTCCCGATCGCATTTAGAATAATGAATAAGTTGTCTTTGGATTTAAAATTTATTGACGAGTTTTTAATTTATAATCTAGCTATTTGTAATCCCTTTGCGTTTACTTTTATGGCCTCTAACGACCATTGTATGATTGAGTTAAATGACCATTTGTCGGGGCTTTGAAAAAAAAAACTAAACAATTACTTAGATGCACTACAGGCAAGTCTTTCTCGCCTATGGTCATGTGCCCAAAGACCTCAAGAATTAACAATCAAGACAAACGCGTTTATTATTCTATAATATAGACATGAATCACCATTTAGGAGTTTGCATGTATTAAAAACACCAAACCGATTGTTGAGACAAAAATGTTTTATAAATATTGTTTAAATACCTATCACCTGCATGAAAGGTCATAACAATGTTGCTGTATTATTTAAACATCTGAAGACATGAGATGATTCAACTATTATTTCGATTTGAATGTTTTGATAACATGCTATGCCTATATGGAAACAATAGGCCTGCCTGCCTACTCTGAGAAAATTAACATCGAGGCATTAAACTTCCTACATTTAAAACTTTTCGGCCAACAGATCGAATTGGAATTCACAACTAGCTACTTCATTTTGTAACAACAAAACTTCATTTGATAACAGGAATATTAGAAAGACAGGAACTCACCATCACTCTTCGTTTTCTTAAGCCGATTCGCAGCTTCCAATACAAAAGTCATCAGGGGTCTTCTTTTCCCTCCACAGTATGCCAAGTTCTCGGCTGGGGTTACAGAGCCTCCGATCAGAGGCGCTGGGCTGTCCTCCACCCTGCTTGTGGAGGCCGCCAACAGTCCCCCATCGCCATTGCTGCCCGCCAAGCTATCCCCATCTCAATCCCTGCTATGGAACTTATCGGTTACCAGAACCCTCTCCCCGGTCCGCTTACTACCACCAATAATGGACATTCAGGTAAAGACCACTACTAAACAAATATTTAATCATCAGTTTTAAAGTTTATCGACTTGCACCTAACAATATTCCTTTTATTCTTTCAGTCGCACTCACCATCCCCAAATATAGTTCCGAAGAAGAAAAGAAAGGCTTCCGCCTTCCCTACATCTTCGGAGGACCCCTGGACAATGAGTACGAAATCGAAGGTCTTCACTTCCACTGGGGAGACAAGAACAACCGTGGTTCCGAGCATACCCTCAACGACATGCGTCTGCCTCTGGAAATGCACATCATCCACAGGAACAAGAAATACAGGAACCTCGCTGAAGCCCTCCAGCATCCCGATGGTCTTTGCGTGCTTGCTTTCTTCTACCAGGTAAGGGTGGTGAACAGAATTACTCCTCAATGAAACCTAAACAATTTCAAGGCAAAGAAAATCGTGAAATCAATCAAAGCAGCTTCAGTCTCCCCTACAGTTATACCTACAACTGTCAAACCACTACTTAACCATCAACCATCTTGTTCCAGGTCGTAGAGTTCGACGCCAAGCTCCTCACCCCCATCGTCAAGAACCTGTCCGCCATCGAGAACTACAACACCTCCATGCAGCTCCCCCACACCTTCTCCCTATCCTCCATCCTGTCTGGTCTTGACACCGAGAGGTTCTACACCTACAAGGGATCCCTCACCACGCCCCCCTGCGCTGAGGCCGTCACATGGGTTGTTTTCTCTGACTACCTCCCCATCTCCGTGTTCCAGGTAAGAAAGGATTTTGAACTTTATTCATAGGGCAACACATCCTGTCGGTGGCGTCTACGCATCAGTATTCAAACAGCAACCAACTTCCAGCTTACTAAAGCACTTCACCCCTTACAGATGGACAACTTCCGCGGTCTCCTCTCCAACCTGAACCTCCCTCTTGTCGACAACTTCAGGCAGCTGCAGCCCCTCTTCGGAAGGCGCATATTCGTCCGTATCACATCCAAGAACCCCAAGTTCAAGAAGACCAAGCTCCATTACTCCAAGTGGGACTGGGTTGGTCACAAGAAAGCCGAAAATGACGTCGCTGAATTCGACGAATAAATAACAAATCCCCAATTAGTCTATCCCAACCTTTAAACTAAACAATCACGACGTTTCCATACGGGTATCTAAGTAGCTAATTTTTATATTGATACCTGTGATTAATACCAAATAGGTATTTGTTACCATTTTGTTTTTTTTTAACGTTTATATAAAATATGGTTGTGTGCACTGTATCATGTATATTTGTGTGAATAGTATTATAGTCTAAGTTTTGTTAACAATCTTTTAATAAAAAATAAAATAAAAAAAATTCTTTGGTTTTACTAAAAGAAAATATTTATTAATAGATATAGATACATAAAATTATTTGAAGAAACCAATTGTTGGAAAATTTTAGCTAAGTCGAGTAGTTATCTTGTCCAAACATTGACTGTGAAAAAAAAAACATTATTATTAGGTACACTTTCAACAAAAAATCAAATTACCAAAAAATAAAAATCATACTCACTCAGATTTCAACAAAACACACTGAACAACTCAAAAAGTATCCATTAGTAAAACAACAGTATGAAACACTGGGGTATAGACAATGAAATACAATTCACACTTTTTTCTTAAAACATAAACACAGGAATAGGGTACAATTCTCTTTGGCCATTCAGCGCAGCACTATTCTATGTTCCTGAAGCCGAAATACACGCATAATGCCAAGAATCACAGAAAAACCACATCTCGCATATTCAGAACACATGCTTGTGTTAAAAATAATGGAATGGATGGAATAGCTACTGATTAACTAACATTTAAACAAATAGTGAAACATCTAAGCAATTTTGGTTTAGAAAATGTACTGGCAAAGTTTTTATTTAAACAATTAAAAAATAAAAATAAAATCAGGCTAAAGTTCATCACAAGAACATTAGTAACCAGTAACCTAGATCTCTGCCTACCCCTTCGAAGAAAACACTAACAGTACAGTCAGAAAATAAAATCGAGTAAAACTAACACATTTTGCAAATCTAGTTATACTGCTTTTCAGCATTTCAATAGCTAAGAATGAGAAAAATAAACTTTTGAAAACAGATTATTTTTTTAAAGTTTGTGTTAACTTTTTTTTTTAATTAGGAGACTGTTTTTTACTTTTTTTTTTTAAATTAGGAGACTGTTTTTTTACTGTGCCTTCTCAATTTATAATTATTTAATCAAGATAATTATGCTTGTTTATAACAGGTTGGTAAAATTCCCTAAAACCGTTCGATATTTGACCGCGACGATCCATAGTTCATGCATGATTAACATGGAATGCCGATGGCTTCCTTTCGCCTTCGAATCACCATTGCGCGTTATCGGTTCACACCGATCGGTTGGTAAAGTCTAATATACTGGCCTGCAAAAATAAGTATCACACTTTTAAAATTGCAATAACTTTTTAGGTACACAGGATATACTTTCGAAACAAAAAGGACTCGAAAAATAGTTTAATTTTGTCTGTAGTTTCAAAGAAAACTGATAAAATTGGTATAAAACGTTTAATTATTTTAAATCTCTAACTTCTATAGTTTAGAAAAAATTTAAATTTTAAAAGTGTAGTACTTATTTTTGCAGGCCAGTGTAGATCATAATTTAGACTGCGTTCTTGAGTCCTGCTTGACCCTTACCGTTCCGTTCTGAAACGAACAGTTTCGTAACAAAATGAGTTTTAACTTCAATCTAGTTTTATAGACCGCGCGTTGACTGCCTTTGCTTAGCAAAATCAGTGTTTCACACAAATACGAATCTTAGTACAGCGCAATTAAGGTTTATATTCATAAACATTTGCTTACATTCGCTTCTACGAATATTGTTGGACGTTAGGTCGTTGAAAATAAGATTCACAGTCGTATGAAACGCGAACTTGGCCAAGTCAGTCTAATTTTAAAATAAACGTATTTACGATATCAAACCGCGCGCTCATGCTAGGAGGGCCTCCTGTAATTTTCCTTAGTTAAAGCTCAAAGTTTCCACACCAATTTTATATAGGATTTTTGTCTAGTGTTTTCGGTTCTAACGTTAGTTTTTATGTTGAGAACTTTACGAGCACCAGAGCTTCAAATCGTCCAACAAAACAAAATTTCCAATATCAGAAATAAAGTTCAAGTTAAGGCTGGGGTATCTGCTAAATTAGCAACTCGTATTTGTGGTGGTTAAAGCTTCGTTTGAAATACTGTTAGAATAAAGTTCTAATCAGCTTGCACTACAAAGTGGTTGTTACTTCAGTCACTGCGGGCCGAATAGTGCGAAATGAGTAGTTTTTATTTAATTGTAGCCTAATAACCCATTAGATCAAAATGCCAATTGTACAGTTTGTGAAGAAAATACTGACAAATATTTGTGTGAAAAAACATCTCAACATATATTTTTTCTGCACATTTATATGAGGAGTTACATGGAGAAAACCTCTCGTTAGCAGATGCCACACCCTTAAGTCTGGCTCTAAGGTAGGGTCAGCGTACACTGATCAACTAAATGCTTGGGTAATTTACATAGATTAAACTATTATTGGTAAGTTCAAAATTCAGTACAAAATAGCAATCGTGAATACATGTCAGACGCAATTTTTTACTCTTAAATAATATATTTTATTAAGTTCATTTTCGATCTGTCAATCACAAAATCTTGAGAATTTTGCTGCTCAATACCTACCTAGAGAGAAAAAACTGCCAGAACTGTACCTAAGGTACTACTTAAAAATAATCACTATTTATTTTTTGTTAGTTAAGCAGCAAACAATCACTCAAAAAAACAGAAAACTCAAAAAAATAAAACAACAAACTGGTATTTTATATTCTCTATTACAAGTCCAACAAATCTATTCAATATGATTGATTAATACTCTGTAAATTTAGGCTGGAAGAACATTAAAGTAGCAATGGAATAAATTAATAAAATATTAAGTGCCAACAATATATTTTAATTAGGATTATTTTATAAATTTTAATAACACAAAATATTTTCAAAATGGCGCGGGCCACTTTACTGAACTTCCAACCTTACATATTTGAATAATTTTATCACATTAAAATAACGGGTTCGCGGTAACAGTTAAAATATTTTTTTCTGGGATGTGGAATGTATTAGTTAACTGCTTTAGTTTAAAATAAAATTGCACACTGAAAACTGTAGAGCAGTTTTTTCGCTAGGCAACTATTGACGCCAAGTAGTCACTTTCACTTTTCAGTAGCAACGCTACAGCGACTTTACAAATGACGATCAACTTCAAGGTGACATGTAGATATTGAATGATCAAACTAATCGAGCGCCAAATGTTGCCAAGTGTAAAAACAGTTGAATGTGGATGGATGGTAACATTAGTAGTTAGTTTTGTAACGTTGGTACACAGCTGGCTTATATACACGTGCCGTCTGATGCACAGACAACGATATCATGCAATAAATTAGTTTTAGCGTACCAAGTCTTCGGGGTTGAACATGCCCTGGAACAAAGAAAAATAAATTAGATTATTATGTGGCACTGGCGTAGATTTTTGACAGCGGGAAAATAAGGCACTAATGTGGCCAGTGACTGCCGCGCGGCAAAAAATTATATTCGTAATGCCGTTAGTCTACAGACAAAATACGTTTTTTTTTCATATAGGAGTTGATATGCATCAATAAATCAAATCATACTATTTAAAGTGCTGTTGACGAACTTATAATAAGCTTGGGAGAGCGTGGCTAAATAATTTTAAATCTTAATTTGACAGCCGCTCGGGTCGATCTTTAGGTTAAGCCTAGGTTGGTCTGTGGATGGGGAGGAAACTCTGTATGTAAGTATGGTCCCCTTACATACAGAGTTTCCTCCGTGCCTCGGAAAGCACGTTAAGCTGTTGGTCCCGGCTGTCATTTGTAGATCTTTGACAGTCGTTACAGGTAGTCAGTGGCCCAAAAAGTCTGACAACCAGTCTTACCAAGGGATATCGTATTACCCAGTACTAACTGGGTTGTGGAGGTCAGATAGCCAGTCGCTCCATGTAAAATACTGGTATTTAGCTGCGTCCGGTTAGACTGGAAGCCGACCCGAACATAGTTGGGAAAAGGCTAGGCAGATGACGAACATATAGTAAAACTGCTTCCGCGTAGGGAGGCTTTTGCATACGGCCTTACGCAAGGTTCACTATCTCATGCGATGCCATTTGCTTCAAGCGACATGCGCCTGTAACTTCGACAACCGACAACAATTTTTTTTTTTATAATTTACAAAAAGTGAAAATTTTCTGGAGATTGAAAGGTGCACCTTCGCCCCTGTTGTGCTAAAAATCCAATTTGTTTCTTGTGCGAGATAACCGTCGCATCGCGATAGCTTGTTGCAGGCTCTTTATTTTATTTGTCTTCTCTGCAGTCGCTGTGGCAACACGCATGTAGCTTGAAGTAAAAGGCATTTCTGTCTACATTTAGACAAACTGAATTAAACATAGCCGCAATTTGTACAGGTAAAATTCGGCTCTTGGGTGGAACATCCGAACATTTTTAGAAGCTTTTATTTAACTTGCAATGTTTGAATATTTGTTTAGGTCAAATCTTCAAACAGAATTTAAAAAAAGTGTTGAGCAGAAATTTTGCACACCAGTTTAGTTTGAATGACAATGCATGGTTAGCTAAGTGACATTCTTAATCCAATATATCGAATTCTGCGCCATGATATGGAATTTATACTCAAAAGGGGTTGCCGAGGAGAATACGAAATCAGCGAAAACTAAAAAAAAAATTGTACACACCAGTAAATCTTGCGACAAGCTATCAATGCTATCATACAAATTGTTTTAATTTCTTCTTTTTAGAACATTTAAATATAATATTTTGTTTGTCATCAATAAATTAAAGTTGGTCTGTCGTGATTTCCCTACTAATAAAATATAAGAAAACTATTTACCTTAGCACGACGGAGGATAGAGTCCTTGCTAGCATCATATGGATGGTCCTTTGAGGGAATTTCGAGCACCGAGGGTACGGGGGCGGTGTGGGAGTCAATCACGTGCCGGATCAACTCGGCTACGTTCTGGTTGATCAGGATGATGTCGATGTCGTCACGCTTCACGAAACGCTTGAAGCAGTCCTCGATTTCGCTGACCGGTGTATCTGTGGAATGTGGTAATCGAGGAGTTAGTAACATGAATTGTGTGTTCCCGGATTGGGTTAACCTAGTCAGTCAGACTGTTTTAGTTTATAGTGGCTATTCTAAGTTACATAATTAGCCCATAATGTTGGACTGTTCCCACTGCTGGGACACAGGCCTCCTCTCTATGAGAGGGAATGGGCTATAATCCACCACGCGGGCCCAGTGCCGCGCGGTTGGTAGATGTCACATATTTGTTGTCGTGTTTTCCTTCATCTCACGATGTTTTTCGTCACCGTTTTTGAGAGCAGCATTCTAAGCTGGGGCATAAAGGGTGTAAAAAGACTTAACGAAACCGAAAAGCACTTGTTCACCCCGTCACTGCGGTTTTTTTTATTGTTCTACAGTTCTACAACATAAGTTCCAACTTTTTGACAAGTTTTTTTTTTAAATACTTGTTTTTAATGTAAGATTTTTACTTTAAACACCCGTGCTATTCAATCCATCCATCAGCACAATGTTTTGAGTGCGTTACATTGAGTTCTACCACAAACAAAAAAGTCGTTTCCCTGCAATTTTTTTTGCGTAGTTATAAGTTTGATGTACAGAATGCTTGGTTGACGGCTTTGTGAATGGTCTGTTTACACCCTGTAGAGAACAGACGTGGGAGATATTATAGTACACTAGAGAATGCTCTCATAGTTTGATGGGACGACAATGCGACGCGACCAGAGAGATATCAGACACAGGAGCAACGGCTTAACAGGTTTTCGATGCATGGTGGTCTTATACCGCCATCTTCCCTCTGGGCTGCTACTGTCAAATTTGTAATTTAAAAACCCAATAACACTGTGCCCAACATGCATGCCCGCATGCTCAGCAATAATGCTTGCTACCACGAGCCAACGGGACAGACGAGCATCTATAGTACGGCCACATTACGCCCGTATGTTTAATTTCCAAGTTCCTTGGCACAGGGGACAGGCTGCTACTGAACATTTTTATGGTCATGCAAATGCAAGATCCCATTCTTATCTGTCTGCTAGGCTGCTACCACAGGACTGTGTCCGACCGAAGCTTCGGCTTCAGCCACCTTCGGTCAAAACGGGCGGAAGTTTTATCCGAAGCCGAAGGTTTCTATCAAACGCCAAAATAAATGGAACTGTTACGAATTCGCGAAAGCGCGGTGGAAGAGGACACGCGCAGGTGGCGCGCGGCGGGTGTCACACATTTGGAAGTGTTATTATTTCTGACAAGTTGCCAGGTCATTTTAATCAAGTGTTGTACTTATACTTTTAATTTTAAAGTAAAAAAAAATGCTATTAGCCAATGTTGAACAAAATTTCTTAGGGTTTAAACCTGAACACCAGAAATTAGGTTGTGGTAATAGCCAATTAATCGGCTTCGGCCAGAAATCAACTTCTGCTCGCAC
The DNA here is from genome assembly GCA_963853795.1 of Xestia rhomboidea. Lineage (NCBI taxonomy): Eukaryota > Metazoa > Arthropoda > Insecta > Lepidoptera > Noctuidae > Xestia > Xestia rhomboidea. Next base: position 19,041,526 of record OY970759.1, read on the forward strand.
ATTCCACAGGATCAATGAGGCTTTTAGCATATGCAAAGAAAATTTAGATTTATCTTTTCATACGAAAGCTAATTTCAGCAGTGATACATCATTCTTATCTCAGATTACATGCAAAGACATTGACATAGCTTAAGTAAATAATAACATTTCACTGAAATATTGAGATAAAAGAAAACTGATAATTATTTTGTTTTGTAGCTTTAAAAAAAAAGATTTGACTGTTTGACCATGGATCCTAAAAAATCATCAGCTTGGATCAGCTAGCACAATGCCAATTAGCATATCTATCCTAACATTTTATAAGACACGTGTCTTAATATGAAAATGAAAAATAGTAATTTATTGCATACTAGCGACGGACGGACGACACGCGGTTTCACCCGCGTAGTTCCCGTTCCCGTGGGAGTACGGAGATAAAATATAGCCTATGTTACACAGTAACGACGTGGCTTTCTAAAGGAGAAAGAATTTTTGAAATCAGCGCAGTAGTTTTTGAGTTTATTCATTACAAACATACACACAAAAATACAAATCTTTCCTCTTTATAATAATAGTGTAGAAGTGTAGATTAGTAGTGTAGATAAAGATAACTTACACACAGCAATCTAAAATTGGCCAAGTACGAGTCGAACTTGTGCTAGGGTTACTTACTAAAGTTTATATTTTTTGTTATGATTTGTTAATATAGCGAGAAATACACACATCATCTGTGAAAATTTCTGCTGGCTAGCTATCACGGTTCATGAGATACAGCCTGGTGACAGACAGAGAGACAGTGGAGTCTTAGTAATGATTCCTAGCATTATCAATGGAATTAGATTTCAGATCTAGCCTTAGTTTGCCTTTTTTCCATTAAAACTACGAAATACTGTGAAACAAATGAAAAAAACAAAAGTCATAAAACTGATCAGCAAAATGTACAGTTTTAAGCTCTGATATTTTAAAAGCCACACTCAGAGAGTAAATAAAATGTAAGTAAACGATTCTAGTTGGAAAATAAATAAACTTTCTTTTCTGTTTCTGGTAGAAAGAAATCAAGACTTACTTTTATCGACAACCATGAAGTTGGCATGTCTGTTTTTGTTGATTTCACCGATCCCGCCCAGCAGGAAACCGACGCAGGTGTCCTGAAATCAGATGTACGTTTCTACGGTAATTTTTGCCAGAAAATTTTGTGGTTTTTGGTTTATTTTTCAAACAACGATAAGGCTTAACTACTAATTAAACGACTTCTTACCTCATCTCCGATGACGCTGATTAGTTTTCCCTTGACTGCTGCGTGCAGGGCCATGTTTAATGTTTTTCTTGTTTTTTATTGTATTGAGAGAAATAATAACTGAACTGTCACAAGGGCTCGTCACCTGACTTGAATGGATTTTTCGTTTATGGCGTAATGGCGTTCGGTTCGGTTTATGTGTCTATGGGTTGGCACCAATAATAGCTTAGAAGATGGCGTCATGGCTTATTGTCAAAATATAGTTTAAAAAAATAAAAGTTTATTCTATTAACAAACCTGTGTATCAAACAAATCAATTAATGATACCTAAGCTTATTTTAATTTATTTTATTAAAGAATACCTAACCATCGTTTTTAAAGAAATGTTTCCGAACGAAGTTTTCGTTGTCACAAGAAAGTTGTTTTCCAGATCTATATGTTTTTCATATCTCTAACATAAAAATCATGAGTCTCTTTCACCTTGCCTTTCCATAAAGATCTTTTATCTCTTTTATTATGACATTTGCTTGCGTTCATCGTTTTCGTGAGTTCGTGACGCTTCGTTTGTTTGTAAAGCAAGTAAATCACACTTCGCAACTTTGATTTTGTTTTAGTTAGTTAATCATTGTTTTGTTATGAACAATTATTAAAGTAAATTAGATTTAAGTAAATTAGACGCACTAAACAATGTTGAATATACAAAACTATGGTAGTAGTTCTGAGGACGACGAGGACAATGAAACTGAGACCATCAAGGGAGAGAGCAACGAAAAGTTATTATCGCATTTAAAACCAGTTGATTCTAACTTCTCTGTAGCTAAATCAATGCAAATATGTGCTGCACCTGTCGTTATGCCCACAGTAAGTTTTATTTAGTTCATTTTTATGTAAGTGCTTGGGATTTTTGTGGAAGATTAATCTGAGATCATTGTGAGTCCATCTATGATTTTACTGTTTTACGCTCATAAACTCTTAATATCGATAATTTCTAGATGGTTTTTTGTGAAGCAAAATACATACAAGAAATATACTTGTATTGTGGCTAATTTTGGGAGCAATGTGTTTGTAAACATTGCTCCAATGAGGTTATTTTGTGAGTAATCATCAAATCCATATTGCACAATTGGTAGTAGGTACTTATTGTGTCTAATTGAGCATTTGCACTGGCAAGAAAATCAAGAAGAGAGAGAGAGTTATAAAGATTCTTTTTTGTGTCGCTGGCTAACAGTTTATATTTTGTTAGTTCAAAACTTTACCACGTCCATCAAGTCATTGGTGGCAGTCCAGTTTTGAAGTCACTTCAAAGATTGCACCATTTGATGCCATGTTAGCCAACAATGACGCTACACCTTAACTTAGACAACTTTAATATTTTTCAATTTCAGAACAGTGATGACACTAGAGTATTATTACCGAATAGCGAAGAGTTAATGCACAATCCTAAGTATGAGGAACTCTTTGCTCCCACATTTGGTCCAGAGAACCCTTTTCAAACACAGCAGATGAGAGCTAACAGAAATATGTTGTCTGGCTATGTAGAAAAGGCGCATATCAGTGACTTCCAGTTTGAAAATCAGAGAAGAACATTTACGAGTTATGGGTATGCTGTGGATCCATCTACTGACGGTGATACGGGGAGTGGTGATGCTATAGTAGGTAAGCAGTGACTTGTATGCTATTAACTCTTTTTCTAATGTTGATGTTCAACTGGTACATGTTGACTTGGACAGCTCTGTTTTTTACCACTTTAATGCCAAATTTTGAAAAAACCTCCTGGATTTAAAGGTTGAATAGGACTACATTGGTCATAATATATGCTGCAAGTCAGAGTTTTAAACTCAACAGCCAAAAACACATTGGCCCAAAACATGCAATAGGGCTTGTATTATAGCGTCTATTAAGTAAAATTTCACTAAAATAGGTTGCAGCAGGTTCAACTGATGTAAAGTAACAGTGAATAAAATTTAATTGATGTTTGTTTGCCCGTTCTTCTCCATAGAGATCTACGCTAGGGATTGGGCAACTACAGTACTTTCACAGTTTTTATGTCTTGTGACTGGGACTGTAGCTACATTTAATTTTCATCTTTGTTTCGACAATTCAAAAGTGCCTGTAACTGGCCTACTTGGAATAAATGCTTTGATTTTGATTGGAGGAGAGTGCAAAGATGCCCTTTTCCTGATGCAGCTGAATACCTGTATTGTTACATGGAGCAACTACCTATCTGATCTCCACAACCCAGCTACTGGGTAATAATAAGATACTTCTTGTCAAGACTGGTTAACTAAAGAACCTAATCACTAAATTATGTACTTAAAATTACAGTGTCAGCGATGGTGGCGCCGCCTGAAGAAGCAGTAGGCAAGTCGGTGTTCGAGTCAATTAAAAAGAGACCCCTGGATAAAAAGAAGAGGACCAAGAATGACAACCCTGATGACATCACCGGTTTCCTTGGACCCTGGGGAGGATATGTGGGTGAACAGAGGTAGGCAGTTCCTAGAGCACTGATTTAATTAAAGTTTTAAATTTGTCCAATGACTTTTTGTCACGACTTGCCGTCACGCCAGCATTTTCTAGAACTCCCTGGTATAGAAAATGCTGGCGTGACGACTTAGAGGCGTTTGAGAGATATTGTTTACAAACCAAAAGTATCTATGTAGTATATCAACTATCTGGTGTCCACGACACAAGCCTCGTTGCTTAGTGTGGCACTAGATGGCGTTGTGTGTAATGTCCTGCGATATTTATTTATTGGTAGGAGAAAACCGCACAGAGAGAATAGTAGGTTTTGGGGGAGACCTTTGCCCAGCAGTGGGACAATATAGACTGAAAAAAACCTTTTAGAGATGTTCTTTTGGACCCCAAGTGGAATACCTTCCCTTGACCTGAGTAGACTACTACTAAAACTCCTTTTTATAGCCAATGCAATATGTTGTGTAAATGGAACCTACAGGGCAAAAGAAGAAATCCATACTAATAATTTTATTCAAAAGTAACTCAATCTGTTTGCCTGATACCTTTTTAAGCCTTAATTGCTAATTTCGATGTAATCATGGTTAAATAGTTCCTGTGGGATAGCTTGGGCAAACCTTGGTAGTTTAAAACATAGATTTGCCATGTTTGCCAACATGTTTGCTAAGCATAGTTGTTAATGATTTCAGGGTAATGAGGCCAGAAGGTGACGAGGCTAAAGAATTACAAGAAATTGTCGCCAAGAGACAGAAGAAAGGCAAAGTTGATGATGACAAGCCTTTGGAGGAGAAATCTATATTCCATAGTGAGTTTTACATGACTTGAACAGTGTCTAACAAATTATTATTATTGTGGTAGCATCTACAACGCTACATGCTAACAGGCTTGATACCTGACGTCATACAAATTTCGGCTTATATACAGAAATCTGACATCTACCGTCGGTCAGTAGCCTTAGTAACTCTTTTTTGCTGAAAAAAAAATGTGTATGTCCAAGCCGCGCAACATTTTTCTGTTTTTTTGTTGTGAGCACTTGTGGCATGTGCCAAATAAACATGTTTTCTTTCTCTCCTTCTGTTTTCAAAGGCGGAGAAACTTTACACCATGTATCCATAGGTCTGTGCAATCATTGAGCATGTTGAGGTCACCAGACATGAGGAGCAGTGTGTAAGTATGAAGCGTTTTAGAGTGAACTCGTCAGTACAGTCGCACTGCAGAGCAAAGGCGTACCTCCATTATTTCCATCGATGCCAGTTCTGCCTTACGGAGGATATCCAAGTTTTGACGCCATCTCCTTCGTTTATAAAATTCTCGTGTAAACAGTTTCCTGTCTGTTACAGTCGACAACCCGACAGATTACCAGGGCAGGTCGTGGATCGCTCCGCCGCGCAGTGAGACGCAGCTGCGGAGCGACACCCCGCCTGACAAGTGCTTCCTACCCAAGGTATGTAATCATTAACAGTAGGCTTGTTTGCTGGAATCGTGAAATCCAGGCGCTAGAGCGCGCTGGGGGTTTGGTACTAGTCGCAGTTATATTGAACGAAAAGGGACCTATCATCAGCGACCCGATAAAAAACTTAGCTCCGTTTTAGCAAGGAACTCCAAGTTAAATGCTTTAAAAAGCTAAATGAAAGTAATAAATACTCAACTCGCGGAGTACTTATTGTTTATGTTAGTTTCCTTCACGATATAAAAACAAAGATCGTAGTAATGAGAAATGTATTCAATAAAGATGAAGTCTTCTTTCCGTAAAACTTCCTATTTAAAATATTTAAGATACTTCCCTTCGGTGTGGCATAGCCGTGGGAAGCCCTGTAGACCCTGTCGGGTACAGCAAAAATAGTAGACGAGAGCAAGCTTTTAGAATGTTATACACATAATGAATGAAGAGAATATAAATTCCAGGCCCACATCTACACGTGGAAGGGCCACACGAAGGGCGTGGCGGCCGTGCGCTGGCTGCCCGGCAGCGCGCACCTCATGCTGTCGGCCGGGATGGACTGTCGCGTCAAGGTGAGTGCTGGCCTTTTTAGGGTTCCGTACCCAAAGGGTAAAAACGGGACCCTATTACTAAGACTCCGCTGTCCGTTCGTCTGTCTGTCACCAGGCTGTATCTCATGAACCGTGAGCGCGTCTATTCGTCCGCTTCGTGTGCTCATTCGACCCTGCTATACCCTTCTAACCTATGAGCTGTCGGGGTGACCCAAGTCGGTATAAAAAAAAATTAAAGCTAAACATTTTAAAGTGTGAACCATTATTTTTAAAGTGCGTTTATATATTATTCCCCCTTAGGAACATCAAGAATGTAACACATTTCCGATCGCTCTTTAGGAAATGTATAGATATCCTAGGAAAAAGGCATATTATAAAATATATCATACATTTCCTATCTATTTTAGGAATTGTATACAATGACGGATTTCATACACTTCCGGTGACATATACAACATGTAACATAATTAACGCACATCCTGAAATTCAGAATCGTTTACTGAATCGATTTCTATAATTTTTAATTTAGGTATCCCAAAAATAATTAACGCTACGTAATTTATAGCCACACTACCCCTGTATAGTCCAAGCAAACTGAAATGGACCGTAACTCAAGACAATAAGACTTTTAAAAGTGCAGTTTTATTTGTTGTGTTAATACAAATTCCGCCATTCAATACAAAATAAAGAAAAATGAACCTTATTTCAAGTAAATTAAAGTCGTTACAAATACAGTTAGGTAAACTTGGCGATTCAACCGCACGCACACACTAAACAGGCACTCGTTACGGACACAATAGATAAACCAACAAAATGCAAAATATGTCATAATTGTTTTCGTTCCCTTTCTCATGCAAATTAAAAACCTGGGATAGAGCGAGATAGCCACCATGACACCGGGCGGCGCCGGCGCCTACGATCAAAGCTAACTTAAATAAATGTAAACAATATTAAGTCACGCGCGAGCTTCCGTACAGTGTATGCAAATAGTTTTTCGCGCGCGATGTCTTTCCAATAATTGACCCAAAATGTTCAGTGAAATGGTGACTAATGGTGAGGACTGTGGCACGGTGCAGTGTGGTGATAATGTGGTTCTAGCTGGCAGAACATTCAAGTCAACCAAAGGTATGGTACAAGAGTAGACCGCAGGGTAGGACTATGTTAGCTGCTACTTCGTGGCCATGGAACGTTCCGTCCGAACACAGCCATCGACAGGGGAGCCGATTGGCGTACACGTACTCGTTTTCAAAACGAAAAATGGGATTAATTCGATGAGAATCCCCAATCAGCTGATTTGACGACTTTTTTGTGGGGCCGTATTAACTCGTTAGTTTATTTTAGTGCGACAATAAGTGCCGAGGATCTAAAAAATAGGATAGTGAACGCTTTTAGTAAAAAATGACGAAGTGCTTTCTAAATTAAAACATCAATTAAGAAAACAGGCATTAAAATGTATTGAACTTTCCTATTGAAGTTGAGTCGAACGACGACGTTAACAGCTGTCTCGAACGCGAGCGAATACCTACTAGGCTAGCAAGACTCACACAGTCGCATACGTAGGTATGAGACCTACGTATGCGACTGTGTGCGTTCGTTGATTTGTACTGTGACTACAACATTCTTCCGAAATTAGGAAAACTAATTTATTAAATAATCATTGCCTAGACATGTTTAATTAAAAATTCAGTGCATGTATTATGATTATAACATCATAAACTAATTGGGGTGTCTGAGGGTGTGCGTTAATTACGTTACATGTTGTAGATAATGGTACGGAACCCTTCGAGCGCGAGTCCGACTCGCATTTGGCCGGTTTTATTTTTTAAATCTCATTACTCTAGGGCAGGGGTCACCAAATGGCGGATCGCGGACCTTAACTCATCATCATAATCTTCCTGCCCCTTGTCCCATATGTTACTTGAGGACGGCGCAAAACGTTTTTTTCTTTCATTCTCCCCTGTCAACTCAAAAAATACAATTTTTTTTATTTTTTTTTCTTTATCAACTGTCACGCTATCATTGACTCCTTTTTCCTTCATAATTTCTCACACAATCCATCCATCCAATCTTTTAGTCACATGCGATTCATCCCTCCTCATACCACGCCCATGTGCGGACCTCAAGTACACAGCATAGTACAATATAATTTAGTTGTGTTACTTGAGTACGTAATTTAAGATTTTTCACTTCTCATGCTCTAAAAGTACGCCAATGTAGCCCTACGAAGCGGGACTAAAGTGACCACTTTAGTCTCTAGGGAGTAGGGAGTGAAAAGTAATTAGTTTTTTAATTTACTTTCATGTGACATAGACAAACTCCAACAGCCAGTAAATATACTATTATCTGTGGAGTGTGGACCATCTTCATTGCGAAAATGTTGAGAGTTTTAGTTCCATGGTTTTTCCGCAAAGAAGGTGGCGCCATGTGTTTTAAGTTGTTAATCTGTGACTGGTTTAGAATAAAAAACCTGCCTGCGAAAATTTCAGAATTTGTTTCGAGTGTAAATTTGTTCGGTTTTAAATAAATTTATTAAGAATGTCCAGTGACAGTGAAGAGTTTGACGTCGAGCAAAGAACAAAAGACATAATATGTAGATAATCTTTTGCCGCCAAAATCGCGGAAGATTTACTTAAAAACTTCGAAAGTTTTATAGACTGAATAGAATAGAATAGAATAGAATAGAATAATCATTTATTCGTTACTGGACAGCATCAACACAATAGAGCAACACATACATATACATATAACAACAAACAGAACAATTAATTAAACAGCTCAACTGCGCTGAGCATGCCCATAACGAAAGGGTAACCAACTCAGCATATCGCCCCTTTATTCATAAAACGAAACAACTCAAAATTTACGTTTTTCGATTTTTTATCATAAAGTGAATTAACTTCACACGGAGAATACGTACAGTCCAACAGCCAACTCGATACGATGAAAATGACGGATATAGAAGACAGTCGTTCTCTTTTTGATTAATGCACTCGAACAAGTTGGTACTGGTGAAGTGAACCTTTTAGTGATGCACCGACCTTGCTCAAGGTAAGTTCTCGGAAGAATTTTAAAAAAGCGGGATAAAACGAAAAGAAATCGGTGTTTTGCTATCAGGTAATTATTTTATAAGCTTTTATTTATTCAAAAAGTGATTTTGTTTGAGTTATTTCTCTTTACTAGAAAAACAGAGGTAATTTGTTTCGATAGTATTTTAACTTAATTCAGTTTTGTATTAATTTTATCAACCCTATTACGACACATTTCCAGTTGATGCAGTTTTATAATAAAATGCATAAGCAAACCTAAATCGAATTATGTATTATTCCAGTATTATACTATAGTTTATCAAAAACGTAGTATTTTTTGGTTGGTTCCTATTTACTGTTAACTTGTCAGGAATGGATTTGTTTTCATTTCGAGTTATTTTACTACTTTACTAAATTAATGAGTGTCGTTATTAAATTTAAACATTAACAAGGGTTTAATTATTTTCGCGTACAACTCCAAAAAAGAGACGCAAACGTTCAAAAAATCCATCTCAATGAAAACAAAATAAAGTGAAACTTTTGCGTAATAAGGGCAAAACGTATGTTTCCATGTCTAAAACACAAAAGAGTGTTCCAGCCCGGTGTCTTAAAGAACCTTGCACAGAAAAATGCAGGCTTAAATGCACCACAAAAATAATTATAGACAGTAGATACGACCTCTTTCGGATTTTTTGGGATTTGGGAGATTTGGCGAAACAAAGAGCATTCATAAGTGCAAGCATGATTGATGTCCAGCCAAAATACAAGTATACTAACTGATTAGGGTCTGCAAAACGTTTTTCGAGCCACATTAGACATCTCGAACCGTATGATATTCACAACGCAGAATAAAATAAAGAATAATGATTTTTCACTCAATGATTTTAGAGGAAGCCATCAAACTCACAAGAAAAATTATCCTGAATTACGAGCTGCGATCATGAAACACATAAATTCTATCCCTAAAATTGAATCTCACTACGTACGAGCTTCTTCATCAAAGGAATACATAGAAGGCAGCAAAACTATTAAAGATTTATATAACGATTGTAAAGAAAACCAACAACAGAATAATAAAGATCCAGGTACCTAAGGGTGAATATCAAAGCAGCAAATTTTACGTGTCCACGTTGAGAATCAAGGTGTAAAATGGTAGCATGTTTCTATTTTTTTTTATATAGTAAACTACGTTACATGGTGCTACTAGGGCCACATTTTTTGTTGTTATTCGTGTTTATAAATAATCTGGAAAATAAAATTGTCTTAAAATTGAAGTTTGGTGGTTTGTCCCAGTTCTATTTTTTGATATAATTGCATTCAACAAAGTAACAATTTAAGGTATAATGAAAAATAATCAATTTCCTTAGTTTATGCATTAGACACATTATCTAAAAACAATTAAACCATATTAGAATTACTTATTTAAAAGCACAGGACACTCGATCAAAGTTTGTCCAAAGAAACGCAAAATTTTGGTGGCACTTTTTCAACTTACTATTACGTGAAGTTTCGTGCGTGTGTGACCAATTTTGGTTTTTTTATTTCGCACCTCTCGATCGTGCGTTGGACTTGCCCGTAACAGGTGTGTGATTTCCCAAAAGCATTTGGGAAACAACGTCCGGTCTTCTCGCAGCCCAGCCCAGCTGAATTCTTCGGTGAGTCTCAAAGTTGTTCTTAACAAACTTTAGAGTTTGCCCGAGATAAACATATTCTCGAACAACCTCGAGAGGACCGCCATTGACAACAATAGTTCTGAGAAGATTTCAGAACTGACCAGGTCTCGACAGAGTCAAAAGCCTTCTCATAGTTCACAAATGCAAGACAGAGCGGCCGATTATACTCTTCAGACTTCTGTACGTTCTGCCGCATAGTGTGGACGGTGATGTCTATGGTGTTGCATTCTCCTCAAAACCCGGTATGTTTCGGTGGCTGGAAGTCGTCGAGTCTTTGCGCTAGACGATTCGGGACGACTCTTGAAAACCGCTTGTACACATAGCTATGCTGCGAAATTGCTCTGTAATTCTTTAATAGGGTCTTCTTCCCCTTCTTAAAGAAAAGAACGACCACGACTCTTCTCCACGCTTCTGGAGTTCTCCCAGATAACAGGACCGAGTTGAAAAGCTCCTGAAGCTCTCTTAATGCAGGCCTTCCACCCGCTTTCAGGAGATCTGTCATTATCCTATCCTCATCAGGGGTTTTTCCATTTTTAAGCTAAGTGCCGCCTCGATTTCATCTTGACTGAATCTTGACAGTTCTTCTGTGAAATGACGGGTTAAGGTGGTTCTGGAATCCTCATTTTCGAGATCAGGTCGAGATAAACAGTACATGCGATGCATATTCAATTTTGGTGCCACTGATTTTCAATTTTGGTGGGCACTTTCGATTTTGGTGGGCGATTTTCAATTTTGGTGGCCACGCTACACTTTAAACTAAAATATCTCAAAAAGTAATCGAGATATTCTTGGGCCTCTTGAAGATTCTTTAAGCTTGGACTTTCTATTGTTACACCATGTCCTTATTTTTCACGAAAACTGAAGAATAAATTTTGCCACCAAAATTTACAAAAAATGCACTTTGCTGACATTCACCATAAAATAATTTTAGAAGAACATTTAATATGAAGTTTTGTTTGGTTTTGATTTATGACATAGATTGTTATTTTGTGTTTTTTTTTTACTATTAAGTTAATTACAATTTCAATTTTTTTTTGCAATAAATTAAGATAAAACAAGAAATATTTGTCTTTTTTTTACCAAGAAATCCACGAATTTTATTTGCGAATTAAAACTAACATAGAAACAATTATGAATATTTCTCAGACAGTTGATGCTTCTTATTTAAACAATGCACTAAATCGAAATACTTCGTCTACTTGCAAGATTAATTTAATATAAAACTGCAACACTTACAGTTACCCCAACTGTATAATAATTATTTGATTACATATTTTATTGAAAAGTGAATTAACTACAAACTTATGTTTTCATTCTTGATTTAAGTGTCTTCCTGATACATTGTGTGTTTTTTTTTCGATAATCTAGTAGCTTATTAATTAGGCTCACTATATCTACTTTTGAAATTGACCTAAACCATTTCTTTATTTTTTTGTGATTAATTAAAGCCGTAATGGTAAACATGCCAAACTTTAAATGAGTTTTCCCAAAAAAATGAAATTTTGAGTTATTTCGTTTTATGATTAAAGGGGCGATATGCTGGGTGTAAAACACTCAGCGCTGGTTTTCAGTAGGCCCCCCGCAGTGACACACGGATGAGGGTAGTAGGTAGTAAATAAATAATGTTATTCTATTATATGGGCGTTTCTAAGTGTGTAATAAATAAATAATATACAATGAATATTTTTGTCACTGAGGATAACATAATTATATTGGTAATAATAGACATGAAGAAACCTGCTAAATAAATAAGTACTTATCCGAAAACACAACACAGTTTATTGACATGACGCACTTCGATGCAGCGTCGACCTATGCATTTTTAAAATTGCAATACCGCAATGCCATTTCAGTGAGAGTGAGACTACTGCCTGGTTGATATTATTTATTAATAGACTAATATTGCTGAGCATGAAGACTGGTGGAATAAGAAACATAAATTCATTCACAGAAAGCGTTTTTTTGACATATTTTGATGAATTAATTATGGCTTCGTTTAGTCCCTCGATATAAAATATACTATAATAGTAAAACTTTAACAAAGTAAATACACGGGGGGGGGGGGGGGGAGAGCTTCAATCTTACGGACCGCGACGGTCATATTATTTTAAAAACGGACCCCAAATGAAAGTAATTGATGACCCCTGCTCTAGGGTTATATTCTATAAGTAAAAATAATACAAGAATTCCGAGAACATGTGGACCAAAAATGCTTAGTTTCGAAGATATAATAAATCCTAATTAATGTATGATTGATGATATTTTGAAGATCATAACTTTGCCAAATTATTTCAAAATTGTAAATCCTTCACTTTTACTGTAGGTAAATATACTAATAGACTGCTCTCTGTTTCAGATTTGGGAGGTTTACGGCGATCGTCGTTGTATAAGAACATACTTCGGTCACCGGCAAGCTGTCAGAGATGTCAACTTCAACAATGCTGGAGATAAATTCTTGTCAGCTGGTTAGTATTTTTGGAGATTGTGTTATTGTAAATTGACTCTCATCTCAACCAGTTTAAAAAACCAAGTCTATAAAAAGCAGTGCAGGAACAACGCTGCCAATTTTCAAATGATGATAATCTTGGCTAGTATATCGAATGAGTGTGTCTAGAGTGGCGTTTACATTGCGTAGTCCTGCGTCGAAACCATCACGTTGCATTTGCACACCATTTACGCTGCGTATAAGTTTAACGAACTGCTGCGCTGAACCAGATTCTAAAGCTCTGTTATAAAGGATGTACGTGAACAGGCGCTGTCAGTTGTGACTGGTCATCTCTTAGTTGCCATGGCTTATTTGAATGTTTTTTTTTGTGTATTTACTGTGGACACTTTTAACGTGCACATCTTGCTACATTGTTCTCACATAATATACCATCTCAACATGAATGATGTAACCAAGATTTTGTAACAATATTTTGATTTAAAAGAGTGTCCATGGAGTTTCTTGCCCGTTCTTCTCCATAGAGATCTACGTTAGGGAATGGGCAACTACAGTACTTTCACAGTTTTTATGTCTTGTGACTGGGACTGTAGCTACATTTAATTTTCATCTTTGTTTCGACAGTTCAAAAGTGCTTGTAACTGGCCTACTTGAAATAAATGCTTTGATTTTGATTTTGTAAACGGACTCTTCACGAAGGCGTCAACGAAGCATTCTATACATCAAACTAAGTAACTCTACGCAAAAAATATTGTTGGGAAACGACTTTTTTGGGGTGAAAAATCACGTTTTACGATAAGATTCAATGTAACGCACTCAAAACATTGTGCCGATGGACGCACTTAATAGTAAACGGGTTATGGAAGTATTGAAAGTAAAGTAAATGGCCTTAAAAACTAGTATTAGAAAAAGTTGGAACTTTGATCTCCAATATCTCCGTAACTAGTAGGTTCCCAGGTATGGTCCAGAGCATAAAAAAATGATCGCAATGACGGGGAGAATAAGTGCCTTTCGGCTTCCTTAAGGGTCTATTTTTTAATAATAAAACAATTTCCGTCTCTTCCAGCCTACGACCGCTACATAAAGCTCTGGGACACCGAGACGGGCGAGTGCATATCGCGGTTCACGTCGCGCAAGGTGCCGTACTGCGCCAAGTTCAACCCCGACGAGGACAAGCAGAACCTCTTCGTCGCCGGCACCTCCGATAAGAAGATTATTTGTGTGAGTTACAGTAGGGACTAGTGGCTAAATTATATCAGGTCAGTTCGTGGATGGGTGACGAGTTTGACAACCAGTCATTGTAAAGGGGTGCTTGTTTACCCAGTAATCGGGTTGTGAATCTGCCGCTGAAGACTGTCGCTCCAGTTAAAAAAAATTGTGAGCTGTCACGGGACGCCTGGCAGATGTGAAACATCGAAATTATTTTGTACAAGTAATGTGCATAAAAGAACAGATTACCCTTCTAACTTAACCTGTCTGAGTCGGGGTGCCCCAAGGGTGTCGGTATAAAAAAGTCAATTCGAACTCGAAGTCACGAGATTGTAACCCAGCGCTGTGCCCCGAGACCAGCTGGCTTGTTAGATCTTATGCTGCTTCGACAGGTCGGTAATGTTCGGGATTGTTGGGGCCGGGTTGACAACTTGACAGTTAACGACGCGTCGCCACGGCATGCGTCGCCACTCCATTTTTTGGTTTTACCCGCGCCTTTAGATGTTTCACATCAAAAGGTTTAGGCAAGGCAACTAATGATAATCAGTGAGATACCTGTATAAGTCAAATAATAAACGAGAATTTGTGTGGTATATTACCACTAAAAAACCCGACTACTGAAAAATCACGCTCTAATTAAATTCGGGGTTTACAAGCTATAATCGCCTCCCCGGTTGTTGAAGTCGGTTAAAATGTAGCCTATGTTACTCGGGCCATAATAACGAATCGATTGACATCAAAATCGGATGAATAGTTTAGGCGCTAGGGTGGAACATACGTAAATACAGACATACATCACACATACATATACAGGGTGGAATTTTTCAATGCCACTTGGAGGGAAAGTAATCTAAATACTAGATATAACAAATTTGACTCAAAAGAAACATTCCTTTATTTTTAAAAATAAATAAATCTCCACTCGCAGATTTTCGAATATTCGCTTGCCACACCCGGGCATCGAACCCGGGATGGATTGACTAAAATTCGAAAAAATAACATTCTGTACCTTTTTGACATCAATCGATAAGGTAAATCATATTGATCAAATATCTCTAACAGACATGATAAATTAAATGAAAGGAAAACCATGAACAAAAGTGCCATTGAATTTAATATAATAATAATGAAATTTATTTTGTTTACTCAAAAATATTGTGTAATTTTTTGGAATTTTAATATTGTACACAATGAATTTATCCCATTGAAATTATAACTGTTCTTAAGATTTCATGGTTTTCCCGTCATTTAATTTATCATGTTTGTTAGAGAGATTTGATCCATATTATTGCCCATATCGATTGATGTCAAAAAGTAGTGGATGATATTTTTTCGAACTTTAGTCGGTTCGATTCCAGAGTGTGGCAAGTTGGCAAGAATTTTCGAAAATCTGTGAATGCAGATTTGATTCTTTAAAAAAATAAAGGAATGTTTCCTTTGAGCAAAATTTGCTATCTCTAGTATTTCAAGGACTTTCCCTACAGGTAGCATTGAAAAATTCCACCCTGTATATACATAAATTGACTGCTAAAATCATAACCCTTCGTTTTGGCTTCGCCGTAGTCGGGTAAAAAATAGTGTAATAATGTGTTTGTTTGCCCAACAGTGGGACATCCGCAGCGGCGAGATAGTCCAGGAGTACGACCGTCACTTGGGTGCCGTCAACACGATCACCTTCGTGGACGAGAACAGGAGATTTGTGACCACGTCGGATGACAAGAGTTTAAGGGTTTGGGAATGGTGAGTACAGCATACCTTTTACTTCTACCAAGTATTTATCGACTGGCTCGTTGGTGTAGTGATTGTAAGTGCTTCTGCTGACCATGAGGTACTGGTTTCGATTCCTCCGATCGAGCTGCGTCGTGAGGCACTTTCGTCAGAAATTCTCACTAGCAACCACGGTGTTTGGTGTTGTGCCCGGTTGATGGGAATAAATTCGTCACCTACTCCATGGGAATTAAAACATAACTGGCGATATGTTGATGTACTATTAGGCACCCCTCTGCCTAAACCTTCAGGGATTACAGGCTTGATGTTATGTTATTTATTTATATTTTGAGTGACAAAGAAGCCAGCGACCTAATGCAAGGAGTCACAGACGTCTTGGTCCTCTGTGTGTGGTTGGGTCTTGTGGTGGCAGCTACAACGAACATACGAACCACGCCTCATACCACAATTCACGCAAAGAAAAATGGCGTCCGTTCCGGAATCGTTGAGGTTTTTATATGGCTCAAATCTTCTGATAGCTTTGCCGTCCTCAATGGCATTTAAGGTGGATGCTCCAGGGTAGCCCGCGAAATTCGAATTTTCTTACGTTTTTTGCAATTTGCAGACCTGTGCTAGGTTGTAAGTTCATAAAGTCGAGGAACGACTTTTTTAAGGTCAAAATCATTCCTCGACCTTTATGAACTCGGAGGGTTGTATTGATGATTTTGATGATTATAATTCTGTAACTACATACGTCTTACAGTCGCGAACAATATTTTAATCAACATACAACCTAGCACTGGTCTGCGAATTGCAAAAAACCTACCTGCTACCCTGGAGCATCCACCTTAAGCTGGCCTGTAATAGGCTAGCTGATAGTTAATATAGAACACGATTTGATTAAATTTGAAAAGAAATGAACTCGTGGCTAAATAATAACAGCCACTCGGATCGATCTTCAGGTAAAGCCGCGCTTGCCTAGGTTGGTCCGTGGATGGGTGGACACCCATCCACGGACCAACCTAGGCAAGCGCGGCTTTACCCATTACACACCGAGTTTCCTCCGTACGTCGGAAAGCACGTTAGGCGGTTGGTCCTGGCTGTCAATTGTAGATCTTTGACAGTCATTAGGTAGTCAGTGACCCGAAAGTCTGACAACCAGTCTTACCAAGAGGTATTGACTATCGTATTACCCAGTACTAACTGGGTTGTGGAGGTCAGATAGGCAGTCGCTCCATGTAAAATACTGGTATTCAGCTGCATCCGGTTAGACTGGAAGCCGACCCCAACATAGTTGGGAAAAGGCTAGGCAGATGATGAATTAATTTGAAAATTGCAATTCTTAGCTCAACTATTGTGAAAAACAAAACACACTGTCTATTAACCTATCATTGAAGTCTTATTTGGGTAGAAATGTTATCAACACTAAACGTGTTGTTATGGGTCAAACCAATTTGGGAAAACCAAATTGAGAAATAATTTATAGGCATAATAATATTGTCTTGCTATCGGGTGTGTGTGTACAGCACTTAACAACATTTAAAAGTGTTTTTCTCCTACTGTTCTTGATGATTTTAAATAACTGGAAGTCAGGTTTAAGTGTGAATAAAATGTATTTTCTTCCAACTATGCTTTAATTTCATCACAATCACACTAAAAACTCAGTACAAAGTGAGTCTTTAATGCTCTAGAGCAATAAAAATGTATGAAATTTCATTATTGCACAGTTTTTTTTAATCGCACCAAAAGGTGCCAATCTCAATGGATTAGTTCTATTCAGCCAGCCGATATCAATACTTTTTTTTTACGTACGTATTATTCGTTTCTATCCTACTTGTTCCAAATTTAAATATAAATTTGCCCAACAAAACTTTAAGAGTTTTGTTGGGCAAATTTATATTTACGTTTAATAATTGCTCAAGTATAACTTTTAATTTCAATAATTAAACTTCTATTTTAACTGTTTGATATGAGTTTCTTTTATCTACTATTCCTATAGGTAATAGTTGAAAGAAAAGCAGATTATGCACCTCGCCTTAAGTAATTTATATTGTCCTCGTGCCTGTTAGATTAGAGCCCTCTCTAACGCTCGGGCTCTAAATCAGGCACTCGGTGCAATAATAAATTACTTTGTGCTCGATGCAATAATCTACTATTAAACGGAATTACAGTAAACATGTACATATCTCGTAGTGTCACTAAATAGAGAGAGCATAGAGTATAGCATGACCAAAGACACAGATTAACAAAATATGAAGATGACATCTAATGTCATCTTCATATTTTGTTAATCTACATCTATATCATCTACATCTCCATCTATAAAAAGGCGCGTAATTTAAATTAACATTATAGTTCTGATTAAAATTTCATGTTGTTACGAACATAGTATTCTGGAACTCATATTTTTATGAAAAAGATCCTATCTTCAAGTTAAAATCGTTATTTCTCGAGAAAAATTCTTTTAAATTTAGGAAAGTGTAAATGTTACGGCTATTAGCCGAAGTGCGGCTACACCTAGTTTTAACCGGCTACAACTAGGTGCAGCCGGCTACATGCGGTTAAACTTAGATGTATCATCTTATCTTCGGTTAGCACTTGGTTAAGCCGTACCCCTAGTGGCTAGAACAAGGTGCAGCCGCACATCGGCGGTGGTTAAACTTAGGTGTATCCTATTTATCATCGGTTAGAACGAGGTTTTCAGTTCAGTTCAGCAGTAATAGAAAGTGCCTCTGTAAAGCCAATTTTGTGTAACTCTATTCAAGTTTATCTGGTTCTAATATTCTTGCAACATACTATCACATGAAGAGTTTGTTAATTGTTAATTTGTTAATAAAACTGAGTCAAAAAATGATCTTAGTTGTTATAACATAAAAATAATGAGAGAAGAGTACAAAGAGTTGGTTGATTTTTTCATAGATAAGAAGTCAACATTTATTGTTTTATGTTTAATGTTGTTATCTTTGCGCATAAGATGTCTGGTTCTTTTACTTCTGAAGAGAAGTTTTGTGATAATTTGAGTTTTATTAATTACTTATACAGGGTGTCAACAGACTCATCACGAAGCAGTCAACCAAGCATTCTGTACATCAAACTAAGTAACTTTACGCAAAAAATATTTATTGCTGGGAAATGACTTTTTATTTTTTGAAGTTGGAAATCATGTTTGTGGTAGAACTCAAAGTAACGCATTCAAAACATTGTGCTGATGGATGGATTGAATAGTACGGGGTGGTGGAGATGTTTAAAGTAAAAATCTTACATTAAAAACTTGTATTTAAAAAAAAAACTTGTGAAAAAGTTGTAACTATGACCCCCCCATTATTTCTGTAACTAGAAGTACGGTATGATCTAGAACAAAAAATAATCGCAATGACGGGGAGAACAAGTGCCTTTCAGCTTCGTTAAGTGTCTTTTTACACCCTTTTTTTAATAAGTAAGTATATAATATTACAATTAATGTCACTTCAACATCCCTGTCTTTTATTTTTTTCAATGTAATCGAATCAATCGGGAAACGCAATTTAATAATCACAAAACAAAACCAACGAGCCGGCGATAAATATGATACACCTAAGTTTAACCACCGGTGTGCGGCTGCACCTAGTTCTAGTCGCTATGATGAAGGCTAAACCTAGTTCTAACCGAAAATAAGAGGATACATCTAAGTTTAACCGCATGTGGCCGGCTGCACCTAGTTGTAGCCGGCTAACACTAGGTGTAGCCGCATTTCGGCTACTAGCCGTAACATCTACTTACATATTGGTGCTCGTGTTTGTACATTCGGACAAATACATGTTTACCAGTTTATCGACTTTTTTAACCTTAGCCACGCGACAAGACATGTGACACGATATTCTGTCGTATCATCATTACAATGTTTTTCTAAATACGCATAATTTTAATCTTATTTTATTAATAAATAATAAAACTTATGTAATAGGTAGGTATATAAATAGCTGTGTCACCGTGATATTAAACTATACAGCTACGCATCTTCAATGTATTTTTGCATTCTCATTCAAAACAAAGTTTATTTAAAATTTAAATGAACCAGTCATGATTATGTTTAGTAACTGTACCTTTAACAACAATTCACAATGAGTGCACAGGTTCAATTTTGACTTTATTTACATAGGATTGACCCCAACATAATTTCGAAAAGGCTAGGCAGATGATGATGACATGGGTCTTTTGGCGCGTGGCAAAAATCGTCTCTAACGCTACTATTTTTTTCATTATTTCCATAAAACATTTTCTTATGTTTCCCAACAACGCCTCCTGTCACTGCCATTCAAGCCCCAAAAGAGAACTTCACGATCAATCACGAAATCAATCAAGCAATCTGTACATCAAACTAAGTAACTCTATGCAAAAATTATTGCTGGGAACGACTTTTTTTGGGGTAAAAATCACGTTTTACGGTAGGACTGTTGGAACTTTAACCCCCAATATCTCCATAACTAGAGGGTTCCCAAGTATGGTATATAATAAAAAAATACGCAATGACGGAAAGAACAAGTGCCATTCGGCTTCAATAAGGGTACATTTACACCCATTAAATAAATCATGATCTGTCAAATGACCAATTTGTTCGAGACGCCATTGTTTAACTATTATGTCTACTTCGTGGTCAGATCATGGGATAATGGGTGTAAAAGTACCCTTAGCATTGCACCATCTGGCAAAGTTGCGAGTAAAAAAAATGAGGGTAGACGTAGTTTCTTTGTTTCTTTCTTATAGTAAATTTTACAACAAGTGCACAAAACGAACCATTTTTATCCGAGACTTTTAGCAGCCCGAGCCGAAGGCGAGGGCTGTTAGTAATTACGAGGATAAAATGGTTTTGTGGACGAGTTATAAACTCTGCTTTTCACTTCGATTGCGAGGAAATCAAACAGTAATATAACATAACGTTTCTTTAATTAAAATTCAAAGTAAAATTAGTACAGTCTTGAATACTGAAGGAAATTGTTTTTCCCGGCATATCGCCGCTGTATTTTTTTAAAATCTTATGACATTGATATTAGGCTTGGGCTGCAGACCTACACAGCATACTATTAAATTAATTTTGTAATAATAATTTTATCAAATAACCTACCGTACTTTAATTTAAATTTTAACATAGTTTAATGTCTTAAAACACATAAGGCAAATAAATTAAAGTAAATATTATAAAATAACAAATTCTATCTATGAACTTCTTATTGTGTTTGGCTGTATGGCTCATTTTCTTTGCCTTAATATAGATACATTTATGAGTAGATATACGTGCACCAAAAGGCACTACAAACACGTGCAAACGCACGCACGTGCACTTGTGCACAAAATTCGATTTTGTGCAGCCTATATCCTGTACAAATAAGCACTTTCAGAGCATGAGAAGTGAAAAAAATAATAACACAACAAAACACTTTGCCCGGCTAATAGATCATAGTGCTTGCGAGCGCTATACGAACACAATACCATATCAAGAAATCTAGACTTAGATCTAGAATCTATCTAGAATCTAGACTAAATCTAGACTTCTAATGAAAAGCCAGCCACCTAAGTTTACCAATATAATGCAATTTATCTCAGCAATTCAATAAAGCATTCTATTATCTTTCACAGGGACATACCAGTAGACATGAAATACATAGCGGACCCATCAATGCATTCGCTACCAGCGGTCACCGTGTCACCGAACGGCAAATGGTTGGCCTGCCAGTCTATGGACAATAAAGTGATCGTGTTCAGTGCGCTGAACAGGTTCAAGATGAACAGGAAGAAGACGTTCAGCGGACATATGGTGGCGGGGTACGCGTGTTCTGTTGACTTCTCGCCTGATATGAGGTAAGGGATTTTTGTTTTTTTTTGCTCGTTATAAGTTATGGAATCAGGCGCTACCTTGCGGAAATATGACAGTTAATTTTTCGCTTATGAATAAATTCAAGGAATCAGTAGCATTTACAAACATAAATTCGAAAGCTGCCTGTTTGTTTTCTACATTTTGGTAGACTCGGATATTTTTAAAAAGGTTTTTCAGTCCCTGATAAATTAAGAGAACAGGCAGGCCGAAGTAAAGTGCCGATCTAATACCTCTTCAATAAACTAACAAAAGGTAAACTGTTTGCCAGCTTGTTCTAGTAATTTGTATGACGTAAGCAGTACTTCGAAACTAGAAAAGGCTACTGTCAACTATAAATAATACTATATATTGCACCCGGACTTCTAGATACTTTGCAGTTTTCTACCGTCTATTACTTTATTTATGTGTTTTAAAGGCCAGTTCAGGCTATACAAGGTGTAAACGGACCCTACACGATGCCGACAACCAAGCATTCTGTACATCAAACTAAGTAACTCTACGCAAAAATATTGCTAGGAAACGACTTTTTGTTTTACGCGTTTTATGATAGATCTCAATGTAACGCACTCAAAACATTGTGATGTTGGATGCATTGAATAGTACGGGAGTCGCGGAGGTATTTACAGTACAGTTATAACATTAAAACATGTGTTTATCCCTTATCTCTATGTAAGAAGGTTCGGGGAGAACAAGTACCCCTCGGTTCGTTAAATCATGATCTGTCAAATGACCAATTTGGTCGAGACGCCATTGTTTAGCTATTGTGTCTACTTCGTGGACAGATCATGGGTTAAGGGTATTTTTACACCCATTATGTCCTAGGACTCCCTTCTTACCCTTTCATAGAGAAGAGGCCTGTGTCCCAGCAGTGGGAATTGTATATTCTGGTTATGCTTAGTGTTACCACTGATTTTCCCTTCTCAAATATCAACAGGTTAATTACGGATGTGTGTGTCACGTATCTTCTTCATGTACGCTTAGGTTTACTTTGTAGTTTCACGTGTGTTTCGTCGAATTTTATGCCGTGTGATATTGTGTCGTGGGTGTTCGCGAGAACTTTGAGTCTTTGCCGGTTTTGCCGCGGTAATACGTAAATGAACGTGTTGTTTGTCGCCATTTATTAATTTTTACCCGACTATGGCTAAGCCAAAAGGATGGCGTATGCTTATGATTTTAGCAGTGTATGTATGTTTAATGTTTACGGATGTTCCTCCGTAGCGCCTAAACTATTCATCTGATTTTGATGTATAAGGTGTCAATCAATCGATTCGTTAGTATGGCCCGGGTATACAGGCTACATTTTAACCGACTTCAACAATAGGAGGAGTCGATTTTACCTTTTAAACCCCGACTTTAATTAGACCGTGATTTTTCAGTAGTCGGGTCGAAATTCTTGTTAACGGCTATTAGTCAGTTACGTTTTTGTTATGTTAGCCTGGTCGTTCCCATTGCTGGGCAAAGACCTCTCCATACCTTTCCAATTTTCTTTATGTTTTACCTTCTCTGGCCAATCAGTTAGGAACGAGTCCAAATTGTCACGCCTGCGTTTCTTGGGCCCGCTTCGGTAACGACACCCAACACACCCGTCTTCAAGCACACACTGACCTGATCACGGTTCTGACTTCTAAAGGCTACCGCATACTATAGACAAGACTGTCTTTAGACAGACAATTACCCATCATTAATCCATCAACCCATCATAAATCCATCCTAGGAGTGTGACTCGCCAGTCCCATATCAAGCTCGCAGATAATTACGTATACTTTGTTATCGAAAGTAAGACAAAATTCATACATTCATCTCGCATCGCCAAAAATGCCTCATTTGAACCTGATAATTATAACGCAAAAAATGCTCATGTAAATAAGTACTAACTTACGTACATTTTGTGCAGCTGTTTTTTATATTGAATATTTTGGAACAAAGCAAACAATTGTTCTCATTCAGTCATTATCATAGATATAATTAATTTGCGTGTTTTGTTGAGGTGATTACCTAGCTACTAACATTGAACTTAATTATGAGTATTGAAAAGAACTTTATTATTCTAGGCAAGTGGAATTATTTTATTGTTAAACTGTGGAAAGAATAGACCTTTTTGTGGGTATTGTAAAAAGATACCTTGAACCAGTACTTGAAAACAGTTAACTTCAGTAAATCAGTAGACAAATTATCTGGGGCCCAAGTCTGCTATTTTTATAAATTCGTCATTCCAACACGATCCCATTCTCATCCCATTGTCATTTTGCTAAAAGTTCGTAATCTGCTAAATTCATAATGGTCGATCATTGGTCGGTCAATAGTCTCGTAATAGAATTGTGTTCTATTGACATTGTCGTATTGCCATTATTATAAAACCTGCCAGATTTCATTTATATATATTTTTACATAGGTATTATTTATTAGTGTTATAAGCCTTCTGAAGTAGTAAAAAGTTCGTAAATAGCACCAGTCATTCGTTTGTCACTATGTACGAGATTACCATTCTATGCCATTTCTTTCAATGGAGTGTCAGTGGTTGACCATTGGAAAGTCATAATGACGCCATCATATTAGTAGATTACCAAACTTGTCAAAATCAACAATTATGAAATCAATGATAGACCATTCTGACACTATTGTAATAGCAGACTTGAGGCCCTGGTTTCTTCTGCCGGTGGTCCAAGTTCCTTGGACTTGGTTCATAATGATTTTCTCTTCGTTTCTCTCATTCAACTTATCATTCACTCGCACAGCTTATTCCATTTTCATTCATAGAATGATAGGGATAGTGACGTTTATACTAATACTAGCTTATGCCCGTGGCTTCGCACGTGTGGAGTTCGGTAATCGTCCCAACGGGTCGTACTACCGAGATAAAAAGTATCCTATGCAGTGGCGGATTTACACATTTGCTGCCTGTAGACTTTTCAAAGTTTGCCGCCCCTACTGACCTCTACAAATTGTGAAATAGGTAGGTACTTAAAATTCTCATTCAGCTACGAAAAATTTGCAAAGAAATTCGTAAACAAGGGCGGTAGAAGCCTGAATTGGAACCTTCAATTAGTTTATTCTTTCCAAAAAAAAACCTTCCACACTAACCATTACGGCTGTTTCCAGTTTTACAAATTTTAAAGTATTTGAAAATTGGCAGCATATTTGCCGCCCCTGAAATCTGCCGCCCTAGGCTCCAGCCTACTCAGCCTACTGGTAAATCCGCCACTGATCCTATGTGTTAATCCAGGTTATAAATTATCTGTGCGCAAATTTCATCCAAATCCGGTCAGAAGCTTTTGAGTGAAAGAGTAACAAACATCCGTTCATCCATCCTCACAAACTTTTGCATTTATAATACACTAGCGGACGTCACGCGGTTTCACCCACGTAGTTCCCGTTCCCGTGGGAGTACGGGGATAAAATATAGCCTAAACTACTCAGTAAAGACGTGGTTTTCTAATGGTGAAAGAGTTTTTGAAATCGGCGCAGTAGTTTTTGTGTTTATTTATTACAAACATACACACAAAAATACAAATCTTTCCTCTTTATAATATTAGTGTAGATGTAGATTAGTGTAGACTAGCACTTCGCCCGCGACTTCGTCCGCGAAAATTGGGATAGCTCGGCTAATTTGCATGATATCAATATAATTTATAGCCTATGTTACTCGGTAAAGATGTATCTTTCTATGATGAAAGAATTTTTAAAATCGGTTGAGTAAATTTTGAATTAAATCGTAACAAACACACAAACAAAAAATCAAATCTTTCCTCTTTTTATTAGTGTAGACATGGTGTAAAAGTTGGGAGTAAATTACTTCTCCTATGTTCTTCCTGTGTGATGAATTCCACCACCAACACTTATTTTATATTTCAATATCTCACTGCTGGGCAAAGGCCTCCGCCATATCTTTCAAAGTTCTCTTTTCATCCACCATCTCGAATCAGCCTTCGAGGCGCGGCGATGGCAGGTGGAGTAACGCTGTGGAATGGAGAGAGAAGTGTTGGTCGTCCGGTGGCGAGATGGGCAGACGACATGCCATGCCATTGCGGGAATACCCTGGATGAGGCTGGCAAAAAAGAGTGGAGCTTGGCACAAGAGTTTGGAGCCTGGCACAAGAGCGTGGAGCTTGGCACAAGCAAAGAGAGGCCTATACCCAGCAGTGGGTGAAGTCGGGCTGTGAATATATATATATATATATTATGTATTACAACTACAAACAATATAATAGACTCCAATCAGCTGATCTACAAATCTATTTACACCGTCTTATCACCTATTGCAACACATGTCAGTGTCTCATTAACTCCTTATGTAAGACTAGTGGATTAATGTTCGGAGATGCTATATATAGACAAGTACGCATGTAATGATCATAATGTTATACGTATATGTATGGAATTATGATGTTTGATGACCTTATGCTGACGTGATGCTCATGTCATGTGATATTTTTGAGGTGGGGTTCCGCTGAAAGAGAGTGAGCACTTCTAAATGTTATGTTGTGTGTGTTGTTATGTTATGTTGTTGTTGTCGTTGTTGTTGTTGTTGTATTGTGTAAAATCAGTAGGCTTAGCCAAGTTGACAATCTACAATCGTTAACGCTAATAAAAAACTAACCAAATGTATGGGAATGACATCGCTTCAACGTTAAGTCACGTGGTCGAAACAAACGAATAGAAACTTTTAAGTTCAGTCAAAACTGTAAGTTGGCTACGATTTATATGGGATGTAGCGATCACGATTGTAGAAACAAATACATTTCATTCTATCATCTTAACCGATGTAAACTTGTCTACGAAGTTTCTATTCGCTTGTTTTGACCACGTGACTTAACGTTTACGATTGTAGAAAGAGAATCGATACGAATCGTTTGTAACTTGGCTAGGCCTGCAGGTAATTTTAACCTAACAGACGGATGCTTTGCTGGAGAGTTTTGTTCCGCCACTTCTCCTTAGCTAAAACACGGGAAACTCCTAGGAAGTGTTGTAGGGTGGACGTGTCTTATGTTATTTTGTGCGTTCAAAAAGTGTTGATTCTCAGACCAATTGGTATAAGCGGGTTTTGATTTTGTTAAAAAGTATACGAGTGAATATGTAAGAATAAAAGCTTATAAAAAGGATTTGCATAATGTGCTGTTTTCTACAAGTCAAGTAGACATGTCGGTCTTTTTGCTTACGATTTAAAAGTCTAATACAGTAATTGCGACAAACTATGAGAAAAGTATGATTGACAGGTGAAAGTATGAATGAAAACAGATTCATTTTATGTTCACTTACGGTATTTGCAATTTATTTGAATCATAAAATGCAACCACTTTATTTTTACAGCCTCCATTACTTTCTCTAAACGGAGTTTATAATTTTAATTTACCTATATAGTATAATAACTGTGTATTTGAGATAGATTTACATTCAGACACATTAAATAAAAGAATAGATCTCTACTCGAAAACATCTCTTCCTGAAAGTTCATCGCTTTAAGAACTAGTCGACTGAAAATCCTATAAACGTTGTTTAAGAGCGGATTTCACCAATGTAACTGACATTAGCTATAAAATGGCATTAGCTATAAAACCCTATGAAAATTTAATTTTTGAAACCAGAAATAGGGTTATTTTGTGATTGTAATTTGCTGCACACTGCCATGTGGTTTCCACAAACGATGAGACACTTAATATCGTGTTCTGCTTGTCCTGTTGTTTGTAAGTACATTACATTACACGGACGCAACTGAAAGTGCCAAACTCGTCGCCAAATTTTGGGCTGTATCAATTTCGCTAAGAAGAAGATTGTAAATTGCTTATAGTCTTTAACAAGCTTATGTATGGTCCTCTGGCACTAGCACCGCACCCTAGTTCCTCTGAGTACTTTGCCTTGTAGGTACGTATGTTCTCATAACAGCACACAACTTTCTCCGGTCGACCTCGCGCAATGGATACGAACCAAGTCGACTGAACTACACTGTCTATAGATATAGTATTGAAGATCTAACATCCTCACGTACACTATACACATAGATGGTTTGAACAAAATTTCGTTTTTATTACGTTAATATTTTGTTTCTACGTGACCTAGGTTTATAGATTTTTTTTTTACTACGGAAAATTCTTCCTCTAACGCTGTTTTTACCATAATGTTTCGTTTTCTGATGTTGGTATTGGTTTTTTACGGTATGCGTCTTAATTTTGCATAATTATCTTCAATATGAAATTGATTGATTGAAATCTTCAATAAGAGCAAAGTGTCTGAAGTGTAAAAATGACCAAATTATGAAACACATAAAAACAGTCAGTTTCTTAACATTATGAATGCATATTCAATACCAACAAAGCGTTATTTTCGCATCGAAATAACTCTAAAAAATACACACAAGCATTTGAAAGCCCGTAAACAAAAACAAGAGACGGAAGAGACTAATACTGCAGTAGTAGAGGTATATTGCGTGGTGACAACTCGTTGGCATATTGCCCAAAAGTCAGGAGACACTGCTCTGAAGAACTCTTCTTTAAGAGTCACGGTCAAAGGAGTACAGAAAACTATAGAGTATGCTATGAAAACTTTAGTGATATTATAGAAAAGAAAGTATTTATTAAACTCACACAGGACATAATAGAAACAAAAAGATAGAATAGAAATTATGACAAAATTGTATAAAAAAGTAAACATGAGAAAAAAAAATAAAAAACAATCAAATTGGTCCTGTGCAAGCTCAAAAGGCTCCTATCTCAGCAAGGTGCTAAAAAAAGTCACAGCTCTGGTATTCTGATAGTTTATGGCCCGCAACTTCGCCCGCGTCGTGTCTGAGGTCTGTAATTGTCCTATGGGACCGTAATACCGGGATGAAAAGTATCCTGTGTTATTCCAGGTTATAAACTATCTGTGTGTCAAATCCGTTCAGTCGTTCTGGTGTGACTGAGTAACAGACTAGCATCCATCCAAACTTTCGCGTTTATAATAGTAGTAAGAATACCTACAGGTAAGTAAGTATGCTTTGAAAGAGACTCCTAATGCTATACTTATTCTTCCCATGGCTATTCAATAAAAGATATTCACTGCATGATACAGGCTGTCAAGACAAGGCAGGGTTGCTGGATTTCTAAATTACTTAAAAAAAAAAAACGAAAATTACACATTTTCCAATATTTCCCCATTCTTTTTTCAAACAACAAAAATGAACTAGTTTATTCATTAAATGTTCGGGTCACACACACTCACAGTGCACACCACGACCTTTCAGGCTTTTACCTGCCTGCGCTAGGGAAACGTAAGTAGAGGAATCTTTTCAAACATATGAAGAAGTGGATAAAGAATTTCCTTCTTAATTCTTCGGATTCTAGACAAGTGTGTTACGCAATTCGGTCGTTACATAATCTGGCGCTTTATTGACATTGATAATATTGGGTGGTTTTTGGCACTGATCTACCATTAATTTCTAGAATAGACCGATAGATGGCACGGCACAGCCCTCAAGGTTACCCATCAAGATATTATTTCATAGGAACCTTACGAGATGGACCTAGCTGGTAATTTTCCTTTTTCTTCTTTCTTGATCATGAATTTGAAATGGATTGAAATAGGATTTTTGTCCAACTTGACTACCAAATTCGTCACAGGACGGGTTCATGAATAACGGATTCCAAAAATCCCGGGATAAACAAGTGAATACAGGGTGTAATCAACCTCATCACGAAGCCGCCAGCAACACCTACTGAAAGACATATCCAGCATGCTTGAGGAAAATGCTGTGAAGATGGCGAAACTATGTCCTTGCTCTGTTCATAAATAAGTTACCAAATGGCGTTCGCAGACGATCAATTAGCTACTTGACTGTTGCAATATTAAACTAAATAAATAATCACTGCATGCAATTGTAGATCGTATCTGACTTTTATATCCTATGTTAGACACTTTAGCATGGTAAAGACTAGCGGACTTCAAGTGGTTTCACCCGCCTGGTTCCCGTTCCCGTGGGAGTACGGGGATAAAATATAGCCTATGTTACTCGCTGATAATGTAGCTGTCTATTGCTGAAAGATTTTTTCAAATCGGTCCAGTAGTTTTTTAATTTATTAGTTACATACAAAAATAAAAATTTCTTCTCTTCTCTCATCTTTCCTCTTTATAATATTATTAAGTATAGATAAAGATGGCTTTTGCCTGCGGTTTCGCTTTCGCGGAGGTCGAAAATTACCCCATAAGAACGTACTATTGGGGTAGAAAATAACCTCCGGTATCTTAGGGGTCATGATTATCCTTGTGCCAAATATCATCATTGCATTTGAACACGTGTGAAGGGAACAGACTCACAGAGAATTTACTTTTGCATTTTTAATATTAGTAGATGTCAGTTTAGTTAATAGTCACATTAAAACATTACCTAATAGATGTCTCGAGTGATTCATACTAACATGGCACTAACTAAAGCTGAACCAGGCTTGGCAGACGGTATATTGATCCTGACAGGAAGACGCCTCTATTCTTTACACTATTTCTACAGCATACTGTTAATAACGAGATAACCGCACCTTCTAGAATTTAAACGAAGCCAACAACAGAGCTGTGCAGGTGGCAACATACTGGTCGGGTATTATTTAAGTCTATCGACACGCAAAGAAGAAGACTGTTAATCCATAAATTGATGTTGAAACTATTCTCATAATTATTGTATGCTTTTGTTTCCAAGAAATAACTCCTCCACAACTCTCGATATTCTGTTCGTTGAACAAAAGTCTGTTGGATTAATTCATCTACTTAAAAATCTTAAATTCATTCATTCACTGACAGGCATAAGCCTGTAAACCGCTGGGTCTTGATGCATGATTGAGTTTATTTTATAACAGAAAAAGGTGCACACTAAAGAAATAATAAAAATAAACTTCTCCTAATCGGATTAACCCATGATCTGTCCACGAAGTAGTAATAGTTAAACAATGGCGTCTCGACCAAATTGGTCATTCGATATGGTACAAAGTTTGTATAGAAGTTCATCAATTTTGTCGATGGGAAATCCCATCGTGCACACGCTTTTCTGTCCATAAATTGTCATATATGGAAATTCCAACTTGGTATTTTTTGATGTCGATTCAGATTATAATATTAAAAAGTCCCCGATTACCTTCTTGTTCTTTGGAACAAAAAATTACCTTTACCGTGATTACAACAAGCAATAAAAACACAAAAAACGATAAGTTTTTCAGAATCCGAAACAGCGTCTTTACCTGCTTGTTTTTTCTTCATAATGTTATGTGCATTTTTATCAGTCTGCGTTGTTTTCGTCTATCGGAATAATCATTATGTTGGTAGGCAATATATTAAGTTGATTGAGTGAGACTCCTGTCAATGAGCTACCAAAACGTGCAGTGGATTTTATGGGAGACACGCAACTTGAAGGATTAACACTATTCAAATTCCATGACGTTTTTTTACTTGCAAGATACGTCATAATTTGTTAAGGCCGATACTGAATTCTGAGTGGGAAGACCCGTTGCCAATTCTGGATAATGTATTTTTTAGTTTCGTCAGTTCTCAATTCTCATATTGCATACTACAAAACGATGACAGTTGTCATGGATTCGATAAAACACAATTATGCTTCACGAATTGAAGTTTACTATTACACTAATGACTTGGTTTGGTCAGCTATAAAAAGTCGCATTAATCTCACAGATTATTGTTACGAATCCGGCTCGAAGGACCAATTATGTGCTCACTTTTGGCATGGTCATAAGTGGTTCGTCTAATTTGCTACCACGTAACTATCTAAATTACAATTACTGAAGGCTGTGACCTACACTGTTATCATTTAAAAGCGTGACTAACGTGAGACGTCTGTCTGAATGTTGTACGTTTTGAGGTTCTGATAAATTATGGTGTGGATTAACCGGTATTGGCGCAATGTCTATCGGTGTTTCGGTGGTTCAAGGTTTTAGAATTTGTGAGATTCCGAGTAAAAACAACAAATTAATTTTATTTACATACGTAAAAAGTAAATTTGTACATGGTGTTATAAACAAAAGTATTGCATCAATATGTGCTGGCTTGCAAGGCGTACAAATACTGTTTGTCGGTTTGGCTAAAGAATTTAATAACATACTGTTAAACATTTAAAGTTACACATCCGTATGACATAAGTACATGATTATGAAATACCATATTAATTTGCTTATATTGTCAATGATTCCGTATTCTGCCCTTCATGGCCTCTGACAAGGTTTTATATTTGAATTTACGGATCAAATTTAGATGGAATTTCTTGGATATCATTTGCACGTAATTATTATACCAAGGCGTGTTTAGGTGGCTGCTTCTCCATAGATGCATCAACATTGAAGTTACTTTATGTGGAGCAATGCTTTCAAGTTGTCATTGGCAACAACAATGGCAAAAAATATAACGCGAAATTCGCAAAGTTATAGAGAACAACTTAATGATCGTATTTTGTAAAATGTTGATCCAATAAAAGTATTTCGGTGTGGATGCACTATAAGGAACACCAGGTATCTATCTATAAGTATGTGATATCTGCATATTTGGTGCCTATTTACATGTATGTTCAATACACCAGCAATACTTGGTGCCATATAAGTTGACCTCTTTATCCTAAATTCATCATGAAAGTCATTAACACACAATCTTTTAATGATTTTATAAATTAATCGTGATTTGGTAGTTAATGAAAGGGGTTAGCAACAATATTTATTACTAAATGTCACAGTGAAACGACAAAATATAGATCAAATCTCTTGTGTTGTCAAAACACCCAGATATCCTTGTTGTTTTATGTCAAAGCTGAATCTCAATCATGGTGACACTGCATTTTTATTTCTATTCATTTTGTTACAGTTCGTTTTAGACATATCTAAAAAAACATGTGACATCATAATACTTGACGTTTGCAGAGGTTGGTAACTTAGTCGCGAGATATCATTTCTTTTTTGTTTTTCGTATCTTATTAAAATTATAATACAATAATATACTTAGGCAGTATAGTAAGTTCAATGAACTAATAACAATTTCCAAAAGTCAGATTGTTGATTCGATTGTTGATTGATTCCTAGGTTACCAGTTCAAATCTGAGTCGAAGGACCAGATTTCGAAATCAAAATCAAAAGTCATTTGTTCAAATTAGGCTGAGACATAGCACACTTTTCGAACGTCAAAAAAGCCCTAAACGCTCGCCCTTTAACGTTGGTTTAATTATAATATATAGGCTAAATAGAATTATTAATGACTTAAAACTAATAATTAGTTTATTAAAGGTAAACGGTCCTAATTAGAAATCATTTCACAATTGAATTGAATTACCAACCGCGTAACGTAATATTTGGACATTACCTAAGAATTAACACTCACGCATCGTTCAACACGTTAAGGTTTTGCGTTCCAAAACACATTATCGATAACTCAGTATTTTAAAACAATTACATTCTGAGGCCGACATGATTGGTTACTGAATCTAAATTAAAAGTTAATTATTAAACACGCAGGAATTATAGACAACATGAAACTTTACTTTTCTTGTATGTTAGTCTGTAAGGTATATTATCTATGGGCCAAAGTTGCATGGAAATAAACGAACGTTGTTGTAGTTGTTTTGTTAAAAGAAGCAATTTGTTAAACATGGATTGTTGCTATACTAGTCAATTGGCTCTATTATGCAATATATGGTATATAATAATTATGCATGGTATATTTACTATGAGTACCTACCTACATGCATGGTAAATTTTAAAGCTTTTTTTATAATTTGTAATGTCAATGCAAGCCAAATCAGAGGCCCATGGGCGGCATAAAAACTCTGACACTAGTTTGGACACTAACCATACTAAAAGAAGAAGAACGTTCGATATTTACTGGGTCATTGTACAGTCGTGGTCTTTTCCCCCTGATCAGTAAATTTTTTTTCGCTTAAATCATGCAGAACCACGCCCCCTTAAAGTTTAGGCCTATTAGGAAAGCGTCAACGTTGGCGCGCAAAATAACAATAACTCTCGTTTGGCATGCGTCGTCAGTGCGCTCGGCCGATCGGTATCTTTCCATTCATTATTTCTATACAAAGTCAACGGGGCGGGGCTAGAAAGCGTTTCTATGTTGTAAGTGCAAGCAAAAATTTGCTTAGTGGTGATCAGGCGGGAGTGTCCTCGATAGTACACTGCAATAATTTACCACTGACACAGACTTCTGCTATGTGAGGGTTCACATTGCAGAAGCCTGTGTACCAGCAATGGGAACGTTGTAGCCTTGTAGGCCTATTTTTTAATTTTTTAATGCCTCTTTTTAAATTTGATGTGATGACGTACTTAAGTGATTGCTGCGTAGCTTAAAGAATGTTCCATAACAGAATTTGCATCCACACATTGATACAAAAAAACCACGCATACCTAGGTTTGTATAAAACAGGTTTTATGACGTTAAAATTGATTTACTATTCAATGTGACTTTGCAGTTCAGTTTATTTATACACAAAAATGACTGGTTTAAAAAAGTAGCTCAAATGTTCATCAGGTAACTGTACATATGCGCCAGAGAAACGGCTTTGTGGTAATCAAAAATAGTTTCTGACCATACGCAAGTCAATTGAAATTAGGTTAAGGATCTCAAAATCAAAAGTAATTTATTCAAACTTGGCTGAAGGTCAACACTTTTTGAACTTCAATTACACTAGACAGAGCTAGAGTACAAGTAGAGTACAAGTCTCGCAAACAAGACCTCCACATGGTTTTCATAGACCTCGAAAAGGCGTTCGACCGAGTTCCGCGAGAGCTTATCTGGCATGCATTGAGAGCACAACTAGTGCCGGAGCATTATATCGAGCTCCTTAAAGATCTATACCACAATGTATCTACAACAGTGGTCAGCCCAGCAGGAACAAGTGAAGCATTTGAAGTCAGAGTAGGTGGTCATCAAGGCTCGACCGTGAGCCCTCTACTATTCAACCTGGTAATGGATTATATTACTTCAAATATACAAAAACCAGCACCATGGTCACTGCTATATGCGGATGATGTTGTTCTTATAGCCGACTCGCTGGCAGAAGTGCAATCAGACCTAACGGCATGGCAGCAGTCTTTGGAGAGGAGAGGGTTGAGAGTCAGTAGATAGAAGACCGAATATATGTTTTGCGACTTTTCCGGAGCTAATGTGGATGTTATACCATGTCCATCAGTCGAAAATAGACCCCTTAACAGAGTTGAGGAGTTCAAGTATCTTGGATCCATTGTAGCACCAAAAGCCTGTGTAGAAAAAGACATACAAAATAGAATCCAGACAGCCTGGCTGAAATGGAGATCGTTGTTTGGTGTTCTATGCGACTCCCGTATGCCAATTAAAGTCAAAGGCAATGTATACAAAAGGGCAGTTAGACCAGCTCTACTGTATGGATCTGAGTGCTGGCCTATGAGGAAGATGGATGAACAAAGGATTCACACCACAGAGATGAAGATGCTACGCTGGTCTGGTGGAGTTTCAAGAATTGACAAGATAAAAAATGAATATGTCCGTGGTACTTTTAAAGTCGCAAAGATACAGGAAAAGCTCTGCGAAAACCGCTTGCGCTGGTACGGACATGTGATGAGGCGGGATGATGACCACATGACAAAAAGAGTCATGAACATACATGACGGAAAAAGAGGCCGTGGACGACCACCAATGACCTGGCTACGAACATTAGCGAAGGACATGACAGCGAGCAACACAACGACAGAGACAACCCACAACCGTGCGGTGTGGCGCAGAAGTACTACTGACCCCAAATAAATTGGGATAATAGCCAGGAAGAAGAAGAAGAGCTCAGTGGCGAATAGGCAGGAGTTTTTCCAGCCCTTCGCCTCTTTCTAGTGTTTTAGCTGGGATGAAGCCAAGAAGTGTCAGAACAAACTCCCCAGCAACACATCCAGTTAGAAGAACCTTTGGTACCTATAATCATCTGCCTAGCCTTTTCCCAACTATGTTGGCGTTGGCTTCCAGTCTCACCGGATGCAGCTGAATGACAGTATTTTACATGAAGCGGCTGCCTATCTGACCTCCACAACCCAGTTAGTACTGGGTAATACGATACCCCTTGGTAAGACTGGTTGTCAGACTTTTTGGACCACTGTAATAAACCTTTGGTACCTATACCTAAATGTATTTTTAAAGCAACTTAGTCGTAGGTATTATAAATTCATTTTTTGTGTTGCAAAATATTATCTGAAAAATTATGTAACTGGGTCAAAATTTTGTTCTTGCGCATGACAGTGAGGTCAAAATTATTTCACAATCGTTTCATCCGACAAAAAACAATTGTTCTTTGGTACATATTCTCTCAGTCAATCTCATCGTATATACACACCGTGTCACGACACTTGAAACGAGTGAAACTTTGTGAAATCTTGATTATGCCTCGAGGTAAAACATTAAGAAAACTCAGTAGGAAGATGGTTTACATTACGACCTGTACACCTGTATGTCAAAAGAAGTATTTCGTTACACAATTTGCTCGTATACAAGTGGTGTGACAGATCTCATCTTTCGTGGCACGTATTGTACATGCACAAGGCAGCTGAGAGTGGAAACTCCGGGACTATATGTCAAGTAAGAAGGTATGTCAACGTATGTCCTTCTGGGACGGGGGACCTTCTCCAGATAGGCGTACTTGTTGGACCAGATGTATGAACGTGGTCAAAGCAAAAGGAGTATGTAAAGATCGTAGCAGGTGGCGTTTTGGAGTTTCGGCCTACCTCCACGAGAACAAGGCGTGAGTTTATGCTTGTATGTTTTGGAGTTGACCAAACATTGGTACATTATCGATTTAACACGTGATCGTAACCTGAATCGGAATGACTGACATGACGTCGGAACTTTGCATAATTACTGCCGTTCGCTGTATAATATACACAAATATACCATTTCATTTAAAATTTTGTGTAACATTTACATACTAAGAGTTCCAAGTCCAAGTTTGTTTTGAAGTGCGTAATTTTTTTTTGCGTTGTTTATTCACTTTTTGGGAACTGACTCGAGTTTTTTGCTTTGCCCGTGTTCAAAAAGTAATTTATAATTTTAAATTTGTTTGAATGATGCGAGGATTCAATGATAAAGGTAGAGAAAAAAGGTAACCGCACGCGTTTACAATATATTTATACCGGAATAATTGTCTGTCCATACACTAGCTTGGAACTGTTAATTCAAAACCACTTAATTGTTTTATCATTAACTAGTCGTCTCATGTGCATTACGAGGTCAACATTTTCATTGGAAACGGTTTAGAGATGATTATAGCAACCCTGGTTCATATCGGAGTAAGCAATGATGTTTCTCAATTTCAGTTGCATGGGTTATCGTAGGCAGTTGCTTCATGTAAAATATTTTATTCAGCTGCATAGACTTACAGACAGACAGACTGGAAGCCGACCCAAACATAGCCCAACTATATTAGGTTAAAGGCTCGGCAGATGATGATTGTCATCAGATCTCCAACGCCTAACTGGGCGTCTGCACTATTACTGTTATGTACTGCAGTCGTAGGTTAATCCAGTCCAACCCAGCCTGTCACAGTTCACTGCTGAAGATAGGCTTCTCCCAATCACCCGCGCCACATCACCCAGTCCAGTTTTGTAAAAATCCACAACTGCACATCATGTCTCCTAATTTTTGTCACAGCACTTGGTTCTCCGCCTGGATTTATTCTAATGATGAGAATTTGTGTTAAATCTTTTTGTTTCACGTTGTACAATGGAGGAAACCTATCTCGAAATGAGAAAATAACACGACTAGAGTATCTGAGTCATTCAACAAGAGGATGTCTCATGACTATTTCGAAAAATTCGTTGACTTTTCTGTTGAGTGAGTTATTGTGAGAAAATTGGTCCTTTTTCTGAAGCGAAATAAAACCTATTTTAACATTCTCGCATCTGAGATTAGCTTTAGCTATTTCACTGATTTGTGAGAAATATAAGACTGCCAAAATCTCATATAATTTCATTCCTACAGGAATAAAATATTATGGAAATGAAAAGCCGCCAGTATTATTATATTTGGCTGTATCTTTCATGCAACTTATCTGATCCGAATTGCGCTGTATGTCATTTTTACTGCATAAAGTAAAATACGTGACACCATAAAAACACTACGTGACCAATTAAATTACTACTTGTGTTACGAATAATGCAATCGTTTCAAAACATATCTTTATTAATCAGTTGTTAAGTAAAAACGTCTTCTAGAACAATTTCGCTTTGCGTGTACGACTAGATGTATGAATATGGTCGAAGCAAATAGAGTATGTAAGGGTCGTAGTAGGGGACGTGCTGTAATATCTGCGTACAACCGTGGAAAAGGCGTGAGTTTATGTATGTAGGAATGTATTTTCTCTTTAATGGCAAAGAAAACAGAGAAAATTATTATAATTGACAGTAAATTAAGCTGCGCTGTCATTCTATTGTTTGTTCAAATTGTTATGCAACTAACCGGTAATAGTAGACTAAACAGCGGACAGTGTGATCTATCCTTAACGATAATATTGATAGACAAATCTAAACATATTGACTGTGTTTCAGCTGAGAAAAGTCATCATGTCATACACACATTACTAAATACTGAATTCTTACTGTACAAGGTCTCATTTACATTTGGTCCTTTCATGCTATATTAGGACCAACTTTATTTACGATGCAATTCTTCATGAGGTTAGGCAAGTTAGTCCTGAAAACCATATTACGCGAATATTACAATACCTTTCGTTATTTTTGTATCGTATTGTTTATTTATTTATTTGGCAATAACCGGCCCTGTCGCGAGGCCATAATGTTTCGCATTGAAAGTAAATGCTCGAGTACGTTCCGCGCATATACATCTTTCTAGATATCAGAGACAATGAATTCAGGTTGTAGCAGTAGAAGGGCGTAAACATCAAGATAATCTTAACGTTTATACCTAGTTGTAAAGAAGAAAAAATCTTACTTTTTCTCACTTACTCATCTTTCTGCGTAATATAAATGTATTCCTGCTTTCAAGCTTCCACTAGTCAACAAAAAGCAGTACAAATTCTTTGTAACAACTGGCTTATCAGCCCAGAACGGTAATATAAAGACCGATTCAATGGAAGTATTTATCTGTTAGGAATCTGTACTCTCCACTACACTGCCTGAATCTGTTCGCACTCACAATCCATCTAGTTTTCCGTCTATAGAGTCCCATTATCGCCGTGGGTGCTTTAATGGCAGTAGTTTAGCAAACGACCAAGCCCTGCAACGGGGCACACTTAATGTCAGTAATCATGATCGTCATCATACCTTTTACAAACTTATATGTTAAACGTGACCTGTGCATGACTTGCAGTTGTAGTCCTACTTGTGCGCTTGAAATCAAGTAGGTACCTACTTAACTGTATTTTTTCAGGGCATAATTATTGTTGGTCTCTTTCGGTTTTATCTGTAACTATACGTTGTTTATAGGATGTAATAATAGGTTTTTGTTGGAAATTATTAATCTTTTCTCCTTTACATCCAAGAAACCTGAAGCGGTGAACCTATTCGCAAAAAATGCATTTTGCTTTCAATAACGAATCTTCTGTTTTTCCTAAATAGAAACCGAGTTACTACACATTGCACAACTGGCATCGTTATAAAATAAAATGTAAGAGGTCTTACTCGTTATGCCACCCTTGTGAGAAAATTAAAGTAAAAAGACTTGTGCTGACGCAAGGAGCCCTGGTATTCCCGGTTTCCTGCGGGCATTTTTATGTGCAGATAAACCTGTAGGCTATAATAAAAAGTAGTCTATGACGCATCCTCATAACACAGTCTAGACATATTCGGGGAACACTGTAAGACTTTCATATCACCATCCTTTGCTACTGACGCAGACGATACTTCTAATATTCTCGTCGTTTTTCCTTATGCAGACATATTATTTGAAAACGAATCTTCGCCATCGCTTATATATCTTGAATCTTGAGACTGCATGGCGGCGCTGCTTGCTTCTTCAACGATATGTCTAATTCAAAACATTATCTTCCTTTCATTACACTGGTAGCGGGACCACCATGTTTAATATTTATTTGAATTTCCGATATTCCACGACACGATGGTAAAACAGTTTCAGGACCAAGACAGTAGACCATGTCAGTTCAAAAACTTATTATCTTCTTACCTTTGTCCCATGTTACTTCGGACGCAACACGTTTTTTTCTTCCATTCTCCCCTGTCAGATATCAAGGAATCATTTACTCTTTTCTCCTCTATATCATTCCTCTCACAATCTGTCCATTTTTTCTTGGTCCTTCCTCTCACTCTCCATTCATCAATTACTATGCTTGATTGGTCAACGTTATGTCAAATTCAGATTGTCTTCTTAAAAAGTACGGCTTTATGAGCTTTTGGTCTCCTAATAAATTGACGGAATAAAATAAGATGGCGACGTCAATACCAAACGATCCTCGTACTGTTCTATTTCCATTTTTAAACGGCAATCATATCAGCCAGTTATACTTCACGATTTGACCCGTAGTGTGATCAGCAGGACGAATTAGCGTAATAACGTTACACGCAGAAACTGTTTATCATCGTTCATCACTTATTGTTACCATCAGTTGATAATATTATTGTTTTGTTATATAATATTTTGTTATTTTTATGTTATACATAACTGCTGATGTCCCGTGACTAGACATGTTTTTGTCTGTGTAATGATTAGTATACGCTTTTAAAGTTCCGTTTGCAAAACAACGTTATGTTTATCTCACACGTATCTAAAATATATCTAGGCATCAGATTTGCATTTGTATCCATATTAGTATTATGAATGCTCTGTCTGTCTCTCAGTACGAAACTTTTTCACGCCTATACTGCTGCACCTATCATAATGAAATTTTACAGTTAGGTAACCCGAGACCTTAAGAAGGGCTTTGACTTACTTAAGGCTGTTTTTTTATCATAGATCGCAGACGAAGTTGCAGCTAGTAGTAATGTACTTATCGCAGAAAGTTCTTGACATTTCACAGAATATATAAATAAGTTCTACGTGATTTATGATTTATTTGACGAGGATGAGAATCAGACGGATGGATACTAGATGATGCATTGGATATTAATGCAATATCTTATGTCGTAGGTCACGTCCTCTCTAAGATGTGTCATACATAATGTGCTATTGAAGCGCCCGTTAGACATAACAGGCTGAGAATAGTCAGTCGAATTCATTTGCGAGGTCATAATATAACCTCTTCAAGCCGTGCACCACGTGTGTTTTCCATCGGCTAAAATGGCGAACCTTCGTAAAAACTTACAACTTTCTGTTTAACCCCGTTGTGGCCCAGTGGGATACATTTTAAAATCATTCCGCAGTGCTCATTATGACAACCAGCCTTACAAGGGGTATCGTATGACCCAGTACTAACTATAATATAATAATAATAATGTTTATTATCAGAAAAGACACATTTAAAAGTTTCACAAAAACATTAACAAATAATAATGAGCATTTCCGACAAAAGTGAGTCGTTGGTGCCTGTACTAATGATTAAAATCATTGTATCACAGACACCAGCGCCTTCCAGAATAGGTTACATAAAAAGAAAAATCGAACGTGGTACAAAGTGAACTAGTCTAGTAGTAAAGATATTATCATAAAATAGTAACTGGGTTGTGGACTGGAAGCCGACCCCAACATAGTTGGGAAAAGGTTTGACAGATGATGAGTCCCGTTGCAACAGTGGTTGTCTTTCAAAGAATGTGAGAATACCAGATTTTTATTAAATAGATTACGGTTCTTAAAGAAATACTTCCGTTCAACACATTGAACATCGATCGTTATCAAACAGTTCTATAGACTTTGAGCACTGAGCACGCGTGATTCCTTATCAATACCATATATCAGATTAGATTAAAAAGAACTTCTGCCATTCAGACAATAAAAAAATGTCAGATAATACTGTGTCAGTTACTTTGTTACGTATGACCTACAAGTTTGTTTAATGGCGTGCTTACGATACAAACAAACTGGTCCTTTTATGCTCTGGAGATAAGCATTTCATGCTAATTTGGTAAAAGAGACAAAAAGGGTTTTGTTTTCGCTGTTTGCTAAGAACTGATGGTAAAAGATTTGACTGTAACACAATTTATAAGAGGAAGTCGGAAGTCTGAAAGTTGCACGGGCGAACAGTTAGGTGAACGGTTAGGTAGAAGCGGAGGAATGAGGAAAACGTCACGAGGAAAGTTCTGAGTATGAAACTATACGGCTGTAAGAGTAGGGGAAGATCTAAGATACGATGAATGGACTTTGAGGAAGTTGATAATTATGGATAGAAAGCGACTACTGAGATATCCAGTAAAAAGAGTATGTACCCCTAATAAATTGGGATAAGAAGAATGATTAGTAACACAATGTAAACCATCCGATGTGACCGATAATCCGGTATGCTTTCAGTAACATGCACTCTGACGACACACTGAAGCTAGTTGCTGAGGCTAGTTGGTGAAAAAAGTAACATAACGTGTTTCTTATTAGCTCTTTTGTGTGTCAACGTAGAAAGATGTTGTACAAATTACACAGTAATACATCCACTATTACTGTGTAAATAAAACATTGTTTTGTTAGGTTAACACGCTTTTCAACAGACTTGTGTCGCTGGGAAGTTTGTTCCGCCTTAAAGTGTAAAAAAATAATCTTTAAAAAAATCTTATAATGTCAAAAGCTAAAGATAGTCCAAAAATGATTCTTTTACCTGTTTCACCCTAGTTTCAGAAAACATAAAACTCTTCATCACCTGCCTGCATGGGCGCCGGCAGAATTTTTGCCAAGGAGGTGCACGATCAGTTCCATGAAAACTGCTCGAAAATTTTAGCATCCACCTCGAATTTGATAGGTTCTCTTTTATTATAGAAATACGGCTAATTCTGCCTATTTTTTAAAGAAAACCTTTCATTACAATGCAAAGGACATAAGATGTCTGAGCGCGCTCGAATATATTGGGATATTTTCTAATAAATTTGGTTATTTTTGTGCATGTAGCCAGAAACCAGAATAAGAGTATGAGCGACCGTAGCGAGCTCGATTTTTTTTGCTGTCTGGCTCGGATGCATTGGTTTTTCTGTATTTCCTTTACCGTATAGGGGGGTGCAAACGCACCCCCTTGCACCCCGCTGCCGGCGCCCATGTCTCCCTGCCCTTGTCCCGTTGTTACTTGGAGTCGGTGCAAAACGTTTTCTTCTTCCATTCTCTTCTGTCAATCGTCTCTCCGCTAGCATTAAAACTACTGAGACATATAATACTTGTAAGGAAGGTTGAAGTCTTATATCGATTAGCGTCCACTTTCAATGTACTTACTACATTGGTGTCAAGTTTCGATTAAGCAGTTTTGGTGTTTGACCCTAATATTCTGAGTCGTTTTTTGTGAGCGTGTTTTATCTTTTCATAGCTACTTGAAGTACCTTAAAGTAGTCCTACCTCAATTGCCTGGAAGGTCAAATATCTAGGACAGATTCGTGACCTGGCTGTTATTGGCCTTTTTTGTAGTATTTTTGTTTTGACATCAAAGTGAACCCCAGGTATTTATTTGTTAACTAAAGAAACCATTATCCACATACATACACATTGACCGTTAACATAGCCGAAAGGCACTTGTTGAATACATCCATAACCCCTGTACTATTTAATGCATCCACCAGTACAATATTTTGTGTGCTATATATTGAGTCTTACCGTAAACCGTGATTTTTCTCCCCAAAAATAGTCTTTCCCAGCAATAATGTTTGCATAGAGTAACTTAGTTTGGTGTACAGAATGCTTGATTGGCGGCTCCGCGAAGGGTCCTATTACATCTCGTGTACAATTTGTAAAATGAGATGTGACGCCGATCGATTTCGCTGCAGCTTTTACTAACTACAGTGTTCAAGTCCCATGACCAGGTTCCCAGGCCATGGTCCACCAATGTGCTGAATTTAACTGAGCTGTTAAAAGAGAATCCTTTCCTTCATTCCGTTGTAAAAGACCAATTTTTAAAGATAAAATATGTAAGGAAGTACTCAAATCAAATCATAGTTTTCATTTCGTGTCCGATCGATTTGTCACTCAGTCCGTAAATGTTTTGTAATCTATGGCCGCGACGATCGACCTTTGCCACTGTTTTGGTTACAACTAGTATTGTATTTCGGGTACGATATTCTTGGCAACAACGTAGGACTGAGATACGCAAGTCAGGCGTGAATCCAAATAATGTGGCCGCTTAAAATGGCCGAAACTCTTAAAAACACCAACCCAAATATAACTGGCTCTCATTGAAATGAAAATATTTTGATGTTCTCATTATAGGTAGGACTAATTTAAATGAAAATGTATTCTTAATTTCGTATTGCTTTTGTCGAATTTGTATGGTTTTATACAAATAAGTTCTTATGTAACGCATTTGGGTTTTTCCACTACGGTATCGGCAGAGGCGTAGCTTCAAAGACGTCCGATACTTACTTTACTATTACTATACTTTATCTATCTGTGAAGCAGTATAAACTAGTTCTGGGTTCAAGGATATAATTACTACGTTTGTAAACATGTCACTGGGCCAGTATCTTTAAATAGATGCTGAACAATTTCGACGGTAAAAATGTAAAATACTAATCAGATTTAAATCTGTGTGCACAATTTTTGGTCCGTCTTGGTATGGACATGAGCTGAGGAGGGACGAATCGCATGTGAGTAAAAGAGTGATGAATATAAATGTTGTTAGATGGAGAGGGAGAGGAAGACCACGAAAACGGTGGATGGATTGTGTGAGAAATGATATGAAAGAAAAACCGGCCAAGTGCGCGTCGGGCCAAGCGCAGTGTATTATAGGGTTCCGTAGTAGCCCGTTAAATGTATGGAATATTTTTTGATTCTTATAATAAATGAATAATAAACTAATAAAGTTATCTTAAACGCTATAATTTTCCTTTAAAGTTCATGAAATGTGCTTAATTAATAATTAATTTTTCAGATTTTTCAATCCGG
Source organism: Xestia rhomboidea (assembly GCA_963853795.1). Classification (NCBI taxonomy): domain Eukaryota; kingdom Metazoa; phylum Arthropoda; class Insecta; order Lepidoptera; family Noctuidae; genus Xestia; species Xestia rhomboidea. Next base: position 19,086,055 of record OY970759.1, read on the forward strand.
CAGTTAAGCTTGAAGTTTAATATTTCGTAAATGGAGCATTAAATCGACAAATAGTACTAGCAACCCCATTTTAAAAGACCTATTCAATGATACCCCACACGATGGGATAGACGACAAAAAAAAAATCATCCCTACTTCACATGTACCTAAAAATATATTTTCCAAAATTTTATTTTACCATTTTGTCGGCGTAATTGATATACACACCACACAAAATTACAACTTTCTAGTACTAACAGTCTCTGAGCAAAACCTCGGACGGACGGACGAACAGACGGATATGACGAAACTATAAGGAAGGAACCCTTATAGTTTCATAAGGACTACGGAACCCTAAAAAGGAGTAGGTAAACGATAGCGTGACGGTTGACAGAGGAGAATGGAAGATAAAAACGTGTTGCGCCGACCCCAAGTAACATGGGACAATGGCAGAATGACGATGATGACACACGAAAAATTTAAAGGTGACATGTCATAATACTTCTTGTAAACCGAGTCCTCTATCTAGGGCATTGACCGATTGACCAACATAATACCAGAATTGGATTATTGGCTTACCTACGGAAGTAACATAGTCTCAAGTCTGTTCCAGCGGCGTTAAAATAAGCCCTTCCTGAGCATTTTTGGGTGTACCCACGCAATTTTTTTGGCATTGCTTTTAGGATTTTTAGCCAACTAGTTATATTGGTTAAAAACGGTCTAGTTTTCGTTGGATGTATGTCTTACGGGTATATTGTTGTTAAGAGCCTAGTATAGTAACGCATAGAATCTGTCAGTTATGTTCAAATATGTAATGCAATATTAGGTATTCTTGTTGAATGAATCAATCAATCAATCAAGTCTTTATTTGTAAACACAGGTTACAACAGTGTGCAGGATGGTACAATACATATTAAAGTTTCTCTATGTTTTGCCATTTGGCGTACAAATACATATTTAAAGAAGGCTTTTGCCAAGTAAGTAAATTAATCTATAGGTACTATTATTATAAAGAAGTAAAAGTTTAATTAGAAGAATCAATATCAATTTTAATAAAATGCATTAGGTAATGTCAGGTAATGTCAATATTATATTAAAAACGATAATGTCAATAATTAAAGATAGTTATGATGTCAATAAGTTAATGTTAAGAAAAAATGTTTAAAATTGATATTGTCTACAGAACTGTTAGATATCTCAGAACAATAACTGTATATACTAAGTCTATTGTTAGAGTCGTCATGCTTCTATTGTCATGTTGAGGTATTACAAAGAGCTGTCATCAAAGTAGTCGCTTAGACAATAGTAACATTTCTGTATTAATAAAGTACATAATTTACGCTTGAAATTGATCAAATTTTGATTTTTTATTGAGCAAGGTAACTTATTAAATATTCTTTGGGCCATACAAAAAAAAGCTTTTCCTCATTAAAGCCGTACCTGCATATGGGACTTTAAGCTCTAACTTATTTCTATCGCGTAGTTTCCTGTAATGACTTTTGAAAGCTATTTCATAAAGGTTCATGTTTGTTTTAACAAATATATTTACCTCATAAATATACAGGCAAGGCAAGGTTAAGATTTTGAGGCTTTTAAATAGAGGTTGACAGCTGTCGGTACTTTGTAAACCACACATAGCTCTGATGCATCTTTTTTGGGCTTTGAAGACATACTCCTTATTTACTGAATTGCCCCAATATATTATCCCATATCTTAATGTGGATGCAACATAGCCATGGTAAGCCATTAAAAGAGATTCTAGGTTAACAATTTTAGCCAGTTTATAGAGGGCATATGCAAATTTATTGACTTTTTTACAAATATCTGCCGTTTGAGGTTTCCAGGACAAGTTATTATCTATAATAACACCAAGGAACCTAGTCATAGTTGCCGATTCTAGTTTAGTCCCCAAGTAGTTAATGTCAAGGTTTATATTAGGAATCCTTTGATAAAAGTGCATTATTTTTGTCTTTTCTAGATTTATGACAAGATTATTATTATTTAGCCAAGTAATTATTTTATTCAAAGTCAAATTTATTTCTGCTTCGTACACATTAGGATCGTCACATTTTATTACTACCGTGCTGTCATCAGCAAACAATACCATCGGATGCTTTATTTCTCTAGGCAGATCATTTATATAAGTCAAGAATAGTGGAGGGCCCAACACACTGCCTTGTGGGACTCCGTATTTAATAATCCTACTGCTAGACCTGTATCGTCTTTCGTAACCAGTGCGTGGGCAAATTCGTGTGATCTCTAAAATCTGCTTTCTGTTGTGTAAGTAAGATTCGATAAGATTTAAAATGTTACCTCTTATACCATATTTCTCTAATTTATTTAATAGTATTTTATAATCTACGTAGTCAAAAGCCTTCGTTAGGTCCATATATATAGCACATACGGCATTTTTTTCATCCACATTCGATAAGATAGGGCGTATCAGATCATGGATAGCCATGTTAATTGTCTTGTTCTTGCGAAATCCTTTCTGTTCATCAAGTAAAATGTATATGACTTTTTCAAAAATTTTTGCAAATATTGGTATCAACGCAACAGGTCTACAATTTTTCATTAGACATTTGTCTTCCTTTTTATAAATTGGGGTAACTATGGAGGTTTTGAGATTCTCCGGAAAGATACCATTCTCAATACACAAATTGATTATATGACTAAGAGGTGGGGCTATGTATTGAGAGACTGTTTTTATGACTTTTGTACATATTCCATCACTACCTACACTGTTTGTATCTCTCAAAGACCTAATATGATTCATGATGTCATGCGGCAAAGTTGGTTCCATAAATAAAGAGTTCATACTGTTTGAATGGATGGGGATTTCTTGTGTTATGTTAAGAATGTTAAGATTTGAATTAGACACTTGGTTAATAAAATATTCGTTGAAGGCGTTTGCTATTTCAGTAGGATTCGTAACGATCTTTGTGTCAGTTTTTATTGCAGTTATAGGTTCTTTAGGAAAGTAGGCTTTATTCTTGTTAATTACGGTCCATGTCGCTTTAGATTTATTTTGTGATGTTTTGATAAAATAATTATTTTGGGATTTTTGGGTTAAAGATATAATTTTTTTAAGTCTACGTGAATATGTTTTGAACGCATTTTTGTTCTTAAGAGTGGGCTTAGTTCTATATTGCCACAGAAGCACACGTTTCCTTTTGCTGCATTTTTTTATTCCCTTTGAGATCCACTTGGATTTTTTAGTTAATGACTTAGTTATAGTTTCGTAAGGAAAACAGAGATCGTAAAAGCATTGAAATAGATCCAAAAAATAGTCATAAGCCTCATTAGGGTCCGAAGTATTGTATATGTCTGAAAATGAGAGACTTTTTATACATTTTTTAAATGTATCCAAATATTCTTGGCAATAATTCCTCCGTCTAATGCGCCATGACTTAACAGCACAGGTTTTTTTAACCGGGCATCTTAGAACCTGTGTGGTGTGGTCTGACAGTCCAAATTCAATAATTTCCCCCTTGCAACCTCTGATATTGTGCGCGAAATTATCCAAACATGTCCCACTGCTTATTCTAGTGGGTTGAGAGAATTGCAATTGTAAATTATAATTTAAAAGAATATATTCAAAATCTAGGGTCTGTTTATTTCTTTTTAATGTATTTATGTTAAAGTCCCCACAAACGATAATTTTTTTATTACGTTGAATACATACTAGATGGAGAATATTTTCCAATTTGTCATAGAAAGTATTTATGTCGGAATTTGGTACCCTATATATACACACAATAATAATACCATGTTCGGTTAATTCAATTGCGCAACATTCAATCAAATTTTTTATACAATAATTGTTTAAATTTACTACTTTATAGTGATGTCCAATTTTTGTTAACACACATGCACCACCTCTTTTACATTCTCTTGAGAAACTTATAGCTATGTTATAGTTAGGTATATTTAATAATTCTTCTTGCTCAGGCGTCATAAAATGTTCCGTAATACATACAACATCGATAGTTTTTTCCTTATTTCGCAGCTCTTCCAAACTGATACTGAGGATGTCACTTTTGTTAAGGAGTCCGGCGATATTTTGGTGTAGGACATATATGTTATTATAGACGAAAAAAGTTTGAATTTTCATTGGGGCTTGCGTTTTGCTCGTTGTTGTCAGAATGAATAAATACATATGTCTGCCTAACCTCCAATGTTGTAGTTATATTTGATTATTAAGATCAAAACTCATTAAGGTCACTCTAAAGAGAACGCCTCTAATCATTTTAGGAAGTTTTTTTTTGTTCTTGTTACAATATTAATTTAGTACAGTAGTGTAGTGTAGTTTGATTTATTTTGTTTTTTTGCCTCTTATATTCATATTCATATTACCGCCGTAGACTAAAAAACCATTTTAGTGCATGGCAAAAATTGCTTCATTGTTTTTTAATTAAGTACCTAAAGTAATTTCAGTTTTAATTCCCGTGTTTAAAATTATATCTACTTAGTTTAGTTTTTTTTGTTCAAATTTATTTTAGATGTATTCCAAGATTTTCAGACCGAACATAGCCCTTATCTGTTCCTTTTGCTATAACTCAACGCTGCTATTAATCATGCATATTTGAACCTTTCACGGAAATATGATCTCATACAGCAGCAGTGGGTCTTCACTGAAGAGTCCATGTTATTCTAACAATGTCTTGTTGAATATAGCGTACTTACTTGTGTTGTGTGTAATTCAAACATATTTCCTGCTTTTGCGTGCAAGTCGGGTAAACAGGATGGCTTGCTTTCATCGTGTCTGTTATGTCACGGTTCACAAGTGGGATGGACAACAGGGAAAACGATGTTTTAAACTGTTCACAATATGTCGATCCCAAGTAAATTGCATACATTTCTAGGAGGAAAAAGGAATTAAGAACTGTTCTATAGGTTTTTATTACATAGGTAACTGTTGCACGCGACCATCGTCCGCGTGAAATTATTATAAAAATATGTTTTCCCTATTTGAATCGAATTTTGATAACTATTTTAAGGGTTTTAATTTTTTTTGCAAGGAACCCTAGCCTTTTTTCTAAAATAAAAGTTGCCTAAGTCACCCGCTATCTGCCAGTAAAGTCCCGTCAAAATCAATCAAGCCGTTTCGGAGATTAGCCGGAACAAACAGACAGACTGACAAAAAATAAATGTTATAAGTACCGTTAATACTTTTATATGCATTCGGTAAAAAGCAGTTATTTCGAAATTACAAACAGAGTTTCAATTTTATTTATTTGTATAGATACATATTATAATGTTTTATTTCCAACCACTTCACTGGAAGGAGCGTGATTGAGTAATTATGTAAAATAATTACAGTAATACTTTATGACTTACTTATTTATTAGTACCTATAAGGTACATAGCTGTGTAGCGCGTGTAACATTATTTTTTTATTGTGTCGATATTGAATCATTTTGAAAGAACTAAGTCCAATAGATATTGCAAAGGTTAAGGAAATCAATCTGTATGCGGATATCGTCTTCCTGAAACCATTATTGTTCTTGCCAAGAATATTGATCATGGCATTGCTCCTGTTATCGGCCTTTCTTAAGGTATTTTGTTGTTGCTAGCTCAGCAGTGGAAAAATACAGACCTCGATATCTAATTTGACTGTTACCATTTGAATGATGCCTTGATTTCTAATCGAAAAAGGTAAAAAAAAACAACTAAAGATTATTTAGTTCATTCATCACGTTTTTGTAAGAACTTATTGGGTTGTTTTTCAATTATTTTTTTTAAACATTTTTGAAGACATGTGGCTTTTACTTATACCTACCATAGTAAATCAATAAATACACCCTAATTTTAGTAATTAAGTCCTCCCGTAAACATATCTTCTTAGCGTGTCGAGGGCATTCTAGTTGAGTCGGCTCAGAATAGGCGAGACGACATAAAAAATCTAATTAGTCCGTCACTTAGATTATCAAAAAATATTTGACCCGTTTTTTTTCTTTTGTTACGTAAACCAAAATTGACGAAGATACGACGCTTTTAAAATTCTCAATACGTCACGCCATGGTATATTTTTTAGCTAGTTCTGACGTCACGAGCCCCCACTCCCGAGTTTTGATGCGTTTTATCTTTGTCAATATTCATTGATTTACAAAAACAAAAAATACGTGTCCATTAATTTCCAATACTTTAACTGAAGGACTAAATAGATTTGTAATTTTTTGATACTGTCGTCATGCCTATTCGGCTGCGAGTTAACCGTCTTCACTTCTTCAATATCCTCATCAGTTCTTGTAACGTGCATACAATAGGACACGATATCCAAGTCAAGCTAATATAATTTTAGTAAGTACCAATTGTTTTTCGAGTTACACAGGTTGTGAACGTTCTCATAAAGTTGTTGCATTTCCTGTAAATAACTGGTTTGAGTACGTCACTGACGCAAGGTTCTTAGTATCTTAATTGGCTGTTCTACTTAGCAATTTTTGTCTTGTAAACTCTTTTTAAGACAAGTTACCACGAAAATTTTCTCATCATCCAAGCATCCTCGTGATATCGGATACTTATATATTTTTGATAATGAATATCAATGGAATTAAAACATGTGTTAGGTATCCGTTAGGTAACACAATCATTTTCCTCCATTTTAGAATTTCCACTTTCAACGCTGAGGCAAGAGTTGAAAATCCAACGGAACGTTTTTAGTTAGTCATTCATATAGGTATCGGCTGGGGTATCAGATAAACTATCTTCTACTATTGTCGAAATAGTGATCGATTATTGTCTAGCGGGGTAGAGACAATCGTTGACGGATAACTTACCACATGTTTGTAAAGATTACGTGTGATAACATAATATATACTTATGAAATAATCAATTTTTAAATTTAATCTAAACCTAAACGTATTTAACTCATATACTATGCTATGCACACTCACACACACTCTCTCTCTCTCTCTCACACACACACACACACGCACATACACACAAACCCACTTGCAAACATCTCACAAATGCGCTCCTCTATAACTTTATTGTACTTTAATTTATTTTTTAACTTTAGTCTTTGAATTTTTATATCTTTCTTTTATTTTTATATTATTTTTATTTAAATTATAATGCAATTGAACACAAGTTCAATTGCATTATAATTTTAATGTGGAAGAGCGGAGTCACCTAACACAAGCATCTCCTTGCATTGCATCTCCAAGGTGATCTCCAAACCCTGTTTCTTTAAGCCTTATGTGATTGAAATAAACATTTTTTTTTTTCAACTTAATGTTTCTAGGCTGGATTGTTATATTCAGTGGCGTGCCTAGGGCCCAACAATACGGCAAGCCCATAAGGCGAGCAGACTGTTCAAAAACACTTATAAGAGCAAGCTAAGCTTTGGTTTGTATGAAAGTACTGCCACTAATTCTATTACTACTTAGATGATCTTCGTTAGGAAACCTCATTCTCTATTTTCAAGCGATAGTTTATGCTGATTTTTTTTTCTGTTATTTCCCGGCGGAGGCCATTTCATTAAGTTTACATCCAAGCGGTAAGTGGTATTTTCACTCAGATCCATTGAATAAGTTATACCGAATTAAGTGTTAAGTTATTTCAGTATATGGATTCAAGTTAGTGAGGCGCTTAGTAATTTCAGGTTGTCTGTTATCATTCCTATCTGTGAGACAGATAAGTATCAAAATAGTACTAAAGTATCAGCAGGTCTGGTTGCATAGTTTACTTTATTTTTTAGCTATATCCAGGACGTTTATCTCGTAGATTTTCCATTGATGATTTCTTGATAGTGTCATTTTTAACACGCTTTTTATCATGTCAAGTTTATCGTAAGACATTTTAACAGTATACTGTACAAGAAAAACATCCCGTATGATTAAAAGAACCGGCAAAATCTGGTTTGAATGAAGATAATAAAAGTTTAGAAGTCCGATTCTTGAATCGTTGGAATGCTTATTATCTTTGTTTTTCAATACGTTTTAATACTTAATTAAAAAATACGACAATTATATTCTTCAATATTCGATCATCTTATCAGATTGGTTTTCCAAAAACAGGGTAGGTTAAGTACGTACCAATTTATAACCTAAACAAAAAACATTTGGTACTTAGATAATTTAATTTTTAAGTTTATCTCTAGTTTGACTTCAAATGCTTATAATTTTTAATACCAATTAATTGTTTTCACTAGTCACTTGCCACATAATGTGAAAAAAACCGGTAAGTATTGATGATTATATACATGATTATTTGAATACCTATAAAATTATTTATTTTGTTGTAGAACATTTTAACTGTGGAAGGGTCACTGACATGTAAGGTCTTTAAACATGAAGTTGCACTTACAAGTTCATTCAGTTCGTTAACTTATATAAAATTGGTAAAATATCCGTAGTCGATGAAGGACTACTTAATTTAAATTCGTCTTCGGGCATCGACTTACCAGACTTTGTTAGTTTCTTGGTAGGAAATGACCTGACGGATGTGAAAACTTTAAAGTATCATATTTTACTGACCTTGTCCTGGGTCGACAACACGTTTGTTTTTCTTCATTTCTCCCTGTGTCAGTTATCAGATTATAATTAATTCCTTTTTTCGTTCGTATTCCTCACACAATCCTTCTTTTCCTTGGTTTGCGGCTCCCTTTCCATTCATTAACATTTAAGTTGTTTGGGAAAAATTGAATTTGGGAATATCGGGTAATGTATGAAGACCTACAGATGCAATCAGACGCACAGCTAACGTCCTTTCTTGTTCTTAAAGTCTCTTGTCCCACGAAACATCTTTAACCAAGGCTAGGCTAACTAATGGTCTACTACCAAATAGAGCCTGTGGCTGTGCCCTGTTTGGTAGTAAACCATTAGTTCGCATGTACCGAAAAATCATGCAATTTATATTCCCACATTGTTCGGGACACCTGCACTATTAGAACTGGGTTCATACGTAATATAACTAGAGTAGGATATGCCTTGTTACAGGTCACGAAGAGGGGGCCGGAGACCGTTCACAAATGTGATAATGTCATATAAAACATAAATAAAGTCTAAAGACTAGGTACCTACCTATATTGAGAAGCTAAAGACTGAAATTTAAAATTTAAAATTGGAATTGCAGATTTGTGAAGTGATAATTAATAACGTAACTTATGTTTACTAACCTAGACATTTGATAATCGTCTTAGAAGTAATGGTGTGTGTTATAAAACAAAACATCACGCCTGCTATCCGCGAAGAGATAGGTAGAGGTATTACTACACACTACACAGAAGGAACAGAACACCCACATTTCGCCTATATTTTACGTCCAGAATCCGGACTGCTTCTGAAAAACTGCTAAAAACAATATGACAGATCTAATATCCACCACGGCATGCGGCAGTAGGGACCCTGTTTCTATGCAAATTATACGAGTGCCTTATAACTAACCGAACCCTATAAAAGAATAGCTGCTTACATTGATTAAATGCAAATGCTTACCATATACGAAACGCGTCAAAACATTACGCTGAAAGTATGCAAACAAATGGGCAGAACCTTGGCCCCGAGGTCGAAACGACGCCGACGATTCTGTCGCCTCTATTTTGTATAGTTTTAAGTTAGTTTGTTTGATACAACAATATTTTATTCACTATCAAATTATACAAGTCTGAAGTCATCATTTGCGCTAGGCAAATGATGACTTTTCACAACTTTGTTGGGGTCGGCTTCCAGTCTAACCGGATGCAGCCGTATACCTACCTGTATTTTACATGGAGCGACTGCCTATCTGACCTCCACAACCCAGTTAGTACTGGGTAATAGGATAGCCCTTGGTAGGACTGGTTGTCAGTCTTTCGGGCCATTGACTAACTGTACGGGCCTGCGCAGACAAGGGACTTTAGTCCGTATATCTCATTGTCAAAGAAATAGAAACATGAACATTTTTGGCGTAGTTTACGGACAAAAGTCCCTTGCCGGCGCAGGCCCTAACGACTGTCAAAAGATTACAATTGACAGCCAAGACCAACCAACACATAGGTAATTGATGTTATATATTATGCAGTTTTTTTAAAGAAAAACTATGTGTTCTAGCACATCAAAAAATTCATCATTTTTCAAAGACCGTGGACGGACTCGATACATAATTGGACGAAATCGGCTCGATAGAACATAATTGCAAAGAGTGGTCTTAAAATCATCAACGGTCCTATGTCACAGTACAGTCATACATATTTTCTGTTTTTTTGTAACTTTTTTAATATTATTGTGTGTAAATGTACTGACGTCAAATAAACATTTTTTCTTTCTTTCTGTCTTTATTTTTTTGACGTATGAGTCTGCAATTAAAACATGAAGTCAACATATTCGTACCTAAACCGCTAACGAATCTTATTTCACAAAATAATAATCTACACTTTTTTTATTTCAATATTTATTCATTAGTTTCTTCTAAAAACCTGGCCGCCCAGTAACTCTCTCGCTCGCTAGACTCAACTGAATTATAATTTTACGACCTAGACTAGACGCTTGAAAATTGACCCAATCGGTTATATGTCCTTTACAAAGGTCAAGTGCGTGAATCTACCCTGAAATGTGCAGTCGTTGCGCATGTCTGAAAACGATGAATGAATTTTGCTCGACGAAGCCCACCCTGAGGGTGATTAGTTGGTTTATTATTATTATATAATTTTATTGTGGGCTTGCAAGTACCTTGATAATTATCATAGTTACTGTAGTTTAAGTAGATGCCTAATGCATAATCATGTTAAGTCCCACTCCATATCGATATTGTTGATGTTATCCAGAATATTACATTAGCTAGATAGGTACCTACTTGATACAAACTCGAACGTAACGTTATTGTAATAAAGTCGTTACTTACCCTACTTTTTTTTTTTTTGCGATATTTCATACCTTTGATTTCTATGTTCCAAATCTGTAGGACAAACTTGATATTCTAGTCATTTTGTTTGGAATTTACCTGTTTTTTATAAATTTTCTAGTTAGTAAGTCTTGTAGAAATTATGTGCAAGTAAGAATTCTATTAACCGCGTCTGACGGTATATTTTTTGCTGATTAGACAACATTCGATTACCTTTGAGGAAATGCATTAATTAACTAATATTGCACTTACTACCGTTTTGCCATTTTATTTTTAGTGCTGACTCACGCTGTTGTCATTAGAGTTACCTACTACGAAAATAAATTGTTGTTGGGTATTTCCTTTAGTTTCCCATTTCTAATGAATGAATGATTTATTAAAACCTTGTAAATTAGGATGTTATGCAATTTTTTTTTGCTGTTACTCACTTAACAACAGCCGGTCTTCAATGTTTATGTTATCATTTTGGGCTGACATAACTAAAGAACAAGGAAAAAACAAGTGTAACATGTCCACTGTTATTACTTATCATCGTTTGTTTGTTACAGCTACCTCGTGTCCGGCGACGCGGACGGAAAGTGCTACATTTGGGATTGGAAGACCACGAAACTGTACAAGAAATGGAAGGCGCACGACGGCGTGTGCATCACCTCCCTCTGGCACCCTCACGAACCCAGCAAACTGCTCACGGCAGGCTGGGACGGCGTCATCAAGTACTGGGATTAATGAAATAAAATGACTGAGCTCCATGATACCACGTTTTAATTTTCAACCTAACATGAACCACAACAAAATATAAACATACATTTTTATAGCTTAGCTTTAATTTTTTTTTAAATTATACATAACAAGCGCCCAATGTCATGGTCGATACACGGTCATGTCAAGGTCAAACTACGCAACTTGCGTATACGAGTACTTGAAGGGCTCCTCGTACGCGATGTCCACCTTGTACTCCATGCTGCACTCGCGGCACGTCCCGTTCTTCATGAACTCATTGAAACTTATATTGTTCTCATGGAATGCTTCGGTTAGGGCTGTGATGAGGCTGTCGATCATCTCGGGAGTGTGGTAGGGGCCGGGCGCGAACCGCAGCCGCTCCTCGCCGCGCGCCACTGTCGGGTAGTTAATGGCTTGCACGTAGTGGCCCCGCTTCATCAGGGATTCGGCCACGGCCGCCACCTTGTCGGCGCCCGTGATCGGTACAGGTACGATGTGACTGACTGAAGGCATCTGTGGAAGACCGGCCACGAGGAGCGACAACTTCAAGTATCGCACGATAGCTTGGTGCCTCCCTCGCAAGCTCCTGCCCTCCTCGCTCGAGAGGAGTCTAATAGCGGCCAAGGACCCTGCCAGCACCGGCGGCGGCAGCGCCGTCGTGAAGATGAAGCCGGGAGCCAGAGATCTTACTGTGTCGACCAATAGGGAAGACCCAGCTATGTAGCCCCCAACATTACCAAATGCTTTTCCTAATGTTCCAGATACTATATCTATCTTGTGCTGGAGCCCTCTCTCCTCTCCTATACCAGCACCGTGCTTCCCATACAGCCCTACAGCATGGACTTCATCAACAAATGTTAGAGCACCATACTCGTGGGCTATGTTACACATTTCATCTAAAGGACAGATTGCTCCACTCATAGAGTGCACAGTCTCAAATACGACTAGCTTGGGAACACCTTCTGGCGATTGAGATAACAATTCTCTCAGGTGATTCGGGTCATTGTGTCTGAATATCTGCTTTGGTGCTCGACTATTTCGAATTCCCTGTATCATAGATGCATGGTTCCCAGCATCAGAAAAGATTAAACAGTCCGGTAAAATTCTTGCTAATGTAGACAATGTTGCATCGTTTGCAACAAAACATGAACTAAATATTAAAGCTGCTGGCTTCTTGTGCAGATTGGCTATCTCAGCTTCAAGTTTCTCAGTCATCTGAGAGTTTCCAGCAATGTTCCTGGTTCCTCCTGCTCCAGTACCATAGGACTTGATGGCATTGATGGCTGCGTCTTGCACGACAGGATGGCGGGACGCGCCAAGGTAGTCGTTGGCGCACCAGACGGTGACGCGGTGGTTGTCGGGCCCCTCCAGCGCCTGCGGGTACACGCCGTCCGCAGCTAACCGCGACACCTTCCTGAAGATGCGGTACGAGTAGTCCCTTTTCTTGGCGCTGATCTGCTCGTGGAAGAACTTCTCGTAGTGGTACGCCTGCGCGGGCTCCGTGATGTCCTCAGTCATCTCCTTGGGCGCCTCAGAGATGCCCACGTTCTGCTGAATGAAGGGGCACTTGGTCTCATCAATGCCGAGAGAACGGAACCCGCGAGTAACGATTGGGCAGTAGTTTCCGTATTGTTTCATAAGAGTCGCCCCGTAATTCTTTACGAAGGCCTGGTTCAACGATCCTATGAATGGGCAGCGCATTTTTACTTTTTATGTAATCAATGACACACCAAACACTTGCGACACAAAGTACAGTTTTGTAACAGATAAATACGAGATTTGTGAGCGTTGGCTCGCACTGTAGCCGAACGTCTCACTGTCTTAGGTCAACTGGTGGCACGGCCAACAGCACCTTTCATTTATAAAGTTGGTGTCGTCATATCGATCACGTTATATACTTCATTCACTTCACTGAGAATTTTGTAGAATTTTATTATGATTTTGTAAGAAAATGTTGCCACGTAATATATGGTTTTGGCGTTTTCTATTTAGTTGCCATTTACGAAAAGTATAATTTCTGTGAAAAAACTGAAAGTGTTAAAAAATATGAACTTTGAAACTAATATCTACCCCATATCTACCACATACAACATAACGTACTTATTTTTTACTTTCGTGGCAACTTTCCGTAAGTAATTCATCCTACTGTACTACTGCAAAAACCGTAGGTATTCCGTTCCGTACCATCCCATTACACAATGTTATAAATATTTGATCTAAATGTATTCCAAATACATAAAATAGATAGAAAATAAAAGCTCGGATCCATGTCAGATAATATAATCTAAGCTAGTTTTAGCCATATAGTGCCATAAAATTCCTAAAATAAACCCAGTTGTTGAAATGTCAGGTGTCGTGTCAGCTGTGCACTCACTCTTCACTCTAATGTCAATGTCATATTAACAATACTAAAATCTATCGCAGCTGTGGAAACTTTTTGTTTTGTGATTTGTGCCACTAATGAAAAAGGACATGTTTTCTTTAAACGATCAATTGGAACTACGAAAAATAACAATATCTAGTTTGATAACATGCATTTATTTACCGAGCATCATCACAGTTATATCTTATAAAGGGATTCTGTACTCAATCGGCAATGGCTCATCGTGTTTTATTCTGGGTCTCATTTTTGTCGCCGAGTTATTGAAATCATTTTACTTGAACTCTAGTAATGATATCCATGGGAAGAAGAATAAAGCGAGCAAGAATACTGCTGGAGATATCTTGAGAGGATTCGTGTTTCTATTGTGTACTAAATTCACGTTTTTCCTCGGGATTATATTGTTTGGTGCGCCCGTACTTGAATGCCATGAAGAGACGTTGATGCTGTCATCGCTACTTACTTTACTCACAGTATTTCCTTTATTACTTCATTCTGGGATCGAAACATCTCTACAGTTGTTGTTTGGAGTGAAAAATTATGCAAAAGACACCATCACTGAGATGCTTGTCAGTAATGCCTTGATGGCAGTGTGTGGGGCATGGGTAGGGGCTGTCGTCATCCCCCTAGACTGGAACACGCCCTGGCAAAAGTGGCCGATACCATGCTACCTTGGTGCAGTTGGAGGATTCTTGCTTTCCAATGTTCTAACAGTATTAAAAGTGACACTCATGAATGGTGCCCAAAAATATCCTTCCTTAAATATACTAGTGCAAATCCTTAATGGGTGTCAGTTATATAAGTAATTAAATTAATGTATTAATTTATTAAATTTGAATAAATAAATAATTATTATACGACATTCATGTATTTTCGTTTCAGTCTATTCCATGTCTATTTTTCTACACCAATAAGTCTTCAGATAACTTTTTGGATTGAAGATGCCAGGTAGGATTCATTGTCTCACTTGTAACACCTTATTCACGCCTATCTTCTTCATAGACTTTTATAGATTATTTTCATTGAGTTTTCTTTGTATGTGAATAATTAATTCTCCACTGTCCTAGAAAATAACAACTCTTACCAAAAGTGGTTCGCTTCTTGAACAATTTTCAAATGCCATGGTGCTGCAGTGATTATTATTAGGGTATTGTACATCTAAATTATTTTTTTTTTTTTCAATTGGCATTTTCTGTTCTATGTTTCATACATTATTCTGATTTGTCATCAGCCCCTAAATTTTGTAAAGGTGTGTGTGTGTTGTCCTTATCTTTGTAGGTAAATACTGAAAAACAGAGTTGGTTGTATCATTTAATCAGAATCGTCGCGCTGCAGTGGCACTGACTGAAGCCAAGGAGATAGCCAGAAATGTTTGATATGGGTGCCCAGATTAAAAGGGGGCTGGAGTAGAATACAAGAAGGAAGATGGGGATTTCACAAAAGGTAGGTATCTAATTATCCATTTTATGATTAGTAAACTTGTCTGAAAGCTTAGACAAAAACTTCAGCCAAGCTGATTAGGTGCTTTAGACATTCTCATGACTCTGGCTGGGTTGACTTGAAGCGGTGTATTGCGAACGGACGTTCTTTTGTTTTCATACAAAGCGCGCGGTGCGGCAAACGCACCGCTTCGGCACCGCAGCGGTGCGACACGAAACCGAAACGTCTAAATTGAAAGCGCCCTAACCCATAATTTATTATGTTTGATTAACCATTCATTAAACGGGTAAACCTATAGTGTTTTTCACCTTACCCAATTAAAACAACTGGAAGGTTACATTTCGGTTTGGTCCATGGTGGAAACTATATTGAAAATACAAGATGCCACGCACCAAATAAATAAAAAAAAAGGAGTGGGGCTCAGGTAGGGTTACCAACCGTCCGGATTTGTCGTAGTTTAGAGGGCGTCATGCAGGGGGACGTCTGGGTCCTGGGTTTTAAAGCTTTTGTCACAGATTGTCAATATAGGTAATATTGGTAACCCTAGACTCAGTGGTTCACATAGGTCTTAGAATATAGGATGGAATGGAATTAAAACCATAATGTAGTAAATTAATAATTTTATTTTGTATTTGTTAAATATTTACATAGCCTATTTAATGCTCTATTTTATTAATAAAATATGAAACTTAACCAACATTCGCTTGATCACATATTTTTTGTTTTAAATAACTTCCTATATTATAAATAACGTTACGAATACCACGTGTTACTTCACAAATGTTTAACAGCAATAAAGACTTCGCAACACAAATATATGATGGTAAAATAACAATCTAAGGCCTTGTTTTAACTCTCAGGTTTTCTAGTGCGAACATTAAAATAATCAAATAAAAATATTAAAATAAAAAAGATTTTTTTATAGGAGGTCGGTTAAATTCTAATCTCTTGATACGAAGGCATTCGTTCTCTTTCGCTTGATGGAATTCGTCTCGCGAAAACGAACGAAAAACAATGCTGTTAGATTTTCACGCAATTAACTTTTGCGGTGAAGAGGAATCATTGTGTACCATTTTAATGACTTTTCACGATAACAGACGAATTTCCTACAGATGAACTACCCCCTGGTAGTTGTCTTAAATATTGAATTCAAATCTAACGGGGACCTCACACCACACTAGTGCCATCTAGTGGCAATGGCAGAAACAATTCCTCTTCACCCCAATTTGATCAAAATAACCTACCTCTTAACACACCATCACGAATACATCACACAGCTCTACATTGCTTTAAATAATCGTCGATTAATATTGAAGACTACATATTCTTCAGAAAGATCACTTAGAAATACAACTGTATTAAAAATTGCAACTTTTCACTCACACATTGACATGCAGAATGATTCATACACATTACAAACCCCGCAAATCAGTCGTTTCCTAAGGTCTATTGCGAAATGCGGTAGAATGATTTGCAATTATAATTATAAGACCATTGACATTAATCCAGCCTGCCTGATTAACTTATAAATGGTGTTGACGCTTGTGTAGCAAAAATTCCTCATAATGTGAAAGCATAATTTATTACAAATATCTCTACCGCTTACACAGATCTCTAGGCAAGGACCTTAGTCTACCGGTAATAATAAACATTTAAAAATGGTTTCAAACATGGTGGCACAATAGTTTCGGAAAACGAAAACAGATTTAAATAATTTGTTTATAAACATTCGGTATTCAGTATTTTTGGCTAAGAAAGAAATTATCGTTCCACGAAACATCTCCTTGCCTTAAACAGTAAACTACGTGATTGATAAATATAAAGTTACAAATGTTATATTTTGTCCTATTTCTATTATAACAACAGCATTTTTAACAATATAGTAGTATAATTATTATATTATGAGGTAATTGGCAAAATCGCTATTAGAATACTCCATTCAGCCTACTTCACTCACAAAATCTAACCACAGTTTCGTGGAACGAGTAAACTGTCATAAAAACGATCTTCTATTTATAAAAATATTTTAAAAGTTCAAATATTCAAAGGCTACGAACGTCACATGTGAACACTATGGCACGTCGCGAGGCGTGTCGCTATACCGCTACTTGCGAGTGGCAGTGTATTATATTTAATGTTGGCAACACTACTGGGGCCACACCACCAAGTTTTAACCATTCAATTACCAAGTTTTTTCGCCGTAAAGGGATAACGACGAAGTGCGTTACTTGTATTCCTATGGTCTTTAAAATACTGGGCCGGTAGCCTCGACAGAGATAACGACAAAATCACTTTCGATTTTGTCGGCAGTCTCAACATAGAGAAACCCATCTTGGATGTAGAGACTTGCGTTTCTCGCAAGCATCGTTATTGCAACCAAATTTTTTCGTAAGTTATTAGCGATCGAAAGTTAACGATAATGTCGTTATCTATGTCGAGACTGCTGCCGGCCCTGGTTATACGTTGGTAGCGAGCCCTTTCAACCACAATGCACACGACTACTTCAACACTGATAATTTCTCACGGTGCTTCCCGAGAAAGTGAGCGTTTGTACTAACATAGATACGTTTGAGCGCTCGTTGGCCTTTTCCTACCTCTATTAATGGCTTCTTTTAGGCTACAAAACTATCCTAAACTACCATCGACTTGTAGGCAGTGAAAATGTGAAGCAGCAACTCAATATATGCGTGCTAAACCTCGGTATAGGCCAATCCTTATGCTGCCAATTAAATTAATTAAGCCAAAAGTACAAACGCACTTTCTCATTCAGCGACATATAAAAATCTACATTACCGTAGTGCGAGATGAGTGAATGCTTCCGCAAAAATCTTTAACAGCATACATAATTATGTACAATACTCTAACATTATGTAAGTACCGTTTATAAGCCTATATTTAAGTCTATTATGTAAAAAATTAAAATCTCAATATGCAAAAATTATCAAGCACCTTTATGTAAAAATTAATTTTTAAATATCTAATTTATAGAATGGGTGTGACACATACGTAATTTTCTAAATGATACCAAATCTATGCGGTACGAGATATCTTTTTAATTTAAAAATAAAATTTTCTTCGCTACTCGCTAACCGAATACCCTGTTGCATAAACAGTGAAGTTACAGAGAAATGGGGGCTGTGTGAAACAACGAACAGTGTCAAAAATGTAAATAAAACGCTATAATAAGGTAAACTATCTTTAAAGGAGAAGAAGATAGTTACGCATATTAAGACTGGAGAACGTTTTCTGCAAGTGGAAGTGTCCCGTCCAAAAAAAGAGATAGACAGTTTTTTCTCTCTGTCTAATAAGACTAGGGCGCCATAATCGATAGCTAGACTACACCGGAGCATTGAGATTTACCCAAATCTCACTCCTGAGCACTGAAAGCATCAAGATTAAGTAGAAAGGTTACATCAATAAAATGTCAGTTTAATCTATTATTTTTATATGAAAATTTATAGTAAGTATACAAAAAATAGCACACATTATACCGTCCACAACTAAATACACAGACAAAGTATAAAAATCTAAATACCATTCTTATAGGTGGTATAGATATATCGGGGTTGCAAGAGTTAAAAATACAGACGTAATAAGAACATCTAACGATCGATAATATGTCTTATACTAATTAATTATTACAATTAAATAATATAAAATGCACCGCTAATACTAGATTACAAGATATATTCTCAACAATTTTAACTTTTTTGTGGATCTTTTATTCAATGTTTGACAATTTATCTAAGTTAGTTGAATTTACGATAGTTCTTTGGTCAATTCAGTAATTTTAACTATACACTTTTATACAATAGGAATGGAAATGTTTTCTGATCAACAGAGTCGCTATACCATCTATATTCTTGGCGTATTCTAACATCTAAGTCCTACGATCATTCGAATTTATGGACCCAACAGTTATCTGATATGTCACTGATAGGAAACCGTAATTTACATTACTATTAATACATTTTTATCCTACGCCAAATTCTTCCGACACAACAGTTTAATCAATTGGAATTATTAATATTATTTGCACATTTTCGACAACGAGATTCGTTTTAAATGCAACGTTATCAGATATTGAATAAAAAATCCACAAAATACTATAACAGCGGCCTTAAAAAACGAGTCACCATTTTTGGCAATCGGTAATGACTTAATTTTTGCCGTCCATTGGCTCGATTTCAAACGGTTACTCGAATTCAAATTGCAGTGTTGCCAGCATATCTTTGTGAAATACTACGAATTGATTAGAAATTTTAAGCAAAATTTTATTTTCCGCCGACTTTATATTAATTACGAAGTTTATATGAAACACTAATGTGTGCCGGCGCACGCTTTTATGAGAAAACTGTAAAAATCACGACATCTAGTCCTAAGACAAACTTTAAAACTTTGCTGTGGTGCTAGCAGTACTTATAAGAGTAATAAATATTGCTAGACCGCAACGTAACCAGCGAAAAGCGAGTGAGACACACTCTAAACCTTTCCTTCTAGTCGTTTGAAGCGTCTTCCTAATATAGTGACACAGAGAGATGTTGGCAACTGGCCCAGAACATGTTTTAACAACGATCAGAATGTATAGCTAAGGAACGACTGCTGCGTCTTACGTGTTATTCGTATCCGGTTGGAAGTAATGGAGACCGTTTATCTGGAAAACAGAAAAAAGGATCAAATTAGGTGAATAATAAAATACACATCGTTGGTGGCAACAGCCTGAGATAAAAATGTCGAGCCCAGTTTGACGTCTCTGCGAAAAATTGGCGGCGTTAAATAAAAATCTGCCTAGCTTTACGAACAGTTTAATTTAATTTTTCGCCTTACGCTGCTGCGTTGGACGAAATTAAGATTGACAAGATAAAACGCCCATTGGCAAAGATGAACACATGCATTGATCATAAAAAAACGTATCATTGCCAATAATCTCAGTTACCTACAGCGAGCCGCGTAATTCACGCCGATTATAATGGACCTCAAGATGACGGCAACAATGTAAGTTCAAGGAAGTAATCCTTGAGTACAACATTTATTTTAACCACTGGGGTTGTTTCCACATTCCACAGAAGCCCTGGATCGCATCAACGGGGAGTCATCTGAAGAGGTCATTGGCTACCAGTGGAATGACTCAGATAAACAACAATAATCATTACATCACAATGCTACGTACCGTCATATCGTACTCTGTAACGAAGGCGGGCACGTCGAGCTGGTCGCGCGCCATCACTGAGTACAGGTACTCGACGCCGGGAAGATTGTGGACTTTCGCCTTGATTGCTGGCGCCATGAACGTTGTGAACCACCACGTCATCATCTGAGGATAGAAGGTTAGTTAGTTAGAGGCGATTAAACATGACAAGTTGTTAACTAATATCAACAATTAATTTTGAATTAGGTGCGGTCAAACCAAGCGGGCTAGACACCGGTTACCGGACTTTGACAGATAATGTCCTGAAACATCTGTCATATCCTGTGTCCGCAGTCCGGTCCACTCGGTTAACCGCACCGTGCACGTAGGTTAATAAATTGACTGGAATCATTGCCGTTAATTACCTTTGTCCAGAATGTGGGATGTACGATGTAAAATGCTTTGAGGTTCTTCTTATATCTGAAAACATATGAAATTGTCATGAGATAACTTTCAAATTGCTAACAGACAATGCTGATCACAGAAAGCTCCCCTGGATCTACTTATTGATTTGATTGAGGTCTTCGAAGATGTAGTCCAGTGGTATAGTTATTTTGTTAGACAAATCACAGCAGGTACTGTATGGCACGATAGCAGGAGATACCAATGAAAGTCCTGCTCATGTTTCCAAAACTTGAGGTCATTAGATACTTACTTGTAAGGCAGCACGGTGTACACCTCCTTGAGCCAGGAGAAGGGCGGGTGGTTGCCGGAAGCGGCGAGTGTGTGGAAGTAGGCTATGACGTAGTCGCCGCGCACGATCGGGTCCAGAAGCTTGATCAGGTACAACAGCGCCTGGAACGTGGAGAGGTTGGAGATAAGTTTCTAAGTATGTTGTGTGGTGTGGCACCCTGTCAAAACCTGCACTAGGCAAGGCCCGTGTGGTGGATTATAGCTCACTCGTTCTTACTGTGAGAAGTTTGTGTAAAAGCAGTGGAACCATTATAGGCTGATTATGGTTTGCAATGTGTTAGACTATCTCCATCATTTACTACAGTTTATCTCTGCCAGATGAACAAAAACGTTTATCTTAAAAGGGATCTTCAACGATCACGGGGATGTTACAAGCACCTTCCTAATTAAACCGTTTTTGCTGTTAAACTTAGCTATGAGGTTGTCACTCTCACCTTATCCAAATCAATATCTCCAATAGGAAACCACTTTCCGATGAACACAACCACGGGTCTACCGAGTCGGTCCACGCCGCTCTGGTACAAGCATCCAATGCCAGAGATCTCGCTCAAGTCTTCAGTGCGCGCACGACGCAGGAGGCGCTCATATCTGGGGAAGAAGAGAGAAACAATTAATTGTTTGCTGATTCAAGGCGTAGTTAGGGGAGGAATTCCCAATGGTTCTATACTGAAGCATACCCAAAGGCTCGAGAGAGAGAGAACGCCATACGATGTCTAAGATTACACTATGAGAGAATTTAATTTAATTGAGTCTGTTAATGGTTGGTTTTAATCATGAAAATCTGCTAAGGCTGTAAATCTTCAGCTAGTTCATTTCGGTTTTGAAAATGTCACTGGCAACTTTGAGATTTCCTTATAAAGGTATTGCCATTAAAAAAATGCTTACAAAAATAAATAGAAAAAAACCGACTGCGTAAAAAATAACTAAGTACTTAATAACTTTAAATAAAAATTGAAAAGAAAAAAAAACACCATTTAATAATCCACCCATTAAATAATACAATAATGACCCATTAAATAATCTAAACTAAATTCAATCCAATATGGGTCCCGATTGTTGCAGTCATTAGGTTCCGTCATTAGAATTTATTATTTGTTCTTGTTTTTTTCTTTTCAGTTTTTATTTAAAGTTATTAGTTACTTTTTACGCAGTCGGGCTTTTTATTTATTTTTTATTTTACCTTTTTTAGTTTAAAATAATTAAAAAGTTTTAAATTTGTCACTAGCCTATGTTACCCGGGATAACACAAGGATTCTAACGATAGATACCACGTACATCGAAATCACAAACATACATACCTACATGAACCCTGAAAACATAAATATGAACACTCCTTTTTTTGGGCAGTCGTGTAAAAACATAACACTCCTTTTTTTGGGCAATCGTGTAAAAATAGTAGAAAATAGAAATATAAATGTTCGATTGTGAGAAGTAACTCGTAGTCCGAAACACGTAACAGAAACACAATATTTAGACACTGACTGGGTCAAGTCTGCTTTTATTTTACTTGCAATAAAAATATCGTAAAAGTGAAAAATCCCCGTTTTTCTTTTATCACGCGTCGAATAAGGTTATTCTAAATGCAAAACTAATAAACAGATCTATTTATTTTTATTCGGCGTTTGCTTCTCGCCCTTGGCCTAAAAAGCTTCTACAGAGTGGCTAGTATTTGTAGAGCTCTGGCCTAAACTAATTTTGGTGCTATAACTCAAGCGTTGGGTGTCATTATAGATTGGTGGATAGTCGTAAGCAAACAGGTCTATTTTGAGCTGCAATATCCATCACTGACGAGGGGAGAAGAGTATTAGGCATAGTTATGTAGGAACGGACATAACGTGCTTTGTTGTCTAAGTTCAGTTTTGTCGGCTAAAGTATTTGGAAACATTAAAATAAAACAAATTTTAATCTAGAACACTGCAATTGTTTTGTATTATCCTTGTACTATCGAGGACACTCCCGCCTGATCATCACTAAGCTAATTTTTGCTTGCACTTAAAACAGAAACGCTCTCTAGCCCCGCCCCGTTGACTTTGTATAGAAATAATGAATGAAAAGATACGAATCGGCCGAGCGCACCGACGACGCACGCCAAACGAGAGTTATTGTTATTTTGCGCGCCAAAGTTGACGCTTTCCTACTAGGCCTAAACTTTAAGGGGGCGTGGGTCGGCGCCTCCGCATGATTTAAGCGAAAAAAAATTTTACTGTTCCGACGGAAAATACCACGACTGTATAATAGGTGTAGGGTAGGCAATAGCAATAGGGTAGGCCTTCTCTGTGTGAAACACGACATTAATATTCCAGTTATTTTCACAAGGTTTGAGTCTGTGGATACCTAAACGATAGCTAATTAGAAAGTAGGTACCTATGCAGTTCTTTCAGAAATTAGCATATTTAACGACCACACTGAAGACTAGTCAACACTATCTACACTTCTACACTAATATTATAAAGAGGAAAGATTTGTATTTTTGTGTGTGTTTGTAATGAATAAACTCAAAAACTCCTACGCCGATTTCAAAAATTATATTTCACCATTAGAAAGCCACGTCTTTACTGAGTAACATAGGCTATATTTTATCCCCGTACTTCCACGGGAACGGGAACTACGCGGGTGAAACTGCGTGACGTCCGCTAGTACCAAATATAGCCATAATTCACGTAATAACTTCCTATAGTTATTAGATAATATTCATAGCCATTAGTGCACCGCAGTAATTTGCAGTCGCGTGCCTCCAGGCCTCGTAATGGCCACTACAAAATCATAATAATGGCTGCCGTTGATAATGGCGCGCTTTTCATGCAGGACCAACATATTACTAATAATATATGCAAATTGCAATCAACATTGCATAATAATTCCACGGTCTAGTAATCGTACATTTTATCTTTTAAATTTATAAACGGAACTTGCTAAGTAAAAGGCTTGTTTTATATAATTAAAGAGCTATTTACAAACAGTAATTAAAATCTAGGCAATTTTCATGACTGGTAATTTGCCAAGATCATACTGTAATAGACGAATAAGGTTTAAAATTCGGTGCTCGTTCACAATTTACGTCTATAAAAATATTACGACGAGAAACAAATACGGACGCACTACGTTAATATTTGTTTTAGAATTAAAATATTTTAATTGTAAACACTGTACGTTCACAGAATCGCACTGCGGGCACTTTACATTGTAGAATTAACCTTGTATGTATGTAAAATAAATAACAAGAGACGACTGTGAGGAGGATATTAAAATTGTGACAATTTTGTTGCTTCGATAATGGTGATGAGGGCTTAGTTAAAATGTCTGAGATTGACATAGGTATAAATCATGATCTGTCGAATGACCAATTTGTTCGAGACGCCATTGTTTAACTATTGTGTCTACTTCGTGGACAGATCATGGGAATCAGCATGGAAATCAGCCATTGAAATCGAAAAACGTTATATTTTGGTCTGAGGAAAAACGTATATAAAATTTGAAACGCTTTTGAAGCTATTGCCACACACGTTACCTATATTAAATAAATTAACAATCGATCGGTACTTTTTATATAAAAGCGGTAAAGGTATGTACTTTCATCTCGAGCAAGCTTTGGCTTTTAGTAAAATATTTAAGATTCTGTACTAGAACTAAAACTAAAAATACAAGCATAAAACATCCACTGCCTGCTAGGTAGAAAACTCATTTCGCAAACTGTTGTTTATGCAAAATGGGTTTGCAGTTGCCATAAAATGCGTTCGTGCCAATTGCAGCAAACATTTTCCTCGCGAAGAAAAATCTTGAACATTCTTTCAGAACAAAAGAAACTTTCCTTTCGAAAGTACACACTGAAACAGTGATAAATCGACATTTCGTTCTATAAATACGAATTTATTTTTAGATCTAACCTTTCTTTGCGACGTAGGTAACTTATATCCTATCTACAATCAATGAAACTGCGAACCAAACCAATGAGTCATGCTACTGTACTATGCTTTGTTTAAACGCATGGAGCCTCGTTTGTACCTATACATTGTGTATATAGTAATATTGTGTTCCATTTCTGTGCATATGGGGTGGCATCGGTTTATGCGTTTGACGTCAGAAATTCATTGAAACTGTGTCATGAAGCTTTGTGTTCAAAGTAATGGCTGTTTGAACTCATTTCTGTAAAAGCTATAAAGGGTGTAAAAAACCTCCTATCGAAGCCCGTCATTGCGATCATTTTTTTGTTCTAGCCCATACCTGGGGACCTTCTCGTTACGGAGATATTGGGGGTCAAGGTTCCAACTTTTTGACAAGTTTTTTTTTTAAATATGTAAGATTTTTACTTTAAACACCTCGACGACCCCCATACTATTCAATCGGTCCATCAGCACAATGTTTTGAGTGCGTTGCATTGAGTTCTATCTACCACAAAACATGATTTTTCACCCCAAAAAAAAAGTCGTTTCCCAGCAATAATTTTTGCGTAAAGTTACTTAGTTTGATTTACAGAATGCTTGGTTGACTGCTTCGTGATGAGTCTGTTTACACCCTGTAGATGGGAAAATATGACGGCACCCGTGAGAATATCGTGACTGGACTCACTGGAATATAAAAGGTAGCACTGGCTACATTATTCGAAATGAAAAGACAGTAAACTACAGTCTGTGATCAAAGTGTTATGGTATACAATCGATTGTCATTTGTTTATTTACTTAGTCAAGTTATTTTAGCAAATTAATGGTTGACGCTGGAAAACTATACATAAGGTACCGCAAGATATTAACGCCGCAGAAATGCGGATACATTCCAGTAGGTAAAGATATTTCAGTGATTTCCAAGTTTAGAATGATATGAATAACTCGTGCGTTGGCCGGAGTGGGTTTCATTCCGAAGATATTTATTATCAAAAGATTTTGACGGTAAAAATAAACATATGTACCCATGCAGCAGAAGCGACGTCAGTAATGTCCAAAAGTGAATGTACGAATGCGAGTTCGTGTGTTTAAAAATAGTATTGAAAGAATCGAATAACATTTTCAATCCACAAGTATTGCTGAAATAACGTTTACAAGGATAACGCAATACGCTAAAGTCAGACCATTAATTTAAATTAGGCCATTAAAAGACACTTTTGAATTTCAAACATTACAAAATGGAATTGATTCCAGTGAAAGCCTAAATTGAATATTACCTATATTTATTCATACGAAATGAAGGGACATATTGAGTCACCTTTGGGAAATATCAAAATCAAAGTTTCAATACAAGATTACACCGTCTGTATTGCTAGCTTTTCTTTCTTTCTATCTTTTAAAAACCTTTATTTCCATACGGTCATTGTAGCTATTATCACGCCACGCCTGGCCATTGAAAGGCCATCACAAGTAACGACTACCAGAATGACTATAATAACATAAAACAGCGTTAGTTTCTTGCTATCGTTTTATGATTAGAATGCCGTTTGTGAGTGCTTTATGTGCATTTTATGGTCATTCGGTATGGGTTCGGCATTGACCAATATGTATCTTGTTTGATATTTTCTTGACATCTGATTTTGAAAGAAATCAGATGTCAGGTGACTATTAGGGACTACAGCATGATGCGGGTTGCAGACCAAGAGCTAAGCTAAGTTAGTTTAGCTTAGCTCGCATAACTGACGCAGTTTTTCATACTTGTGTCAGGACTGCAAACTATGCAAGCTAAGCTATGTGAGCTAACTAAAATATGCGCAGCTAAGTTACTTGTATAAGCCGATGCACAGCTACGCGAGCAAAGCTAAGCTCTCCACTTGTTTGCCGTGATTGAATGTGTTGAGATATTCAAGGTCTGGAATGTTTTTTTTTAGATAATCATAAGTCTTGTATAACGTATTCATCATCGGAACTTTCTTCATCGATATTTTTCATGGCGAGCGTCCGGCGAATTGAATTTCGCAACACTGACTGAGCTTTCGCTTAGTTTTTGGTGTGCACAGGACATATTTTTAGCTTACCTTAGCTTAGCTAGCTTAGCTTAGTATAACTTCGGCATCTAGTGTGCAGTTCAAGGTGGCGTTGCTTGTCAAGAAAAAGTTGCATCGATATGTCAAATTTGGTACATTTATTTGAGGTAGTTCTGTGGTTTCCCGCCTGCACAGATAAGTTGGTTGAAGGGTTCACGATGTCAGGTGAGTTGTGTCAAATAACGCGCGTATGTCTCTTGTGCCATTCGCGCAAGTACTCACAAAGTATAATTATAATCACTACGTTTTTTACGTAAGTACTGTGGCATTGCGGTGCTCTAAGGATTTTCTTTTTATTTGTTTTCCCCGCAGTCCATGTCACAATATGTGTGGCCAACAGGCAACACGTCAAACCTATGCACACATTGTCCTCCAGAAAAGCTAGTATAAACCAGACATAATCCTACCTACAGACATATTAATACCTAATCCCAATGCCACAGACTACATAATCCAGAATTCTGACCCGACCTCACACGTCTATTAATAGCTAGCACTTACAATACATACGCATAGTAAATGCCTCGTTTAGACGCAAATGGGAGAGCCTCAGTTCCAGTCCTTTCACAGTTACTGTACCTCTGTCATCTGCATCACGTCAATTTACATTGGTCTTTATAAACATCACTGTATGAGTGCTATTAGCTTGATGCCATTGACAAGTCTGTCAGATTATAGCGATCTTTAAATTCGTAGGAAAAAGGTTGCTATTGGCCTGCAGCTGTCACAGGTAGGCTGAATATCTGGTCGGAACTGGCTGCCAGTGTCAATGCTAAGTGCATTATGTGTGTGACGTCACTTGCTCAGTGTTTAAGATGCGTTAGTAGCTGATGGAAAAATACTGCGTTCTTTGTTGGTGGTCCTGTGACGCATTTGAACATCCGTTGTTATTTTTATTGAATACACAATTTACTGACGTATGAGCACAGACCTTGTTTGTGATCTTCTTCGGAAAGGTCCACAAAATTGTTAGTGCTGGCAACCAAACTGCGTAGGTATGAACGTGGACGGTGCTAAAGCAGTATGCAAGGAAGAAGGAAGGTAGGTCGTTTATTATTATCGATATCGGTAGACGATTGAAAAAGTACTAAACGATAATAAAACTAAATGGTGCAAAACAAGCTTGATAATATGACATAACAAATAAAAGTAATAAAGCAAAATTTGCTTTGTTAGTTTTTCATTTAATGAAAAACTTATCAAGTAGGTCGGTACCTAGATTAGATTTATATTATGGAGATGACAACAATACAACAAAGATGACATCAGAGATCACTGATTTCAGATTACGCTACTTATAATGTAATCAAAGGAAAAGAGAGAAGAAATTTTCCACGAGCTTAGTAAGACAATACAGGTGGAGAGATTTTCCATGAATATAGTAAGATAACAAAGGTAAGTAACCTCGTTTCGAAATTCACATTCCGATCTACGCAGCCACAATATGAGGTTTATGGATAGGGTTGCCATCTCTAGAATTTGGCAACCAGGACAAGACGCGTGAAAACCCCGGATTTTAGAGCCCAGAACCCGGACATGTCAATAGATTTTTTTATAATTATATTCAGTGTAATAAAAAAAGTCAGTTAAAAATGTCATAAATTACCTTTTACTTATTTTCAGACCTTAGGAATAAATTTTGTCATCTTTTATCATCATTTTAATAGTACCTAACAAAACAGAATCTTAATACAGTTTGTTACAAATTGTTTTAATAATCAGTTAGAATTTTTATTCTTAAAATAAAACACAAATTATTAATATTCGCAATAGGCGAGACGACAAAAAAAAAACTAATTTGTCCGTCAGTTAGATTATCAAAAAATATTTGACTCGTGTTTTTTCTTTTGTTACGTAAACCAAAATTGACTAAGATAAAAAAACTCACTACTACTAGACTACTACTACTACTAGGCTTTTAAAATTCTCAATACGTCACACCTAGGTATAATTTTTAGCTAGTTCTGACGTCACGAGCCCCCACTCCCGAGTTTTGATGCGTTTTATCTTTTGTCAATATTCATTGATTTACAAAAACAAAAAAGACGTGTCCATTAATTTCCAATACTCTAACTGACAGACAGATTTGCAATTTGATACTGTCGTCATGCTGAATTTAGCGAGTCGGTTCGTCGGTTGATCGCGGCGTGCGGGCACAGTGCGTGTGTCGCGGGCGGTCTAAGACTTTAAATTTTTAAACCCGGACTACAGATGAAGCCCCGCCCGGACGCTCCCCGGATGCCCTCTAAACTAGGACAAATCCGGGGAAACCCGGACGGATGGCAACCCTAATTATGGATGAACTATTGGATAGTAAGTTGAACTGTTGAGTTAGTTCATAAAAATATATAGAAAGGGAAGTCGGGACGCGCCCTGCCCTTCTTATGGTATAGTAAGTCGAACGCAGACTAAAACAAAGACACACCTAAAAAAATTACACACTGTTTATTTTTACACAGACAGGTCAAGCGCTTCCCAGAGGTCGGATACTATGGCGTAAAGTGCCTCAAGTAGTATGGAGTACGACCCCCGACAATGCATTGTGACCCAAGGATTTGGGACGGGAGAGGCTTGGGCGTGGGGGGGGAGGTTGTCTGGCGCCGCGCCACCGCGCCGCCCGCCCATTGACTTGTGACGTCACTGCCTTCAAAACATACCTATAGTCACACTTAGACGCATTCCCAAAGAAGAAACGCGTTTTTATTTCATAGTAGGTAGGGGTAACCTTTCGTTTTATTGTTTTTGGATTCTATTGTTTTAAAGTCCTTGAACTCTCGTCCAAGGGCAAAAGGTCTTTTTCGTTAATCTAGTACTTACCATATTACTATATTCGCTGTAGTAGTACTAATTATGTATCGTGTACAAACAGGGTAGTATGAGAATTGAGATAAATCTTTATCGATTGGCGTAACTAATGGTTATACTAATATAGGCACATTTGCTCTTCATGTAGTGCGTAAAACACGTTTATTTAAAAGAAAACTTTTTTTTCTATTTTATTTACAGCCAGAAAGTTCGTCACTCTGTTCGTTTTTTCTTAGCAACACCTTTTTGTTCCCTTTCTCCTTTATTTGTAAACAAATGGTTCCTATTTTTCTTGCCCCGAACCTTTTGTTAAAAGGCCCATGTTTTCCAGTGGTATTTTTACTTAAGTCTTGCTTGTCAAATTACAAAGCAATAAGCGCACATTCAGACAAAAGTTTGCACAGAAATTGTGTACGTGATGTGAATCGGAATGGTAGAGAGACGCTTCTGAGATACAATACAACACTCTAATGACGAGGGATAGTGGATAAGGAGATAGGTAGGTAGGTATTTAGAGGGTTTTGTCATTAAGGGATGATTGATTAAAGATATGAAGAGTCTTTAGATTGAATTTAAAAAAATGAGAAAAATGTCCTGAGGAAAGTTTTGAGTATGAATGTGGATAAGTAAAGGAAGACCAAAGAAACGATGGATGGACTGTGTTAAGAATGATATGGCAAGAAAAGAAGTGTCTGATAAGATGGCGAAAAAAAGAGAAGTATGGAAGAAGGAGACATGCTGCGCTAACCCCAAATGAATTGGGAAATGGGAATGATGATGAGTTAAAAGAGACTCGGAGAAGGATATCAAATGAGAACGACTTAACAAAAGTAATAAAACATACCTAAGTAAGAAGCTACACCATATTACGAAAATGAGGTACCAAACACTTGTGTTTGGTACAAGGATCCTAGTTTTTTTTCTTTGTAAAGAAAAAAAACCAGATTAATAATTTAGATATAAAATCAAATAATGAAGGTTCTGACCACACTTAGTGAGTAAATGAGAGATTGGGCATCCAATCCCAACAGAAGATTTCCATTGCTGATAATGTTGATAATTTTTCAGTTTCATTGCTTCAAATATAATGGATATAGAAAAAATACAATGCTCCTAAGACTGATAATTTAAAATGCAATCCTGAAATACCCTTAAACAATCTCAGTGATCAGTTTCACAATCTTCAGAAACATTATTTCAAGTTCTATTTTCCAAGGCTGCGTCTACACAAATGGCATGACGCTATAAAAACCTTTCAAACGAAAGTTACTGTAGTAGGTACCAACCTGAACGTAAAACGTTCTCCGGCTATTAGGCCACTGGAATTGATGACATCATAAATGTGTTAACATTTATGTAGTCTAGCCTTTAAATGCCTTTCCAGGCAAGAAGAAAAGTTAATTTGAAAGGTGATTTTTGAATATTGTGATTCTCAGGATATAGTTTTCAGGAGATATCTTTGATCGATGGAAAACCTCAGGTAAGGTTTAGGAAGGTCAGTCAAATATTTATTCGTAACTTCTTCGTATTGCTAAAATATTTTATTTTCCATCCTTTTTTATAACCTACCGAAAGATTCATGTTCGTTTACTTTTACGTGCTACTTAATATTAAAGTCGCAAGAACATTATTGGTGGCTGCATAGATCATGAATACTTATTTTATTTATCAAGGGGACCAACTAGGTAGTAATTCAAACCTTGAAGAGGGAAGACCTAATAATATCAATCTACTTATACTAATCATAATTATGAAGAGGTATTTGTTTGTAAGTTTATAGGTACCTAATCTCCGGAAGTAATGATCCAATTCTAATAATTCCTACTGGCAGAAAGCTTACATTATTCGTGGGTGCTCTAAGCTCTATATTATATTTAAATAATGCATATTGGCCGAGCTTTCACAAATTTTGCGGACGGCGTCGCGGGCGAAGTGCTAGCATATAGCTACTCGTAATTAATATTTTTATGCATACTCACCCTGATGAACTCCTCAAGAATATTGCTGCTATTATTTCCAGCTTAGCAGATAAAAAAGAACGTTAAGTGAAGAAAACAGACAATTTACGAGGAACACCCACTACTTTGTTAGATTACCTAGTAATTGCTAGAAAAAGAGCTTGCAAAACTTAGGTACTTACTTATTAATTTTAATTGAAGACTAAAATGTTATTAAATTTCAAGAAAATGGAAGGGATGTTTAAAGTATTGATGGAATTTTACTAGAAACGAATTATGCCGACTGTCTGCAAGCTAGAGAATAATGGACAAACTAATAATGGACAGTACTTTGCTATAAACTTTTGTCTATAAATTCTATATTTTTTCCCAAATAAATTGATGTCAATTAGACTTAGAAAACGTAGAGTAACTGAGTATTTTAGCTTTCGTGGCGATCTTTACCGCAATTAGGAGAATTACAGTATCTTCAAAAGGACAGACCATTAAAAACTACAGTGTTCCTTCCATTAAATAGTATAGATGCAGTTGCTTTCTTAGATAAAGTTGCAGTGTGATCTTGATTGCATCACTTGTAATCAGCTTTTTATTATTGTCTTAATTAAACAATAATATCTATGATTCTTGCTAAAACTCCCAGATCTTCGTAAAAATGAGACAATTTTATATAAACAAGAAGAGTAGCAATAACGTTTTAATACGATCAGTGTTCCCATTCCGTTGAGCTGGGTCGAGTTTGTCCGATTATTGGGTTTTCGGGACAATACTTTGATAAATATTTTATATGGGCTCGCTACCGGGGGCGGTGTTACGTAACATTATGGATAGTTATTTGAAATTAGAACGAGAATAAACGCTTTAGATGCTTTTTTTTTAATAATTATGTTTCCTTTTTGTTGTGAATGTGTGTTGTTTTTCTTTTATGTGTTTTGTTATTTAGGTATAGAATCGACCGAAACGCGTGCCAATTATTCATATTATAGGTAACCGATTGATTTATTCTGCCAATTACGTTATCAACGTATGAAATCATGTAAACAATTTTCAGTTGTTATGGATGTTAAACCAATTTAGAGAGCCTAGAAAAAAAAAACATTCTATCTTCAATAACTCTCGCAGGAAAGTAAAGAATTTACGTATTGAAATACAGTACTTGAAGACTGTGTAGGACAGTGTAGGAGCTGTTTCGGTTTTTTTTTTATGAATGTCATCTCGCAGGTCAATCTATGAGGTTGTCTTCTGCTTAACCGGACTGTACTCGTACTGTGGGTGCCTTGAGTGTAAGGCCTCCAGCCAGCTGTTTCGATACACGCATCAATTTAATCAAATGTTCATGCCCAAAATGTCTCTACAATAACAAAATAAAAATAAAAATATGGTTATATTCATATATATCTGTGTAAGTATTGCATAAGCTTAAATGCAAACACTGCATAAATAATTATGCAACGGACGCGTACACTGTTCCACATTGCCAAAGCTTTAACAGCTAACATTGACCTAATAATAAACTAGATTGATTAATTATACTATCCAAGTACGCACATAAACCATAGACTAAATAAACAGACGTGGTTTTATCGTAAATACTGGTTCAAGAGAAACTAATAATGCCCTAGAAGAGAAAATGCTTTCTACTATAGTTTTTAATTAAGTTTTTGTATTGTTAGACAAGAGGGCCTAGATAGGATCACATTCGTTATGCGATAACGATAATGGAAACGTCAAATATAAAGATTGACATAAGCTATCGAAAAGTTTACATCAATCTTGTTATAAGTGGTAGAAATACGAAATGTGATTGCCACAGAGTCTCCCAATTTGCAACACTACATCGTAGATATTAGGATGCGCTGTATTAATTTAAATTATGACGTGAAGACCCTTATCTTCAAACGTCATATGTGTTTTCAGTTATTTTGAGGCTAATGGCCTTAACCAAAGAGGTTTACACTTAAGGCGAGTACAGGAGCTAAATTAGCAACTCTAATTTTGGTGGTTCAAACTTTGTTTAAAATAATGTTAGAATAAAGTTCTGATCAGCTTGCACTACAAAGTGTTGTTACGTCAGTCACTGCGGGCCGAATAGTGCGAAATTAGAGGTTTTTTGCGATTTACAAATAAATCAATTAATTGGACTAAAAAAATAAAACACTATCATGCTAGTATGTTGCTTGTAGAATTTTTGCCAAAAAATCAGAATGATCGCATGTATTTGAGCATGGTTTTACTCGTTAAAAGATTTTTTTAGAGATAAGTTCGTGTTTTTTTTTATCAAGTAAAATTAGTTGTATTATGTTTTCAAAACACTATCATACTAGCATATATCCTGAAGAATATCATATATTTTTCTGGTTTTGTTCATTGCAGTGAATCATATGCTTTTTTGCATTATAAAACTCGCGTTTAGCTCTTGTAGTCCCCTTACATAATTACTGTATTTTTGTAATAAAACTAGTTGACTAAAAATCGAAGAGAAAAGAAAGTTTTATGAGTGCATTAAGGTACCTACGTCAACAGGTACGAAGACATGGCGGAAATGTTATCGCGCTTCCTAAGTGTATTTCCTTTGAAAATATTATTTTCGTCGAGTTCTGATAATAGTCCCGCCTTTTTCTTTTCAGTAAGTGTAGGTAAAGTAGAAGTTCAATGATATTTCAGGTGAGTTTCGTTTCGTACCGTGACTAGGTAAAACAGTTGTTGGTTGTGTTTGGATTTATGAGAATAAGTCAACGATGACGTAGAACATTTTATTTCTGAAATTCAGGATGTAAAGAATCTTGCTTAAGTATGGCATTTATCACCAAATCGATCATGACAGTGACAGAAAACTCAATTAGAACATTAAAGTCAAAGGAACGATTTTTTTTAATTTAGAAAATCCAACGTAGTTTAACATTTACGTTTATTTTTCATCAAGCATAATTAGTAACACCACAGTCCTTAACTATGAGATTAGTCTTAAAATGTAGTGAATATTATGTGCGAAACGATTTTCAATTGTAAATTATCAAAAAACCTATGAAATTTACGTTACGTTTCGTAAGTGCTAAGCTCAAAGATCCTTATTACTAGGTAGTATATAACATATCCATTACTATCCTTAGCACTAGTCCTACTTTCCAACATTTTTTGGCTTCATATTTTGCCATGTAGGTACGCTAGCGCTTTATTCAGTTAGTCCGCCAGAACTGTTCTTGTAAGTGAAAATGCTTTGGAGATCCAATTAGGGCTGTATAAAATATGATGTAACAACGTTGTTATCGTAAAAGGGCTCCCTGGGGTACTTGGAGCCAGCCGTCTTTAAAATAACGTCTCTTTTGGAACTGTCGGAACGCTCACTGAGTTTAATGCTGTGTTCGACGCTGTTTGCTGAGGTTTCATATTTTTACGGAGCTGAACAGATGAATTCTTCATTTCGATTTATGTTCTAATGTGGCTGTAATCTTTTATGAGGAGGAATTTTGGAAGGATTTTAAATATTTATGGATGAGATGTGGTTAATTACAATTATTCACTGTTTGGTTCTAAAATACACAGTTCTAATAAATGTTAAAGAAAGAAACATATGTAAGGTACTAAACTGAGATTCCAATTACAATGAACCAGTTTTTTTTTTGTTTTTTTTTTGTATATTTTAATTTTGTGTGGATATTTTTTTAATTTGGTGTGCTATAAAAAATAAGAATATACCTAACCACTATCGACATAAGAAGAAGTGCAAGTAAAACCTACCAATTGACAGAGAAACGAACAAAGAAGATTCTATAGCAAAAACAAAAGAGAGATACTAACCATCGATCGAAGAAACCACAGAAAGCGTGAGATCATAGCCATCATTCATACATCATACCCATAACTTCTTGTATGTCAAACCCATACAATTCGCCATTAACCTACTCTCATTAACGATGACAACTCCAAATAAAAACTTAACTACAACACATAAGCACAATTTTAACGGCCAACTTAATTAATTAACACGTTTAATGACTACAGCATTAATTAAAACGTCACACTTATTTCTGTGAACAATGAAAAAACTATCGAGTCGGGGAAACGGTTCGACAAGGTTTATTTTATTAATGAAGTTTTTGTTCGTTCGACACAAAATAGAATGGACGCTCTGTTTACCCTGAAAGGATTGAAATAAATAGGAGTGACGGTTTAATTTATTGTGTGGGTGGAAAGAAACGACAAGGGATGGGAAAAGAATGTGATTTCTGGAGTTATTTATCAAGACATATACATATTCTACATGTTCATTAATACTGTACCTACAAAGAAGCTTTGGACCAAAGACATACACGGGACAAGGCGAAGAAAATGTAATTCAGTAACAAATCGTTCTGTCTAGTGTAGTCTAGTTTCATACGCCCGCTTGTCAGGTAGCAATCGTGTATCAAAATCAAAAATGTTCGGGATCAAAATTTTGGGCTCATGCGCAAAATGTCTTCTGGTAGGCAGTAAAATGTCTCTTTCTCATAATGTCAGTTTCGCAGAATAGCTCCTTCTCAAAATGTCGCTTTCTATGGTATGAAAATATGTATTCTCAATGTCCGCATGACCGCTCTATTTATGTCTTTTATATCTCTTTGCTTCGGACAAACAACAAGCTTTATTGTAAATTCAGAATTCTGCTAGTAATTAATTAAACTTATTTATTTTACTATTTATGTACACACAGTATACAACATACATTAAATAATATGAGTACATAGGTACTGCTTATTTCTTAAGAAATTTCTGCCTGCAGCCCTGCAAAAGGAGAAATGAAAAAGAAATGTAGACAATAGTGTGTGAGAGAAGGAAGAGAATAGAGATTGTGCCTTACCTAACTTAAATTATTAAGATATATAAAATACACATATAAGTAGATATTAATATATACTTATATAAATACATAATGCTAAGATATATAGACTGATAAATATAAATATGGTTTGATAGGAAAGGTAATGCTCTCAAACTTCATAGAGTTGGGATTCGAAATTCGGATTTTAAATTCGAAAATCTGCTGAATTCTGGGTGACCAGTATTCGAAAGGGGAGTTTTTTTTTCTCTGTACATAGGCCATTAATACAACATCGATTAAATTCTTACTATTTGCTTGATATAAAGACAATACTGTCATGAAAAGCATCAAACCTAATCTATTGAAGTGTTAAGAATAAGTAATAAGAATGTAAGTACTTAATAAAACTTAACAGTTCTCCCAAAAACAGCTGTTACGATGTGCGATGCTCTAGCTAGTTTTCAACCAGTACTTCACTCAATTTATTTGGCTAACATAAAATCTAATTTTCCTTTACTTGTACAATGTGTGCTGTCAAAACGTACGTTCAGAAAGTCTTGAATAGGAAAAGGGAGCTAGTAACGTGTCTTCTGTATCCTGCATTATGCTTTTATTGGTTTGTTTTGAAATCGTTACAAAATCCTGTACTGTGATGCATGAAACTGATGCCTCCGTAGACGTACGCAAAAAAAATCCTTCAGCCCGTAAACTTACAAAAAGTTATTCCTAACAAATTAAAGTCATTATATTTTCAATATCGCGGCCAATATTAGCCTCATAAAACTTAATATAGCTGCTAGATTTTCACAAAATAGCTAGTTATCCACTAAAGATTAAGACAAAGCCAGTCTGAACTTACAAAATCATGGTATGAAAAATTCCCCTTGTCTACGAATTTTTAATCTCTAGCTACCCGTAGCTTGATTAAAGCAAACCTGTTGCTCTTAGGTGTTTTGCCAATTTAATCATTTACTCTATTAAATTTCCTAACTGGTCCTGTTTTTTTACTTACTTTCACCGCCTCGTTGGACTAGTGAACGCTAGTACGACTGGGGAACATGAGATCCTGGGTACAATTCAATTCGGGAATTGTTATTGGGTTTTACCATCAGTAATTAGTAGCTACGGAGTCTGGATTTGTTCCCCGTTGATGGCAATAAGCTTAACCCTTATTACAGTGGACTTGAGGATAACTTAAGTGGCAGTGGGCAGGGCACATTGCTCGCAGAACGGATGGCCGATGGGGCCGAAAAGTTCTAGAGTGGCGACCGCGAACCGGAAGACGTTGCGTTGGAAGGCCTCCCACTAGGTGGACCGATGACCTGGTGAAGGTTGCGGGAATTCGCTGGATGCAATTCGCACGGGACCGGTCAATGTGGCGACACTTGGGGGAGGCCTATGTCCAGCAGTGGACTTCTTTCGGCTGAAATGATTATGATGAATGATGAGGATAACAGGCGACAAGTGGGTGTGCTATTAGATGCACCTCTGTCTAACCCTATAGGGATTACAGGCGCAATGTTTATTGTTTACTTACTTTTCTTCAGCTGTCTCTTCTACAGGTGGTTGTGGTACATGAGTTGACAAGTCCGGCAGTTCGACTGCCATTGTGTCCATTGCCATTTTTGCACTACTAATTTACACTTGTGTTCTTATAGTCACGTACATGGATAGATCACTATTTCAAATTCACTATTTATTGTTTCTTTGTTGCCTGTATCTGTTTGGTGAAGAAGTTTGTTATACTACAGAGCGTCCGTCACATCAACGTTGTGATCAACAAATGTATCAAACGTTACTGTTATCTTCGTCATTTTATATTTTAGTATGAAATTGTTCACGTTATCACTGTGAATTACAGTGTAATGTCAGAATATCTGACGTCAAGATAATGTGTTACAGGAAGCTGTATATCATTGCTATCAAATACACTACAATTTTTAAGTAGGTACATTATCAAAGGGTGTTAATATCTCATCATGGGTAGAAGTCAATAAGCCATTTCTTAATTTTTGACAGTAGGTAGATTAGTACTTGGTTCTTCATAGTACCTAGATATAAGGGATTTATGAATAGAAGATAGTTAGTGGGTGGTTACTCAAAACTATAGACGACCCGGAATGGCTAAAGTTGAACGAAATCGATAGTTTTGGGATTTTTTGTTTGTGTGTTGTCGTAAACTGGTATCGTCGTTTAGTGAAGAATTGCTTTAGATATATCGTGATCTGTCAAACGACCAATTTGGTCGAGACGCCATTGTTTAACTTTTGTGTCTACTTCGTGGACAGATCATGGGTTATACTATGTATTAACGTCGTAGGTATATCAGTATATCTAGTTTGAAATGAGTTTTCATCATCTTTGATACCAAAAGGATAGTCCTTTGATAATGGATTAGTTTTTCCTGCATGATCACGGTTACTTCTTTGATGGATTTTTTCCTGCAAAATCACTTAAGATTGACACTCCTCTAATAAACGTCTTATTGAGGAATGGATCCCTAAAAATATAACAACTCTTGCAAGTAAGTTTTTCGTGTCAAAATTTCAAGTTAGAGATGAGAGAAGAAACTTTGATATGTAAGCTTTGCTAGCAATGCTGTTAAGTGTTGTATATCCGGGATATCACCTCTACTAAAGTATAAAATAAAACTATTAGTAAGTAATCTCTAGCAAAGCCATGCAAGTATAACCTTGTAATTGAATTTGAACCTTGTGATTGAATGAATTCAAGTAACTTTTTAGGAGTTGAAGATGACATGCAAAATAGGTTCCAGTTTATTTTAATGTCGGTACACGGCAAAAAGCAAACAATGCTTATTATGACATTCTTAAATAAATTAAAGTATTATAATTATTTGCCTGTGTAGAAAATTTGGTCTTAACCATAGTAAGTACTATGTTTGAGGAGATAAAGGTTATTTTACAATGCTGTCTTTCTTTAAGGCATAGACAATCTTAGTGCTACAATCAAAGCTATCTAGACTATTGGTATAATAAAATAAGTACTTCGTTGGTCTAGCTTTGAGTTGGCGAACGATTAGATCATTGGTTAGGTCAGGCAAAAAGTACGTTTGTGGCTGAAAAATCTAGAACGGTTGTCGATAAAGGTGGGCGAGTCAGGATAAAATGTCTTTAAAATTTTATCTTGGTAAAAATCAAAACTTCAAAACTTTATTTGACTGTGCAAAGTGACGACATTCTGAATTCAAATAAAAAATAAAGAAATTGCCCCTATTTTGAGTAATCTATCATGAAGCCACAATTCTGAAGCACCCTAAACAAATCAACATATAATCATCATCTGGCTAGCCTAATCCCGACTTTGTTGATGTCGGCAGATGCAACCGAACACCAGTGTTTATATGGAGCCACTGCCTATCGGAGAAATCAACAATCCCACGTAAGACAGGTGTTTAAAAACACAAAAATGCCTAAGCTTCCGTTTCAGCCGAAAACACAACGTAGGTAAAAATATCCGAAAATATCGATAACATAAACAATATCCGATTGTTTTTGTTAACTGCGCACCACTAGCGCGCAATATCCGCGTGGTGCGCCAACACATACCCACACATGTTTACAACTTTACTGTGAGTGCTGTGAGTAACGTTACTATAAAACGTTTACAAAATAACTCAATGTGTTCCTAGAATACGTTTGAAAAGTGTATTTTAAAGTGGTCTGGTATTCGGAAGTGGGTGATTTGTTTACAGAATTGTAACGTTTTTGTAATGTAATGGCGTTAGCGTTCTTTATTATGAAAAACATGAAAGGTGGAAAATTTTACCGGTATATTTTTGTTAATGGAAAAAAAAATGCTGGATGGACTGAAGAGTTTCAACAGGTTATTCTTTGTTGATTTATTCTTTGTTCGTCCCGAATTTCTGCATCATCAGCTGCCTAGCCTTTTGTCATTTAATCGGGTGCAGCTGAATCCCAGTATTTTATACATGGAGCGACTGCCTATATTATGCAGGAGTGAAATCAGAACCACAGCAAGACACAAAGATAAAAACGAGTACCTATTATAACAACGCAAATGATAAAGCAACTTATAAAGATTCAGGACGAGGATTGACTAACATAAAACAAATGAAAAACGATCTAACTGCGATGATACTACACTATTTACTTATAAAGACCATTTGCTTGTCTCAATTACAGGTTGGATCACAAAGCACGGAAGCGCGTAATTCTTTCAAAGATTCTTGTGATAGCATTGTAATGAAACACGCGCAAACGTAGATCTTAATGTCACCTTGACAGGTCGTCACAATAATTTGCGTCATTTGAGTTAGTATTGTTTACTAAGGAAGCCTGATTGTCATTTGTTACGTTCAATGTTTTGGGCCAATTTGATCAAAAATTATTGTCCTATTCTAGATTTGAGTAATGAAGTCTTTCATCATTTCTCTGCCTTTTTCTCATTTTATTTGGGGTCAATCTATGTCTTCTTCCATGCTTCTCTATTACTCATCTCATGACTCACTTCCTTTCTAGCCCTATCATCTTTCACACAGTCCATCCATCGGTTCTTTGATTTTCCCCGATCCTTGTATCCATCAACATTCATACTTTTGAGTAACGCATTCATTCTAGATTTGGCTCTGTTTTTTATAGAGAGATAAAAAGTTATTCTCTTAGTTTATTAACTTTCACATTCACACTACTGCAGCAATACTCGAATACTCTTTTTAATAAGGTCTTGTTTAGCGGCAAAGGATAAGATAATATTCTTATTCATTTGAATAATTATGTCATCATCGTCATTCTCCTACCCTCAAATAGAGGTGGATACAAATATTTATATGTCTTCTTCTTTCATACTTCAATATATTGTGTCCTTTATTAATCGCCCTAATTCCATCAAGGCTGCAAGTGGCACTTTTTATTAATCTTCTTTCGTCGAGCGCAATAACTTAAGACGTCAGCCGCATCGGTGTCCACAGTAGTTTTATAGCAAAGTTTTTTTTATTAATAAAAAGAAACTTCTTTGAGATTTTGAACAACGTGACGTGAGTTTTTCCTTTCCAATGTTTTTGGAGTATAATTAATATGTTCAATTTTTTTATTATATGTACAGTGGTAAACATATTTCGTGTGACATTTCAGGAGTCTTGCTCATGTTATTTTAAAATGCAACCGCAAATGTTTATTCCTTGATTTTTACCACGATTACTTTAACACCGCAAAACATTAAAAAGCTGTTTATTCTTCGTTATGAAATAAAGTAAAGCCACGTAATTACAGTGCACAGTCTACCTAGATATTAAAAATACCTACAATTATGAATAATATGAATGAATCATCAGAATTAAGACCGTGGCTGGAACATGCAATTCTTTGCTAAAATTTGTAATTGTCGAATGAGTGAATCATTGACATACTTATATAAACTCACGCCTTTTCCCATGTGGAAGGCAGAAACTATAGAACGCCATCTGCTGCGATTCTTCGTACTCGATGAACGTGGACAAGGCCAAAGGAGTATTCCTTTGGCCTCGCCACGTTCATCGAGTACTACGCACATGACCTTTCCGAACCATCAATAAGGTTAGCGTGCGTCCTTCTAGGGCTTGATTATTTAAATGATGAATATAATGAAGCTAGTAATCTATTCAGCAGCTCTCTCATCAACCTTCTTAATTCCTATTTTACTCATCCAAATTAGACTAGAGAATTTGGGTGAACCGCCCTGGTTAATTACTTACTTAGGACTTTAATTCCCGTCGTAGTTTATTTGGTTTTCGACTCGTAAGCACCCGGATTTGAGGAACTATCAAAGTTTAAATCTAACCTCTTTAGATTAGATAGATTTTCCATCACGGAAAAACTAGGAAGAACTAACTTTGCTATATCTAAAGGTATACAAGACTGACGGACATGTCACTTTGAATTACAATCCATGTCATTTCCCAGGGGATTATTCTAATAGGACGGGCAGCTGTGGTCTCATGTCTAATAATAATGTGGTTCTTCAATCTCAGAATGAGGATAGGATTAGTGATGTGAGTAAAGCTAATGGAGAGGTCATTGTAGCAGTTTTTTGGGGAGACAAATTAAAAAGGACATTTTGTTTTGACTTCTAAATATTTTGAACGACGTGAAATATTTTAGCAGAAGGCTTAGAATGTTGTCAATGATAAAGGAGATTTACAATCTTTAGCAATAGTTAAGAACTTACACTAAGAAATTTTTCAATCTAGAATATTATGGTCTAAAATTTGAAACTAGTTCATTCCATATCAATTCATTTTGTTCTGTCTAAACATTAGCCAATACCACCACAAGGACTGATACTCCTACCACGGGGATCAATTACCATGACTGGGTCCCCATAGGTGCTATATCTGTCACAATGACCACGATACGCAATAACGCGTGCGTAATCAACTACACGGTCCTCGCTTCAAATGAATACATGCGTCGCAAGTCTTCTGTGAAAATCGCTCATTATTTACACACGTATGGCTAATGACGGAAAATGAACGTGGAGTTTTGTAGTGCTAGATTTTACGATATTTGACTGGAAACTGGTTTGTAATTATGAAAAGGGCTAGAATATCATTGGTATCTACAGTATTTTTAGAACAATTCGTGTGCGCTATGAGGTTTTCTATTGGCAAAAAATGTCAATCATATGTCTGTCAATCTCTCATCTCCTATAATAATCCATATTTTATTCATTAATAATAATCTAGCCATATTTAAAAAATAAGCAGCTGAATTAATAAAAAATCCTTCTGAGTGCTCACTTTCGTTATAAGAAGAATTCTTGTGCAACGTATCATGCTTCTATACCCAGTGGTTAATGCGAGGGTAAATTGTGACTATATCTAATAGTACATCTTTTCGTTCAACAAAATCATCTTTTGTTAATTGCTACCTGCGGCACCAATTGAGTCTTTCACAAAAAAACATTTAGTTTAAAGCCCATAGTCGTCGTTTGTATTAATTTAAAATATTTTTAGATCGTCTATTTCTGGTGTAGTGTAGGTAGTTCGACTATCCATTCAGACAAGCGTTCGGTTATTTTCTGCTATTTCTACATTACCGGTAGTAACTAATGCTTTGTAATTGACATCTACTTTAAGATTCTAGTTAGCGATAATATTTAGCTTGTTAACAGTTTTATCTAAATTGTAACAAGGCGAGACAAACAGATCAATCGTATTGTTCGCAACATTGAGTGAAAGAATAAATATTATCGTTTCAGTTTCACGATTTGTTATTTTTATGTTTGTTTCATGGGTTCTGTTGTGGGTTAACTGTTTCGAGCCGTGTTGCTTGCCAATTTGTATCAAGGTCTATCGTTTTAATACTGGTTCATGTGTTTTTTTCTTTATCTTTCGAAACTGCATTTCCATTTTCAAATTGTTTAGTTTTTGATACGGCAGTTATTTCGTTGTATTTCTTTTAATTAATTATAAAAACCGCGAACAATTTTGTTTTGCGTCGGAGAAACACAAATAACATTATTTTTGTGTATTGAAATAAGAATAACTCAACATGAGTTGGAAAGTTTGTCGCCGACGTTTCGAAAAACCATCAATTTAAAGTCTTGAAGAAAATAAGAGAAAAATGCAAACTAAGAAAGAACGATACGACAGCTGAGTAAATGTTCGACAGTTCGGGGTTATTGAATGTTATTTTTAAATCTACAAAGTTTACCTTCACGGCAAAGTAACTGACGTAGAGAATTT
Organism: Xestia rhomboidea; assembly: GCA_963853795.1. Lineage (NCBI taxonomy): Eukaryota > Metazoa > Arthropoda > Insecta > Lepidoptera > Noctuidae > Xestia > Xestia rhomboidea. The sequence continues at coordinate 19,130,507 of OY970759.1, forward strand.
GTAATTGATGAAAATTTTTAGACCAAATTAATTTTGGAGACGAGACTTCAGTCTAGAACAACTTGAGATCAAAACTGATAAGCATGACTGATGGAAGAGATTACGCAGAAAGACTGTGTAAAGTTTGCTTTGAAGCATTTGCAAAGATGACTGCGTTTTAAGAGATTTTTTATACGAAGCTTATATTGAAATTGTGATGGTATGGCTAGAAAGGAGGTGACTGCTGAGATGACGATTAATAGAGAAGTATGGAAGAAGAAGTTATGTTCCAACGACCCCAAATAAATTAGGATAAGGGCAGGAGAATGATGATAATATTGAAATTGTCCAGGTATCCATATTAATGTTAGAGATGCAATAGTGACGGTCTGTTACCTTTTTACGCCCGATCGGCGCTATGAATAGCGACGTATAAGTAGGTACCTACCCTGGGACCTGAAGTAGGACATATGCATTTCATTCTGGATCGCAGATGAAGTTATGGACAACACCAAGTTGTAAGTAATGCGGAACATGGAAGAAAAGAACGTGTTGCACCGGAGACAAGTCACGGACATAGGTATAAAGATGATGAGTGATTTATGTAAAATAAGACCAATTTTACAGTAAGCATTGTTCTATAGTACAATTAATGTGAACTTTTTCCTTTTCGATTATCCTGGCTTAATTACGTGTCAATAACTTTGTTCGATTTCCTCTTACACAGCTGTTTCTAAACGTATAGTTTCGTTTACATTACATTTCAGTTCGAAAATTTATTATTAAGTACAATAAAGTTCAGCGGATGTGATTGTTTGAGTGTTACACGATTGTTTCATAATGAGCATAACACCGGTTTCACAACACACTCGGTATTATGTGTGTGCAACCGTTGCATATATGCATCAATAAAAATATTCGAAATATGGACGTTATGAGTCGACGCCATTGGCCAAATGGCCAGTCGTTCTCAATTTCATTGTGTGTAATTACTTGAAAGTACTTATTTGTGTTGTAGCTACATTTATACATTCTGTTTTAGTGTGGTAGTTAATTAAAATTGTTTCCATAACTCCAGAATTCGTGGTACGTTGACATTAACATTAATAATGAAATACCAACACATGGATTAATTCTCCCCTTCTCGGTAAAGGTTTGATAGTACCTAACCTTTGGTAACCTTTGGAAATGTTGAAACACTACCTATAACCTAAGCAATATTCAGTAAACGAGTAACGTCTGAAACATTTTTCTTGATACCAACGTTTAAGGTGACATCTAAGCAATCAGTTGTGGAAACACAGCCGTATAACAAACGTTTCTATGAGTATACGAACACTTATTACACTTCACATTCACTGGATTGTCGATTACAGTGTTGGCTATGAAACTGTTGTTTATACAAGGTTGCGGGGCGAACGTACGTGTGCCTCGGTCGGCGGCCGCGGCTGTACTGAAGGAAGGAAGGGGGGCGCAGAGTACCCGGCTAGAGATGCGCGTCGCGACGCCCCCACAGGGTAAATTACCAGATAATTTGTGTAATTTATGTGTTCTCCGTTCGGAAAATTCGTGTTTTTCAACGAGTATGTAGTTTGCAAGGATTTCCGGTGATAGTGCGCGAGTAGTTTCGGTATTGTTCTAGAACTTTAGGCGGAAAATTATTCATTTTAAATTGACCTAAATAGTAAACCTTGAACGCACAAATCAGAATTACAGGAATCAGAAAAGAGTGAATCAAACTTTCTTGAAAAAAATTAAGCTCAAATTATTCCAAGGCAGCATACTAAGAAAAATTGAAATGAATTCCGAAGTTTTCCTTAGCTGCAAGATAATTAATCTTGATTAATTTATTGTTCCTTGACAACAATAGGGAAAGCTAATAACATCATCGCTAAAGAAATAAAAGTAAGGTAGCAGCTTGGGGTTGGTCGCGCCCGCCCTGTCTTTGGGCGGATCGTCGGATCGATCCGTGCTGTGATCCGTACACTGGTTGCTCGACGGATCGGGACCAACGCGACTCCTTGCGACCAACCTACGTCACACGTCATCGATATTCAAATGCTGTGGGTACTTTGTTTTGTCAACAGATTTGGAATTGTGGTATTGCGTCGTTGGTATGTTTTTCATACGGTAGGTAAACTTTTGTTATGGCTTTTAAGCTATGAGTAATTAAGAGCGTAGGTACTATACCAATTTAAAAACCACCTCAGTTCAATAGGTACGCATTTTTAGTTCCTGAATAAGATCACAGTTTTAAATAGACCATAACAAACCTTTCATTACGCCTTGAGTTGTCACAATGAATGAAAATAATGCCCCTGATTAAAACCTCACAACAGCGGGCGATTCATGTTCATAATTGCTTACTAGACAAAATTGATTGTCCATTAAGTCAGTTTTTTTGCCACCAATCAGTGTTTAGCCTGTCTATATTTGAGTCACGCCATCCAAACAAAAGCAAATACTTAATAGGAATTGACTTGCGTCAAAGCATTTCTTCTAAAGCTGGATTGCCTTGGCTTTGTTACGTCTTTATGCTTCGTTCACGGCGCCAGGCGATGCGATTAGACGACTTGCGACAACACGCGCGTGTGTCTTTTTGGCGTCGGTGACTGACTGATCGTGGTATGGTCTTTAACCGAAATTACCGATGCTGCCTAAAGCCCGCCAAAGACGAAGAGTTATGCATGTGCAGTTTTGCCTGTTCAGTCAAACGTAGAGGTATGAATGAAAGTTTGTAGGAGAAAACTGTTCAGCTATCCTTGGAATGGGACTTGGCTTCATATGAAGGTTACGTATGCATAACCTAGCCTATATGACTACCTTTAAGACGGCTATTACACTTTTTCTTGTTTTTGAGTGTTTTAAGAGTCTAGAGACTCAAATGCAAGAAAAATTTTGATTTTTATTTAAAGCGCTCCTTAATCAATCTTTCTCGGGCATATTATTTTTTTTAATTTTGTGGCCATATCTAAACCATAATCACACACCGTGAATCTCAGTTTAGATGTGTGATTATTTCGGGCAGCTTCAGATTTCGGCATAAGCTAAATTTGTTTTGACCGCAACGCGCGTGTCGATAAGCATGCATTTCGTGGCCACGTCTTGACGTGGCTGCATCGCTAAGAAGAAAATGGAAGCTAGAAGGATGTTCTGAAACATATAGTCATGTATATCTTTACATAGCTCCAGTCTTCTTTATCAGAAAGGACGTGAGCGTTTTATAAAATGCGACCTCTGATCGAAAACAGCAATATAGCTGTTGGTGACTGTAAATATAATTATATTGTGTAGTATATCTTTTAAAGGCTTGGGGCACCGAAGAGGAGTGTTTGGAATATTGCATGATCGTGAACAATTATGTTCGGAAAAGTGATTATTTCTATCGATCGGTACGGCGAGATATTGTATCATGTGATTGATTTTTCAAGCAATTCGGCTGATTGGTGGGTTGGTATCGGAGGGGACAAGGCTTTGGCATTTTTCATTTAAGGAAATATGAAACTTTTCAAACAGGAACAGCTATAGTGTTGCACAAAGTTCGTTTTCTCTTGAGTAACTTGAGAACACTATGCAGGAAAGTAAATATTTGACTACGTATTTCCACAAAAGAAAATTTCAAAAAGAGAATATTTCAAGCATAAAACCACTTGCACAGTCTTTTGTTTTTAAAACAAAGGGAGACCTGTTTGCTTTGCAGTAACTAGGTTATACCTCCGAGAGTCGAGACAGGAGTACAATCACGAGCAACAATATGTTAACTATTTCAACAATAACTAACGTTAACTAAGTTAGGTTGTTAGGTGGTTGTGGTTGTGTTCCCTCTCATAGAGAGGAGGTCTGTGTCCCAGCAGTGGGAACATTAATAGGCTGATGATGATGATGATGATGAGTTAGGTTGTTAGCTTAGGTTTTTTTTGTGACCCTTTGAAAAACATCATGTAATTCTAGGACTAGGTAATTACAACTGAGGCGTTCTAAAACAACATATTTTTAATGCAGAAAACGCATTCTAACATCATAAGGATTTTGACTGACACCAGTCAAAAGTGGTTTTGACCGATTAACAGTTTTACTGTAACATATACACTTACTAGAATTCAAAAGAGATTTTGTTGTTAACATTGATATTAGAGCTCTGCCTAGCTTTTTTCCAACTATACTGGGGTCGGCGAACTGGATGCAGCTAAATAGCAGCATTTTACATGAAGCGACTGCGTATCTGACCTCCAGAACCCATCAGTTAGTACTGGGTAATACGATACTCCTTGGAAAGACTGTTAGTCTGTTAGTCAGACTTTCAGGCCACTGAATACCTGTAAAGGTTGCCAAAGATCTACAAATGACAGCCGGGACCAACGGCTTAACGTGTTTTCGGTGTGTAGAGAACTGGTGGACACCCATCCGGACCGACATAGCAAGCTTGGCTTAACCTGAAGCTCGACAAAGCTCTTTAGACCTGTTTGATAAAAATATGGGTTCCGAAATATTATGTTCGTAAGAACATGAAATTGCAATCTATACATACAGTTAAGTAGGAGAAAATACATTCTAGACATTGTTTTTTACAACGAAAGGGTTCCTTGAAAGTAGGTTACATCACTGGGACACAAGCACCACATAGTCTATGGAAACATTAGCACGAGTAGGATTAACATCCGCTATAGACTGTCACGCTGTCAACGTGTGTGCTGTCTGTCCTCGCGGACACGTGGGACAGGGTAATATAAGGGATGCTCATTCGATGGTTTTGAAGGAAAACAGTTGATTAATTAAGATATGAGTTAGTTAATACTGTTCGTTAATTAAGACTGCCCCTTTGGTCTAGTGATAGCTGTCGCGACTGCTAAGCATGAGGTCCTAGGTTCAATTCCGTTTCGGGTGAAGATTTCATTTCATCAGAAAGAGTCTGGATTTGTACCCGGTTAAAGGCAATCGGCTCGCCCCCTATAACAGGGGAAGGAAAAGAAGAACAAGGAGAACAAGGAACAAGGGGAAGTCATAATAATGTGACATGCAAACATTTTGGGCTTATAATTATTATCATTAAATTCCTAATAAAAGTAGACTATGGTACTTACGTGGAAAACTTACAAGAATTCTGTCGTCGTCGTTGCATGTAGTTAGTTTTTTAGTCCTATTTTAGTTCTGTTTTTGAAAATATTATTATTATATGTATATTATTATGCAGAGCGAGAGTTTTTTTTTGTAGAGGATTATTGTATTTTCATTCGAGAGGATTTTTGTTCGTTTGTATTTTCATTGAAGGTTATTTATATTATTTAATGGTTTCTTTAACAAAACAAAGATCTAAAGCAACCCTTCTTTTCTTCTATACAAGATAACCTCGCACTCTTTATGTGAGAGGGAGGGAGCTATATTTCTCAATTTGATGTAACATTAATGTCTTCGTTTCGTTGAAATATTTTAAGAATACATCAGCTAATCGCGAAATGTTCTGTAAAGTCAGACTATGACATAAAAGCTTAGCTCATTGAGTATTCGTGACGAAGCACAGGTTGGTATATATATTATGTATGGGTATCTCTAGCTATGAAATGTGATACATGATGTATTTTTATTTGTTCAAGAATGCTATCGAATGATTCAACAGTCTGACCATGGTATCTGAAAACATTTAAACTGTAGGTGAAATAGTTTGATTTAATAACAAGAATGTGTGTGGTAAGTATACTTACAACTAAAACCTGACTACTGAAAAATCACGCTCTAATTAAATTCGGGCTTGAAAAGGTAAAATAGACTCCTCTTATTTTTGAAGTCGGTTAAAAAGTAGCCTTTATATAATTAATCGATTGACACCTTATTCATTATAGTTGGATGAATAGTTTACACGCTACGGAGGAACATATGTAAATACAAACATGCACACATAGACTGCTAAAATCATAACCCTCCCTTTTGGCTTCGCCGTAGTCGGGTAAAAAGAGTGAACTCAAAATGTAAAATATATCTACATGCTTACTGTAGACATAAAACGATGACAGCATAGCATCCATTAAGGCGAGTTCTCGCAAGTGAAGTGGCAGCGGATGACACAATCCTGTAATCCTATCTAATAATGGAAGCCTCCGGACAGACTGATAACGTCATAGGGGACGGAGGAGGGAACAATTATCTGCCTTTGATATATGGAGGACAGAATGGTGGTCTAGTTTTATGGAATAAGAAGTAGTTTGAAAACTAAAACCCGACTACTAAATGAAGTCGGTTAAAATGTAGCCTATGTTACCCGGGCCATAATAACGAATCGATTGACACCTTATTCATCAAAATCGGATGAATAGTTTCGGCGCTACGGTGGAACATACGTAAATACAAACATACATGTATTACATACATACATAGACTGCTAAAATCCCTAATAACCCTTCCTTTTGGCTTCACCGTTGTCTGGTAATAATAGGGATCGTTAAAATTGGTTTGATAGCACTTATAAAATCATCTGAATTTGAAATTATTCGATGTTGGGAAGTCTTGTTTTCTTAAAGACCATGGGCGTTTTTGACCAAAATCTAACAAACAGTGACGAGACCTATGCTATTTGAATTCTTAAAATCGTTAACAATAGGCGAGACGAAAAAAAAATCGAATTAGTCCGTCACTTAGATTACCTATCAAAAAATATTTGGCCCGTGTTTTTTCTTTTGTTACGTAAACCAAAATTGACGAAGATACGGAGCTTTTAGAAGAGCAATCATATTTTAGCTTTTAGGTATAATTTTTAGCTAGTTCTGACGTCACGAGCCCCCACTCCCGAGTTTTGATGCGTTTTATATTATTGATTTACAAAAACAAAAAATACGTGTCCATTAATTTCCAATACTGTAACTGACGGACTAAATAGATTTGCAATTTTTTGATACTGTCGTCATGCCTATTGAGTCACTATCCTGAAACAATGTCAAAATTACCCTCTCACCGTAAGCACAACAACTAATGCGTTTCATTGTAATTTGGCATTTACAAAGTCGAAAAATGATGAGTAAACATTTTAACTTTTTTTGTACATTTTTATGATAGTCTCGTTGGTCGAGTGGTCACAATCGCGACTGCTGAGTATGAGATCCTAGGTTCGATTCCCGGGTCGGGCAAATTGTCATTGGGTTTTTCCGTCAGGTATTTCTCAGTAGCAGCCACGGACTCTGAATTTGTGCCCGGTTGATGGCAATAGGCTCGCCCCCTATTACATGGGATTTAAACATAACTGGCTTAATGTTGATGTACTATTAGTTCTCCTACCTAACCCATCGGGGATTACAGGCGTGATGTTATGTTATATTATATTTATAACACATTTGCTCGTAAAGGGTCTCTTATTTCACCAGCTACAATATCGTAATGTATCTCATTACGTACTTGTGCTGTAAAGTAAAATGCACGGTTTATACTTTTTAAATCTTAGCAAAGAGTTTTTATGTCAAAAAAGTGGTCAACATTTTTTAACTTTAGGAGAAGAAATATAATAAATAAACACTTAATTCTTTAATTTAATTAATTTTGACAGTAAATTACAATCATTTATCTGTAACAAAAACACAAAAATGTTAATACTAATTTACTTTATTAGTAATACTGGCTGTTTTTTTGTGTCTTTGCCTTAAAAAAAAAGCGCTGATGCGCGAGCCTCGCTAATTTGTGAACAAGTAAAAATTATTCCGCGCGCTTTTTCTTTTTGCTGTATTGTTTTTATTTGTTTTATTTATTTCCTCGCAAATATGTTATAAAACGTCGTATGACATACGTGCGCTTTGATAATTACAGCCTCTGCTTTTTTATCGCCCTCGCCTACGGCTCGTGCTAGCAATATCGCCTCGGCTGTAATTTTCAACTTACCGCACTTATATCATAATGTACTATTATGATAGAACGAGAGTTGACTATTAACTTCTTAAAATGATATAGTCAGATGTGTGCAGCTGTGTAGTCACATGATGCCTAGCCCGTAAGGCCGCGTTCCCACTTTGTCGTGCCGACAGATAATCGTGTAGTTTCAAGTGTCGTGGCTTGTGTATTTTAATGGAGGTGCTCACATATCGGACGACGCGATTACTGTCGTCCACGACTTTTGCCAATTAAAATCCAACGATAAATTAATCTTCACGACATAGCGGGAACGCGGCCTAAGATGAAGAAACACAGTTTCAGCGAATACTACGTAATACTGTATGCAATGATATCGTCTCCATAGAGATCTATGCCTATTGCATATTATTATGCCTTGTGTCTGTGACTGTAGCTTTGCTTTTGTGTATTTTTGACATTCAAAAGTGCAAGTGTAATTGAAATAAATGCTTTGAGTTTGAGTTTAAAATGTTCGTCAAAGTACTAAATTAACAGTGATGCCGCTGATGGTTCGCGGTTTTCCCTAATTTAGCTTTACGAACAATAACCGCCCGCTTTCAGACTGCATTCGAATAATATATCAAGCACAAAGGCCGGATATGACGTCATTCATAAATTCATAATTCCCCGTTTCAGTGTTCAGTTTAGTACTGTTTGGGGAATTTAGTAGTAACGATTTTCAGGAGTTGCGAGTAGTTTTAATAGAATTCGGTACAACGTAGTATTCACGGATAGTAGATTTTTCGCGAATTCGCGCTTTTCAGGAGTAGTATTTTTTCATGGAATTTTGTAGTATCGTGGAACGTGGGTAGTGGATTTAGAAGAAAAGCGTTTCTTTGAGATATTTTGTAGTTTTTGCGCCTGTGTAGTTTTTTACAAGAATGTATTGTATGTTCAGAAAAAAAACGGTTTCCAGTCAATATTTATGTCGAGAGAAATGCTGATTCTTGCATCATTTGTATGACTTCAACCAATGTAGCGGTGACTAAGAATTTCTCCTAGACTTTGCTTCCGGATTGTTATTATTCATAATCAATAATTGACGTTGATAAAGATTAGTAATAGTAATTAATGTTATCTTCACTTAGTTGCCTAATTTCCCCACTTAATTAAATTATATCTCTTATTATGCGATAGGATTCCAAATAATAGGAAAGGAGACCTACGCCCATGAATTTTGTGCTACTATCGCATGAAAAATAATTTAATTTCTGTTCAGTTGAAAAAGAACTTTGAATCGTATCTTTCACTCACTTCCTTTCTGTGGTGAACACTTTCGCGCGACATAACATCAGGTTCTAGATGTGGGAACGCCCCTTGAAAGCGCGTATGTTTATACAAATGGGGTACCCAATTGACGCAGCCCACCGTACATCTAACGATTTCATAATAGAGGAAGTGAGTGGTATTTTATGAAGATACAATGTTTCAATAGAAAAACGCGGAATCTGAGAAAACTAAAGTACCTAGCTTCAAAGAAAGACTTAGAACAGACTTAAAACCTTTAATCCATTAAATGCATTACGTGGGGAAACTAGTGCAACGTATGAGATCACGGTATAGTGTTGCTCATATTTATCATATTTTTACTTAGGCTCGGCGCAAACGGGCCACCAACCACAGCCACCGGTGGCTGTGGTTGGTGGCCCGTTTGTGCCGAGCCTTAATATTGACGTTACATTTGTTATTAACTAATTTAATTAAGCACTGAGCATGTGTATTTTGTACAAAACAGTTCGTAAAGTATCAGATAACAAAATTTAAATGAGTTATAATCGACTCGTTAAAATGCACAATTTTAATGAGTTGAATTATAACTCTTTCTGTATTTTATTTTTTATTTGCATATGAATTATTTTAACACATTCGTATTTAATCTGTTTGTCAAGGCTTTGGTAACCACCAAAGCCAAAGATACTTCACTATAGAACATTCAAAATTATTTCAACATACTTAAATATGTAACTCAAAACTAAGTAGATCATGTAAATATGTGTTTTGTGAGCAAGCAGTGCGTTAGGTTTGCTACAAAAAATATTACGATAACAAAATGTCACGTGGAAACATTATGTTTATCATTAAATGTACATTTGTCAAAATGTTATTTATTATAGGACAAATAAATATTTGATTGTAGAATACGAACAACACAAAAACTGCGTTGAACAAAAGTTGTTAACTTTCAAAGAACTAATTGGGGAAAAGGCATTTGAAAGAAAGCCACTTTAGTACTTGAAGAGGGTAATAAATATAGTTTATTAGGGTTCAATTCGTTCCGGAAAATTGAAAAACTTGGGAGTTAAATACCTGAAGAAGGAAAAATGGTTTAATGCAATAGTTTTCCTTTAGAATGAAATGAAAACGTGGGTAAGGCTTCGGGGCATTTCTTAGCACGCTTTCAGTTGATTGAACGACGCATTTGTTTCCTGTAATCTACTTCTTCTTAATTGTGCTTAGTGCCAAACCTGGTGTCAGAGTTTTTGTGCCGCCCCATGGGCCTCTGTTTTGGCTTTACATGCCGTCGAGAAATATCTCTCAGGCATGCTGGCTACCTCACGATGTTTTCCTTCACCGAGTGATAATTATACAATACGCACATGAATCCGAAAAAATAATCAATTAAAAAAATCATCATCATCAACAGCCTATTAATGTTCCCACTGCTGGGATACAGGCCTCCTCTCTATGAGAGGGTTTAAAAAATAATAATAATTATTTAATTTTCTGTATCAAGTCATTCGAGAAACAAATAGGTTTCCATAATAACAATAACATCAATCAAGGTTTCCTGTTTAGAGACAGACCCTGTTCATCACATGACTTACAGTTGACACTTGATAAGGGTGTCATCACACTGCGGCTATTCTCGTACAACGCAACGATAGCATTGTTTGAACGCGACGACGTTTGACATGTTTGCACAAAGCTTTATTTATTCAAAATATGTAGGACACTAATGATAAATGGTGGAGAAGTAGAGGTGACATTATTTTTGTGTTATTTTTTATTATAAATTAAGTTTAGGCGTATCTCACGCGATCTCAATAGCATTGTTTGTTGTACACGACTGATGAGTTTCCCGGTTTTTTTTTGTATAAGGGACCCCTTTCCCTATTTTTTCTGTCGGTCTCCAGTCAAAATAGATAATGGCAGAGGGATAATTTTGCAATGGGATTGAAATCTACTGAAATCCACGCTTTGTAAATAAAATTCTATGCATATTTTCAATTATTATTATACATTATTGAACTTAATTTTGCTGCAGTTTAACACTAAATAAATTATTGCTTCAGGTATCAAACAAAGGTTATATTCACTTGTCTACGAACCCAACACGAAAAAACCTATTTACAATTTGTCTGTTTTGGGGATCGAACCCTGGACAAAATGCTCTGAACGTTCTTTTGCGACCCCTGTACCAACAAGGCAGTAGGAGTAGATTGGAATACCCAGAACTTAGAAGGCTCTGACCCGTAACAGTGTGTATAGAGCCTTATTTAGTTCCTCTGACACAATCCCTTGGTCGCCAAGGTCTACCCTTGTGCATGTAAAACAATAACAAGATACAATCAACTAAGAAATACTTACTATTGTTTTGCTAGGATCTAGGTCAAAAACATAGGATTTATGCTGTTTACCTAGTATTTGTTATGCTTTATCAAAAATCTAGAAATAATACTGTAAGATGTCTATCATCACGCAAGCTTAAAAACTTAGGTCTTCATGTTGTTATAGAACTGATTATAATCATGATAGGAGATTATAATGATGGTCCCTCATAATATTTTGCTACCTAAACGTTCCTAAAAACCGAAATAACTAAAAGTTGAGATCATTTCGAAAATGTGTACACGGCGACACATCATTCACACACACACACCCACACCCCCACACCCACACACCTACAACACACACACCCACAACACACACACACATCTGGCACATTTCCAGTGTAACATGACCTCGCTTCTTATAGATTTGTGTCTAGTGTGGTAGTTTGTGGTCCAGGGACCAGGCCCTCTAACAAAAAGGGGTGTGTTCTAGTACTCCATGGATCTATGATCTGAAAAAAAAAAAAAAAAAAACATCACGCCTGCTGTGCCCGAAAGTTGTTGTTAGGCAAAGGTAAACGCCGGGGCTGCGGGACTATTCCGGGGCTGCGGGACTATTCCGGGGCTGCGGGACTATCCCGGGGCTGCGGGACTATTCGAAAGAGATACCGTGGCCCCAGAACACAAAGGGCGATGAAGGAACATGGATGGGTTTTAGTCAGTAAAAGTCTGACACTCCCTCCTGCTCAGCCCAGAGCGGGAGAAGTCATTTGATGATTTCCCATCCTAAAAAAAAAAAAAAAAAAAGGCAAAGGTAAACTAATAGTACCTACACCCGCCTTTAGCCAGCTATGTTAAAGTCCGACCTATTTAGAATGTTTGTGGTTCTGTGAGAAGACCGAGTAAAAGCATCATTTAATTTGCTGTACTAAATAAAGGGTGTAAAAAGACTCTTAACGAAGTCGAAAGGCACTTGTTCTCCCCGTCATTGCAATCATTTTTTTGTTCTACACCATACCTGGGAATCTTCTAGTTACGGAGATATTGGGGGTCTAAGTTCCAACTTTTTGACTAGTTTTTTTTTTAATACAAGTTTTTAATGTAAGATTTTTACTTTAAACACCTCCACGACCCCCGTACTGAATAGTACGGGGTCGTGGATGTGGATCCATCCATCATCACAATGTTTTGAGTGCGTTACATTGAGTTCTACCACAAAAAATGTTTTTTCATTCCAAAAAAAAAAGACGTTTCCCAGCAATAATTTCTGCGTAAAGTTACATAATTTGATGTACAGAATGCTTGGTGATGAGCCTGTTTACACACCCTGTATATTAAATTGCCATCAACCGGACAAGAATTCAAACTCCGTGGCAGCTACTGATGGAAAAAAACTCAATAACAATTTGCCCGACCGGGCTACCAAACCCAGGACCTCATGCTTAGTAATCGCGCTTTCGACCACTAGATCAACGAGACAGTCAGATAAATACAATTAAATAAGAAAGTTTAAGACTGATTACGCTGTTTCTAGCTATTGCTCAAATACAGTCATATTCTGGGCTACAAACTTCCATGCTACAAATTGCCAAGATTTCTTGAAATAAGCCCCTTCATCACAGTTTCAGAATAGAGGACGTGGGTGTTTACGACAAGTGTATTAGTAATGATTTATTCTATTTTGAGCTTCCTCAAATAACATTGTTACTCATACTTGCTATTATCGTGGGCCGATTGACGTAAGCGATTGTGCATTCTGGTATTTGTTCTTGTAAACCTTTTATGTAGGTATAATATGAAGGGAATTTAAATAAAGTAAAGTTGACGTAGCACATCTGTATTCTTTGATTTTATAGCGCATTTCGTCAGTTATGTTTAAAACGCAGGCCACTACGCCAGCTAGACAGCGAGCGAGCGAGCCGGGCGAGGCATCGTTTCACCTCTTTTCATACTTTGGTTTACACCGCGAACTACCAAAAGACCAACAGGAGCGCGCTTTTGTCGTCAACCATAGGCACATTCCGAACTGCTACAGAGGATTTTATTGCTAAACAGGCCCATTTATAGGGTAGTTCTGTAATTTCTAATAATAAAGCCTACTAAATAGAGTGGGATGTAAACCCATCAATTATTTCTAACTTTCCATAACATGCTTCCCGTATAGTAAATAATTCAGTGAGTGTCCAACACAAGGACGTCAATGTTTCCAAACAGTTATCGTTAAGGTCGTATTTAAATATAGGCATCTAAATAGTTCTACCAACCGGAATGACTATCAATCATTATAAACGGGCTTCGGAAACTACATTAGTAACATCAGACACGGTTTTTAAATAGTTACCTACGTGTGTATTTTACAGTATTATGTTTCAGGTGTAGATTTCGTAAAAGTATACCTGAAAGAAATACTAAGTCTGGAAAGGTGGCATCCTATCACTTACCTCGGAAGTTGAAGACGCAGCACATCGTAGTGTTGACTAATACCATCAAACGATCATTATCATCATCATCACCATATCAGTCATCGGCACATGATTATACCTTCTTCATATATTTCTTATACATTCATTCTATCTTCTACGTTGTAAGTCTACTGCGTCGTCAACCAATGTATTCCGTAGCAATGGTACAGTGACGAAGAATCGTGTTTCAAATTAGGTTTCTAGTTCGGTTCGTGTTTCAAATTAGGTTTCTAGTTCGGTTGGATATACCATAGGTGTCCTATCTTTAGAGACATCTATTATAAGTGAAATGACTGCATTTGTCGTGGTATAACTTGGAAGTCCCAAGTAGTAGGACACTCCCGCCTGATCACCACTAAGCTAATTTTTGCTTGCAATATTACAACATAGAAACGCTCTGAATAGATACCGATCGGCCGAGCGCACTGACGACGCACGCCAAACGAGTGTTATTGTTATTTAGCGCGCCAAAGTTGACGCTTTCCTAATAGGCCTAAACTTGAAGGGGGCGTGGCTCGGCGTCACCGCATGATTTAAGCGGAAAAAAAAATTTACTGATCCGCCGGAAAAGACCACGACTGTCTGCTTATTTGCTAGCTTCTTGTCCAGTTAAAGCTATTGTATCTTTTGCTCGTTCATAATATAATGAGGTACTCACTGGTCATGATTGTCAATGCGCGGTCTCCTCTCATAGGGCGGGCGCGCGTTGGCGGGCGCGAGCAGGCGCTGCGTGTCGGGTGCGCACGCGCGCGCGAACGCCGCGGCTGCCTCCACTGCCGCCTCCTCGTCGTAGGTTGACGTGTCGTCTTCAGCTGTGGGTGGAGGAGGTTTGTTAGTTGAAAATGTACCTAAGAGGTTTTTTTCTTGGAGGAATCCTTTAGGGTATGCAAAGGAGGGTGGATGTGGTGTTGTGTGTCAAAATCTAAATCAAATTCAGGAAAATCGGCAACACGCATCTCGTACGAGCGTTGACGCCCTTGTAAGCTTATATAAACGCGAGCCGCGAGAAATAATGACATATTGCTACCGAACCCATCGGTTCGAGCGAATACGCGCAGAAAAATACGCTTGTCTGAAACCGCTGAAAGACTATAATATATAGCCATATAGCAATTTACATCCGAAATTCATCAGTTTTCCAGGATATAAACTTACTGTGACAATTATCAAGAATTATTCATTTAATCACTAAATCATCAAACATTTGTTTATTTTACGATAACGGAAACGTTATATTGCATAGCCTAGTATAAGTTTAAGGAAATTATATGTAGAATGGTAGATATACATACACAAAAATCTGCAATGCGCAAATGTTTTGTGATAAGATTTGTTGTTTTAACTTACAATGTGGTAGTTGAGGTAAGATATGAATGATGTAACTAATGAATAACCAAACATAGTAAATGGTTTCGCTTTATTAATTTAATTCCATAATAAAAGCATTTTCGGCAACCTTGATGGTAAATGTTACAGATTGGATAGAATTGGAGAAAACTTCGGGTCTGCTAAGATAACCTACGCCAGGTGAATGGTGGTAGCCAAGAGTCTGGAGCAGTGCCTGGTAATGGCAATAACATTCCTGGTGAATGCGGATTTAAGTACGTTTTGTACATTTTGTTGATGGCAATATAATGTACTGGTAAACTGTGGATGTGTGTTTTTTACATCTTGGTCTAACCCTTTGAGGATTACAGGCGTGATGTTTTGTTTGGAATGGTAGCAGCAGCTGCATGAAGGAAGATCATCAAGAAGGATCTAGTAAAATGTCGTACAATTGGGGAGCCCTATGTTAAGTGTGGACAGATATTGACTGATGATGAGTCTGCTGAAAAAATAGGTAAAGTAACTATTTCGGTTCTTATTAAGGCTTAAAGATATTTATTCTCAAAAAAGACACAAAGTCACTTACATGAGAACAATGTTTAATAAGTTATAATTAGAGTTAATCACAGACGTCACGGTAGCAATTATTTATATTACATTACACGGTAATAATTATATTATATACATATTAGATAAATATTAGATACACCCATCCAATGCATTCAGATGTTATGAAGGGTGTTATTTGTCATCAAATATTCAGTTAATAGAGTTTTGAATGCATTGAATGAGTGCACTTTTTTAATACATGAGGGTATTTCATAAACCCTACTTCCTACTAATATTCTAAAACCGAAAGTTTGTAAGGTGTATGGAAGTTTGTTACACTTTCAAGCAAAAACTCTGAACGGATTTGGAATTTGGCACACAGATAGTTAATAGGTAACCTGGATTAACACAGGATAGTGGAAGAACAATCCCGTGAGAAAACTACCTACATGTGTCAGGCGAAAAATAAAATGGTGGAAATATTGTTTTGAAGGCAAAGACAATTGCAAGGCTTTGGGTATTCAGACGCGTATTCTGTACAAATCATTGTTACCTAACGTCTTGTGTTATCAAGAATTGGCAACCCTAGACAACTTACGGTCGTATTCAAACGCTTCGTTGTACATCGTTATCAGTGACAGCTTCCGAACGTAACCATAGACAATGCAAGATGGCGTCGTGGCGGGAAACACCTGTCACTTTACGTTTTAGTTTAAACACGATAATGTGGTCTACATTTCATTGTTACATTTGTGATGGTGCTAAATATTGTCTGATTTATAGATAAACGTGTTGAATTGGTTCACAAAAGAATATTTTTTGGTAAAGTAATTTTGAATTGAACTTTTCATTGTATTATTTCAAAATGCACGACCGTTTAAGTTTAATAAAAACTGCTTTGTTAGACGGCTTTTGGCTTTGAATACACTGTTTATAAGAAGTTAAAGCACATGTGAAATGTACACAAGCTTCAATAAAAAAAAAAATGAGATCATTTGCTTGATTTTTTTTTCACAATCACAACGAATTGATCCTGTCAGCTTAAAAGTACACGTTTATTTTTATCACTAATCTCATATACACTACACACTACCGTCATTTTGAAAAACACTGAAATTTTGATATTTTAAATTCTGTAGAACCGCAGAATGTCACTAATATCTTCACTTGGGGAGCACTATCTCCTACCGAGGTAATGTGTAACTTTGTCAAGAGGATCAGTCAAAATGAGCCGAAATTGTTGAATGTTTGTATACCTACAGATAGGCTGTGTTGTATGTTGTATTTAGAATAATTATGTTGTAGTTTGAAGATGAAAGTGAGAGTTTGTTACATTTTGTTGATTTACTTTGTACAGTGCCTCAATGACGCTGATATGGGTGGTGTTGATCAATGTCCTATCAGAAATTAAAGTTACTTAGCAGCAATTACAGTAATAATGATCTTGCTTCCCTGAGATACACCCATTGAAATAGCTATTTATTCACCAAGGGGAGTAAGGCACAGATTACTAATCGAGTGTGCATTTGAGGCCCGACGCGAAGCGGAGGGCCGTGAACCACACGAGTTTAGTAATCTGTACTTACCCTCGAGTGATATATACTGCTTTAAACTACACTTGATTACAACGTCATCAAGACTTAACAAAAAAAAAACAAAACGCGTTAGTAATGGATTACTACCCTGATTTTCAGGGCAGTAATGAAATTCCATACAATAAACTGCCTAGATTTTTGAGAAGGTTTAATGAACAGCTTTCAAATCTTTTAGTGGGGTGGTATTGGTACACTTACTAAGCAAGTGTAGTATAAATAATATTATCTAATGGGCATCTGAATAGTTGCCGAAACTCAAGAAGGACAGGAAGGCAGACCAACAACCAAATGGGAAGACATTCAAAAAATCTTGGGTAAGATCTGGTTGAGTCTCGCACATAACCAGGCAATCATGGGGCATATGGAGAAGGCCTATACATAGCAGTGGGTGGAACTAGGAAGACGAAGACTCGATGTTGATGAATTGCCATAAATATAGCAAAAACTGTTGATCTTTTGGAGTCTTCAAGTGCAGAAGTTGAACTTCTTCAAAACATCGGTAATTAAGGTCAATCAAGAGTAAAAAACAATCAAAACAAAAGTAAAATATTATCAGCAGATAACAAGAGGTATTTGTTCTACTTTATATTGAATTAATTTCAGCTCATTAATGTAATAGTGACTAATTTGTGGACTGATAACAGAAAAACTTCTGGTGTTTGTGATGTTCTAGATCTAGATTGTCGAAGTTGTGTCTAGTTTAGATAAAGTCAGTCAACTTGGATATGGGTGGTAACATTGGAATTAATTATGAGGTTTATGGGTACTATTTTGATAAGGTAGGGTATAATCTGCAGCTATGAAAGGAAAAAGTCAGAAAAAGTGTAGATGCATATCAAATGTATTTTTCAATACACTTACTCGAAAACGGGTTCTTATCGCACTACGATTAGGTTCAACATGCCATGTATTTCACCCACGTGGAGCGTTTTCATTTCCCATCACCTTGTGCTGTGCCGCGTGCGGGAAGCCCCCGCACGCGGCACAGCACGCGGGTGTTGGAAAATTATACCTATACTTAGTACAAATTGGTGAAATGCCTATAGTCAGCGGTGATTGATTTTTTTCTTTATTTTATTTCTTCAAAAGTGTATTGAAAAACGTCGTTTGATACACGTGGACATTTGTTATTGCAGTTCTCGGTTCAAAAACACCCTCGCCTACGGCTCGGGTATTAATTCCGCCTCGAGTGCAATGACAAACTTTCTCCACTTGTATCAAAACGAGAAAAGTGTGGACTGCCTCGTTAGTCTAGTGGTCGAGCGCGACTGCTGAGCATGAGGTCCTGGGTTCAATTCCCGGGTCGGGCAAAGTGTTAGTGGGTTTTTCCGTTAGTAATTTGTAGCAGTCAGTCTCTGTAGCAGTCACGGAGTTTGGATTTGTGTCCGGTTGATGGCAATAAGCCACCCCTATTACATGGGACTTAAAACATAACTGGCGAAATGTGGGTGAACTATTATGTACACCTCTGTCTAACGCTTCGGGGATAACAGCCGTGATGTTATGTATGAGAAAAGTGTTTCTGATCTGTTACCAAATGGGACCAGTTAATCATAATCTTTTCGCCCAAATGAGTATAAGGTTGGTTAAATCTTAACATAGCGCCATTTCCACGGACGAATACCAATTTACGTTATAATATGCGAGGTGTATCTATGTAAGCTTGTGTTTAAGCATGTGGTAAGGTAACCTCTCCCTCTCAAAAATGAGGCGCGTGTCCCAGCAGTCGGCACATTTTAGACTGATTATGTTTATGCTATAACCTCAAGCCTGTTGAACGAAATCGTCTTCATTGTTCGTTATTAAACGCATTTCTTTCCATGCCTTGTGTTGTGACTATACTATGTATACCTGGTCAGGATCGTAATCCTTTAATTTCAAACGTAAAAATATCAAACTACCCACCAGAAGCAGTAGGTCTTGCCTTCATCTCCAATGTTGACACTTTCTTCTCAATCTCCATGATCACAAGCACTTATAGAACAGTTCAGAAAAAATATCTCTCACAAAACAACGTTTTACCGATGATCGATAATACTGAATGCGTCAATATACCCGATATCTCATTTATATGTACTCTTTATCTTAGATAAGCCTGCTGTAAGTATGGTCTCATAGGTGTGAACATCCTTATATTTTTACACAAGCCAATAACACCTTTAGTGCAGGTGGTTATATAGGTGGAATTTGCCTGAATGTTTTTGATCGTCGTTGTGATTTAGGGCTGAATTCGGTGTTGTTTCGATAGTATGCTGATATTGTTTTTAAATACTTTCGGACATGATTATAGGATGTAATGGGTGAAATTTTATGCGTTGTATCTTTTATCCTGATGCGCAATCGTTGGGTAAACAGGCTTGTTTACCCTTGTTGTGACTCATCATCGATTCGTAATGTGGGACATGTTGTAATAGGGTGACGTTTTGACGAAATTTCGGTAGATTTCGTGATGATTCTATCAGTTTCCAGGTAACATCATCGGTCTGTTCTTTTCCTTAGAATTTATGGGCATGATTTTTGCCTGTAGGTGTGTTGCAGGGTTTCAAAGGGAGTATTTCATTCGATGAGAATGTTAATTCTTATTGTAAGGCTATGTTAGGTTAGTAACAATATTTGTAAATATTTTGATTTAACAGAGTGTCCATGGAGTTTCTTGCCCGTTCTTCTCCGTAGAGATCTACGCTAGGGAATGGGCAACTACAGTACTTTCACAGTTTTTATGTCTTGTGCCCTGGCATCTTATGTGTAGCCGCAACTTTGAAAAAAAAAAAAAACAAAATGGCGGAAGAGAATCCGGCCACTTTTCATACAAAAATCTTCCAAGCCCTTTGGAAACTTGTCCATTTTTGTCCATACGCCTATAAGCAAGGAATATCAATACACCAATTACAGTATAAATTAAAAGCCTAATT
Source organism: Xestia rhomboidea (assembly GCA_963853795.1). Lineage (NCBI taxonomy): Eukaryota > Metazoa > Arthropoda > Insecta > Lepidoptera > Noctuidae > Xestia > Xestia rhomboidea. Next base: position 19,150,747 of record OY970759.1, read on the forward strand.
GAAATAAATGCCTTTGAATGTACTACGCAATTCCTAATGTTTTATTCCGCTAAATGTTTTTTCCAGACTGCGCATAAAACCTTATCTTGAAATCAATGCCGCCCTTAGCAAGTAATTAAGGTTTATAATCCTTACTCTATCTATTCTTATCTATGATTTATCGTTATTTTAGTTCAATGTAATTCATGTCGATGTAAACAATCCTTCGTGTTTATCACATCTCGGCCAAAAGCTTTGATTTGGATTTTTGGTAAATCCAAATCAAAGTTTCGGAAGAGTGTCCATGGAGTTTCTTGCCCGTTCTTCTCCATAGAGATCTACGCTAGGGAATGGGCAACTACAGTACTTTCACAGTTTTTGTGTCTTGTGACTGGGACTGTAGCTACATTGAATATTCATCTTTGTTTCGACAATTCAAAAGTGCCTGTAACTGGCCTACTTGAAATAATTGCTTTGATTTTGATACGTCATCATGAACCACCCTACGAAATTGTAGAGAAGTTTTCCAACGCCATACGTATGTTTTTTTTACCTGATGCACCAACCAAATCATGTACATGTAACTCGTAGCTCGTAGCTCGTAGTTACAATTCTAGCCCAACAGATGCGTAGGTATTACAGAGCTAATCAGGCCCGTCGTTAGCTGTTTTGGCACTCGCGTGCAATACTGATTATGCCTCCTCCGACGGCTTACCTTCAACTGTGTAGGCCGAGTTTGCCCGAAAAGTTCTTTAGTTTAGTCACATTAGGATGTCAAAGAGGTTTGAATTACTTGGCCCTTCCGCCCTCATAGTTAATTTTAAAAATAACAGCCATGAATAAAAACTGTATTTATCAACAGATGGCATTAATATAGGGAGACCGCGATAAGCCAAATGCTCTATCAGGAATCAAGAGGATCATTGAAAAGCGAGCGAAGAGAGCTCGACAAATTGGAGATTTGTGGAATGCGAGAAGGGAAGAAAAGCGAGCAAAGCGAGCCCGAAAACTTACACAACTATGATAAGTCAAGTATTCATACAAGAGCGAGCGAAGCTAACTTGTAAAATTGAAGCTCCTGGACCGGGATAATTCAAGCCTTTGTGACTACCAGTCACGTACTCTTAATTAATTAGCAAATATCTTAGTCTTGATTCTTATTTAAAAAACAACTTACGACATCTGCCACTTACAAATCCATAAAAATTCTATTTTATGGTTTGTAGCCTTGACGGGTTACCCTAATAAATTACAAAAACGAGTCGTTCTTAGAATTTGTAAATTCATAACTTGGCAAATTCCGATTTTAAAAACATCTTTGGATACAAGTGCCACATGTGTGAGTAATTTACCCGGCACCGAGTGCTCATAGAGACCTTTTAAACAATCGTCGTTGGTACAAAAACAAGGGTGATAAGCGGATTCTGCGTAAAAGCAAGCGGTCGAGGCAGGTACTGGCGAAAAGGACGGTGCGTCGGGATTGGGGCGAGGATGCCGGGTGCAAGGACAGTCGAGTTTACACAGTGGTAGAGACCAGACGATGTCTATGGTAGTTAAGTTAGGAGTTAGGAGTTGGGTCAAAAGCACTGTGTAGACTGACATAGTATGTGTGTGTGTTTGTTGGTTAGCGAGAGTCTTCGCGGTAGTGGCCGGATAGGCTAGGCCACGTAAGGATAGTCGAGAATCGTTTAAGCACTAGGACGTCCTAGGTTAAGCTCGTGAAGTTAGCTTAGTCTTGGTACCAAGATGTACGTGTCCCCGTAGACTGTTAAAAGAGAGCGGTTAATATTTATAAGTTAAAAATAATTAGTAGTAATAAGGCTAGTCAAAGTGCGTGAGAACGGGCTGTGACGGAGGCGAGGCGGGTAATGTGTGAAGTACTCTGTAAGTTAGTTGTAGACTAACTATCTTAAATGAACACGTGGTAAGTGCTAACTATAATAAATCCTAGCTTAATAGCAGTTTGATAGTAACGCGGATGGGCTGATAATAATCATTAATTTCAGCATGACAGAGCGATCGCTTTATGTCATCGAAATGTATATTATTATCTCGTGTGTTATTATATGTCTATTTCCTATTCCTTAACTGAGCAAATATTCAGAAACTGCGTTTGATTTTAGGGCGACGGCGACAGCCGCCTGACACCTGACTAATGACGAATATTGACTTGTATCTGACTCACTACATATGGGTGGCCGAACCGTAATATTCGCATTTCGATTAGAACTAACTACAATGTTCAGTATTATAATAACAGCTTGTACTTGTGTTACAAATCAATCAAACGCTGCTGATGAATACTGCTTTCCGTAAAAGTCTAGCTCAGAAAATTGCGTTGAGATCTTTGGCGTACACTTCTGGGAGAAGGGTAGGCATCACCAAGTATCACAAACTAATTTGATAGCTACGTTCTAAGGAACGCTAGGGACTGTGTCTCGTTAAAACCAAACCCAGGCCGTTCTTGTAGGCCGTATTCTGAATCGTCACAATTTAGCGAGACACGCAAACTCAACATGGGGAAGATTAAAGAAGTGAGAAGTGACGAAACAATTACCACTTCAGCGTCCAACGATAACAATTGCAATATGTTCTGCTACAGACCGAGTCTACGGTACGCTTGTGCCAAATTGTGTTATAATATAATAATTAGGGTAGACGGCCGTAAGGGTGTTTATTAACGTGAGTACGCGTGTAAGTAGAGATACTGAAAACCTGTCTTCTTCAAGGGCAGCTGGCCTCACAACCCACTGCCTTAGGATTGGGAAAGACATGTAAATAGTGCTTAGGGAACCTGTGTTGTTAGAGTTCGTAGCAGAGTTCTTAGTAGGACTATGCGCTTAGGTCTAACAGTACACGTATACCGGGCAAACGTTGTAAAGCGGATCCAAGTCCACGACATGGGCCTGTTTGCGGTTGCGAAGCGGCATCTAGATTTGAAATCGAATAAAGTAACGTAACGAAATAATCAATAATTACGTAAGCGCAAGCGTAACGTTTCCCTACTAACTTTTGATCATATGTCATATATTTGTGCCCTCTTGTCTTATTAGCTTCATACCTTATTGATGTTTTGGTTTTTAAGATTTGTTATCCTTCATTTATTTATGTCTAACTGTGAATTCCCAATATTAACTTCACCTTGAATTCCACCCTGTCCATTTGCCTCAAAGGACAGGACAGGGCAGCCCCAAATTGGGAATCAGTCCTCTTGTCAGTGGGAGGCCGACCAGTCAGGGACAAGGCCTACAGGGTCGTGCGCATGGCGGGGCGCGACCTTTTGCCCCTTCGGGGGAAACTGACCTTAATATTATTATTAGCATGAATTAGGAAAAACGAAAATTTTATCAGCCTAGGGTAATTTAGGAACAGTCACACCTTCATAGAAAAGCGAGCAAAGCGTGCTCAAAAAATTTGAGCTTACTGGACAGGAAAAGTTTATTTTCTTTTCTTTTTATTCATATATTTTCAAATTCGCTGAAAAAATCTACGGATACGTTTTACGTATCTTCAGACGTTCCGAGCAAGGAGACCTAATTAGTTTCTAAAGTAGGAGTGGCGGTTTATGGCGGCTGTCAAATTGGTCATTCCAACTGGCCGGAACTGCCTACGTACAATGGTCCTTTGAAGGATTAAGCGTGGAGAGCAATCCCATCATAGATACGTACCCGTATCAGAGTTATGTGAGTGCGGGTTGTGTATGATGCGTATCCTGCGGTCGTGCAGCGCGGGCTCGTCGGGCAGGCGCCAGCGCGCCGCGTCCGCCTCGCGCGCCGAGCGCGGGAAGTACAGCGGCGCCAGCGCGCACAGCAGCGCCACGTCGGGCCCGCAGCCCGCGCACACGATCACCAGCGCCGGCAGCCGCTGCTGCTCCAGGTGGCGCCGGATTGTGCCTGCACAGGGGACGACGTTCTATTATCAGTATTGATCTAATTATTGACTTAGTATTGTAAAACTTCCGGTTTTCTCATGCTTGGATTTGGGTGTCTGATGATAGGTAACCGTAGCTTTTGGACATCTGCAATAGCTGCGACACCAAACTTGTGTTGCCTTTGCAAAGTCAAAGATGAAATGTCGGACTTCTACTGACTAATACCCTGTGGGCCTTCTTCCTACTACTACTACTATAGGCCAGAGGCCCAGGATATACAAGTACATTCACATGCATCACTCTGTGGAACCGATCTTGCAACTGTCCGTTTACAACATAAAGACGCACATATAACACCCAATGCTTTGCTACCTCTTTGGGCCTGCTCTAACTAGTCTAGCGACGACTAGGCCCTGAGTTCGACGGCAACAGGCCCCTTGTTATAGCTAGAGAGAAGTCGACAAGGGTCGTAATGACTTATCATCGACAATCGCCATAATGATTATCCCCAATACGAATTCTGGAGCTATACATGTGATGTTTTAGATTTATAGTCTTTTCTGCCTAGTATTTATCCATACCGTCCGGTTTAGGTGTTCTACAAATGAATAAATGCAAAAGCATACTAACGCAATGCCACATGAGCTGCTAGGTCAGGCGGAAACTGCGTGTGCGGCGCGGAGATCAGACACAGCGCGAGAGACCGAGCGCCCACCTCCGCCGCCTTGCACAGCACGTTCCTGTAACACGAAGATAGTTACAGATGTCAGTAACAATGGTCAGGACTGAGTGGGTCCCAGGCATTATATGCCCTGAAGGTCGAAAAGAGTAGCATATTGTATCTTCAAGCTTGTATTTCGTGGTCTGGCCCTTTCATTTGAAAGATTGGGCCGGTAGCATTAGGTTTATAGATTTTTTTTATACATACAAAAGCGCCTGGACGAGACACGATTGTTTGGTTCAGCGTGTGTATAGTGCTCATAGACTTTTAACAGGCGCTCATATAATTTTTCGCAATTATCTTCCAACTGATGGTTATAGATATTAGTATTTGATACATAGAAGATGCTTCCACTTCACACACAGGTAAAATGTACAGTTCTTACTACAGCGCATTAAACAAGGAAACGTGATTCCCAGTAACTTTCATTCCCAAATCCTCCACATTTGCAAAGCCTAATACTTTTTCAGTCTGGTTTAGTTACCTGTAACAGTTGTGCAGCGAGGTGTCCGCCGCGGTGTGATACTTGGCGACGTACTTGGGGCTGACGGTGTGGATGATGTGTCGGCAGCGCAGACCGAAGCCGGGTGTCAGGACTACCTCGCCTGTACGGCACTCTGGAAGAGGGGGAAACGAAATATAGTTTACTAGCGGACGTCATGCGGTTTCACCCGCGTAGTTCCCGTTCCCGTAGGAGTACGGGGATATAAGTAATATAGCTTATTTTACTCGCTGATAATGTAGCTATCCATTGCTAAAATAATTTTTCAAATAGGTCCAGTAGTTTTTAAGTTTATTCGTTACAAAGCCCATGATCTGTCCACGAAGTAGACACAATAGTTAAACAATGGCGTCTCGACCAAATTGGTCATTCGACAGATCATGATATACAAAAATACAAATCTTTCCTCTTTATAATATTATTATATATCATAGTATAAGTACCTATAGTTTTGGGCCAAAAAGCGACTTTGCATGTGAAGATTATCAATAAATAGCATCATTCTTAAATATGTCTGTAAGTTTAATTTAAGACCAGATTCTGGCCTTGCGATGGGAACAGGATGGGTTTATCAAAACTTCTCTGCCAAGCTACAACACTAGAAAGTGATGAAGGGCTAGATTTTGGAGGGTTGTGTAATTTTTGACGATGTTGTTGATTTTTAGCCTAAAATAAATGAGTTTCGTTATATATATATGTATAAATATATATATATATATATATTAATTTAAAAAATTGTATAAAAATCTTATTAAGACTCTTGTACCTACCTATGCAAGTAATTAATGTCCTAATGAATAGGTCAGTGCCCTCAGCTGGTGTTTTATCGACTCTTTTTATGCGTTTACTAATACTTAAACACATTAATCAATACCAGAACAATTGCTTTATCATTATATAGAACCACATTCACTCATCGACCCCAAGAACAACATTAAGTCTTGGCTTCACATCGTCGTCAATAGATGGCGCTACTTGTAACTTGTCTGTAACCGCCGAATATACAAAAAAAGTTTCAGATAGTAATGGTTTTGTTTTTGTGCAAAACTTTACTTTTATATTACAGTGCTTCTTGGACAGCTTCCAAGAGTGGTATAAAGTTAATGTAGCATTCCCTAGGTAGACAGTCCCCACAACTAGTTACCTAGCAAGCCAATATTTTTACAACGGCACCAGTAGGCTTAGCCAAGTTGACAATCTACAATCGTTAACGCTAATAGAAAACTAACCAAATGTATGGGAATGACATCTATCAACGATAAGTCACGTGGTCAAAATAAACGAATGGAAACTTTAAAGTTTAGTCAAAACTGTATGTTGGCTACGATTTATATGGGATGTAGGGATCTCGATTGTAGAAACGAACACATTTCATTCTATCATCTTGATCGATGTAAACTTGTCTACGAAAGTTTATATTCGCTTGTTTTGACCACGTGACTTAACGTTTACGATTGTAGAAAGAGAATCGATACGAATCGTTAGTAACTTGGCTAGGCCTGCGGATTACAAAAGAGTTTCGTATTACCCAGGGTTGTGGGTTAGATAGGCAGTCATTCCATCCATATACTAGTTGCATCCAGTTAGACTAAAAGCTGACCCCAATATACTTGCGAAAAGGCTTGGTAGATAATGGCTAGCTACTCTTCTGTAGTAAAAGAAGCTGATAGTTTCCGTACCATATCCCCTTGTAACGATCTCCTCCTTGAGCTCCGGCCCAGCCACCTGGAGGATGCGCTCGTTGACGGCGTTGCACTCCGTCAGGGTTTCATCAGTAGTATTCGTGATGGCATCAGCTTCAAGAGACGATATGTCGCCTTGCCTGAAACGTTTGGAATGAGAGTTAGAATCACGTTACCTACGCTTTGAATAAAACCGTCAAACACGGACTTTTAAGACGATTTTGGCCAAAATTATCTTAACAGGCCGGTGCAAAAAAGATCTTATGTTGTCCAACTGGCCAATTTTATGTTTTCAAAAGTACCTGCTGCACCCAAACTGTTCGGTTTAAGGCAAAAGGCCAGGGAAAGCGTTCTGGCTTCATTTTATCTTTTCTTTATCACCTACCTAGCATGTACTAAATTAATCAGACTGCAGATTAAGAATTTAGGTTAAGAAAGTCAACATCATGACTTTGGAGCAGCTATTTTACACCCAGTGCTACTTAGGGCCCTGCACCTAAGCTCTCCAGTTAGGGGCGGGTTAGCCACGTAGAAGGTTTAGCAACAGGATATACAAAAATACCAAATGAGTGGCTGTACCATATGTAGGTGCAATGGAATATTGGACTTACCGATTGTTCAAATGAATCTAACCTATCTTAGGCGGAATGCTTAAATTGTCAAGCCATCTCCGCATCTAACCAGATGTACTGAACTCACCATATAGCAAACCGGCTATTAACATGATCATCGTGCAGGTACACGGGGTGCGTGTGCGCGGGCACGTTGTCGTAGTCAGCCTGGTGCGCGGGCGCCGAGTGCGACCAGCGCGGCACTCCGGCGCACGACACGCCGCCCGCACCTGGCGCGCGCATCACGCACACCTCGGGCTCTGGAAAATAAAATAAAAAGGATGTAAAACGAGGAGGAAACTTTAACGACTGAATTCGAACAGGCCTCCCAGTGAGATCCATTTTCGAATACTGAGGATTGATTGATGTGCCGACGCGCGAGTGAGGAGTGCACTGATGTCAGAGGAATCTACTCTTTTCCAACTGTCTGCGTCCTCTATATAAACAGCTATTGAAGGCGTTTACTGCTATTAGTGACATTGCCATAGATATAAGAAAGATTAAGTTCATTGCATATCATTCGCAGGTTCAATTTTCACCTTTATGATGCAGAAACAGGCAATTAAACTGTCAGTTTAGACTGATGAAGTTGACAGCGTGCGACTAGAGCTATAGTTAAACGCATTTTTATTCCAAGGTTACGAGTTAATTCAATCGACGACAAAGTCCACGTGTTGTCGCGTTACAAGAAAACGACACTGGGACAAAAAGTATAAATATCTAAGTGTACCTACTTCGGCTAGCAACACAGTGGGTATTTTATTTGGTATTAGTTTAAAAGCCTGGCAGTAGACCTGTCGTTACAGGCTTGCGCATGACTCACAGTCTAGCTTATGCTGTTTTGATTTTCAGTATTCTCGGCTTTGTCTAAGGCTTAAACAAAGCGTTTGGATGACATTTTCTTTCTAAAAAACAGTCCTCAAAATTGAACTAACCACAATCACACAATTGGCCGACAAATGCCCAGAATTAAGCTATCAAAACTTGCAACATGAACAAGAATGGCTTCATTAAAGCCCCGGTATTCACAGAGGCTTAACATTCACAATCATTAACGTTTGCAACCCTTCAAAGGGTCTGGAAAAATTTCCGGATAACATTAAAGTCTCCGGATTATCCCATTAGTACGCCCATTAAACTCCATTTTACAGTTCAACAGACCATTCATGGAGAAATCGACCTACATTCCAGACTCAAGTACTAGGGCCGCAGAATCGAACGGAGCATAAAATTGTGCAAGGGAAAACTGTAACAATTTATACAACAATAGACCTTGGGCAGTTGTAGATAAGGGTGGTTCCGCATGAACTGCTACTTGAAGAACACGAGACAGTGAAATTGGAATGTAATTTAGTTGGAGCAAGAAGTAGGACACGCAAAGTGCTATGACGTCACAAAGTGCACTATCTCCCTCGCACGACGTTTATGAAAAAGAGGGCAGATTCATTGACGTTGGAATAGTACATTGTTACCCTAGGGGTGAAGGTAATTTATTTAGTCCCGTAGCGAGGGCGCCAATAGTTCGAGGGATTAAATAAGTCTTTAAACCAAGGTAAACACTATGCTATACGGAAGTATAAACATTACTCTACAACTCGAAAAAAAAAAAGATCGTATTGCCGCTTTCCCGCCTATTTCTTTTTTGTGGCCTGTCGCCTGTGCATCCATTATTTTTCATTTTCATCATTGAAATAATGGTAAATATTTTGCCCAAATCTATGTTATTTTAAAAGAAATAGTTGAAACTAAAATATAATAAAGTTATTTAAAAAATATAATATTCTTTAATTAATACTTAACTTTGTGTTATTTCAATTTTACATCGCGCTGTAATTGAGTGGCTGTAAGTAAAGTTGGAACATGGTTCAATAGAAATATGAAAATAAGTTTCTTTTTAGGGTTTCGTACCTCAAAAGGTTAAGAAGCAACCCTTATAAAGATCACTTTCTTGTACCACTTATACCAGATACTGAGGTCTATAGTCCCTATTAGATGTATAAAAATCAAGGTCCTGAGTCAACATGATAAAAAGATATGGGCAAATTTAGATTTTCGAGAAAACTTGTAAATTTACCTTAATTTTCAACTATTTTTATTTTTCGGACTTTTCCCTTTGCTTGTGCTGTAAGACCTTGCTTTTGACCAAAATTGACAATTCTAGGTCAACCGGAAGTACCCTATAGGTTTTGGGTCGAAAACCTATATGGTAGTTCCCGTTGATCTAGAATCACGAAATTTGGCAAAAAGCAAGGTCTTACAGCACATGTAAAGGAAAAAATCTGAAAACTGTAAATATGTAATTTAATAACAAAAATAAGCGATTTTACATTAGAAACTTATTACATATTTGCAGTTGGTGCAATAGCCGTTTCATGGGGTCCTTTAAAAAGTTTGTACGGAACCCTCGGTGCGCTAGTACGACTCGCTCTTGGCCGGTTTTTTAATAATTTGACAGCTGTCAGTTGAAAACGATTCTCCCTAGGGCTGAAAAGTATTACTTTCAACCCGCTCCTCAGGCAACTTCAGACCAACTTTCAGAGTATGTGTAATTAATAGTACATTGTTATCCTAGGGGTGAATGTAACTTATTTAGTCCCGAGACTGGGTTTGGTGCCCGAGCGCAGCGAGGGCGCTAATAGTTCGAGGGACTAAATAAGTCTTTAACCCGAGGTAAACACTGTGCTTTTCATTACGAATACAAGGAAAGTAAAAATAAAAACATGAATCAACTCGAAAAAACAAATGGAGATCGGATTGCCGCTTCCCGCCTATTTTGTTTTTTTCTCTGTGGCCGGCCAGCTATTCAGACATTACCTATTTTTCATTTTCATCATCGAAAAAATGGTAAATATTTTGCCCAAATCTATGTTATTTTAAAGAAATAGTTGAAACTTAATTATAATAAAGTTAAAATATATATTCTTTAATTAATACTTAACTTTATGTTATTTCAATTTTACATCGTGGCTGTATAGAAAGTTGGAACATGGTTCAATAGAAAATGAACTATTTTTTTTTTAATAATTTGACAGTTGTCAGTTGAAAACGATTCTCCCTAGGGCTGAAAAGTATTACTTTCAACCCGCTCCTCAGGCAACTTCAGACCTACTTTCAGAGTATTAGTAATGAATTAGTACATTGTTACCCTAGACCCTAGGGGTGAGGCGCGGGCCTGTGGACGGGGAGCTATGGGCTAGCTCGCCGTCCGTCCGTCTCATGACGACAGGCCGTGTCGACGGCGCGTTCGTGTTCCACGCGCGCCTCAAAGAGAGTCAGCAACAGTGAAGGGGTCCGCAAGGGCCGAAGCCTGCCGGGGCTGCGGGACTATTCGAAAGAGATACCGTGGCCCCGGAACACAAAGGGCGATGAAGGAACATGGATGGGTTTTAGTCAGTAAAAGTCTGACACTCCCTCCTGCTCAGCCCAGAGCGGGAGAAGTCATTTGATGATTTCCCATCCTAAAAAAAAAAAAAAAAAGGGGTGAAAGTAACTTATTTTTACGAATACAAGGAATGTTAAAATAAAAAAATAAATCAACTCGATAAAAAAAATGTAGATCGTGTTGCCGCTATCCTGCCTACTTTGTTTTTTTTTTCTGTGCCGGCCAGCTATTCAGCCATTACCTATTTTTCATTTTCATCATCGAAAAAATTGTAAATATTTTGCCCAAATCTATGTTATTTTAAAGAAATAGTTGAAACTTAATTATAATAAAGTTATTTAAAAAAATATATATTCTTTAATTAATACTTAACTTTGTTATTTCAATTTTACATCGTGGCTGTATAGAAAGTTGAAACATGGTTCAATAGAAAAATCAACAATTTTTTTTATAATTTGACAGTTGTCAGTTGAAAACGATTCTCCCTAGGGCTGAAAAGTATTACTTTCAACCCGCTCAAGACGCAACTTCAGACCTACTTTCAGAGTATAAGTAATGAAAAAATCTATTTCCATTGCATGACAGAATTGTATTTTTAAACAGTTATACTGTAACGTCGTGCACTTCGGGAGCATTTTGAGCGAAGAAACGAGAACCAAATCCAGCTTTTCAGACCATAGGTTAGCTAAATATATATTGCCTACTTAAATATGCATGTATATGAAGATTCCTTGAAACATTAATGGCGCCCCAAGAACTGTTTGGTTAGTATTACCAATAGTTGAATCAACGGAACATAAACAGTGGTACTAGGAATTCATGATTTTCAAGGACCGTTGAATTATTCATCAAGCGGTGTGTTACAGAAATTGCAAGTTATCTAACCTGAGATTATGAAGTTAGTACATATTAAAGAGAGGGATGAAATTCAAAATCAAAGCTTTTTTGTGTTCAATTGAAACATTTACAGGTTTCAGGCACTTTTAACTAGTCAAGGGGTTGATCAGTTAGAAATGAGGTAAGTTGTCCGTTCCAAAACTCTACACTTTTTTAAAATAATAATAAGTAAGTATAACAAAATCCTGTGTTCATTATTCTTGTTGCTGGTATTTGTAAAATTAAAGTAGAAACATATTCAAAATATCAATAAGTTATTAGTTTGTAAGTACGCACAAGACAGCTTGTTTTTGTACTTTGACCTAGGCTGGTACGAAAAAAACGTTGGTAAATTGCTACTATTTACGGTCACGGATTATCGGCAATGGTTTTTTAACACGATATACCTAGTTGAAGGTAAAGAGTTTTTCCGCAATTTAGAGTAATGCCGTCATTATGAAGCTTATTAATATTAGATGGCAAACAATCCAACGGCCACCTGATGGTAAATGGTGGCCTTCGGACATCTGCAACAGAGCCAATGTTGGCCTTTTTACATCTGCAACAGAGCCAATGGTGGCCTTTGGGCATCTGCAACAAAGCCAAGTGCATTGCGATTGAAGACACAAAGCTGTTACAAGTTCCTTTAACTATATCCTTTAACTATATATTCCAATCTGAACACAGCAACGTTGCTTTGTGCCAAAAATAGGTGGGACAAGTACCTAAGTACCTCGAATGCCTCCTTCACAAAGAACTTAATTATTACTGTTTTGACTTAAATTGTTTATGCTTCAAATTAGCAGGGGGCTGACTTACGGCTGTTTTCTATAACTTACTGACGTATAACTGTTGGTTAATGTGCCTTCTTCCGTAGCTATCGGTGTTTCTATAAACAAAGAATATCCTATCCGTGTCACCTACCTGTCACTAGATTCATAGAAAAATTTATAGAAAGCTTTTCTGTGGCGTTTTGTTTCTAACTGTCCAGTAAGCAAAATTTCAAACAGACAGAGATAGCAACCTACCGACATGCCATTCGACTTCACAATGCTACCAATCTTCTGCAAGGAGATGCACTACGAACTACTATGAAGAATTTATTATTAACCGACTTCATTTGCCATTCAAATCGCAGTATTACCATTCACGTTCGTGACTGCAAATAATTAGGTTAGTTATTGCATCTTGCAATAATGGTTAGAAGGAATAAGACTACACCTTAGTAAACGTGATACTGAAAGAAGAAACACAAAGGGGTGATTATTGTGATTACAGAAAAAATTGGGATAATGTCGGGAGCAGTGGCGTGCCTAGAGGCCAACAATGCGGCAAGCTTATAACACAAGCATACTGTTCAGAAACCCTAACATCATGAAGAGTATATACGGTATAAGGGCAAGCGAGGCTTTTAGGGTTGCATTAAAGTACTGCCACTAGGCGGGAGGACGATGATTTATGGATAGGCTAAGAGTACACCCAACCTACACTGACGTAATGAGAGTCTTCTGGACACCTAGGTGTTTGATTTAAAGGAAATAATTAATCGAGAAACTGTTAATGGAAGAACTGCGTAGTGTTTAGCTGAAGGCAACCTATACCAAAGAACACAGAAGTCCATAAAATCTTCATTTATCAAATAATAAATATAGGTACATTTAGCAAGCTTATAAATAATGCAAGATTTCTGATACCAATGAGAATTTGATTTCGTGATCCATCAATACATAAATTAGGAACGGAACAGCTGATTTATTACCCCAGAAACATTTACATACTAATAAAGTACAATCGTAAGTTCCTACAATCCTTTATCTTGTACATAATCAAGGACAGTATTTAAGGCATTTTACGAGCGAACGCAAAACTCAATCGATTAACATTGCCCACAACACGAAACATCGCGATTTTGTACCGAGTTACCGAAAAAATCTCTGTCAAGGGACGCATGCAAAGAAATCAAACACAAAAGTTATGTAGCCGTACTTACGCGTAATACGTACAGTCGTCTGAAGGTCACATTTATGGTAAAAATGTGTTACATAACATGCAGAAGGAATTTTCGTTGTGTTGGTATTGCGTGTTAATTGCAAGGCTTTTTAAGTACACCATTCTTTGTTAGAGAACTACGTTAAATAACAGCATAACCTACGTTAAAAATAATCACATAGTAATTACATTATTTTGTTTATAAAAAATTATGAATAAAAAGTTAAGAAATATCTCACCAATAATCGTCATCACAATTCGATCACTGAATCAAAATCACACAAACACTCACTGGTATTAAAAAGTTAATTAACAACAGGGACGTCCGATCGGCACGGGACGCGAGCGGCATGTGACCTCGAACCGGCGGGAAGGGGACACACCCCCGGGTTGATGGGTGTGGGGTGGGGGTGGGCCGCTCGTGACGTCACACGGTCGACGACCCGCGGAAGTGGGTCATCGGGTTGGTCGATCTGCCAGTTTTGATAGAGCCTTTTGTAATTGTCTATGCGTTACGTAAGTTGTGTCATACGGATTATCACTGAGGATTCCGTGATCGATATCCTACCGATGATTTGAGCACAAGGTCGGCCGAATTTAACAGATACTTTGGAATGGAGTATTATTAACTGCGTCTAAAAATATGACGTCGAGTTTTCATTAATAATGCGCAATATTTTCACAGTTGAAGTGTGAGATAAGCACGTAGAAAATGCATTTTCTTTTAACGTAATGTGCGGCACGTTTTTATTATTGAATTTTCTTTAACCATAAGTTGTATGTGTGATGCCTCGTCACTTTTGCTGCATCCGGTCATGTATCGTTATCGAAGTTTTATTAATTAAATGAAAAGGCATTGCTATCGTTTATTTGAATAGCACGCACGAGCCAATTCAAATTAAATTATGGAAATTTAATTCTGTTACCTACTTTGGTGACAAACTTATTATTTCTTTATTATTTCAAATTGTGTAGTACCTTATTTACGAGTTAAGCTCTATAAATTATCTATACAAAATGAGTTTTAAATAGGAATGAGTATACTAGCTACTACAAAGCTCGTCTATATATTTATTTATTTATTCAAACTTCATGTACAAGAGTGGTACATAGGCGACTTAACGCCACAAGGCTTATATTGCTAGATACCAAATAAGTATGTTTTGTTCGAAACCATTCGACGTTCCGCAAAATGTGTTAAAATTACCTAAATAAAAAGATCAAAATCACTACCATATTGCCAAGTGTGAATAGTTACACGCTTTAGGCGCTAGATGGCGCGACTGAGCGCCTATAAACAGCAGCAGGCATCGTGCGGTGTCGTCACGCGACGGCGCTGGCGTCGGTGGACGGTTGTTGTACCAACGTGGTGCGATCGACCAAAAGGGAGACTGAAGAAACGCGCCACCTCTGCGAACCAATCGGTGAAGCTCGATGTGGCCTGATGTTGGATTACGAGGTGTGGAGGTTCTTGCCACAGGATTTTTAGTCAGTGCTCTTTGGAAATCTCAACGAATCATAAGGAAATAGTCTCCGTTATAAATATTATTCAGTGTGTAGTAGTGCAGTACAGGATATTTCTGATTTAAAAGCTAAGTATTTATACCTTTAGAGAATTGTTAAAATTATTGAATATTTATGTTGTTGCTTTAACCATTTTAAAATGTGCTTTTCCCAGCTATGAGCAATTATTTGTGTTTTCCTTTGTGGTAGCTTTATTTTAGTTTGAGCTTTAAATTGTGTACCTACTGTTTGTTGTGTTTACTAGTAAAATTATATCGATCCATATAATTTCAAATGCCATCAATGCTACCTATACTGCTTGTATGTACCTACATGCTTGAGGAAAATAAATACATGCCTATTTAAACTGTGTTACCGTTGTTTTTTTTATATGATTGTTCTAATGGTTGTAACATTTTCAGAAGTGGGATGAGTTCCGATGGTCGCAGCCGGTCTCGCAGCCGGTCCCGCAGCCCTATCAGATGGAGTCGCCGGCGGATGGAGCGCCCACAGCAGGAGCGTCGCAGCTGTTCCCGCGACACTTGGCGACCGGGGCGGTCGCCTGTCCGGGACCGTAGAGGCCGTTCCCCGCCTGGCTTCTCTAATGAACCTGGTAGGTCTTTTCCATATTATTCGGGCGTGATGGTTAAGCCGGATATAATACCGGAATTTGATCCTGAAAAACCAGAGCTACCTGCATCTCTGTGGCTTAACAAAGTAGAGCAACTAGGTGCTATACATGGATGGAACGACAACGTTAAAAGTTATTATATGCAGGCACGTCTTGTTGGATTGGCAAAATTGTGGCATGGTGCGCTACGAAGCTACGAATTTACGTGGGCGGAATGGAAACAGAAAATTCTGGAAGCGTTCCCTCAAAGCATAGATTACGCAGATGCATTGAGGGAAATGTTAAATAGGAAAAAGGCAGTTAGTGAAACGATGACTCATTATTTTTATTCGAAATGCACCATGCTAACTAAATGTGACATTATTGGAGAAAAAGCAGTGTCTTGTATTATAGAAGGTCTGCCGTTCCACATGAGAACTTCTGCAAGAGCTGGTAACTATAAAACCCCAGGTGAGCTTTATGCTCACTTTCTATGTATGAATGACGACAGAAGAATAAATCAACCTCAGAGTCAGAGGAACACTCCTCGAGGTCGAGATTCCACATTAGGGTCTTTAAAAGAAGCAAGCCGGGATCTAAAGGAACGAAAGCCAGGAGTAATTTGCTTTCTTTGCAACGAACCGGGGCATGTTGTCCGAGCATGTCCTAATAATCCTAACGCTATAAAATGTGAAATCTGCGGGAAATCTAACCACAAGAAGGAGCAGTGTTATCAAAAGGCTGTCAGCGTTGTTCAAATACAGGTAAATGAATGTTATTTTAAACAAGTCTTAATTAATGGTTTAAAAGGTACCGCTTATTTAGATACGGGGGCTCAAGTCAACCTTATTACTCGTGATTGCGTTCTGAAACTTGGTGTAGCAATGCAGCCTTGTGTTGTTTTCGTTAACGGGTTTGGTGGACCTCCAATTAAAGCTCACGGACAGGTATCGTTAGAATTCATAATAGATGAAGTCAAGGTTTGTTCAGATGCAGTTGTCGTCGACACTTCCGTGAATCGCGCAGACGTTTTCATTGGTCAACCTATTTTGAACAATGAAAAATTTAAGCTAACAGTTTGTGGTCCTACCGTCTTTTTAGAATATGCAGAGAGAGCTGAAAAGAAAACTGAATCAATTGAAATAAATTCTTTGCAAATAGGTACATGTATAGATAAGGTTAATATTTTGTGTTGTATAGATACTGTCGTTCCAGCTTATTCATCCATGTTTGTAGGCACCTACAATGACGTGGAAATTGGTGAGTCAACTGAACTGTTCGTAGATAATCGTACAATTGTTTATAATGGTTATAACTATAGCGTTCCTGCTTCTATACATTGTTTTCCAGTACAGGCCGTTTTCGTAATTAATCACGGAGAAAAGCCGGTTTGTTTCCAGAAAGACCAGGTTGTAGCTCGTGGATTAGTTACGCAGGAAGTAGATTGTTCCCAAAATTCTGCAGGTAGTCTTGCTTCGATCATGAGCATAGATACAAGAAAAATTAAATGTGGATCCGGAGATCCTCAGGTTGTTGAGGAACTGGCAGCAATTTTAAAGGAATATTCGGATTGTTTTTCGGTAGATACAGGAGAATTGGGTAGGACTGACAAAATAGAAGTAAATATTGAACTTAACTCTGATAGGCCGGTTTGTTATCGTCCTTACAGGCTTTCTTTTTCAGAAAAAGCAATAGTACGAGAAAAAGTTGAAGATATGATGTCCAATGGTATTATTAGGGAATCGTCGTCTAATTATGCCAGTCCGATTGTATTAGTTCGGAAAAAGAACGGAGATTACCGGTTTTGTGTGGATTTCAGAAAATTAAATAGTATCACAGTAAAGGATAAATATCCTCTGCCGATCATAGAAGAACAAATCGAGAAACTAGGTGGGAAGAAACTTTTTACGAGTCTTGATTTGTCGCAAAGTTTCTTTCAGATTCCTGTAGCGGAGGCTTCAATACATCGAACTGGTTTTGTCACACCTGAAGGCCACTATGAATTTTTACGTATGCCGTTTGGTTTGGCTAATTCCCCAGCAATTTTCCAGCGACTTATGGATAAAATATTTTCTTCTTTGCGTCATGATAAGGTTCTTCCTTTTATAGATGATCTGTTGCTGCCCACCAAAACTGAGCAGGAAGGTCTCGATCTACTTCGGATAGTTTTGAAAATAATCAGAGACGCAAAATTGACGTTGAATTTAGATAAGTGTTTTTTCTTGCAAGACAAAATAGATTACCTCGGTTACGAGATCAGCGGAAACGGCATTAGACCTGGTAGCAAGAAAATTGATGCTGTGGTCAACTATATAGAACCTAAGAACGTACACGAGCTCAGGATGTTTCTGGGTTTGACTAGTTATTTCAGGAAATTTGTTAAGGATTATGCGTCTGTTACGCATGATCTGTACGGGTTGCTGAAAAAGAATGCAGCGTGGATTTGGGGTCCAGCACAGCAGAGAGCTTTTGATCAACTAAAGAAAATTCTGACGACTCGTCCAACACTCTCATTATTTTGCAGGAAAGGTGATATAGAAGTTCACACTGACGCAAGCAGTAAAGGTGTAGCTGGAATTCTCTTTCAGGATCAAGATGGAGGTATGAAACCCATTGCGTATTTTAGTCGAAAAACCAGCAAAGAAGAATCTATGTATCATTCCTACGAATTGGAAACATTAGCTGTAGTAGAATCGTTAAGGAGATTTAGAATTTATTTAGCAGGAAATCGTTTCAAAGTGGTGACCGACTGTGCAGCCGTTCGGGACACCTTCTTAAAAAAGGATCTACTCCCTCGAATAGCAAGATGGTGGTTGTCTATTCAGGAGTACGACATGGAAGTCGTTCATAAGCCAGGTAAGTCTCATGGGCACGTTGATGCATTGAGCCGATTTCCAGTAGATCCTCCTTTGGTAGCAGACATCAACGTGATTGACGTATTTGATTGGTTAGTATGTCTTCAAAATCAAGATGAGAAGATTCGCATCATTCGGACAAAATTAGAATCTGGGAATGACGACCCAGATATACGAAACAATTACAAGTTGAAGGATGGCAGAGTATATAAGCTTATTAAGGATGGAGAACTAAGGTTAGTAGTACCTAAATATGGAAGGTGGAATATCATGAGGAAGTATCATGATTGCATGGGACACCCAGGCCTAAAGCGTTGTGAGGACATCATCAAAGGTAACTTCTGGTTTGCAGGAATGACACGTTTCATACGTAAATATATCAACTCATGTTTAGACTGTCTTTACAAGAGGGGACAGTACGGAAGGCCTGAAGGTGAGTTACACCCCATTGAAAAAGTTCCAGAACCAATGCACACCCTGCACATTGACCATCTCGGTCCTTTTTGTAAAAGTCGAGCAGGTAATAGTTTTGTGCTGATGGTGGTCGATTCCTTCACGAAGTTCACATGGGCGGTACCAGTTAAAACTACAAAAACTCTGGAGGTAATAAAATCTTTAAGTGACATTTTTTGTTTATTTGGTTACCCAAAAAGAATAATATCCGACAGTGGTACGAGTTTCAAGAGTAAACATTTTAAGCAATTTTGTTTGGATAATCAAATAAAACATATAATCAATGCTGTAGCATGTCCACGTGCAAATGGTCAAGTGGAGAGGTATAATCGTACATTACTAGATTCACTCAATACAAGCGTGGAAGATGAAAAGGATTGGGATACTCGGATCGCAAATATCACGTGGGGAATGAATAATTTACAAAACGGTTCGACCGGATTTACACCATATAGGCTCATGTTTTCTGCGAGTCGAAGCAGATATCAAGGTATGGGAGATAACATTGTGGATAGTGAGGATACAGCTGCACGAACCAGGGCCAAAGCTACAGCAAACATTAACCGGACGGCGGAGAAAATGCGCAAATATTTTAATGTAAAACGAAAACCTCCAACAAAATATAAGGTAAGTGATTTAGTCTTGTGGAAAGGAGCTGCTGACCGTAATGTGAACGTTCGAAGAAAACTGAAGGAAAAGTACAGCGGCCCCTATAAGGTAACGAAGGTAGTAGGAAATGATAGGTACATGATTTCTTCCTTGAAAGGTATAAAAGGGTATAAGCGATTTAGAGCTCTCGTGTCGTCTGACTCTTTAAAACCTTTCCAGGGCGAGGACTCGAGCGCCAGCTCAAATGAGAGTGAAGTGGATAGCACGGAGGAATTGATCGACTTACTTGAGGGGTGAACCTTGATTAGGGAATTATCAGGTTGACATAATTTCAATGTGGGAAATTATGTCTTTGTTGGTTATGGAATTTCACAATTTGGATTGTGATTGGTATTTTTGTCACTAAAGTGGTTGACATAATTTCAATGTGGGAAATTGTCTTTCATGGTTATGGGATTTCACAATTTGGATTGTGATTGGTACTTTTGTTACTAAAGTGATTTATAAGAAGCACATATGCTTTGTTTCATTGGTTTGGAAAATTATGGCATCTTTGGAGACTTGTTTTAGTCATAATTTCAATGTGTGAAATTATGTCTTTCATGGTGTTGAGATTTCACAATTTGGATTGTGACTGCACTTTTGTTACATAAATGGTTTAAAATTGCAATTATCGGATTTAAAACATTGGTTTATATTAAAATGTTTATTTTCCCCGCTCTAGGACTGAGTATGCTATTTTTAAACAATTACATAGCACTTTTTTTTTCTCTCCTTTGCAGAGTCGCAAAGGCGTCAGGATGGACGAGTGTGAATAGTTACACGCTTTAGGCGCTAGATGGCGCGACTGAGCGCCTATAAACAGCAGCAGGCATCGTGCGGTGTCGTCACGCGACGGCGCTGGCGTCGGTGGACGGTTGTTGTACCAACGTGGTGCGATCGACCAATAGGGAGACTGAAGAAACGCGCCACCTCTGCGAACCAATCGGTGAAGCTCGATGTGGCCTGATGTTGGATTACGAGGTGTGGAGGTTCTTGCCACAGGATTTTTAGTCAGTGCTCTTTGGAAATCTCAACGAATCATAAGGAAATAGTCTCCGTTATAAATATTATTCAGTGTGTAGTAGTGCAGTACAGGATATTTCTGATTTAAAAGCTAAGTATTTATACCTTTAGAGAATTGTTAAAATTATTGAATATTTATGTTGTTGCTTTAACCATTTTAAAATGTGCTTTTCCCAGCTATGAGCAATTATTTGTGTTTTCCTTTGTGGTAGCTTTATTTTAGTTTGAGCTTTAAATTGTGTACCTACTGTTTGTTGTGTTTACTAGTAAAATTATATCGATCCATATAATTTCAAATGCCATCAATGCTACCTATACTGCTTGTATGTACCTACATGCTTGAGGAAAATAAATACATGCCTATTTAAACTGTGTTACCGTTGTTTTTTTTTATATGATTGTTCTAATGGTTGTAACACAAGGTAATTTTAAAACAGTTAACAAAAACATATTTAAAAAAAACAACAGAAATTTATTCGTTTACCATAAAGCAGTATTGGCGCCAAATACCTACGCGCGAAAATGCACGGCCATCTTGGAACAAAAGGCGCGAAGCTGCCAATTCAAGCCGTCTTTTTACTTTACTTAAAATATTTCCACAGGGAACCAAACTCGACATTAAACTTTCCTCTTCCTATTTAACTTTGCCTTTAGCTACATAGTATTGCGAAGTAAACCGTATATTAAGACTTTGATAGACCTGTCTCGTTGGCACTGGGTTGAAATTTTAAAAACTAGTTACTAGTTGTTCTGATTTTCTGAAGCAAAATAACTTGCAAGAAACTGATAAAGTGAGTTAACTATTATTTTGTCACTTTAAGTGTTAGGTAACAACCAGTCTAATTAACAATGGGTACCGTATATACCAGTGAGTAGGTACTGGATTAATTGGGTTGTGGAGGTTCCATAGGCAATCGCTCCATGTTTAATAGGTACTGGTATTCAGCTGCATCCGGTTAGAATGAAAGCCGACCCCAACGTAGTTGGGAACAGGCAGGCAGATAATGATAATGATGATGTGTTAGGTAACGGTGGTCTTTTCAAACATTACGACCTGGAACATTATTGTTCTTTGAAGGCAATACGGGGAAAATGTTATCTGCACACTTCAAAAGACACATTAATAAGGTGGTAGTACTTCTGATACATATTCATAAGCTTATTCAGCCTAAGGCTGCCAACAGACGGACTGCATCGCAGCAACCGCGCGCAGTCGATATAATAAACTGCATGCAGTCGTACGTTCGACTTCGTTCAGTCATGATATCAACATCACGCGGTCGGCTGCAGTCGTGTGCAGCAAATTTGGCAGCCTAAGGGGTCTTAAAGATGAGCGGCACGTTGCCAACGGCAGATAAAATGCAGCAACGTACGTAAATTTATTTCAGTCGGGGTCGACTGCAAGCGTCGCCACCCGTCAACGGCAGCCGTCGATGTATCGGCGGCTGCCGCCGACGCGTCGACGACAGGTGGCCACGGCTGCAGTTTATCTGCCGTTCGCAAAGTGCCGCTCGTCTGTAAGAACCCTTAAGACGTTTCCACTGCTGGACACAGGCCTCGTCCTAATAGGGAGTGGGCCGCAATCCACCACGCGGGCCCAATTCGGGTTAATGAACGTCAAATGTTTTCAAATTTTGTTTTTAGGACATTATTTTATCATGAAGTTCTCCTTCACCATTTTAAGTAGTCGGTTCTCTTGATAAAAATTGGTATCAGAGTATCACACCTGGAACATTAGATCATGACTCTGCAGAGACGACGTCGATGTCTCGTTTCCTATAAACCTTTTAACCTTTTGATCGACAAAACATTGTAGAACGCGCGTGCACGCCAAGCCACAATTTGACCTACCATTTTGTCATAAATTTGTGTCGTTTGGAGTACAGGGTACGCGCTTGTTTGTCTTATCACGTATATGTCATTATGGCGGTCAAAAAGTTAAACCAGAACACCAGCAAACTATAGCTACTAGGGCAGAAATAGAAACAGTGATATCAATACTAATTGGCCGTACAAGGAAACGAGGTAATACTTTCTACCGTTTGCTAAATATTTCCAACAACATAGTATACCTTTGTGGCCACTTACGTTATGAATAGGTCAACTAAGATGGCGGATAACGGCCAGCACTCACGACTGTACTATTAAACGTACTCCAATCATCAATCAGGCTATGCCTAGTAGTACAGTCAGCCGAACGTTTACGGCTTGAGCTGACCTAGCGTACTACAGAGTTTCAACAGAACACGAGGCCAGCTAAGCGTTCGGAACAATGGTAGTCCACAGGAGACGGCCCCGACTTACGAATTATTGGGTTTGAACCCAAGCAGACGCATCACTTTGTGTAATGTATTTCATCACCACTGCTCTCTAAACATTTATAAAAACACTACAACAACAAGCGCCATCTATGCTACAAATGTAGAACTAACATCAATTTAAAGTTCTCCGCGACTTAAGACCATAGAATATCTCGACAGCAACTGTCGGGCAGTGGTACTCCAATCACAAGACCTGCCTGGTCGGAGGATCCTCCCTTTTGCATGGAGAACTTTACACCTTATTCATACCCCGTACCAACCTGCACTAAGCCCGCGTGGTGTATTACAGCCTCCTTTCTCATAGAGAGAAGACCTATATCCCAGCATTGGGAACATTATGGGCTGATTATGCAAAATATACTAGCATGTCCCCACTGATATGTCGACTGTACCAAGTCCGGTATCCATAGCTCTATCGGGACCATTTGTTGGAGCGTCCTACATTGACTAGTAATGGCCATGTTCCGGCTGATACGGCCCTCGTTTTGCAAGCGTTTTGTCGGTTAAGCCTAAAGTATGACAGCGCATTTTGTGGCGGTTATCAAGCCAATTTTCTACATGGCGTAAGTGACAGAGCGCAAACTTTTACCATGAATGTACGAAATTATTGTTGTTATATTCAGTAATGTTTTTTTCCCTTACACCGTACACCCCGTATTCAGTATGGGCCGTATGTTATTTATTTGGTACAGTTGTCTTTTTTTTTGTCCGAAAAACAAAGCGAAGCGATGGGAAGGAGTATGCTTGCTTAGAAGAAACCGATTTACTCCGTACTTTGAGGATTTATAAATAATAATGATCGTGTATGACAATCGTGATCGTGTCGTGTCAATGTACATTGTGATGAGAGTGTTGTAGATGTGAATCTAAGTACTAACTGTATAATGCAGTAGGTACATCAATGTTTCATAAAACTACACAGTTGTTCTCTTACTCAAACTACTAACTTACTATAAAACATGTCACGCACGCTATAAATTGCTATTAACACGCAATGCTTGTTAATGTAAGTGCTGCTCATATTTACGATCTTTTCTTACTAAGGTTACAAATGCTGAGAGATAGAGATAGTGTGAGTTAATCTTTTTGTTTCATTTTTATAGAAGAACAGTCATAGACAGAATTTTGGTCTGTTCTCTGTATAATAAAATCCAGATTTCTAGAGATCCTAAACCATGAAATCTACAAGAGTGGGTTTGGGTCCGTTAATGAAGGACTTCACCATATAAACTTGCCACTATTTAGAACAAAAACAAACAAGGATACCTCATCGGATGGAATTTAAAAACTTCAAACGGACCCGCACAGCTAGTATATTTTATTACAAAAAGGTACGTTACGTTCAAACGCTACTGTTGTCCAATAAGTTCGGAAATTTTCAGCGAAAAATGTCGAAGGAATCTCAATGTTATGAGCGCCTGTTCATTTATTAAATACTTAACCTTTTGTATGCGGAATATTAAAATTAAAATGTGTCTCCAACTTTTGGGCGAAAAATGCCAGGGCTGAGAGGGACCGACGTTGAAAGAGGTCCTACTATAACATTACGTAAATTTTTTAGCGAGTTGTGAACTGTTGTATGTTAGGTTGCGTGGGTTTCTAACAGTTTTTTTAGACCTTGGTTCACATGTCTGTTAAATCTCAAGTTAGTTTCAGTATTATTTATAGCCACAATATTTAGAACCACAGTCTTCGTTCAGAGATTATCATTCCATTCAATAACTATTTGCAGAAAAAGTCATTCAATGGGGTTAATTAAACTTAGAGGGTTATTTTAATGATTATAATTCTGTAATTACATACGTTTTACGGGCGCGAATCGTGTTTCCATCAACATAGAACCTGACACTGACATTGAATTTCAAAAAAACGAATTTGAATTTCGCGATAGGCTTTGGCGCTTTCACCTTAATCAGGCTGTACGAAACAAGGGTTAACAAAGCAATTAACCCAGTTTCATCAGTCCGAAGACCAGATTTTTAGTCTATACAATGGTAGTATGGTGGTCATAAATATCTTGCCAGTTGAAAATGGTACCACTAGTCCAAACAGTTATGAACACTCATCATCATCACCTTGACCTTGTTCCGTGTTTCTCGGTTTTACCATTCTCCCCTGTCAAACATCACATCAACATTTACTCTATGTTATTCCTCACTTTTCTTTCACGTTAATCCTCATACAACCCATCCATCATTTGCGTCTGAATTAATGTCCTATCCTTCTATCAAGATCTAGACACTGTATTTGTCTACCTCTACGTGACTTTTTGCATCTCCCCACTAATCATTTTCACACACTTTAACACAGTCAATAGTAACAATAACTTAGTCAGCTCTCCCAAAACAGCTCATGACCTCATTACTACCAAAGTTGAGTAAAAAACAGACAACACGAAGTGTGGAATCGTAATACGGTGTCTTTGTTGTAAACTTAGATAACAATGGCCGGATTCAGAGAATAATCTTAATTTACACCATGTTTGCGCCTTCAATTGTTTACGATTTACAAGATGGATGTATGCTGTTACATACTTTGTTTTTGTCGTTCATTATGTCTGAGCGTTTTGGCATAATTAGTTTCTGGTAAAGGAAACGCCACGCTACGTTCCAAAAGGGGCATAATGGATGTTGGCAAAAGAGGCTGCCAGACTAAAATGTGATTGGGCGAGTCACATCTGCCGAATGCACGACGACACAATAAATTAAAGTATGTATTAAAAAAATAACACCAATAATTTATAAATTATGTATTCCGTGGGAATGTTGGTAACACATTTGCTCATACTTGTTTTTTGTTTTATATTCATGTAATGTGTCACTTTTTGTTTTCCCCAATAAGTAAAATAAAAATAAAGACACACAGTGGTTGCCAGAAGATGGACGGCGCCGCCAAGGTAGACCCAGAGAGGGGTGGCCAGACGACCTGGACTCGCACTGTGCGTGTTTGTCCCAGGTGGCGCGGGATAGAAACTCCTGGAAGCACTCGGGGGAGGGGAGGCCTTTGCCCAGCAGTGGGAGTCAGAGGAGGTTGTGGAAGTGAGATTGTATCAGGAACTAGGTTACTTTCCGTCACCTGAAAGTAAAAATTTATTGAATTGACATAAACTACTGAAAAAGCCATGTCAATCTAGTTGAAAGGTTTCTTTGCGCCGAAGAGTTCTGAAGTGGCAACCGTGTACCGGAAGACGCAACGTTGGCAGACTCCGCACGAGGTGGAACGAAGACCTGATGAAGGTTGCGGGAATCAGCTGCACGAGGGCAGCGCAGAACCGGTCGTTATGGCGACCTTTGGGGGATGCCTATGTCCAACAATGAACATCATTTGGCTGTACTGAATATTTTAAAATCGTCTACTGACAAAAAGCAAGACTAAACAATGCTCTTTGTTTTTGGTCTGACTCAACCTTTTTTTTTTTTTTTGTTTCGGATGGGTAATCATCATATGACTCCCCCCGCTCTGGGCGCAGCAGGAGGGAGTGTCAGACTTTTACTGACTAAAACCCATCCATGTTCCTTCATCGCCCTTTGTGTTCCGGGGCCACAGCATCTCTTGCGAACAGTTCCGCAGCCCGTCTGACTCAACCTAGTGTAGTATTTATAACAGTAACTTGACTACCGTTTGAAAAGTCTTTTGTATCTGCTCATCAGGTATACCTACTTATTACAAATTCGTTCCCCGTCGTTGTGATCGAGGAAGCGCTTCCGTTAGTGGTTCTACCGATCCTCTTTCCAAAACATACATTAGGGTCGTTTGGCCGCAGTGCCAACATAGGACGGAACTGGTGATATCTGTCACACGTTGGTAAAACGTTGTGTAGGCAATAGATGGTGAGCAGAGATATATGCCTACCTTAATTGGCCACAAGTTACAATACATATATAGCTCATGGTTTTTTTGAAGAAAGGGAGGCCTTTCTTCTTGGATAGGAACAACAAAGTTAACCTACAGTAGAAATCACAAACCTTCTGACAATAACACGTTTGTTTTTCTCGACGAGTAAGGCAGATCCATATTGTCAGTTATGTTTAAGTCCCATGTAAAAGGTTGTAAGCCTACATAAGTAGGAAGAAATAGTCTCATTTTTTTTTTTCCTGCACGCGTACCATGACCACCTAAACGAGTTTTGTCGACGTAAGAATCGACAAAATGGCAGAATTTGTTGATCTGTACGCGCGCAAATTGCATATGTATGTTATAACGGGAAAGGACTACTTGGACGGATTTGTAGGCTTTTGCCCAGCAGTGGGACGGCACCCACTATTGAAAGAACAATAAAACAGCAGGCAGTTTACCTACGAATAGTTGACATTATAATAACTATAGTCTTTGTCCCTTATGGCTTTGCAGAGACTAGATCCACATCCAGCCTCTACAGAGCTAAGCTATCTCAATACAAGCTATATCTCTGTATAAGCTACAGCTTGTCCCATACAGCCATGGCTATTACTCGTCACGTCACTTATTTAAAGCGGCTCCTGCCGTCTGCCAGCTGGGGCGATGACTCTTGAACGAGAGGTCGTGGGTTCAATCCCGGATCGATGAACTGTTGGAGTGCACTCGGTCATGTTACACGCATGTTAAACTTTGCTGAAAGTTTAATATGCGTGAGGTTGAGATAGATATAAAGTATTCATTAAGTAAAGCTTGGATGGGAGAATGGAAGGATCCGTTAAAGAGTATCCGTGGAGTTTCTTGTCTTGCTTTCTTCGGCTCTTCTCCAAACACCGTGGCAGGGTAGTGGGGCGCGCGGGCCTGTGGACGAGGAGCTAAGGGCTAGCTCACCGTCCGTTCGTCGACAGGCCGTGTTGACGGCGCGTTCGTGTTCCACGCGCGCCTCAAAGAGAGTCAGCAAAAAAGAAGGGGTGCGGACCCCTTCTTTTTTGCTGACTCTCTTTGATGGGGCCGATGCCTGCCGGGGCTGCGGGACTGTCCGAAAGAGATACCGTGGCCCCGGAACACAAAAGGCGATGAAGGAACATGGATGGGTTTTAGTCAGTAAAACTCTGACACTCCCTCTTGCTCCGCCCAGAGCGGGAGGAGTCATTTGATGATTTCCCATACGAAAAAAAACAAGGGTGGTGGGGCGAGAGATGTCGTGCGGTGTTCCGCAGGGATCAGTTCTAGGGATACCCCTGTGGAACATCGGCTACGACTGGGTGCTGCGCGCCGACCTCCCTAGCGGCGTCAGCGTGGTCCATGTCCTTTTCCGGGTTTTTTTGTTCTATGTAATCGTTTGAATTTGAAAAGTTACATACTACTGCTTTTTTAATATTGTTTTTGTTTTATATTTAAATGTACTTAAGCCGGCTTAAGCATTATTTTGAACCGTAAAACATGCATTCGGCTCTTAGGTGCTTTAATAAATATGCTACTAAAGACTGATGAATTGGAAACAGATCATAATAATCATGGCAATGAAACCTATAATTACAAAAAAAAACTAGTTAGAACCTGATTTCAATCGCATTGATTTATGAAAGCATCTAATAGGAAATTTAGGTGTGTAGATTTAAGTGTACTGAACAAAATGATCTCCTAAGGAATCAAACATATCCTAGATTATTCAGACTTAGTTCATTAATACCTTTTGCGGTTAAAATGGTAATGGACGTTTATAAAGCAATACGTTTTCAGATAGTCTTCACTTTGGAAATTTCAATTCTCGTTGCTGAGCCGAGTTAGTGAAAACGCATACAAGAAAATTCAATTTTGTTTTTAAAGTTGAAAACGAATTGGCAAACTCCCTAGTATGACTGTATAGGCTACGATAACCACATGAATATGGAAACACGATCCAGAACAATATCGTCCTCATTGTCACAGAAAACATAATTCACGGGTTCTTTATAGATATTTATGTATTGAGTTTGTTTTCCATAAAGAAAAACATTACCCTCCTTCTGGGAAAATTGGGTAAAAACACACGCTAGATTCACATACCCTTGCCATGTATAACTGGTGGAGCGATTACATGAATATCTTATCATAATCTACGTATGTGGTGGAGGCCCTTCGTCAAATTACCCCAGGTTTTATAATTCAACAATGTCTACCTTCCCTAATCCTTTAAATGTCGCTTCTGATCCTTCTTTATCCTCCAAATATGTGAACCCTCTGTGATCTTCCGACGGGTAATTAAAAGGGTATTGTAATTATTTGGGTTAGATAACGAGAAATTTATGACAATTAATTTTATTGTAAACGTGAATGATAAATAGCGTTCTAAAAATAAACATGTTTTAAAATAACTCAGAAACTTCGTTATAGTTACAATTAACGATTGGAATGTATTGTTTTCTTGTAAATTTTGACATTCAAAAGTGAGTTTTAATGGACTTACTGAAATTAATGGTAACTTTGATTTTGATTACAAGTAAATATTTTAAGGTAATGCTTACACTTCTGCTTTTTAGGGTTCCGTACCTCAAAAGGAAAAATTGGAACCCTCATGGGATCACTTTGTTGTCTGTCTGTCTATCAAGACCCTTTTTCTCGGGAACGAGTGGAGGTATTGAGTTGAAATTAAAACCCAATACTGAGTTTAATAGTCCCTTGAAGCTGCGAACACAAACTAAAAAAAGATACGGCCGTTTATGCCGCAAAAAAACGTATTTTTCGACACTGTCAAGGCAATCAAAATTTATAGAGTATCTAATTCCCGTTTTCCTAGAATCATGAAATTTGGCAAGAAGCAATGTCTTACACTACATGTAAAGGAAAAAATCGGAAAACCGTAAATATGTAGTTTAATAACAAAAAACCTACAAGTTTATACAGAACCCTCGGTGCGCGAGTCCACCGGTTTTTTTATATGTCACAAGAAATTATGTATGTAAGATTAATTGAAAGGAAACAAAGAGAACATGAAGATGTGACGGATAGAAAACTTTGACAGCAAACGATATACAGCACAGATTTTGAATTAATTTATGATAGGAGCAAAAGGAAATTATGACATTTGTAATTACTATGCAAAAGTGCATATGCAAAATGGTAATGGAGCTTTTAATCTAAAACTTTGATATTATATTAAGGGCGGACGGGATGACTGCTAAAATTCAAGTTTTGCCCCCTCTTCCTCAGCCTAGATCGTTCTATCCCGCTCCCACTATCAAGAATATCATGTTAGGATAAACTACACTATTGATGGAACGATGACAAATGCTTAGCCTTTTCCCAACCGTGTGGTGTATACTGGCGCAAGTATTGAATGCTCCCTTTCTTACACGAGAGATGCTATTTTATGCAGGCCTCGTTTCATAATTCTCAGACTTGTTCCAGATATCGCGACAAGCTTTATTTCAAATGAAGCCGGGACTAGTCAATACTCTTGCATAATTCATAGGTCCGCCATGATCCGACCGTTGACTGAAGGACCATTTTAAAATGCCAGCGTAACTAAAATGTTAATGTTGTCAAGACAAACTGTTTGTGTTTATGTAAAGGCAAATATTTAACATCGATCCAAGTAAATTACACGTATTTTATGTGTGGATTCAAGTTTAAATGTAGGTACATTTTTATTATGATGCGGTGAAGCTTTTTCTGCATTTGAACATCATCAACTGTTATTTTTCAATTTATTCGGTTTCATACTTTGTGTTTCTTTCTCAGACAGATTTATGATGCCAATTTAAATAGGTTTTGACCAGTTTTGGCAACTGTTTAAATTCTACGTCACGCAAAATTGAAACTGTTATTTTATGCATTACAAATATTAAAAACATCATAAAATATTAAACATGTGTGTTTACAAAAGATGTATTTAACATACAGTAGTGTTTGCTTAGCTATATGACGAAATCGTAAAGATTTATTCAGACGAAAAGTAAATTGTTATTGTTGACAAAGAAAATGTTAATACTACTTTAAATATAAGAGATAATGTAGATTAACATAGTTTAGTTGGCGACTATAAACAAGATAACTTTGCTCGGGTGACTAATGCAAGGAAAATGTTATGTTTCGAGGTGCGGTGCTTTGCACAAGATACAGACCAATCTAGTATTCTACGTTTTAATTTAAAACAGCCAAAGGACTTAAGAGACTTGCCATTTTATCACAAATTATTCTTATTACGTACTAGTAGATACTTTATTTACTAAAGTGCATCAGATTTTAAACTTGAAACTTAAAAATCAATAGGAAAATATTAAAATTCATCTACGTACACGTTCACCTCTGCCCGAAATACGAGATGAGTTTTTACTAATTCATCACTTAGAGGTGACTAAAAATAAAATTACTCTACAAATCTTACAAGGCCTAAAGTTTTAAAGTCATCGAAGCGGGCTTTTTTTAGTTGTCAATTTTCATTATCTACAGGAATCTGATAGAAACCACTGCGTGAATCTAGATAGAACATGCGTCATTTAATGGCAGCCTCAAGAAAAAACAAGAGAGCAACGTCTCGAACTGTTGTTGACGCAGCTTAGCTATCGCCAGACAATTGTAAATGTTTGTTGTTTTGAAACTTTACCTAACAGACGAAAGGAAACATTTAATGTGTGTAGTTATTGCGCAGTGAAGTTGTTTGGGCGACAAAGAATAGCTAATTGGAACTTCGTGGGAAAAAGGTTGTCTGTGGGTGTAGTCCAACGATTATCTTGCTCTGATCATCTGATGTAATAACATAGTCTCAATGAGTAGCGATAGTAGTTAAAGTATGTCCAGTCGGTCCCCGGAACTCTGATCAGTTAGCACGTTGCTAACTGACTAACTCTTAACCACAACTTCAGCTATTTTCACTTGCATAGATTGTAAAAATAACCGAAAGATCCAATGTAATAATCATCAGCCTAGCCTTTTCCAAAATGTATTGGGATCGGCTTCCAGTCTTATCACATGCAGCTGTACCCGTTTTACATAGGGCAACTGCTGAAAGATCCAACCTGCTTAGCAAAATTACTCTGCCCGGTGAACAAGCACGCAAGCAAGAAACAATTCAGGATATAAACAATTCCAAGCCGTTTGTGTATCGTCATGAAGCGAATGTAAAACTAAAACTGTGTGTCGTTAGGAAACGTTGAAGTCAAACAAAGGAAAGAGCGTGGTAACAAAGTTATTATTACCGCTGACCTCGATATGTACACATAATTTAGGGCCTTTTTTTTTTTTTTTTTTTTTTTTTTTTTTTCGGATGGGAAATCATCAAATGACTTCTCCCGCTCTGGGCTGAGCAGGAGGGAGTGTCAGACTTTTACTGACTAAAACCCATCCATGTTCCTTCATCGCCCTTTGTGTTCCGGGGCCACGGTATCTCTTTCGAATAGTCCCGCAGCCCCGGCAGGCTTCGGCCCTTGCGGACCCCTTCACTGATGCTGACTCTCTTTGAGGCGCGCGTGGAACACGAACGCGCCGTCGACACGGCCTGTCGTCATGAGACGTACGGACGGCGAGCTAGCCCATAGCTCCCCGTCCACAGGCCCGCGTCTACGGTGGCCGGAAGCCACCACGTGGCCCCCGACGCCCGGGGCGTCTCCCGCGGCGGCCGGGACGTGAGGATCTCTCCCTGTCCTGTTCCGCCACCTCCTTCGCTAGCATGACTGCTTCGCAGAAGGAGGTGACGGCGTCCCATTCCGTCTCGCTCCGGACCATGGCACGAACCAGGGCCGGGAGCGAGAGGTCGCCGCCGCCGATCGCCACCTCGAGGACACGGCGGTGCTCCACCCAAGCGGGGCACACCTCCACAGTGTGCTCCACCGTGTCCTCCGGCCTATCCTCACAATGATAGCACCCGGGCGTTTCCTCCCGCCCGATTCGGTGCAGGAACTTACCGAAACATCCGTGTCCGGTAAGAACCTGCGTCAGGCGGAAGGTGAGGACGCCGTGGCGTCTCTCCAGCCACTCCTCAAAGAGGGGACTTATCGCCACTATTGTGGCGTGCCCTACATAATTTAGGGCCTACCGTATTATTAATAATACGGAAACTACAAAACTGTAGTGTAAACAATGTCGATTCTTTTTTATTGCATACTAATACTGATCCCTTAAAAGCAATTAAAGTCAGTTTATAGAAGTTTTTTTTTATTGTTCTAAATAACAGTACAACATCACGCATGTAGTCCCCAAATGGAAAGGAAGAGGTGTGAGGTGCCTAATAGAGGACACCCAGATTTTAGATTTCACCAGTTTTGTTTAAGGCTCATGTAATAACAGGTGAGCTTAAATTGCCACCAACTAGGCACAAATTATAACTCTATGAAAACTCCTGATGGAAAAATCTAATAACACTCTGCCTGACATGGGAATCGAACCTAAGACCTCATGCTCAACAGCAGCGTTTGCGACCACTGGACCAACGAGAAAGTTCTTCCAAAGAAATATTGTTCTGGAAATGGGTACATAACCTGGTCGGTAATAGTATTCATTGTGTGCTCTGCTTACCAAATACATAATAAGGTTCTACAAAACGTTTTGCAAAAGAAACAAATGCGGAGAAATACCAAAACGCAGTAAGCAAGAGCGATATTCAAGGGTTTTTACGACGAGAAGCTTTTGCCATATAACGAGATAAGTTGATATTTTTATTGGTCGAATCTAAATCATGGTCTGAGGTTTTTTTTAGAGTAAATCATTGAGGATCAACAGCAGCATCCTCTTACACTTATCTCAATTTATTTCGGGTCGGCCTATTATGTCTTTTACTTCCATAAATCTCGATCTACTGTCATCTCAATTTCTTCTCTCTTCAGAAAGGGGTCTAGCCATTTCTTTCACACAATCCTTATTTTTTTCTCACATACATTTAATGTCATGGATTTCCGTAAAGTAACGCCCGATTCTGTAACTTAACATAACACAAAATCAAAGCATTTATTTCAAGTAGGCCAGTTACAGGCACTTTTAAACTGTCGAAACAAAGATGAAAATTAAATGTAGCTACAGTCCCAGTCACAAGACATAAAAACTGTAGTTGCCCATTCCCTAACGTAGATCTCTATGGAGAAGTACGGGCAAGAAACTCCATGGACACTCTTTTAAATCAAAATATTGTTACAAAATCTTGGTTACATCATTCATGTTGAGATGGTATATTATGTGAGAACAATGTAGCAAGATGTGCACGTTAAAAGTGTTCACAGTAAAAACAAAGCAAAAACAAATATAACCAAAATAATTCATTCAAGCAAGCCTGTAATCCCCAAAGGGTTAAGCAGAGGTGTACCTAATAGTCCACCCACATTTCGCCAGTTATGTTTAAAGTCCCATGTAATAGGGGGCGAGACTATTGCCATCAACCGGGCACGAATCCAGATTCCGTGGCTGCTACTGAGAAATTCCTGATGAGAAAACTCAATAACACTTTGCCCGAACTAGTAATGTAACCCGGGACTTCATGTTCAGCAGTCGCGTCTGCAATCACTAGACCAACGAGACTTTTTATATTAATAAAATAAAATAAAATAAATATCGCTGGACATTACACACAGCGCCATCTAGTGCCACACTAAGCAACGAGGCTTGTGTCGTGGACACCAGATAGTTGATATACTACATAGATACTTTTTTTTTGTTTGTAAATATATACTTATTAATATTACTTTAAAAGTTCTCCAAAACGCTTTTCACAAAGTACTTAATACAATTTGTACTACCATAGAAGATTGAATTTCAAAATAAAATTAACCTACCTTACATTCCTGGTAATTCAGATTAGGCTTGTTACACAAAAGTGATTATCTTCGTACATAAGCTTTTACGATTACTTTATATTCCTTTTGTTCTCTTTACGGCACTTTATGATGGATAATGAGATGATTGCAACGCAGAATGGATTATCCTTATTCATAAATATGTACTCTTATAAGGCTATGTTCTCAATGATGAAAATGTCGGGTACATTGCCTGCATGCGAGGTGCTCGTGGATCAATAATAACCGCCGCTCGGGTCGATGTTTAGGTTAAGCCGCGCTTGTCTAGGTTGGTTCGTAGATGGGTGGGCATCCATAATATACGGAGTTAAAGCACGTTAACACGTTGGCTCCGGCTGTCATTTGTACACATGTCGTGAGTGGACCAAAAGTCTGAAAGCCAGTCTTACGAAGGGTATCGTATTATCCAGTACTAACTGGGTTGCGGAGGCCAGATAGACAGTCGCTCCATGTAAAAATATGATAACCAGCCGCAGATGGTTAGAGTGGAGGCCAATCCCAACATAGCTGGGAAAAAGCTTAGCAGAATAATAATAATAATAAAAAAAAAAAAAAAAAAAATAAAAAAAAAATATATTTCAGGTAACAAAGACCCATACATAAATACCTTAACCTAATAATACATACTAATAACAATTTTTGTTAGTATAAGCAACTTAAAACTATATTAGTAGCACTTCACTTGCACGACGTTTTGCGCGTTCTTGTGGAATTTGTCCGCGGAAGCGACGGAACACCACATCCTGCGGCCAAAAACTTTCTTCCAACACCAAATGGAGCATACACGTTGGGATGCGCACCACAAACGTCTTGAAATTGACGTTGCGGCGTGAATCCAGTAACTGTACTCTTGAAAAAGAATAGCAGCAGAATAGTAGCAGATGATGAGATGATGACATTGACTGCATGCATCGGCTAATCGTGATTTGGGTTACAATAACATATGGTCCAGATTATATTGTTATTATATTGTTATATTATATTGTTTAATAAGTAAGGTCTGTCTGTAGCCTAACAGTCATAATAGGCAATTAAAATACAGTATAATTGACACGCTTAGATAACAGAAAATCGTCAATAGTAAACAAGAATTCTTAACCAGCCGTTGATATACCAAGCGGATTATAATCTTTGGTTTAGTATGTATAGGAAATTTTTATATGCAAAATTTTTATATGAAATTATTGTATTTAAAGTTGTTTTGGTCGAGTGGTCGCAAGTTTGACTGCTAAACTTGAGGTCCTGGGTTTGATTCCGGGGTCGGGCAAAGTGTTATTGGGTTATTCCATCAGGAATTTCTCAGTAGCAGCCACGGAGTCTGCTCGGCTCGCCCCCTATTACACGGGACTTAAAACATAACTGGCAAAATGTGGGTGCATAATTAGTTCACCTCTGTCTAGCTCTTCAGGGATAACAGACGTAATGTTATGGTATGTGAAGTTTTTATTGCAGTTGTCTTTTCATGAAGGACAATATTTAATTGATCCTCTGAGAACTTATCGATTTTTTAATGATCGAATTTGTTTGGCCCTTTAAAAACTTTTTTCTTAAAATAATCGATTCTCTAAAAACTCTTATTAAACAGGGTGTAAAAAAACAATTTTACGCAAAAATTATTGCTGGGAAACGACTTTTTTTTAGGGTGAAAAACCATGTTTGTTGTCGACCTCAATGTAACGCACTCAAAACATTGTGTTGATGGGTGGATTGAATAGTACGGACGTTGTGGAGGTGTTTAAAGTAAAAATCTTACATTGAAAACTTGAATTAAAAAAAAAAAACTTGTCAAAAAGTTGGAACTTTGACCCCCAATATCTCCGTAACTACAAGGTTCAAGGTTCCCAGGAATGATGAGGAGAGCAAGTGCCTCTCGGCTTCGTTAAGATGTGTTATACACCCTTTATAAGCCTGTCGATTTTCTTTAATGGTATGAATGGGATTTATTATACGTGCCCAAATCTTTGTTCCTTAGCAAAACTTCTTTTAGAAATATTTTGTTGCAAAATTCAGTAGTCCACAAGATTAACACTACGGAAGCAACTATTTTGAAATTCAAAACGGCACACTAATAGTAAGGGAAGCAACGTAGAGATTATGAAATATTCAACAACTCATCGTGCTGTGGAGTAAGTGCAATGAACTACATCGGGGTTAAGTGCTGAAATTGATGGGATCGTGCTAATGACTTCAGCGGGCAGTGTCAGCATCTCGTTGGAATAATGAAGCTGCAGACTCATCTATCTTCCCATATACCCATAGATATCTATGTGGAATCTAGGCTCATAGCCTAGACTTTACATTGTATAGATTTTTTGTAAAAAGAAACAGACTTTAAAATGCGTCATCATCTGCCGAGCCTTTTCCCAACTATATAGGGGTCGGCTTACCGTCTAAGCGGATGCAGCTGAAAATCAGTATTGTACATGAAGTACAAGGTAATACGATACCCCTTGGTAAGACTGGCTGTCAGACATTCGGGCTACTGACTACCTGTAAGACTGTCAAAGATCTACAAATGACAGCCGGGACCCACGACTTAACGTGCTTTCTGAGGTACGGAGGAAACTCGGTATGTAAAGGGTGGTCACCCATCCACAGACCAACCTAGGCAAGCACGGCTTAACCTGAAGATTGACCCCAGATTGACAAACGGCTGTTAAAGCAAAATGTAGGGTCATACTAGTAACTCTATTTGAATCTACTAAAATTAAAATTAAGCTAAAAATGTACGCTGATGAACCGTAATGCTTTAACAAATAACAGCGAGATCGCAAATTACGCTTGCCCGGTACTAATCCTGTTAATCCATTGTGTAAATACTGCAGTTCTAATTAGCAAAACCAACAAAGCGTATTCGTTACACGTATCCAACCAACAAACGATTCGAGTAATTTGTGTGCCGTAAAAATTGACAATCGGCGTACAGTTACCGCCAATTATCGTCAGCGACCAAACTGATTGTGTTCAGAGAGTTTGCAATCACAGCGACCACAAATTGCTAACTGTACCTACCCTACTATTCTACTATATCGCCAACCAATTATTTTGATACTATGTCATCATCTGCCTAGTCTTTTCTCAACTATGTTGGGGTCGGCTTCCAGTCTTACCGGATGCAGCTGAATACTAGTATTTTACATGAAGCGACTGCCTATCTGTCCTCCACAATCCAGTTAGTGCTAGGAAATACGATATCCCTAGGTAAGACTGGTTGTCAGACTTTTGGGCCACTGACTACCTGTACCGACTGTCAAAGATCAGCATTTAGCTGCATCCAGCTAGACTAGAAGCCAACCCCAATATAGCTGGGAAAAGCCTAGGCAGATGATGATATTTTCCAGAAAAGGTCAAATTCTAAGCATTGTAAAACTTAGTTCGGAACTACAGCAGCCAGTCCCTACGAATCTGGTTTTCAAATCCTTTGAGCGGTATTCACGAGTCCATCCTCAATGAATCCCAACTTTGCCTGCACTACTAAACAGCAGGCCTAGCCAAGTTACAAACGATTCGTATCGATTCTCTCTCTACAATCGTAAACGTTAACTCTCGTGGTCAAAACATACGAATAGAAACATGAAATGTATTCGTTTCTACAATCGTGATCGCTACATCCCATATAAATCGTAGCCAACTTACAGTTTTGACTCAACTTTAAAGTTTCTATTCGTTTGTTTTCACCACGTGACTTAACGTTGAAATGATGTCATTCCTATACATTTGGTTAGTTTTCTATGCGTTAACGATTGTAGATTTTCAACTTGGCTAAGCCTACAGATTACAGAAAACCATTGCA
The DNA here is from genome assembly GCA_963853795.1 of Xestia rhomboidea. Lineage (NCBI taxonomy): Eukaryota > Metazoa > Arthropoda > Insecta > Lepidoptera > Noctuidae > Xestia > Xestia rhomboidea. The sequence goes on from OY970759.1 coordinate 19,189,226, forward strand.
ACGAATAGAAACTGGTCAGAATACTATGCAGAGCTGTAGGAATGTTCGATAACTTTCTATTTTCCTTCACGCTTTCTACCCATATACTAGGTACTAGAATTCCTAGTACTAAGGACAGTAATTATTGATTAAGCCGTCACGAGCCTAGGTCATGGTGACAGCCGTGGCAACACATGGTGTCCTACAGTTGACATTTACGTGTGAAGATAGGCATCTGATGTTAGTTGACAATTGACATAATGTCGCAACTTTGGGTAAGACATGCGCGTAATTAATTGTCAAAAAATCATAAAATGACTTAAATATACCTACCAAAGCAATTTAGAAACTACCTTTTATATCGAAATTTATTTATTCAGAAATACATTCTGAAGTTTACAGTGTTTTACTAAAATGCTAAAAATAATCATAAATATTAAAATGTGAAATGTGCATCTTGTAATCACAATAATTCACCAAGCAAAATCAAAAAATATAATGTCAAGTGTGGTGTGTGGTGGTGGTACAATAGTACGTTTTGATACAAGTGGAGAAAGTTTGTTATTGCATTCGAGGCGGAATTAACTCCCGAGCCGTAGGCGAGGGTGTTTTTGAGCCGAGAACTGCAATAACAAATGTCCACGTGTCTAACGCCGGCACTGCATGTAATGTAATGTTACTCTAAGGAAAATGTTGGTATTCAGCTGTCTCCGGTTAGACTGGGAGCCGACGCCCAGCTAGTTTGGAAAAGGAAGGCAGCTGATGATGTTGACGTCCCCTAAGAGGTTTTTTATTTATTATAAACTTGTAGTTTAAACGCATATTTTCAAAGGCAGATGAATTTGCCAAAACTTCGCAAAAAAGTTTAACCTTTTGAACGCCATCGTCACATATACGTGACAAGAAAGTGCGTGCCTCGTACGAAAAACGACACAAATAAGTGACAAAAAGGTAGGTAAAATTGTGGCTTGGCACGCGCATGCGTTTCGGCTCTGGCGTTCAAAAGGTTAAACTTGTTTTTGCATTATTTGTTTACAAAAACCCCGAATGCAACAAATCATTCAGAAACCCAAACAAGAAAAAAATAACAAAAAATATGCAGAAACTTTAATTACTATTAAGGGTAAACTAGCATGGGAGGGCAATGCCCCCAATGTAAAAAAACCGTATAATTTAGGCAGACGAAATTGAAAAATCGTCGGACATTTTATATACAGTACTGATACGGATTCTTCCAATCCTTTTTCATGTTGAAAAATTACTTTGCGTGTTTGTTCGTCCCCGGAGAACCATGACTCATTTGGAAATTCGGTGGTACATTCGATCGGTGATTGGTCGAGCTCCGATTCGCTTCCATTACCTGATTTCTTTATGACATAAGTTTTGCCTATAAACCTTCCATGTTTGTGTGTTATTTTGGCCGTAATATTGAGTAGTTTGTTGGTAAAAATAGCAGCTGTATTTGCAAGTTATGGAATCAAAAAAATTGCCAGGAGGACACGAAACACTTGTCGAGTATATATGTAGGTTTAGTTGCATGGAGCATTTACTGCATGTGCAGGTTTTTGCGATCAGGAGGGATACTGCATCTTGCATCCTGGATAATTTTGTAGCGGAATTCAAAATTAAATAGTTTGCTTAACATTTAATGGTGCATTTGAGCTTTCTACAAGGACAAGTCAATTGGAAGTCTTTGATATTTCTAGTAGCATTGCGAAATCTATTTCTCTTTGCACCTTGTCAAAGAACGAGCCATATTTACTATTCACTTTCCTTTTGAAGTACTACTACAAACTCAGAAGATTTCTCTCAAGAAACCCACATAAATCTATTCCGGATTTACTTGTATATCTGTAAAGAAGATTCAGACTTTTATTTTTAAATTTACAAGCCGGTGCTATTTATAGACTTAAGGTCAGGTGTTCTGGAGCTGCTCCGCTTACTTCAATTGCCATTCATAATTCACCGTTGCATAAAATATTTTCTCAAAGGTCGGGAGGTAAAATATTGTGAGTTTTTCCCAGTGTTTGGGTAACTTATGTTGGGCGACTATTTTTAATTAAACAGTTGGAAATGTATGAAAGAATAAGACATGTCTAACCAAAATGGAAATTAATTTTGAAGTAGGGCCATGATGATGAATAACTAAAGACAAACTGAATGGAACCAGTCCACTGGCTAACAATTATAAAAAAAACGTTTAATAAGATATCCGTGTAAGATAACCTTTGACAACAAGACCTTGTATTGATAGTATTAAATCAGCCAGTCAATAGTAAGTCAAGATTCGACGCATTTGTTCGCCGAATAGTCAGGAAGGCCAGAAGTATTCAGGGATGAGCGATTCTCAATAAATAAGAAAGATAAAAAGACTTATGAATCGGTAGGTAGTAAGATTTCCAAACACAATAGGCATGAGGACAGTATCAAAAAATTGCAAATCTATTTAGTCCGTCAGTTAGAGTATTGGAAATTAATGGACACTTATTTTTTGTTTTTGTAAATCAATGAATATTGACAAAGATAAAACTCATCAAAACTCGGGAGTGGGGGCTCGTGACGTCAGAACTAGCTACAAAATTATACCATGGCGTGACGTATTGAGAATTTTAAAAGCGTCGTATCTTCGTCAATTTTGGTTTACGTAACAAAAGAAAAAACACGGGTCAAATATTTTTTGATAATCTAAGTGACGGACTAATTAGATTTTTTTGTCGTCTCGCCTATTCTTCTCAAACGATGTTGTAACCCAACGACTATTCACCAATTCATTAACATAATCATCTACTATCGACTAAGGTCGTATCGCAATCGACGCTTTCGAGATCGTCAAACAAACATAACACTACACTATTCTTCTTCTTTCTAGTGTGGTTAGTGCCTAACCTGGTGTCGGAGTTTTTATGCTGCTGTTTTTATGGTTGGCTTTACATGTCGTCGAGAAATATCTCTCAAGCGTGCTGGTTTCCTCACGATACACTAAAGTACTTACGGGATGATATCCGTGATTTTATTTTGTTACTATGAGCTCCGGTATTTCCAAGCATAATGATCGCGGGAATACTGAAGAGATATGCGGGTGGGACGAAAATTGTAATCATTCATTAATTCATGTTATTTTCATTTTTTTTCAATTATTATCTTCCCGTAAGTACTTTAGGTGTAGTGAAAAACCGTGAAAGTCTAAAACAGTTCCTCACGATGTTTTCCTTCACCGAAGCAAGTGATAATTATACAATACGCACTTGAATCCGAAAAAAATGAGTCTTATGTTCGAACTCGGCTAGGCTATCACAGCTACACTACACTACCTATAACTAGCACACTAGCACTACTCATGGCTTGGTGGGTTCAGTTCTTAGATATGGTGTTATATTTTGGGGGAATGCAACCAATAGGGAAATAATTTTTAAAGCACAGAAAAAGTGTATCAGGACAATGTTTGGATTACAGGTTATAGATTCGTGCAAACCATTATTTATTAAATTTAAAATATTGACTTTTCCATGCATATATATTTTTGAAGTTGCAGTATTTGTTAAGGCCAACCCTAAGTTGTTTAAAAAAATGTCGGACATTAATAACCGTAAGAAGGTCCCACACAGCATTCATGTATAAGAGTGTTTTTTCATGGCACCAGTCATATTTAACCACTTACCACGATCAATCAAAGAATTGAATGTAAGCTTATTTAAGAAACGGCTAAAAGCCTCACTGGTGAACAAAGCATATTTCGGAGTTCATATCAGACAAAAATGTAATGATTGAAACATGACATGATATTCTATGTATTGTTGTCCTTGTTAATAAATTTGTATATTGACATTAGTATTGTATGTATATTGATATCGGTATTGTAGATTGACATTGTGTAATTATTTGTAATCAGTCTGACATGACGTAATGTATTGACATTTTATTGACATTTTAATTTTTGTATTATTTAGATTTTTTTATTTTATTTTCTATTGACATTGATTTCGATTGTTATTTTTTATTAATTAATTTTTAGTATGAGATTCTTTATAATTGATTGTTTTTTTTCTTTTTTATTAACCAGGTTTATTTTATTTTATTATTGCCTTGATTTCCAAATTGAATTAAATTGTTTTTTGTTTTTTTCTTTTATCAAACATTTGTCCGCTCTTTGGCATAACATAGCGCACTCTTTATTGCCTTTGATAACATTATTATTGTACCTATGTTAAACAAATGAATAAATGACGTATGACTTAACTAACGCTGTTATTAGGGCACAGTCCCCCAAATACTGAAACGTCACTCAAAATTTAAGGGCTGTTTAACATTTGAGCAGCTCCTAAACTTAAAATTTCGTATTTCCTTTTCCAAACGTCACTTTTGTGTATCTGTTAAATATAAGTGCTACTTAAATTTTGAGTGACGTTTCAGTATTCGGGGGTGAGTCAGGTAAACCAAACTAACCTACACCATCTTTACACGTATGCAAGGTAACTCTAGTTGATTAGAAGTGGCCGCATACAAATGGACATTGTCGTCGTCTTTAACTTCATTACAACGTTAAATGGATCGCGATTAAAGCTGTCGTGCCAACAATCAATATAACGCAGGTCATGCTATATCTACTGTTGCAAAAACTTGTTCCATATTTATAGTCTGTCGATTGACTTCTTGTGTTTATTTGTCCAATGCACAGACATTTCTATAAACATTTACATTTATAATTTTAGCTAAGAGGTTATTTGTCTTGTTCTGTCTACGTTACAATGGCTATAAATTCAGATTTGACTGGGTCACTAAGTAAATAGGTTGTTATTGTACGGTACATATTTTGAATAAATAATTGTTTTAAATTATTGCTGCGTTTGCCAAGATGATTACTCATCACACACAGTCGCTTTTTAATTATCATTTACCTAGCTTTTTCCCAACTATGTTGCGGTCGGCTTCCAGTCTATAGTATTGCTATTGCTAGTAGGTCTAGTGGTTGCTAGCGTTACTATTGAGTGTGAGATTGTGTGTTCGATTCCCAGATCGTTCAAAGTGTTATTGGGATATTTCTCAGTGGAAGCCCGAAGGTTGGATTTGTGTCCGGCTTAAGGTGGATGCTCCAGGGTAGCCCGCGAAATTATTTTTTTTTCACGTTTTTTGCAATTTGCAGGTCAGTGTCAGGTTGTATGTTGATTATAATCATCAAAATCATCAATACAACCCTTCAAGCTCATAAAGGTGCAGGAATTATTATTTCAAGGTCAAAGTCATTCATCATATTTTAATCAACAAACAACCTGACACTGACCTGCAAATTGCAAAAAACGTAAGAAATTTGAATTTCGCGGCTACCCTGGAGCATCCACCTTAGCGGCAACAGGCTCGCTCCCTATGGGACATAGATAACTGGCGAAATGTGAGTGTTACTGTGGGTATACTTCTGCCTAACCTTTCGGGGATCACAGACATGATGATGTGAAAGCTGTTATGTAGAATCATCATCATCATATCAGCCCAGAATCACCCACTGTTGGGTATAGGCTTCCCGTTTCTTCTGCCATATTTCCTGGCTCTGGCATCCCTTATCCATGTGTTTCCTGCGATTTGGACGATATCGTCGACCCAACGAGCTTAAGGTGGATGCTCCAAAGTAGCCCGCGAAATTCAAATTTTCTTACGTTTGTTGCAGGTCAGTGCCAGGTTGTAGGTTGATTAAAATATGATTCGCGGCTGTAACACGTATGTAGTTACAGAATTATAATCATCAATACAACCCTCCAAGCGCATAAAGGTGCAGGAATTAATTTGACCTTGAAATTTCTGCACCTGCAAATTGCTAAAAACGTAAGAAAAATTTGAATTTCGCGGGCTACCCTGGAGCATCCACCTTAAGGACGGCCCTGGTTTCACTCGGTAGAATAGTCATAATATCATATTTTTATCGATATTTATCGCTACCTGTATTGTATAACGGCCTGGTGTCCGCAACTCCACATCAAAGCGCGTATTTTGCGTACAGAACCGGGCTTGGTTCATGACTGGCATTGCTCCACATTGACTCATCTCAAAGATACCTATTACGTTTTGCCTTGAAGTTGAAGCAAAGTGACTTTTTATCGTCAAAACGTGGTGATTATGAAACTGAGCGTCAGTAACGCTACTACGCAGTTCTGTTAAATAAGAAAGAAATACGAACGGTTTACGTTAAAAATAAACAATGGTGGTAGTAACTTGTAAAGGGGAACTTGGAAACCTAGACCAAATCTACTACTATCATAAATGAGAAAGTTTGTGAGGATGGATGGATGTTTAGAACTCTTTCACGTTAAAACTGTTAAATAGAGTGGGAGAAAAATTTGGCACACAGATAGTTTATAACTTGGATTACCACATAGGATATTTTTTAACCTAGTAGTACGATCCTGTGGGACAACTAAGATCCTTTGCATAAGCTAGTATGTTTGTAAATATTACAGTAAGTAGATACTACACCAGTATGTTACACTATCACTGCACACTGTCTGTTATGATTTGATTAAAGTATTATTGTTTTGATTTCTCTTCGATGACTTATTGTTCCAAACAAATATGTCTGCGCCCGCGTCTCTGTTCGTCAGGGTTGCCTGTGAAAGTCATGGACAGATTTATAAACAGTATGGTTACGTGGGGTGTAGATGTAAGTATTATTTTCTTCGTATTTATTCTTCACATATTTGTATTGTTTTTTCTTTTACACTTTATTTTTATTTTATTTTTTCAATTTTAACCGTATCCGTATCGGCCTATCTGAATACCAGCGCTGTGACTTTTTTTTTAATGTAACAGCACCATGCTGAGATACACCACCATCCACCACCTTTTGGACTCGTATAGAACCAATTTCGTTTCTTTTTATTTTTCCTCTATGTTTAATTTTTATTAGTTGTACTGTAAATTTAACAATTTTATTTTGTGTGTTTTGTCTTGTGAGGGCTAAGAAAAGCTTTTTCTTACTATTCCAGATTTGAAACAATTCATAGTGTGGCCAGTGTTCAAAAATAAGTACCTAATACAAGAACTAAGTAGGAACATGATTCACATACATACATATAAGTGAATGGCTACCTCGGTGGTCTAGTCCCAGATTCGATTCCCGGGTCGGGTAAATTGTCTTTGGGTTTTCCATCAGGAATTTCTTAGCAGTCATGGAGTCTGGGATGTGCGCCCGGTTGATGGCAATAGGCTCGCCCCCTGTTACATGGGACTTAAACATAACTAGCGAAATGTGATACACTTCTGCTTAACCCTTTGGGGATTTCAGGCGATGTTACGTTCTGTTATTTAAGTAAGTAGATATAGATACCAAGCTCTATGGCTAAGAAACTTTTCTAGTTTGAGTGCTCATGCATAATTATTCATGAGTGATTTGCTTTCGCAAACACACTCGCAGGATATTGGACAATTCGAATCTCGGCCAATATTTACAAAAATATTTAGTTAGTAGTAAAATCTAGGTCTGTGTGTGTATGCATTTGAAAAGGAAGTCACATTAAATCAAGTAAAATTTTTGAGAAAGAAGAAAATAAAATGTGTTCGGAGACAATATTAATATAAAATTAAAGTTTCATCCGCTCGGAGACCAGAAATGATTCCACGGGATTAAAAAATAGCCTATACTAGGGTATAGGCTATTTTTATAGAATATATTTATATATTTTTTATTTTTTTTTCAATCATTTTATAGAATTCCGCTTAGCCAACAAAAAGGGAACAGACATACCGAAAGAGTTACTTTCAGATTCTATTATTTCTATGGATGAATTAGCCACAAATGTTAGAAAAATCCTCTACAAAAATGCCAAGAACGCTGAAGTTCTACATAGTATCAACCTTTGATCAGGATAAACATCGTGCACTCACAGTTATCGATTGTAGTGGCACACAGAATGCAAATACTAACAAATTGTTATGCAAACTGACATTGGATACGGACGATACGGTACAGTAGGACTTAATGTGGTATAAACGATTACTTACATAACATTACGCCTGTGTACCAGAGGGTTGGGCAGCGATGTACCGTACCCTTATATTTTCGCAACGAATGTTTTAAACACCACCGTGTTGTGGAGCGATTCTTTTGCCGTATACGTAGTACAGTCGTGGTTTTTTCCGCCTGATCCACTAATTTTTTTTCGCTTAAATCATGCGTAGGCGCCTAGCTAAAGCTTAGGCCTATTAGGAAAGCGTCAACTTTGGCGCGCAAAATAACAATAACTCTCGTCGGGTGCGACGTCAATGCGGTCGGTCGATCGGTATCTTTCATTAATTATTTCTATACAAAGTCAACGGGGCGGATCAAGAGAGCGTTTCTATGTTGTACGTGCAAGCAAAAATTAGCTTAGTGGTGATCAAGCGGGAGTTTCCTCGATAGTACATAGCGTCACGCCTGTAATCCCCGAAGGTTTAGGCAGAGGTGTACTATCGAGGACACTCCCGCCTGATCACCACTAAGCTAATTTTTGCTTGCACTCGCAACATAGAAACGCTTTCTAGCCCAGCCCCGTTGACTTTGTATAGAAATAATGAACGAAATGATACCAATCTGCCGAGCGCACGGACGACGCACGCCAAACGAGAGTTATTGTTATTTTGCGCGCCAAAGTTAACGCTTTCCTAATAGGCCTAAACTAATAGGGGGCGTGGCTTGGCGCCTCCGCATGATTTAAGCGAAAAAAAAAATTAACTGATCAGGCGGAAAAGACCACGACTGTACCAAACAGTACACCCTTTTCGCCAGTTTTGTTTAAGTCCCATGCAAAATGGGGCGAGCCTATAGCCATCAACCGGATATAAATCCAGAATTTGTTGTTGCTACTGAGAAATTACTGATGGAAAAAACAAAATAACAATTTGGGTATCGAACCCAGGACCCCTTGCTCACCAGTTGCGAGTGCGAGACTCGAACGAGCTAGTCTTTTGCCAATATATGGTGGAATTTTTCAATGCCACCTGGAGGGCAAGTAGGTACTCTAAATAGTGGAGATAGCTAATTTTACTCAAAGGAAACATTCCTTTATTTTTAAAAAGAAACAAATCTGCATTCACAGATTTTCGAAAATTCGCCTCGCCACATTGTACACACTCCTTTGAGTAAAACTTGCTATCTTCAGTATTTCGAGAACTTTCCCACCAGGTGCCATTGAAAAATTCCACCCTGTATACCGGGAACAAAATAAAACTCAGATGGTCCTAAAAATCCAATAGTATCCCCAATTTGGGGATAGAACCTAATTATAGCAAAGAGAAGGAACGAGGAAATCTGTGCTTTTAATCTGAAATTGCTGTAGTGCAGTGAGCAATGTTAGTGATTAACGCGCTTTCCCTCTCCGTATGAGACAAGGCATTAAAGCTGCGGGGGGTCAATTGGAGAGATTCTGCGAAGAGTATTTCCTACATGGTATAAGTTCTGGTCGAAACGAATATAAGTAGATAAAGCTTTTACACGCGGTTTCACCCGTGAGAATATCGGAAATTATTCCGATGGAACGTCCGGGCGAATAGTATGAAATAACCCAGCTCATGGTCTACCAGTGTCCCACATCGAAATCTGCTCAGCCGTTAAGGCTAGAAATGTAACAGACAGGCGGATAGACAGACAGTTACTTTCACATGGTCAAAAAGTTTACTTTTTATCATGCCTGTACCTAATAATGATGTTACCATCTTGCATGCATGATGTATTTTTTAGGGTTCCGTACAAAAAATGATAAAAACGGAACTCTTACAGGATCACTCGTGCGTCTGTCTGTCTGTCCGACCGTCTGTAACAGGCGATTTGCTCCGAATCTACTGGACCAATCAGGTGATATTGGTAGGATTGTGTAATCCTATGACCCAAACACAGATGTGCAAAGTAAATAAATATTTTTTTTTAATATAAGGGTCATTTTCGGGGTCAAATTAGGAAATTAAAAAAAATGTTTTGCAAACCTTACTGTGTCATAATTATATCAAATGAAAGGGCTCATTTTAAGGATCTTAAATATATTTTTGTTATTATTGTAAAATGAATAGTTTTGATTTTATTCATGAAAGAAAATGAAATTGACCATTTCCCCCCATATCTCCGGAACTACTGAGCCTAAAATTTTGAAAATATAAAAAGAATTCTATCAATTGAAAATAAAGTGGTAAACTCAATAATTATATGACTGGCATTGTACGGAACCCTCTCCACGCGAGTTCAACTCGCAATTTACCGGTTTTTTTTTCCTTGTATGTATGACACAAGTTTAACCAAATTAATATGATCTTATTTTATCATTTTGTTTCCTTTATTCATTTTGTAACATATTGTTTACATTTTTTTATATTCCTATTTAAAAACAATATCAATAAAAACATTTAAAAAAAAGTTGTGCGAGACAAATAAACACTTAAGAACTTTACTTTACTATCAAAGAAGTCGAAACGTATGTACTCATGCGGTATGTAGGTCACCCATGGTAGTGCCGTTACCTCAGAAAGAGTAATGAAAACCAAATCCTTTGTCTACTGCCAAGAAATATCACAAAGGCCTCATTGGTGAGAATATAAAATCAGTCGCAATTAACCTCTGCCATAGAAACAGGTTCAATCAATAAAACCTGTTTATAAATCACATTGCTTTATAAATATTGTTGCCATAGTTAGCGCATTATTATTTACTTGAGCATTTACTATGCGGAAATTTCATAACAAAACATCACGCATATAACTCCGGAAAGGTGACGCAGAGGTGTACCTACCGATAAAGGGTGTCAAAAGACTCTTAACGAAGCCGAAAGGCACTTGTTCTCCCCGTCATTGTGATATTTTAATTTTTTGTTCTAGACCATACCTTCCCTCTTCTAGTTACGGAGATATTGGGGGTTAAGTAAATATGAAAGTAAGTTTTTTTTAACACATGTTTTTAATGTAAGATTTTTACTTCACGACCCCCGTACTATTAAATCCATCCATAAGCACAATGTTTTAAGTGCGTTACATTGAGTCCTACCGAAAAGTCTAATTTTTCACACAAAAAAATGAATTTTCCAGCAAAAATATTTGCGTAAGGTTACTTAGTTTGATGTACAGAATGCTTGGTTGACGGCTTCGTAAAGAGTCTGTTTACACCCTGTATTTCGCTAGTTATTTATGTATTAACCATGCAGTCATAAATCTAGACTTTTGGGCTTCTGCTGGGAAATTCATGGGAATCGAACAGCATCGCACCACCACTTGTGACCAATAGGCTAATGATTCTACGGTGGTGATGACATCATCACCACCACATCTCATGTTTGCTTTGTGCTCGGAGTTTTTTGGCCAAAGTTGGGTATGCTAGCCACTTGAGAGCACATGAAAGAGCAGCACACCAAAGCTCTCGTCAACCACTCTAGAAGCCATCGAATGCAGTCGCTGTGACCGACATCGGCTAGATGGCATCATCATAGTCATCGTCAATGAGGCAGTCGTTTTATTATTATTTTCTTGAACAAATTTCTTATACTCAGTTATGCGAAATCACACTAATAAAAGGCGAAAGTTTGTCTGCGTGTTTGTGTTACGTGTTTGATACTCTTTCACGCTCAAACAGATTTGGATGAAATTTTGTATAGATATATGAAAGCTTATATTCTGGATTAACACATAGACTTTTTATCCCGGTAGTATGATCCCGTGGGGCAATTACTCCACGCGGGCGAAGCCGTGGCCATATGCTAGTTATTAAATAAATAAAAAGATAATTGAGCTTGCAAAGACATGGGACCTATGCATTCTTTATGGGTACTATCGGCATCGGTGTGTGATTTATGCCTACAAATTGATTTTCCGAGTCTGGGTTCTTATGCATAATATATAGATGCTGTTGGGATATCTGATTTTCATCTTCCCCTGGGATTCAAGAAATTTCTCAGAATATAGCCACAACAAAATAGATCTTATTTACATCGCTTGGAAGGTGTAGTTTAGCTGCAATTGCCAAAATAAGCAGATACTTTTTAACATTTTTTTTTATTTATACCCGTTGTCACTAACATTAATTGGGCGACATTTAGGATGTCACCTAGTAGGTATTACTATTAGTTTTAACAGCCAATGGTACAGACGCCAGCACATACGACGCAAGCTACTTCAAAACTGTCAAATTTTACCAATCAACCTTGAACCTAATGCTTTAGCGATAAAGGTGGGGTGCTTCGCTTCATGTCTTGCGGACTACTGCGCTGGCGCTATCTTTTTCAGCTGGCGAATTCGCGTGCCCCGTGTGGAGCCGTTCAGCCCATGCAAAGTAAGTGGATACAGCTCTGAACGAAACGTGCCGGATCATCACTGGTTGCCTTAAACCAACCCCGGTACAGATGCTGTACCCACTGGCAGGAATAGCGCCACCAGAAGTTCGCAGAACAGTGGCAAGCTCTAGCGAAAGAGCCAAAATGGCTTCTGACACACGACATCCTTTACACCTAAATACCCTCGTGTCGTAAAGGCTGAAAACCCGAAACGAGGAAGTGTGCCATCCTACTCAATGGCGAGCGCTCCACGGAAAGACTAAAGCTGTGGCGAGGCAGTGCATCCTTACCAATACCATTCGTTCCACCTGCTGCAAATCTCCCACCTGGACATGAGTTGCCATGGCTGACCTGGAAGTCTTTAAATAGACTCCGGACCCAGGTTGGCCCCAGCAAGGAAAACCTGCTCAGGTGGAGATTCATTAATGAATCTGCCCTGGAGTGTAAATGTGGTGCTGTTCCACAAACGATGGGGCACTTAATATCGTGTCCTGCGTGTCGTCAGTTTGTTCACTGCAGGAACTGATGGACGCTACCGAAAGCGCCAAACTGGTCGCTCAGTTCTGGGCCGACACAATTTAGATTGCCATCGATACGCTAAGAAGAAAAAGCAATAAAGTGAAAATCTATTAATTTGACGACCCGAATGGCGCAGCGGTAGAGAGGCTGCCTTACGTTCTTGGGGTCCCGGGTTTGAATCCCGGTAAGAGCAAATGTTTGTGTAATGAACATGGACATTTGTTTCCGAGTAATGGATGTTTATATGTATAATAAGTATGTATTTACAAAGAAAAAATATCTATGTAGTATATCAACTATCTGGTGTCCACGACACAAGCCTCGTAGCTTAGTGTGGCACTAGATGGCGCTGTGTAAAATGTCCAGCGATATTTATTTATTAAAGAAATTAGTACCTAAAAATCTAATTAGCAAGCCGTAATAGGTGGATATTGATTTTAGTTTTCAAGACTTATGTTATACATACATAGACGTACATGTTAGTTAAAGTGATCACTTAAAAGGACATAGGTAGGCAGTTAGGCACATTAAGAACACCCACACTAACAGACTAGACTTATAACATCGATAGCCAAGGACACGTCGCAAATTGTACCTACACGGTAACACGGCTGCCTTTTCACTAATTCGACAGTCTAAACATAGACACAAACGAAACGTAACTTATAGTTACGTTTACGTTATGTTGGAAGTTTTTCTACGTCATTTGGCAAAGGCTGTTAATTAGATTTGGTTATAATCTTCTTTTATTTCAGTCAGTTCTTATCGACTCATAACAGCTTAAAATAGGGTGTCTCTTGCTTTTGTGACTTATAGTTAGGTACCCTGTGCTTAATGTTTTGTTTGAAAAGTATTAGTGATGTGACCGTCAGACTGTCAAGTCAGGTCTCGAGTTCGAACTCTTCGAACCCAAGATACGCACCTCTGATTTTTTGGACTCACGTGCGTATTGTATAATAACTTACTTGCTTCGGTAAAGGAAAACGTTGTGAGGAAACCAGCATACCTGAGAGATTTTTCACGACGGCATGTAAAGCCAAGTCAGAGGCCCGTGGGCAACTTAAAAACTGATATCAACATAGCTTTTCACAACGCTTCGATTCGAAAAGTCGTATGTCTCTCTCGCTCGATTTCGTAATGTCAAAAAAAGATAGACATAGGTACCTAAGACTTTCCGAATCGAAAATCGAATCGAAGCGCTGTAAAAAAGAGACCTGGTTTGGCATTAACCACATGAAAAAAAAGGAAAGTTTGGATAAGTATTTGAGTTTTATAAAAAAATGTCTTGAATTGTTCTTATAACCATGTTCCATAAGATTCAAAGATTACCTAGACCTACCACACATCATTAATACTTAAACCGAAAATTGAGTACCTATTAGAATTCTGAAAAACCTGGTTACTTCTATAAGGCCATGATTTTAATAGGTAGGTACGTTTACGCCCAGTTGATGTCAATAGGCTCGCCCTTATTATTATTATTTTTATTATCAGCCATTTGTGTCCCACTGCAGGGCAAAGGCCTCCCTTCCCTCCTTCCACTTATCCCTATCCAGTGCTGTTACGCGCCAGTCCCTGTGGAAGGAGTCGAGTTCGTCTCGCCTTCTCCTTCTGGGCCTGCCGCGTTGCCGTTTGCTGCTGTTTGGGTCCCAAACAGCAGCCCTTATTACATGGGACTTAAACATAACTGGCGAAATGTGGGTGTACTATTAGGTACAGTGTACACCTCTGTCAAACTCTTCGGGGATTACAGGCGTGATGATATTTAGTAACCGTAAAAGTTTGATCTTAAGCGCAATACCTAGATTCACCATCAATTTTATATTCTCACACAGTTAAATACATAGGTAACGTGTATTCATTGAAAGGCTCATTAAAATCATAAAAGTATGATTTTACGATCACCACAATAACCAAGGTATAAAATCTTGACTATTTATTACCTACATACCTACAACGATGATCATACGTAATAGCTGAAAATAAATCTAGCCAAGAATACAGGTAAAATAAATGATCACAACCAAAGTTTAAACTTAGTTTACACTTAAGTTGGGAAACTACCGGACCATACTAAAGCAGTCCAAATTTATTGGCTAACCGAAATTCGAGCAAAGTTTGCCTTGTGAGCTAAATAAACTGAGCCTGCAAAACTTGCATCAAATATACAGACGGACTTTGGAAGTTGGTCGAATGTTTGACCATCTATCGCCAACACAATTGTAGACCAACCAACATTTGATCCAACTTGGCTTTATTCTGCACACAGTGTAGCAAATACAGTACCATAAATTATTCAGTCATCATCTGGCTAGTCTTTTCTCAACCATGTTGGGGTTGGCTTCCAGTCTAACTGGATCACCCGAATACCAGTATTATACATGGAGCGACTGCCTATCTGACCTCCACAACCCAGTTAGTACTACGTAATACGATACCCCTTGGTAAGACTGATAACCACAAATTTATTCTTCTATTGTCTGGATTTTAAAAGAGACCTCTGAGTTTGTTTTAGCTGTTTCTTCTCAGAGTAGTCAGGTACGAAATACCGGCCCCATCTAGTTTAAAAAAAAAACATGCGGGGCAGTCTTTGGGGACTGCCGATAGAAGTGAAAACTAAGTAACTTGTGAATTGTATCGTGGAGCTATTGGATTATTATTTTTGAATTATTTTTGGTTTGTAGAGTTTTTTTTTTAAGTGTTTGTAAAAACCTATTTGCAAAATAAATATCATTTATTCAGTATTCATACCTGATCAGCCTATAACGGTCCTGGTGGGATACAGGCCTGCTCTCTTTGAGATGGGAGTAGGCCGTAATCCACCATGCTGCCCCAGAGCGGGTTGGTAGATGGCATTATATGCCATGTTTTGGTTCTAGGGCATGTCGGTTTAACAATTTTAACGTGATTGATACTTTTATCCTATTATGGTTCTGATAACGCGGCCAGTTTTGGACCACAGGAACTCTATAGTCGGTTCCATTACCTCAGGGCCAGTACTGCTCTCTCTCTATCTCTCTCTCTCTCTCTCTACTTATTATTCAGTCTGCCAAGTCAATGTTCAATTCAAGAACTCGTATATCAAAATGACTATTACCTGACGTCACGTCATAGCTTGTTACTAATGCAGTACACCAAAAGGTTTATCCGACCATGCAAACGGGTGATGTCATTGTCCTTAGTACACGCTCAAGGCTGCACAGAGTAGCAAACCATAGCTTATTCTGTGGTTTAATATTAAGTAGATTTATCGTTCGTTTTTGTATTAAGATTGTATTTTGCATTCAGTTGGCGTTTTTCGTTTTAAATCGATGACGGTAACGTGTTTCGTGACCATACAATTTCATTTCGTTACGATAAGGTGCTTGGAGAAATGATTTATTTGTTTTTTTATAAACAGCGGCGTTTTAGTCAATAATAGAGAATTGCCTATAAAATAAACATTAATCGTATTGAAGAAGAGCAATATTTTTTTTTTTTAATATTTTAAATTGATTACTTGAGTACATACCAATTAAAAAGTTCGTAATAATGACGTACTGTGATTGAACTGCAACAAATTAATGTGAAATTCCTCCCATTAAAGGAAACTGTAGCCTCATTTTTATATCCTTATAAGCAACGGTCGGTTAATTAAACTCAGCACGGGTAACAATCCATATCTGAAAACACGATAACAATTCGCAATCAATAGTACCTAATAGTTTCTATTGTGAATAGACACTATGACGAACAATAGATAATATTATCGAAACTAACAGACTAAAATATCATACAAGATTACAAATAATCGAAGTTGTGACGTCAGTGTGATTCACAAACGTAAACGATTTGAAATTACAAGTGTAGTGAAGCTTGGCTATTTGAATTTGTGAGACTGTTGCAGGTAACTGGAGAAAAGGCTTGGTTTCTTTATAACTTACACTGAAACATGTTTCTCTTGCTGGGTTAATAGGTACCAACCTTCACGTGAATATGTGTTTTCCTAACTCTTAATCAATTCATAACTACCTACTTTATTAATAATACTCGAATATTAGAACTTAATTATATTAGTATAGGTGTACAAATAGGTGCACCTCTGTCTAACTCTTCAGGGATTACAGGCGTGATATTATGTTATGTTGTGATTACAAATGCAAGACATTAACTTAACATCTTTACTTTATGAAATTATTTTTAAACTAAAGGGTGTAAAAAACCTCTTAACGAAACCGAAATGCACTTGTTCTCCCCGTCATTGCGATCATTTTTTTGTTCTACACTACCTACCTGGGAACCTTCTATACGTAGTTACGGAGATATTGGGGGTCCAAGTTCCAACTTTTTGACAAGTTTTTTTTTTAAATATGTAAGATTTTTACTTTAAACACCTCCACGACCCCCGTACTATTCAATCCATCCATCAGCACAATGTTTTGAGTGCGTTGCATTGAGTTCTACCACAAAACATGATTTTTCACCCCAAAAAAAAAGTCGTTTCCCTTTCCACAATAATTTTTGCGTAAAGTTACTTAGTTTGTACAGAATGCTTGGTTGACGGCTTCGTGATGAGGTTTTTTACACCGTATATGACATACAACCTTATCTTAAAGCAAGATAAGTATAATATTTTAAATCCATGCAAAACTACATTAGAATGAGTTTACTAATTTGCGTTATCGAATTGATTCAAACCCATTAATTATATTTCCAACGAAAGACGTCATTTGCTGCCATGACGACGATACAATAAAAATCGGTTAATAAGAAAAACCGGTTTTTCCGCGAAATGTTTATTTTTATATTTATCAAATCATCTTTGATGTTGCAATCAAAAACGTCTTTGTTTTCATTAGCATTCATTCAGATAGTTTGCACAATCATTATGCAGTTTGAATACAGAATATTATAATAATACGAACATGCAGTTTCGACACAGATCAAATTGAATAAGAATCTGCTTAGTGAGATAATTTGGAAATGATTGATGATGATGAAACAGCAGATTTCATATTAATTTAATAATAAATTGAAATATATTTGGACATCAATAAAACACGGTTTCTCAAAAGAGAGAAAAGATCTAAATATTGCAAACTATCAATTATGAGACGTAATATGCCCAAGACAGATAAAACGAATCGGGTTCGAAGAAATATTTTCTAGACTATGGGCTCACTCATCACACAGCGACCGTATTTACGCTACCATTGTGCTTTACTGAAATGTAGTAATATGACAGTACATTACAGACGGCCAAATTCAGTTACAAGTAACATTTGAAGAGGAAACAGCTAAACTATAATCAGTAAATGGATTGGCATTCACAGTTTCAAATTATTAGGAGACAGAAGGACGTCAATCATGATGCAATTGTAGCAAAAACCATTTCGAATTGTATAGCTGTTCATATAATAACAAACACGAACATACATAATGATTCTTTAGAATATTATCTAGATACATTTTCCTTAATCTTATTGTCTAGGGGTCTAACCACGTTGTAAGCGATCATTTCTTGTTATTCTTGTTTACTTATGTGTTTAGCACATAAAAGTCACGATCTACGAATTAAGACGATGGCTAGTGACGTAATACATTATTGTAACATACTTCTAAAGACTATTGAGGAGCTCGTGGCTAAATAATAACAGCCGCTCGGGTCGATCTTTAGGTAAAGCCGTGCTTGCCTAGGTTCGTCTGTGGATGGGTGATCACCCATTTCATACCGAGTTTCCTCCTTCCTCCACTCAAATCAACATAAACTCCAACAATAACACTTTTCTTATAAACCGATGGTTCATTACTAACAACCGAATGTTCGGGTCAATGTCAAACTGTTATGACATCTAACTATTTTCGTAGACATCATAAACCATCACGTTAACTGTCGAAAAAGTCACGCGAACGAATGCAATTTATTATCCTTATATTTGGCGAGACACACGTTTAATAATACAGTGGTTATGTGAAAATAATGTACTCAGAAATACCACTTTACTGTTACTGTTAACCTGTGTCAATCACTTTATTTGTAGAAAATGTTATATTTGCGATTGCAGTGCATTCGGGTTTCTTGCTAATAGAGCAGTCCCTAGTGGTAAGTCGCGGTCTGCTAGCAGTAGGTACACCATGACCCCTTTGTGGGCCATCAGTCCTTTTTTTTTTTCGGATGGTAAATCATCAAATGACAGTCACTGTCATTGAGCAGAAGGGAGTGTCAGACTTTTATTGACTAAAACCCATTTCGAACAGTCCCGCAGCCCCGGCAGGCGTCGGCCCTTCCATTTGCTGACTCTCTTTGAGGCGCGCGTGGATTAAGAACGCGCCGTCGACACGGCAGGGGGGCTATTAGTCCTTCACTATACATACAATTCTTTCTTTGTTGTGTGTTAGTGCCTTTTCAGGTGTCAGAGTTTTTATGCCGCCCAAGGGCCTCGGACTTGGCTTTACATGCCGTCGAGAAATATCTCTCAAGCATGCTGGTTTCCTCACGATGTTCAATGGTTTCAGCATAGGAACGAGTAGAGAGTACTTTATCTATATTGTTTCAAAAACTCGAGTCTCCACAAGTGCCATAGAAACAACTCCTTTCCTGCCCTCTATGCCCTTTGCATTCAACGTGACCTTCGCGCTGCCACCTTCAAAGTTGTGGAAGTAGCAAAACATTGGCTCAATTTACTAACAAAGATACACAAAGAAGACGACCTCTTTGGAACCCTTGGGGATCTATTGGCAATACTTTTTCGGTTATCATTTCAACGGGTTTTGCTCTACCGTGAACCTTTTACTGTTGCTCCATTCTGTGACACCCGCATGTGTGCTCTTTCATATTTAAAAAGTTTGCACGCCGTTGTTTGAGGTTCGCGTAAACACGTTAATACGGAGCGCTTTAACGCAGGCTACTTAACTTTTAGTGCCGAAACGTGGTCGTTGGCAAATTAGTGGTTTGCTGTGATGTATGATAAATACTTAGTAGCTGTGTTTCTTTCACAAATGATTGAAGTTTCAGACAGGCGATAACACCTGCTTTTTGAGTCGGCAAACTCCCAAATCGATGCTATTTAGTTACAACCTCCTCAATAATCGTGTGGGTAACACGACGATACCCCATGGAGCGACTCAGACTTTTGGACACAATACTCATAAGTAAATTTAGTAATCATTTAACAAGCATCAGTACCTCCACCATGTAGTATTCTATCGATAAAGTTATGCAAAGCCCTTAAATTTAAACAAAAGATAAAATCTAAATGTCAAACAGTTGCAATTGTTTGAAATTCGAAAGTGGAACCCGAATGTCACGTCCCGAGATTCCGAAGGTCACTCGGGAATTTAGCTTAACATTGCATCTCGCAACCTCCCTACATTTCGACCCTCTTGCATCTTGTGTCCTCCACACATTTCGACCCTCACAATAACCTCGGGTTAGACTGTTTCACAATTTCCCGGTAGACCTTCTTACTAAGTATATGGACACTATTTCATAACGAAGGTTTCCTAATCGGATATTTTGCAGAGAGGTTTCAAGTCTCAACTGTTATACTGTGCTGCAACAATTTTCTGGCGCGAATGACATGGTGAAGAAGCTAAACTAAAAGCTTGGTAAACATATTGTAAAATAGTCTATGAAAATTACTTTGATAAAATAATAAGGTGGCGGCGTTGTTTCCGATTTTGGTTCCGAGCCAAAAGGCCCATGTCTTTATAGATTCATATGCCATACCTAGAGACTATCAATCGATGCCTCGGGTGTCATTGCTGACATTATTGTTGGTACACAATGGCAATAAACACAAGGACAAAAAAGAGAAATCGATAACAAGAAACAGTAAAATAAACATAAAGCATAGAACAACAATAACGTTCTTCGTTAAAAGCAAGTCTTTTTGTGTTAAATTATAGCCAATGTTAGCAGAAAGCAATCATTCTCCTGTAATCATTTAGAGTAAGACCTTCTTTTTCAACATTTCTGTATTAGTAATTATCTTAATAATCCCCCCCCTCCCCACTCTTTCTTGCCATACAATTTCAACATTGGTCATCCATCGTTTCATGGTCTGCCCCTATTCTTACAACCTTTTATTTACAAGATGCTCCACGACACTACTTTTCCGCTATCCACACAACTTTTTATTCAATGCCTCTTTCAGACTTCCTCATACATAATCACCTGCCTAGACTTCTCAGCCATGTTGGGGTCGGCTTCCACTGACTGAGCCATAACATGGAGCTACTTAGCTAACTTCCAATCAGACGTCCATAATTCAGTGGTTCGGTAATACAGTACCCCTTGGAAAGACTGGCTTACAGACTTGGGTATTCGGACTATGTTAGGGATGGTCAGCCATCCATAAACTGACCTCGGCAAATGTTGCTTAACCTTGAATATCGACCTGTGCGGCTGTTTTTATTGTTACCGCTAAAAAAGCACCTCGATCGCAGACTCTACAAATAGAATAGCTGAACAATCCCATCTGCATAACGATGTCTAATTACGTATACATTAAGCGCGGCGCCATCCATCCGTATTAATCTGATATAGGTACGTGGTTCACCGACAATACACTTCAGCGGCTTCCGACATGGCCAGGAGAAGCCCTGCCGGATTTGTGCCTATCCTATTTCCAGTTTATAACGTTATTTGTTGTCTATTATTAAGTAGCTTTGAAGATTAACTGGTGCAAATGTTTTGTGAAGGTTGTGTCCAGCTACAAGGTCGAGTTAGTCTTATAGATTACTTGATCTTTTCCGTAAATTATGATAGTTTTGAAGTGAAAGAAATGATGCTTCAAGAAAACTCTTATTTTAAAACGAATGTTGGGGCAAGGCACAAAGAAAGAAAGGTGAAAAGGAAACAGTTGTAACAATTAAATCAGGTACAAAATACAATAAAATCATAAATATCAAAAAATCCAAAGCATCTGTTCAATGAATCCAATCCAATGCATATGAAAACCATCAGAAACAAACACGGGGCGATATCGCGCGACGTACACATGCGGCCAACGAAACGAATCACCACGTAACGGTATTACAAAGCGAGTGCACTTCACGGGCCAACGGCTTGGCACAAAGAATGGCTGCACTAATTCATTGGCCGCCACTGTACTGTGAGAATTCATATGAATGAGGATTGCGACACAGTAGATGGAGTTGTTGAAGAATTTATGAATGGTCATTTAATTATGGCAGACAATGGGGAATGTTTTGTGGATACTTACGGTGAGAGGAATTTAGGAGGATATTATTGTAATCGAAAGAATAAATACCGCCACGTGAGATGACATCAATTGACAAAAGTCTGGAATAGAAATTACAGAACGAGCATTACTTAAATGATCATGATTAATCTCTAGGTTTTGTTACTATATCAACAATGTCATCATTGCAAATGATAATTTGTATGACGTTTCGATTTCATTTCAATTTCTTGTCTCTGGTTACCGGTTTACCCAGAAACTGTTATCTAGTTGCACCAAGTTAGACTGGAAGCTGACCCCAACATAGTTGGGAACAGGTTAGGTAGATGATGATAGTAGAAAAGATGATCCCGAAATTTTCAAAGAATTAATCTTTGACTAGTAAGCACTTGGCCCTATAATACGTAAAACATAGATGTCGTTGTGATAACGTTACAGCAGTAATAAAGATAGTAGACGGTCTGGAATGAAGCCAGTAAACGATCAGGGTAATTAGCAACGCGACATCATTTACATTAAAATGCATGACACATCATTGCTAACTACCTGCGATATAGACTAAGAAATTAAAAAAAAAGAGACGAATAGTTAAAAATGCAGTACGGTAATGAAGCACATTAGAAATTGCTATCAACAATAAATTGAGTGTATTTAATTCTAAGTAAACTGTGGATGGCAAAGAAATTCTCATATGAATATAATAAAAACTGTGGCCTTCACTAAAAAGACTCCTTTGTACAGTCACAATTATAGAAGTGATGTAAACAAACATGTTTTGAAGGTGTCTTAAATTTCAAAACATATTGTAGTTTAATTTACATACATGACTCATCTGAATCATCTGAATGGCACAAAATGTTACACAAAATGTTGCTTATTGCACAACTTTTCTAAAATTGGTCTGCGAAATATAGGAGTCAATTGATGAAAATATTAGATTCATGGATGATAGCTATTCTCTGATCCAAAATATAGTAAGTTCGTCTAAGGGCTCGTTCTACTGACAAAAAAAAAACAACGTTACGGTGATGCATCTAAATCGAAATGATTTTTTTCTTGACTTTTTGCCTATTTGTTCACGTTGTTTTTGTAATTGCCATTATCTCTCAACACTTTATAGTTTTTTATTTTCTTTCGTTTTCGTAAAATCCGATTTAAGTAAGTATATATAAGTTATCATTACCAACATCATTACCATCCAAACAGTTATTAATAGAGAGTCTGTCTGTAATCTCACGTCAGACTATCTAATTACGCACCATGTAGTACATTGACCCAAATGCGATAGTACGAAAATTGCCATCCGCATCCATAAAGGGTAATGGACATCAATATTCAAGAGATGATCGGATAGTTTGCCATTAATGCCACACACGTATCTAATTGGCGTCAGCGATGCTAGTGAGTACGTGCGTAATGGTAACAGCATAACCATCTTATAAAATTGCTGTGGAACATTCACCTGTATTGTCTAGAGAAATAAGAGTTGGGTTACTGATGGCTTCATGTTTCATTTCGTTATTATTTAAATCAGTATTATTTTTCTCGTTATTTTTATTTTCATTTTCTTCAAACTCAACTTTAATTTAGCTTGGTGTTAAGAAAAGTTCGCAAGACAGTTTAAAACCAGTTTTTTAAAGCAATTAGACTGTTTGAGAAATATTTGTAAATACAAGCGACACTTGCAAGGCTTGCATGTTCACATGTTGGCTGTAGTATATAAAGATAAGACAGTATTGTCATTAGCTTAGATAAATGTTAAATACACTTGAGCCAGGTAAGACGGGTGAGTTCAACAGAGATAAACACGTTACACGAGTTAACTAACTTTATTAGTGAACAGTTTGTTGGACAAAAACTTGAATTCGAATTGGAGGGCATCAATGAAGCAGTGAATGAATCATCGCGCCATAAAACGACTGTTTTATTGTGGCCTCTATCGAATGACAAAATGTTTCTTTTAAACATTTTAGCATTCACAACGTTAAGTAACGTTTGTGATTCTTTCATTATAAAGTTTTTAGTTATTGCGGCGTTTGAAGAATTCGTAGACTGTTGTTCATTCATAACAAGTCTATTGCTCACCAATGTCTCAGCTTTTACTGTGCTGGGTAAATCATTGTCTAATTTTTATAAATTATTCTCAGTTATAATAATTCCTTCTGAGAATAAATAACCCTTCAAGGAAAACTGCAGGCGGAAGAAACTTAGGTGTGATTATTTCGTTACACTAAGTCATCACACAGTGGTTGAGTGGAAATACTATAATAGAGTTTAAGCCACTACTGAAGTACCATGTAATGTTTTCGTACAGTAAATAAAATGCAGTATTTATAACTGACAAAATTGAAGCTCGCTAAAGTAAGGTTTCTTTGTTCTCTACTGTCAACTGCCTTCCTCGATTTATATCTCAAGAATATATTGCGGTTGCAAGCAACAGCAAGTCGATCGCTGGTAACAGGTTGGACACTGGGTCGATAAACCCGACTCAGGTCAAGCGGCTCGACATCCGCGCCGCTTTTTACTAATTTAGGCCGACTGGCTATAGTTATCCAATTTATTTATATTTTATACGTCGCCACTGAAGGGTTAGGGGCTGTATTCGTGTGAATATTGTAAGGGTTCTCGTGGGTTTCAATATGGTATACTGTGATGCTCATTTATTTTATTATAAAGGTGGAATCGGAGTTGATGCTATCGGTATTTTTGTAGCGGTTGATAAACAGGTTGGTGACCCAACAGTTATTAAAGCAGATTAGTATAATGATGTAGATAAGCATACAAATATTGTTGTTTTGTTACACATATAATTTCCTATGGAGCTGTATTATAGAGAGACCATAAAAATTACCTAGTAATCGTACTAGGTACACTACAATGCGTGATACGACCGACAGATGTAACAACCGATCCATCGCGGGAAGTCACGAATTCAAGATGATCTAAAATAACAATCGTCAAGACATGAACTTGTGCTATAATGTGCTCGTTGATAAATCAATCTATCCTTGAACAGTAAATAAGGTCGCACAGTTATTGATACGAAAGATAAGCAAATATAAAACAAAGTTGTAAAAACTGTTTTACTATCGGTTCGTTCGGAGTTTAATGTTGAAACTAATTGCCATACATAGGCTTTGACTGAGTTATACGCAATAATGTTGCAAAGTATACAAAATTACTTGGTACAGGATAAGATCTTCGAACAGATAGGTAAAGGAAAACTTACCATCAAAATTGAAATCCAGGGTGAAGAAGTAAATAACCTTTGGAAAGAATCACCAACTATCACTCTCTCACTCACTGAGAAACTTGGAAAAGTTTATTGACACGATTTAGTTTGAAACTCTTCGCGACAGACTTTGAATCGAGTGACGCGTCCGTTCTCTACGAACATCCAGCAGTGACTGAACGCGCCTAAGATGCATCGCACTATATAGCCTTCAATGTTTTGTTTATAGAAATATGCACTTTAGGTCAAAGTTTTCAAAGTTAGTTTTTGAATAACTGAAGGTAGGTTATTCAGTGTAGGCTGTTCTAATGCAGTTTTGACATCAGCTTGAACCCACACCTTGTTCGCATTTGAGTTTGCAAAGGCGGTACATATCCACCCATTCTACTATAATATAATAATTAAATGCGAAAGTTTGTGAGGATGGATGGATGTTTGCTACTCTTTCACGCAAAAACTACCGAGAGGATTTGGATGAAATTTAGCACACATATAGTTTATAAACTGGATTAACACATGGGATACTTTTTATCTCAGTATTACGATCTCGTGGGACAGTAACGAACACCACGCAGGCTAAGCCGCGGGCATTAGTTAGTTTAGAATTAAGTTTAGTTATCAAAACTAAAGTGGAGTAAAGTTGTCACTGAATGGCGTCCAAGAACTGGAAAAAGAAATGTGGGTCGTCCGGCGGCGAGATGAGCAGACGACATAGCTGTTGCCATTAAGGGAAATTCTTGGCAAAAAGGCTGGCACAGAAACGTGGAGATTGGCACAAGAAAGGAGTGGCCTATACCCAGCAGTGGCTGAAGTCAGGCTGTGGATGATGATGAAAATTGTTAAAACCTTTTTAGTTTAATAAGCACACCCTGACCATTACTCTTTTGACAAACTGTATATATCTGTAACTTCTCTTGTTATACGTATTATAAAATACACGTTTACATTTCCTGATAAAATAGTTTTTTCACAAGCCAACTGTATTGGCTCTATCTGACCAAGTAAAATGAACAAAACTAATAATTAATTCAAATGTTCTTTATTAAAAAGTATAGCTTATAACATAATTTGCAAAATTCAAAACATGTTTGATCATTTTGTAGCACTGCAATTTAAATGTGTTACTATAATTTTAAAACTGGTTATTCAAGGTCTCACCGGTTCTTGGGATCGTACCTTTATGTATCTAACAAAATTACGATCACTATAAAAACCAAAAGGATAGAGTACTAGAAGTTTTTATCGCAAGAAATACCAATATTTGGCTTTACACCAGTAAATATACCTATGAGTTGTTGTAAAGATTACTACGAAGGTTGCCTGATCATAATTTAAAATGACTTTACTAGAGCTCATCAATAAAAACGCCATTTCTGTAGGGTAATTAAAAATACCTGTAATCATTAGAGCGTACCTTATTAATTACACTTTTTAATGATCTGCGCGTAAATTGGCAAATAAGTCAATATTCAATAGGCCCAGCTCTTGATATCAATATTTTTTATCAGTAAATAACAATTGTATGATTCGTAAACCCATTCTGTTCATTATCTGGCATGTGGACTGCGATATTATGCTTATTTGATGTATTAAAATACTGATTAGTTATTTGTGAGAAAATTTTCAGTATAAACACAGGCAAAAAAGTGGGCCTATATAACACACAGTCGTAAGTAAAGATAATTCACCATACAGATGAAAACTTTGGAACATTTGAAAATATTTTAGAAGGTGAACACAAAAGAAGCGATATATGGGCTGTCATAAGGCTAGAAAGGAGGTGACTGCTGAGATGACGAGTAATACAGAAGTGTGGAAGAAGAAGACATGCTGCGCCGACCACAAATATATTGGGATAAGGACAGGAAAATGCTGATTTTAGAAGGTGAAAATCGAAAACGTTTTGCTATGGAAGTAAAACAAAATCCAATACAATATTTTTTTAATGAAAATTCAAACGCATATATAAAATGGCACAATTCGTAAAAATAAGACAGAAACAAATTATATTCGAATAACTCTTATCAGAACTTAAAGATACTTTGACTAACAATGATATCCAAAAACTGATTAATGGTACATTGTCATAACGCGATGGCGTGTCGTCGGCAGGAAGGTCGAAACGCAACTCAGTTAATAATATCTATCGTAAAGAAGATTACAGTTAAACTTGAGCGAGGTTACATTGTTCGTGACGAATCGCCAACAGGTTAAGGCCGGAGAAAATGGATAGAATTATGTTTTTAGATCTTAACGAAGAAAAGACTGTGAGAGTTGATTTGATTAAAAACAATTCTTCAAAGACCTCTAAAAATAATAATAGCACAGTTTTTTTTTCTCAAATGGCGCTACATCACGCTGTTATTAAAATTCCAAGACATTATGTGACATCAACAAACCCTGGCCGCGTGGTGGATTATGGTTTTATAACGTCTCTCACAGAGAAGAAGGTTTAACACAGGTAGGCGAAATGTTGAGCAGAACGTTGAAAAAAAATGCAAGTTTTTATTAAATGAAAAGAAGAAAATTTGGTTCATCTATCAATATTGAGCGCGTATACCAAGTTCCGTATAAATGCTAATGACCGTTGAGGAGTTCTTTCGTGAGGAGGTGATCCTGGCCGCAGTATTAATTCATGTCTGTCATATAAAAATGTATTTTTACCAGAACCATAGTTGTGTGCAATATCTCATCTCTATATAATATTAATAAATAAAATAAAAAAGCCTTATATTTCTTACTAAAAAAATTCAAAAATAAATTTATTTCTAATTATCTTCTGCGAGTATTATGTTTAAACTTATACCTTATATTTATAGATTTTACTATTTATGTAGGAACCCCTCGTTCTCGAAGGTGAAGGCTCTAGAGATTTCCAAGTATCTCTGTTCTGCGCTGACTCCATTCACTGTTAGCCAGCCGCTTGTATAATATCGTCAGTCTACCGGGCAGCTGGTATATCATCTCTATATAAACTATCTCACAGTTTTGAAGCGGACAACTTACATATTAATACATACTCGTACGTACGAACAGTGCAAGTTAAATAAAAGGCTTATAAAAAATGCCACGACCAAAATAAAATGTAACATCAAGAGATCTCTTACAAAGAACAATACTACCTTATCTATTCCCTAGGGTATCGTAAAAGCGAGATAGGCGGCATCTTCCCTTGCGTTAATAACGCCAAAGTGCGAAAATTTGCCATCCCTATTATTCACTGAGGTCTCATGGTTGCTCTCCGGAGTAAAATAAATTTCGCTTGCAAATGTATCCATGGCAAAGTCTTTATGCAAAGCCTTCAGGCAAGATGGCTCTGTGGTGTTACCACGAGTTACAAGCTCAAGCGACAACAGTGTTGCGACAACTCATAATCGGCCTATAGTTGGTGCCAGTTAAGATGACAATAGCGGTCATTGCCCTTTCCCTAATATCTCTTCGTACGAACCAAACCAAATGAACCATGCATCGTTTTTCTTAGAACAAAAATAAAAATCACGATAGATGACGATTCAAGACTTCAACAGGCTTAATTGTTGACCGCTAATGTCATCTTAACTGGCAGCAACTATAGCCTATTACCAACTATTTTGGGGTCGGTTTCCAGACGAACTGGATGCAGCTAAATACCAGTATTTTTATGTAGTGACTGCCTTTGATCTCCACAACCCAGTTAGTACTGAGTAATACATACGATACCCCTTGGTAAGACCAGTTTTCAGACCTTCGAGCTACTATTGTAACGACTGTCAAAGGTCTACAAATGACAGTAGGGGCCAACGGTACTAGGCAAGCACAGCTTAACTTTGAAGATCGACCCGTGCGGCTGTTACTATTAAGCCACGAGCTCCTCAAGTTTCTCGTGTTGCGACAACTACTGTGAAGAAAACAAACCAAAAAATTGAGTCACATGTTGCCGTGCGATTTTCGGAGAGAATTTTCGGTAGTCGCGTGTAGGAGTGGGAAAAAAGTGAAGCCCGTGTGTGCCGCTTGATGTAAGACGCATCTTTCGAGGCCGTGGATAGGCCTTACTCTACAGTATCTTGGTCCAAAATGGGTGCAGATAACTTACCAAACGCGCTCGTTTCGATAGGATCGCAAACGAAGTCAGAAAGGACTTTTTAAAAATATAGTGGATCATGAGTTTTGGTACAGATCCTCTCTCAGATTAGTTGGTTTACCCGGATAGTAGATTGATACTGAATTTTTTTACCGCGTTTAGGTTAAAACAAAATCAGAGGCCTAGACAAAGTGAAATTCAATCAAGGAGAATGATGCATTCATTGAATAAGCTACTGAAAATCTCAGATTCATCCTGTTGAAAATCTTTGTGGAGAAACACTTTGAAAGCAATTACCACTTGCTTAGGTCCTCAAATATTTTGTTTCGTGTCGTAAAAAGATGTTATATTAATCAGATGATTGGAACTGATGATGATGAAGACTGACTAAATAATAGTTACATGGTTATGCTTACTTGTGCAGATCATTAAAAATTCAAACCTATACACAATACGTCCTCCATTACAATACGTCTGTTTACATTTGTAACGGTTGGGGAAATCAACATAAAACAACGAACTTAAGAAAACAAATCAATGGAGAGGAAAAAAAATCATGTGAAGGTCACATTTAGAAAATAGATGCAAACGACTCAAATATGTGGAAATCTATGAGAACGGTCCATAAGGATGTCTAGTAATGGACTACGGGACTTTTGAGAGCTGAAAGAGATACCGCGGCCCTGGAATACAAAGGGCTAAGAAGGAACATGGATGGGTTTAAGTCTGACACTCCCTTCCGCTCCGCCCAGAGCGGGAGGGGGTCATTTGATGGTTTCCCATCAGAAAAAAAATAGATGCTACTGATGATTACAATGATTAACGATATGAAGATCTAAAGAAACTCAATGAAATCTAAGAGATGTTGTAGAATTTGCAAAAAACGCACCAGGGTCTTAAAATTATCTTATTCCAAAACAGTTGCCTGTTAAAGTATGCTGTAAAACGACCATTTGAGTTTTAAATATGCAAATATGAACTTCACAACATACAATAGAGGAGGCACAATACCAGAATAAGTTTTAAAACGTGTGCTATTAATATACAATCAATGGAACAAACGATTGAACAAACAGACGAGAAAATAGCAGATATGACCGTTGTTTAGGGGCATGAAACAAAACAAAGATACTTATGAATCTTTGTAAGCTGGCGAAAACACAAGCTGTGAGTTTTGAACAGAGCATTTTAGTTAACAACTTACTGGCACAACAAAACAAGAGAAGTAGTCAATCGACTAGAAAAGAAGAAGAAGAAGAATTAGAAGAAGAAGAAGAAGAATTTTGGTGACCTGCAGGCCCAAAAGCTTTTTACGAACATGTTGTTAGCAACGCCGACGGTGCTGCTTATGCATCCAAGTGAAATGTGTTGTAGACACAATAGCATATCTTGGATATATTCATAGTTTAACTCTTATGGTTGATATAATACAACTCGTATCTTTTTTGTCTTTAACTATTCTTGACTTACTAAAATAGGTGTCGTGACTTTCTGAAATCGTCTTATTCAGGGCAATCTATCTTTTGAAGCTCCGAGAGATTTCATCTTCACCTGAATATTCTCCGCCTCTAGGGCTGCATTTACCGTTGCTATTATTACCCGTGTAATATTCCTAACTGCTTTGAGTTTAGGTTTGCTTACAGAATTAGTTGCACTCTATTAAGCAAGTATAAATATACTGTATGCTTACTAGTGCATGCTCTTAGCAAGATATTATGTTTTCAAACTGCAGGTAAACGGTTAGTTGTAATTAATAAAGGTTTTGTGGGCACTTCCAACAATTTGCCTGCATGCAAATGCGGGCAAAATGTCGGAAATGCTCACAAAAAGGTGAGACAGGCAGTTATCTTTTAATTACTATGCAGTATTTTTATCTGCATGCGCTTTTAGGTAATGTTGTATCACTGAGAACGAAAACATTTTAAGGAAACCTGGACTTGACAGAATTAAATTAAAGTGTGCAGTGAGATCATATTTTCCTCTTTTAATTGATTTATGAGGATACGCTTTAGCTCTGACTTTGCTTTGAAAGAAACCTTCAAGGGCAAGTTTGAATGGTCACACAAAAGAAAAAATATATATATATAGTCCATCTTAATTACAGTCGCAGTTTTCGAGTTTACAAACATGTAAACGAAGTATGAGTTTTTGAAAAATAAAAACATTAGTACACAAAAGGATCAGTTGGCACTACAACTTTAAAAAAATTATGTCTTTTCAACGTTTACTGGTAATTTAAAAAGTGTTATTTGTTTAACTGGAAATAACTTCAATTGGATATAACGATATAAATAGCAATTTATTTGCATTGAACAGCAGTGAACAATTCACCTGTAGAACAATGAATAGCAATATTACCTGAGGTCAGCGTATTGCATTGATTTCTCGACTGCACTGCATTGTTGATAATAATGTTTCATTGTGATGAGTGGCTCTGTGGTACATTGTAAATAGAATAGTTAATTTGCCACTGTTTTATTTTGCTACCACTTCTACAGGACTGTATAACTCTGAATAGACAAGGATTTTGAACCTCAGTGCCATTCTTCTATTCACTTCAACCATGTTGATACTACACATCCCAAGTTGAGCCATTCTTTGCCATAATTCTTTGTTCATTTATCACAATGGCTTTAAGATATTATTCTAGAATAGTTCGGCAGTGGCAATGGTATTTAAAGCTTTCATATACAGTGCCACGTCAATTTTATAGCAGTTATAATATTTCTTATGATGGTACGAAGTACCTATACATATTTAATAGCTATGTATTTTTAACGTGCGTTCTATTAACGGTGCCAGTAGGTGATAGGTCAACTGTGTTCTATTTAAGAGATAGATGCCATGCTTCTTTATTTGTGTCTGTCTTTCAGAAAAACTACTGCAAACAGAAAACACATTGTTTCTTTTTTTCTAAATACATGTTTTTAATGTTAGATTTTCACGACTCCCGTACTATTCAATCCATTCATCAACACAATGTTTTATATATTGTGTCTGTTTACACCCTGTATATGTGACGCCTATCTTAAAATTATCTGCCCCTTCATCACAGTTGCCATAAGTTTCATTGGTTGAGTGTGATTTTCATGTATCTGCTGCTTATTAACTACTTGGGTGCCATATTCTTTTAAAATAAACCGGTTAAATTCATTATTTTCAAAGCTAAATCTATGTCTCACTATGTATGATTCATATGGTATCATATTATAACTCTGAGCATCAATCCTATCTGTCATCATTGTATTTATGGACCGTGGTCAGAGTTCAGAACTATTCAATTATCACTTCACGCTCAATAACGACGCCATCTTAAATCAGCGACACGGCTGACATATTCGTTTAATTTTAATCACCGAGCATATGCGGAGGACACGTTATTATTCACGTATGGTAAACTTGAAAGAAAACCTTGGAATAGAATTTTATTTTGCAAATATGGGTAAGTATACATCTATACATATAATAAAATCGTTGAGACCAAAAAATCTGTTCATTGAAGATTAAAAAAAAAAACCAGCCAGGGTGACTTGAAATAAGTAACTGAACATATTAAAACCATTTAAAAAAATTTTGTTTGTTTGTTTGAACGCGCATCACGTAAAAACTGCTGAACCGATTTTGTTGAAATGTTCACAAATCTGTTTAAATACATTCAGAATAACACATAGGCTATAGAAATTTTGGATTTTTTTGGAAAAAGGGGGTGAAAAGGGGGGGTAAAGTTTGTATGAAAAAAAAAATTTAGATTGTTCTAGAATCATGAAACTCAGAATAAATACTTATTAATAAAAATAAAGAAATACCTGTCTTAGCATTTTTTTTAAATCTCATCCAGAGGCGCAAAAAAGAGGGTTTTGTGTTTAAAATTAATAAACTTCAAACACTTATACAATCAAAACCAATGAAGTGTAACCTTTTAAAGTTGCTACATATACTCCATATCTAATACAGGTAAATATAATTTCTCAGTATTCTTGAAATTTGATTTTTGAGGTGAATACGCACAAAATAGCGGAACTCAAGAAAATCAGCTTTCCTCGGTTTAAGTAGTTGGTACGAAATGTTTGTGCGCGCATCACGTCAAAAATACTGCATAGGCTTCTTCAATATTTAAACTATATATTATCACGCTACTTCCTTAAGGGGATAGGCAATTTTGCATTATTTCCGTATACTTCAATTGTTTGACGTTTCAGTCATGACGTAAGTACATGAGAACGGCTATTTGTGGCTTATGTCAACGAAGTAAATAGCCTTGCAGTTTCATGACCGCTCTGTAAACTACGGGGTTGCAGGTTCAAACCCTCCAACATTATTTTCACTTTTTGTGATTTGTTTAATTTTTTTTTTGATGCGGTGAGATTTCCTATATTTCATTTTGTATAAGTTGTGTGCATTTCTTATTTTTTTCGTGAAATATTTTTCCAAAAAGTAATAGAGTAGTACATAAGGAAGAAGAATACAATCATGCTACCCCCAAATAAATTGGGATAAGGGCAGGAGTATGATGATGAGGATGATTTCTCCAAAAAGAAGTATAGCGAACACCAGAAGCCTGATAAATCCACGTGTTCTTGCCGTGCAAGAACTGTGCTATGCTATTCGCAATAATCAATAATCCATACGCAGTTTACGTAGATTATATTTACAGCTAAATTGTTATTGGCCTCATATCGTGTTTTCGGGCGGGAGGAGACGCCCGGGTTCTTCCATTGTGAGGATCGACCGGAGGCCACGGTGGAGCACACTGTGGAGGTGTGCCCCACTTGGGCGGAGCACCGCCGTGTCCTCGAAGCGGCGATCGGCGGCGGCGACCTCTCTCTCCCAGCCCTGGTTCAATACATGGTCCGGAGCGAGACGGAATGGGATGCCATCACCTCCTTCTGCGAAGCAGTCATGCTAGCGAAGGAGGTGGTGGAACGTGAGAGGGAGAGATCCTCACGTCCCGGCCGCCGCGGGAGACGCCCCGGGCGTCGGGGGCCACGTGGTGGCTTCCGGCCACCGTAGGCGCGGGCCTGTGGACGGGGAGCTATGGGCTAGCTCGCCGTCCGTACGTCTCATGACGACAGGCCGTGTCGACGGCGCGTTCGTGTTCCACGCGCGCCTCAAAGAGAGTCAGCATCAGTGAAGGGGTCCGCAAGGGCCGAAGCCTGCCGGGGCTGCGGGACTATTCGAAAGAGATACCGTGGCCCCGGAACATAAAGGGCGATGAAGGAACATGGATGGGTTTTAGTCAGTAAAAGTCTGACACTCCCTCCGTAAACCGTAAAGGTGTATTTGAATTTGAAAACAACACAAGCTTCATCCAAAATACAATCTTGTTTTTACATTCTAAAGTTAGGTTTGTTCTTTGACAATCCCGGGTAACAGTTTTAATTCATCAAGCTACAGACTCATACTAAACCAAGTCACCAACTGCATTTTAGACATGAATTACTGCAACAGCTGCTTAACCTGCAACATGATTGTGTTGATTATTTACGCATAATCACACAAAGGCGGATTAAATTTCTATCACTGTTTCATTTCCTCTGACAATCCCCATGCTAAGCTCACAACGAGACATGAATAACCGACAAACCAAAGCCCCAAGCGTTTCAACCCTCCCAATTGAACTCCACCATTTCATCCCAACCAAATCTCCTCTTAACCCTACGTCTAACAGCGCTAAAACATACATATGTCAAGGACAGTAATCAAAGCATACACCACGCGTAAACCCTCCTTCACGAACCAAGGTTATATCCATTGCAAAATCTATTAATATCGAAAATAGGACAAGCGTATACCGCATCTGTATTGCATGACATTCAATGAATGAAGTAGTGAGCTAAAAATAAGCACTGTGCAGGGATTAAACCTGAATGGGACACACCCCCCCGCCACGGCCGGCTCGAAAATGGGTCAGTGTGTCATTGGTGACGTTGTACTATGACGTCAGGACGCATCCCAGGTGAAACAGGGAACTAGGTCAGTGTGTACGTCAGACGCGTATTATTTTGTAAGTGGTACTGGTACGTAGCGTATTTATGTATTCTGCATGTCATTCAGATGGTTATGAATTGGCAGTTATAGGTAAAGTAGAATTTTCAATAAAAGATATTACTTGCGATGACAAGTTGGTAAATTACAGAGAAAGTATGTAACGCTGAAGTTATTTCATGAACAGAGTCTATCCCCTATTCAGGGGATATGTCTATTAACAGGTGCAATAAGTTCCTATTGTCTCAATGTTTTTGTTCTATTTCAGGGTTTAGTGGACAGTGGTAATCCACGGAAAATTCTTTGCGTCTGAAACTGCAGCTTATTTAGTTATTAATTCTGTAGGAATGAATAGAAATGGCTGGAAGTTATGGAGAGAGACCTTTGCTCAGCTGTGGAACAATGAAGGCTTGTTGTAACAGCTGGCATTATACATTGGCCTGCAAAAATAAGTATCACACTTTTAAAATTGCAATAACTTTTTAAGTACACAAGATATACTTTCGAAACAAAAAATACTCGAAAAATAGTTTAATTTTGTCTATAGTTTCAAAGAAAGCTGATGAAAATTGCTTTATAACGTTTTTTTATTTTAAATCTCTAACTTCTATAGTTTAGGAAAAATTGAAATTTTAAAAGTGTAGTACTTATTTTTGCAGGTCAGTTTATTATTTTTATTCTTCGTTATGTATACGGTAAGTTCGTCATACTCAATCCGAAATGAAATAGCCGTGAAGATAAGATTTCTATTCTTAATTCATTTCTATACAGCGAGACATAGGCGAGGCACGTGTTGCAGCGTTTGAAAGCGCATGTGCATTTTTCTTATCTATTAATGAAATCCATGAATGACATATCCAAGATTAAGTTACAATATTTTGATTTAAAAGAGTGTTCGGAGTTTCTCGCCCATTCTTCTTCATAGAGACCTACGCTTTAGAATGGGTAACTACAGTACTTTCAGTTTCGCTTTCTTTGTTTTTCTGACATTAAAAAATGCATGTTATGGTCTTATTGAAATAAATGCTTTGAGTTTGAGTTCATGTCCGGCTATAATACACCTTCTATTAGCTGAACGAATTTAGATTTTTAGATTTCGATACATAGATAGACCATGATCTGGGTGAGATACTTTTTATCCTGGTAGTAAACTGCTTCGTTGGTCTCGTGGTCGCAAGTGCGCCTGCTGAGCATGAAGTCCTGGGTTCAATCCCCAGGTCGGGCAAAAGTGTTATTTCGGTTTTCCAGTAGAAATTTCAAAGTAGCAGCGAAGGAGTCTGTATTTGCCCAGTTGATGACAATATGCTCGGGGTGTAGTATTAGTTACACATCTGCCTAACCCTTCAAGGATTACAGGCGCAATGTTATGTTAGTTTTAATAAGTTTTCGTGGGATAATTTCAGACTGTCAAGGATCTTCAAAATGACAGTCGGGATCAACGGCTTAACGTGGTTTCCGAGGCATGGAGGAAACTCGGTATGTAATGGGCGGTCACCCATCCACGTACCAGCCTAGGCAAGCGCGGCCTAACCTGAAGATTGACCCGAGCGGCTGTTATTATTTAGCCACAAGCTCCTTCTCCTCTTATATTGGTATAATCAAGGTTTGATATTATTGGATTTATTTTTTTGTAGCGCAGTATCCTGCTAATTCAACTTCCGGATTGTATAGGAACACAAGACTGCGGGCCAAAACAAAAGTTACTCAGGAAGCCGTTAAGCTTAAGTGGGATTGGGTCAGACATGTCTGCCGCATGACAGATGCGAAATGTGCTACAAGAATCACTGAGTGGGTCCTATTAAACTAACGCGATGATGGTGGGACAAGCTTGACTCTTACCGAAAGGATTGGACAAGCAGAAGACAGATTCGTGACGAGAATAGAGAAGAAAGAGAATACTGCTTAAGGCGACTACAGGAGCTAAATTAGCAACTCTAATTGTGGTGGTTCAAACTTCATTTGAAATACTGTAAGAATAAAGTTCTAATCAGCTTGCACTACAAATGGGTTGTTACGTCAGTCACTGCGGGCCGAATAGTGCGAAATGAGTGTTTTTTTTGCGATTTACAAAAAATCTATTGATTGGACTATGAAAATAAAACACTATCATGCTAATATGTTGCTTGTAGAATTATTTGCCAAACAATCAGAATGATCGCATGTAGTTGAGTTTTGTTTTTCCTCGATTAAAGATTTTTTTAGAGATAAGTTCGTGATTTTTTTTATCGAGTAAAATTAGTTGTATTATGTTTTCAAAACACTACCATACTAGCATATATCCCTAAGAATATCATATATTTTTCTGGTTTTGTTTATTGCAGTGAATCATATGCTTTTTAGCATTATAAAGCTCGCCTTTAGCTCCTGTAGTCCCCTTAAATAACACACTAGTTAGTTTTCATCAGGATGTTACCACTTCCTTTCTTCCTTCCTTTATCATATCGAGTGTTCCTGTTTATACTGGCTGCCCTGTAGAAGGTTTGGGCATGCCATCAGCTCGACACTGCTATGGATGTATGATGGAAATGTCAAAAACCTAATTACATCCTCATCTCCCTAGCCTTTTCCCAACCAAGTTGGGGTCAGCTTCCAGTCTAACCAGATGCAGCTGAAAAATTAATGGAGCGACTCCATCTCTCATCCGACCTCCACAACCCAGCTAGTACTGGGTAATACGATACCCCGTGGTTAGACTTTCGGGCCACTGACTACTGGTAACGACTGTCAAAAATCTACGATTGACAGCCGGTACCAACGGTTTCACGTGCTTTCCGAAGCACGGAGGCCCTCAGGTATCGTGACTCTGAGCGTTATCCCTTATAAATTCGATGAAATGCACACAGATAGTTTATAACCTATATACTTTTTATCCCGGTTCGACGACCCCGTGGGACAGTACCGTCATAACACGCGAGCGAAGCCGTGGACATAAGCTGGTCAAATTTAAAATTTAACACAGTATCGATTTATTTTACATTGGCTTAACGTACGAGCCTCGTGTCTAGTTACAGTACTTAGTAGATTTCATCATTTTCAAGTTACAGAAATAATATTGGACATATTTTTATTATGTCTTGTCCAATCGTGTCCTTCGTGCTCTGTTGTCTCCGTGTTACAGGAATGGTGGTATCTGGGCTAACTCAATTTAGACTGCCAGCGACATGCTAGGAGGATTACAATACATTAATTTGTTACTTTTTAGAACCTAACCTTTCTAACCCTTGAGATTAAAAATCTCTGACAATATGATCATAAAAAAGTTCCAAGTTTTCTTTTAAGTTCTAAACCCTATACCTGAACGTAAGTTCTATTTAGTCGCTGCTTACTCCTCTACGACAATACAAGACATTTCGAGGGCTTGTTTTTTGTCAGAAAACGTTCAGTAATGAAGAACAAATTAAGTATATTGTCTAGTTTTTCAACAGCAGAGATTGGCGTAGCATTTTTTCTAGGATTATCTAAAGGAAGCCGCCTCTGCGCATTTCTCCCCGAATTCGATGTCAAAAGGGCGCGAAGGCGGAACGTTTTATGTAACGTGACCTTGTTACCTACCCGGGATAGCTCGCAGCCTCCGATGGGGCCTGGAACGCCTCTTCCTTATCCCATAATGTGTGATAGGATCAAAGGACCCTTAACTATCTTACTTTAAGTAGCACACTTTGCTTTTACTAAGATTTTTGGAGATAACAAGAGAGAATAGAAATAGTATGTAAGTAGAACTTCGGGTGTTTATGTCTTCTCGGGTTTTAGCAAGTTTGGGTTTGGAGTTTCGTTTCTGTCACTTATAGGATAAGTCCAAAGCCAAGGTTTGTGACCATTGCGTTTTAAAATAATATAGAGCATAGTCGATTTTTGTGTTTGTCTGTTTCACCACGTTGCAAGTTGTTCTTCTTAGCTTTTTCTTGGTGCAGTTTCATCATAATTTAGAGAATTCATTCTGATAGGTATAAACCTTATAATGAACAATACATTAATTTTAAACTTACGTCGATAATATAAATACAACTGAATTCCCACATGTATGCCGAAGAATGACTTGAGGACGATTTGGTTGACATTTTTTTTGTTGTGTTTATAAATGTCAGGATAAGGTTTGCATGAATTTTATTAATTTTAAAGTCTTCATTAGTAAATCTCAACCGTGCAAAGCTGGGGCGGGCCGCTAGCTTATAAATCTCGATACCTATTTGTCAAGTAGTAAACTCCTTGCGAAGCAGGGGCGGGTCGGTCCTTCTCCAGCTCGATATGATAAATTACCTGTAAGGTGCTATACCTTGTATAGGAAGAAGGTGTCCTTTGCTTTTTCTCATCTTTTATGGATTACAAGAGGGACAGTACTGTTCTATCGATCTAACTTGCATTTAGTCTAAAACAGATTCAAATTCAAATTCAAATTCAAATTCAAAATTGTTTATTTGTGACACATTCCATGTTTTCCCGATTTATGCAAGCACCGGCTTACCCCTTTCCGCGGTCTCTTTTGGCGAGCTTCCAACCGATACCGCCCTGATGTCATTTTACATTTAACTAGACGTGGAAGGCACATGATGTCGCCAGTCTAAATGTCTGGGCATAAGCCTGTACATTTTTGTCTCGGTATTGATTTTCTTATAAACGAATACGTAAGTTATACAAGTGAATACTTGAGGGATTTTTATCATATCTCGCGGTTGCAATTGCCATAAGTATAGTCTTTGAGGTAGTGTTTCCCACTCAAGCATTTACCTACGTTTCCAGTCAAAAAACTTTAATAGAGCAGGCTCCTATTTTGGTTATCATTAATGCTGTAATATACAGGATGGAATTTTTCAACCTCATCTGGAGAGAATGTACTCTAAATACTGGAGATAGCAAATTTCACTCACTTTCTTTAAAAAGAAACATTCTGCTGCATTCAAAGTTTTTGAAAATTCTCTAGCCACACTCGGGAATCGAACATATAAAATTCGAAAAAATAAGAAGGTACTTTTATGGCATCAATCGATAGGGTCAATCATAGGAATCAAATCTCTTTAACTCTCTATTTATTTACTACAACCGTTTGAATGATTAAATCAAAGCTAGAACTTGACCATTACGTAAACATCTATGACATGAGTACAGCTTCCGTAAAAGTTGTACCCAAAGTAAAAAGTTTAAGAACACGGAAACAAAACCAATGACGCAAATGGAAATAGGTACTAAAAATCCCCTCATTCAAACATTCATTCAAACGTTACCTTTGTCTTTATAACGAGAAGTCAACAAAAAAAAAACGGCCTGTAAAAAGTAGGTCATCTAGTTTATTTTTAAAAAAGAAAAGAAAGAAAAAAAAGAGGCTTTCGTGAGGCTGCGCTACTTAATGTTTGCTCCATGCATACGGCAAGAAGACTTGATGAGGTCGGAGCGAATGAGGTCTCGCTACAAAGGTGCAGGTGGAGGCTTCGCGGCGTGGAAAGATGATGTAATGGCTCAGCTTTTAAGGTACCGTGCCAAGATGTGCAGGGGATGCGTAGGTAGGTAACATGTTGGTATGTTTTGAGAAGGAATAAGGTTCTTACGTAAGCAACATGGAAGAATTTCTTCGGGAATTCTTTGATACTGCGATGTGCTGCATATACATGTTTAGGTAGGAATCTGTTTACTATATAGGCAGATTACACGGTTACTATCGCTGGTCAAACTAGATAAGGCTTGACACAATAGCGTA
This sequence comes from Xestia rhomboidea, assembly GCA_963853795.1. Lineage (NCBI taxonomy): Eukaryota > Metazoa > Arthropoda > Insecta > Lepidoptera > Noctuidae > Xestia > Xestia rhomboidea. The sequence goes on from OY970759.1 coordinate 19,230,144, forward strand.
GAGATTTGTACAATCAAAGAGAGGCCTTCTAGATGATGAGGAGTCTTCTCATTGTGGTAATTTCTTGATGTCAGTTCATCAGTTTTATTTAATACGGATAGCGGGTAATAAGTAGATATTTTAAATTGGTTAAATTGTTAAGTAGATACATATTTTAAATCGGTCACAGTAGTTATGTGTGATCGAAATCACACATTAACTCGTCGGCGCAACACGTTTTTTTCTTCCATTCTGTCAACCGTCACGCTATCATTTAGTCCTTTATCTTTCATAATATCATTCCTTACCTAATCCATCCATCGTTTCTTTGATCTTTCTCATTATCATAGAAATCACACATTAAATATTAGACATAATCGTACCTACTCGTAACTGAATTTCCAGCTGCAGTAAATATTGTACCAACCCTGAATGTTTTTCTAAATTAAAGCTACTTTATGTGCATCATAATCTCCTAATGTTGCATTTTTTTGCACTCTACTAAAAGCCGGAGAGAACAATCATAAAAAGCGGTGTTTTTGTCTCCGGACAGTGTTTCACCTTTAGTTTATCAGCTGGGGCGGCTTTTCATCCTTATGGCTTAAGGTTTAAAAGCGGTTGACCGCCAGTTGACTCGGTAGTACATTTTAAAAATAGAGGGTGTAACAATAACCTTCACGAAGCCGAAAGGCACTTGTTCTCCCCGTCCTAGCGATCGTTTTTTTTTGTTCTAGACCATACCCGGGAACCTTCTATTTACGGAGATATTGGGGGTCAAAGTTCCAACTGTTCTAACGTGAAACGTGATTTTTACCTCAAAAAAAAGTCGTTTCCCAGCAATAATTTTTGCGTAGAGTTACTTAGTTTGATGTACATATTGCTTGGTTGACGGCTTCGTGAAGGGTCTGTTTACATCCTGTATTTACGCTCTATTCTATTCTATTTTTTTTTATTATGGCAATAAAGCCGATGTCAACCAGCAATTAAAACATGAAATGCAAACTGACGACAGCATTTTAGGGTTGCAAACATTTTATAAGCTGTAAAGTAAAAGGAACATGCTAGTGGTTCAAAATTTTCAAAATAAGTAATTGTTTTCTTTGATAATCATCATCATGATTAATGGCAGATATTTGTTATTTCTAAACAATTCACAATGCTCTCCTATTTGACCCAAAGGTTGACTGGTACAGAACCACTCTTGTACTTGAAGTTTAAATAAATAAATAATCAATGCTGGTCCATACTTTGATCTCATATTTTTTTTTGACTTTTAAATGATAATTGCACTACTAGAATATTAAGTACTTACAGAAATACATAGAATTACTTTTTTTATAGTTTGAAATTAGCATTAAATATTTTTTTTACTGGTCAATAAATAGGTATTTTGTTTGTTGATTAAACACAATGTTAGTGACCGTTTTTTTAACTGACATTTATGTAACACCGTCGGATACGCGCGGAAGCGGAAAATTGCGTTCGGATACATGTGAAGTGTATTGTTTTATGATTTTTGATATCACAAAGGATATATTTACCATGATAATGATCACTTCGTATTCGAACTCTGATAGACCCTTGGTTTCTAAAATTAGATATTATAATTTTTAAACAAATACATTTAATTTTATTGTATTTATCATCTGCCTAGCCTTTTCCCAGCTATGTTGGGGTCGGCAAAATACGTTTGTTGTATTGTGAACTATTAGGTAACATTATGTCTGATCAGTGTCATTTTTGGTAAGGAATTACGGCCACCTTCATGCGTTTATTTATTCCCTCATCAGGTTATAAACTTGTTCAACACGCGTTATACACTAAACCAAAAAAATCTTAATATGATAGGGAGACGACTATGCCGATGAAATAAGGCATTATAATAGCCCGAACATCGTAATAAAATAACAGCCATTTAAAGAATAATAATACGAAACGATAATAATCGTCATAACCTTATTGCCCCAGCTGCAATAGTAAGTAATCCTAACTACTGTATTTTTTTTTGTTTTAAAGTAAATTATGCAGCCAGGTTTACAAAAAAGCCAAACTATGTTTATCCATAACATTCGAAACAAAGAAAATATGTAAGTTTTAAGTCATTAATTTATTAAGCATTAACTTAACCTACTTCTATCGATTTACAATACGAAAAATTGCTACCTGTTTGTAAAATATTTTGTGTAATCTAAAAATATCTTATTGTTAAAATTAAAGCAGTGTATTAAATGTTAAATGCTCATTTTCCATTTCTTTCAAATAGTGATCATTTTAACGCTAACTTATCTACTTATAAAAAATTACCGATCCCTAATTTAAAAACAAAACGAAATACCCCTAGCAACCGTAATACTGACTTTAAAACTACATCAACTATTCAACAAAAAACAAAAACCATGCAAAGACCAGACAGTGTAGTAAAACCGAAATTCTCAGAATGCACGCATCTCACCCCCTACAGAAAGCCTGACATTGGCCTTTGGTACGCTAACACAATCAATACAAGTTGTAAAATATACATTACTAAGCAAACAGAGCGAATACTCACATTTTATAACACGAAACACCAAGCTAACCACACTAGCACCAAGGAACTATGCCGCGAGTACAAAATATTAATGTTATAACAATATATTATTAGGAAAAATTCTACCCGAAACTAACTACCGACGACTAGAGGCCGCCCATTTTGTTTTCTGTCAGTTTTCACGTTGCCAGAGCAAAAAATGTGGCGCTGAAAATTGTGGAGCGTTCGGAAACCTTGTAGGGAATTCGAGTTCTGGTGAAACTTTTTTCTGCGAAAGAAATTAGTGGATAACTGTACTGCATGTTCTAGGTTATTTTATTTCACATCTCTTTTCCATGTTTAGCGTTTTCTGTGAAGGAGCAAAAGATTCTAATTTGATTTCCGTATATTTTATTTAACAATTTAGGGAGGTTTAATAATAACTTAATTATTATATTGATAATTATAATTAGTTAGCAGCAGCAGCAACTTGTTATTTTAAATACAACACTCCTTTAATCTACTTATAAATTATATTAAACAATTTCTAATCCCGAAATAAGATTAATTAATTAATTAATTATTTCGAACAGATCGATCAAAACTCCCTCCTAATAGAATTATTAGAGTTAACGTTAATATCTCCTCACAAAATTAATCAATACCTCTATTATTGCTTACTATAGACAATGCCACTACTTCGCCTTTAATCAACCAAACATACCTTCATGAAAATTGCGCTAAGAGAAAACAACGCACCTGAAGAAACATGTTTCAAGCATACATATGGCGCCATCTAGTTAACATCGCAGGAAACGTTTCAAGGAAAATGCTTTCCCGCGAATAATGGCAGAGTTTTCTGCGCAGTAACTGAGTAGCTAAATGTTTCACTTATAAGTACACAGTGACTTCGACAGATGTCGTTACGTACCTCATAAAGGTAGACTATATCTTCAAAATACGTTCATAGGGTAATGGCAGAGACATTACTTGAGTTTTGTCTTGTGTGTTGGTACTTTTGGCTACTATTTGCTGCAGATTGTATGTGTTTTATCAATATTTGATATTAGTAAATCGTGTAGGTAAATGATATCTACTAGATGGGATACGAAGTGGGGTGTTGCGTTTGTGCAGCCAGTGTAGTTTGTTTTGTGAAGTCAACGCGATGCCAGCGCAGCGACTACGCAACGCCAGCGCAGCGACTACGCAACGCCAGCGCAGCGACTATGCAACGCCAGCGCAGCGAAAACGCAATGTCAGCACAGCGACTAAGCTGTGTCAAGTCAACGCTACGCGCCTTACGGGTTTTCTAAGGAAAGTTTGAAAGCGGGTTCCCGCTCCGTGCAGCCACGCGAGTTTTAGCGGACGCCCTACCATTAACGCAACACGAAACACAAAAATAAAACATTTCAGAAGAACAACGTCAAACCATTTATTAATCAAACAATTATACCGGACATACCAGTGTTAACCACTTGTACAGGAATAGGATCAGTTTTTATAGTGAAATTAGGGAAGATGTAGAGTTTAGCGACATCGAACCGACGTCCGGTGCAGAACTGGTCATATTGGTCGTAGGCTAGCTTGGTGCCAATGAAGGAAACTGCAAAGATGCACACAAGGAGAAGGGCGCAGACTGTAGGACATAGGATGGCCCCTAATTTGTTTGGACGGTCTGTTCGGATCGACCCTATTTCGGAGTCGGTTAAGCTGTGTCTTACGGATGCCTTTGTCATTACTGGAAAGAAAGATGGATAAGGTGTAGTAGTTTCTGTTAGATTGAAATAAGGACCTTTGGTGCTATTGCCCTGTTGATAATAACGGCTGAAGTAAACTGTTAAACCCCTTAGATGATCCCCTGACTAGCTTGGAGGAAATGCCAGCCGTTTCTAAAGGTAAGCAGCTTTACTGGATTTTGTAAGGCACTTGACCTGTTCAAAAGCTGCTGGAGCTAGCAACCAGAAACGAGTTGGTGAGCATCGAGCAGCAAGTAATAAATAAATAAATATCGCTGGACATTAACACACAGCGCCATCTAATGCCACACTAAGCAACGAGACTTGGGCACCAGATAGTTGATATACTACATAGATATTTTTTGTTTGTAAATACATACTTATTATACATATAAACATCCATGACTCGGAAACAAATGTTCATGCTCATCACACAAACATTTGCTCCAACCGGGACTCGAACCCGGGACCATAAGAACGTAAGGCAGCCTCACTACCGCTGCGCCATTCGGGTCGTCGGTTTATCGCTGGGCTGTGAACGAGGGTGCGAGTACGACAGGCGATTGACAGTACTATTCACTTGTTGGTACAAGGATGTACCTAGTGAGAGTATCTCAGCGAGTATTCAGTCCATGTGAGCGCTACTAAGCGAGTTTTTTTTACAGCTCTTGTTGTTGCAAAAAAGTAGCGGGAGAGAATTCTCACTAGTCAATCAGCTATTCACTATTAATCTTTCTTTATCGTGTGGTTAGTGCCTAACCTGGTGTCAGAGTTTTTAAGCCGCCCATGGGCCTCTGACTTGGCTTAACATGCAACACATACATGAAATATCTCTCAGGCATGCTGGTTTCCTCGCGATGTTTTTCCTTCACCGAAGCAAGTGATAATTATACAATACGCACATGAATCCGAAAATTCAGAGGTGCGTGCCTTGGGTTCGAACTCGAGACCTATGACTTGGCAGTCCGACGGTCACACCACTAGGCTATCACTGCTTAGGCTATCACTGCTTACTATTAATAAATGTAGCTCTTTTGAGTCTAAGTTTGATATGCATGTGGCGTTCTGTACTTTGTGCCTCCGCTCATGGAAAAAGGCGTAAGTTTATGTATTTATGTACTATGTATGTATGTTTATAGATTGTAGGAGTCTCGTTGGTCGAGTGGTCGCAAGACCAACTGATGAGCATGAGGTCCAGGGTTTGATTCTCAAGTCGGGCAAAGTGTTATTGGGTTTTTCCATCAGGAACTTCTCAGGGGCAGCCACGGAGTCTCAATTCGTGCCCAGCTGGTGGCAATAGGCTCGCCCCCTATTACATGGGACCTAGACATATGTAAGTGGCAAAATGTGGGAGTGCTTTTAGGTACACCTCTGTCTAACCCTTTGGGGGTGCAGGCGTGATGTTATGATATGTGTCTTTAATGAAGAAATTAGCACATTACACACGTGAGAAGAACAACAAAAACTTACGTACTTTTTCAGTTACCTCTTTATAAGTTTATTAATAGTAAATCAATATTTATATCAAGTTATAAAACATTTTCATGAAAAAAACACTTGTAAAAAATGTCAATGTCACTTGTTCTTTTATTTTACTTGGCAGTACTCTTTAGTTCTTGAAGAGGTTTTTGGTCAGATTAAAGGGGTTTTAGTAACTTAAGAAAATTCCGTTTAGTAGATGACGGAGTAAAGTTGATTGGACCTTTATAACATTGCCTATTTAAATCATAATATTCTATCTTCTTGAGTATATTGAATTTTGACATAGATAATTAATCTCTTTTTTTTCTAATATTGATCAATTTATTTTGATTTGTTGTAATTTTATTTCTAATGATAAATTTAATGTGCACACCAATGAAATCTAGTTTTATTGTAAGAAAACGTCTATTCAAGCAAGGTACAATACAGATCACTTAGTTTTTACATTCAGTTAGTAATAGCCACGTTATATCCAATTCTCGAATATCAAAATCACCCTCTAACCACAAACAATCAGTCTCTTAATCTAAGTATCTGGCGGGAAGCCTTCGGATTCGTCGAGTGCCGTCCCGCTCTATGGCGCTCGGCGACGCGACGCTCTCCGGCGCGCGGGAAATTTCAATGTTAGGGCCAAAAGACCTTGCGCGCGTCACATAAATAATTTAATTTTAATGTTATGATGACCAATAACCATATTTGTACGCCGGAAACGGCAGAATGTTATGATCTTATTACTATAACGAATATAAATAAATAAATATCGCTGGACATTACACACAGCGCCATCTAGCGCCACACTAAGCAACGAGGAGCCGAGAGCGGGAGAAGTCATTTGATGATTTCCCATCCTAAAAAAAAAAGAAAAAAGGGTGGTCACCCATCCACAGACCAACCTAGGCAAGCACTGCTTAACCTAAAGATCGACCCGAGCGGCTGTTATTATTTAGCCACGAGCTCCTCCAAGTATAATGTAAATTCGTAAAGTTAATTAATACTCCAGTGTCGCTATTTATAAAGCGTGGGCTCCCACTTGATATTCAATTGATACCAACCTCGTGGAACTTTAGTTTCAAAGCCCCTTTTCTGGGAAAACTTGTTAGTGATCGAGAGCAAAAAAATATCTATTGACATCATCTATTTATAGAACGGTATTATAAAGTAGATAAAGAAGCATATTTTTAGATAAAGCATGTTTTATATGTAGGTGCGTATACACGTAGAACGCTGGCTGGCAGAAATTGTGGGCGCTTATAGTTAGAGAGCCCACGACACTAAACCTAGTTCGACAAGACTCCCAGATGAAATATAAATATATAATTAGCCACGCTATTAATGAGGAAACACGAAACAGTGATGCTGCAATGCCTGCAATGCAAAAAAACCTGGCGGCGCTCATCGCCGTTTATATATCATCTGGGAGTCTTATCGAACTAGGTTTAATGTCGTGGGCTCCCTGACTATTATCGGCGCCGACCTGCCAGCGCTGACAACCAGCGTTCTACGAGTATACGCCCTAGGGTAGGTATGTGTAATGAAGTAAGTAATAGACAAAACTTAATTTTCTCACACTAGTTTGATGAACTACGGCTCCGCAACACCTGGGTTTTTAAGTCAAATCGACCAAGAAGTATTTAAATCCCATTACCTCGTTTTCTGCTTGACATACCTTGTCATATTGTCTGTCAATATTTGATAGAGAAAAGGACCTGGGAAAAGTTAAAAGGCGATTTTCATTAATAAAAAAATAATTCTCCACAACTATTGAACGACGAAAGCAAAAAAAGTGGGGCGTTTTTAGGATTAAAATACATGGTTTGTTTTGGTTAAAAAATACATGGTGGAATGGATATCGACGCATAGACGGCACGTATTAAGTACATCATTCCGAACCGTTTGTGCGTCGATGTCCCCCCCGTTCCAGCCCGTGGCCCGCAGCCAGCGCGTTCGTGATTTAATGGGTGTAAAAAGTGTACCCTTAAGGTGAATGCGCCAGGGTGGCCCGCGAAATTCAAATTTTCTTACGTTTTTTGCAATTTGCAGGTCAGTGTCAGATTGTATGTCGATTAAACTATGAATCGCGGCTGCAAGACGTATGTAGTTACAGAATTATAATCATCAAAATCATCAATACAACCTCTCAAGATAATAAAGGTGTATGAATTTACTTTTTCAAGGTCAAAGTCATTCCTGCACCTTTATGCGCTTGGAGGGTTGTATTGATGATTTTGATGATTATAATTCTGTAACTACATACGTCTTACAGCCGCGATTCATAGTTTAATCAAAATACAACCTGACACTGACCTGCAAATTGGAAAAACGTAAGAAAATTTGAATTTCGCGGGCTACCCTGGAGCATCCACCTTAACGAAGCTGAAGAAGCTGAAGGCAATTGTTCTGGGGGCCTTTGTGATCATTTTTGTTTGTTTTAGACCAGACCTGGGAACCTTCTAGTTTCGAAGATATTGGGGGTCAAAGTTCCAACTTTTTAATGTTATAACTTTAAAATACGTCGACTGCCGTCGTACTATTTAATGCATCCATCAGCACAAGTTTTGAGTGTGTTACAAATAGTCCTTACCGTGATTTTTCAAAAGTTGTTTGCCAGCAAAAATAAAATGTGTTACTTAGTTTGATGTACAGAATGCTCGGTTGAAGGTTTCGTTAAGGGTCCGTGTGTACAAATACAAATCCTTATCTATCTTAGTTATCAAGAAATTCTTCGAAATTTTTCAATTTAAATCGATAGATGATCCCTCCTACATAAAAAGTCATGAGCACTTATTAATAATTATGTATCTACTATTCACTCAGCTATACCCTACAATGTCGTCAAAGGTGTTCTGACATGTTCGCTTTGTGCTCGGAGTTGTTCGGTCAAAGTTGGGAAATGGACAAATCGACACTTGAGGGCAAATGAAAGAGCACAGCAACGCCCTCGACAACCGCTATAAAACAATCGAATGCAGTCACTGTGGCAGAAATCGGCTAGATGGCATCATTTCGCTCAGCAACTTTAAAAAGTGATTTTCTCCTACTGTATTGATTGCAATGTCACGATTGCAAACACAGTATTTTGGAACCCATACCACTAAGAAATATGAAGGTCTTATACCAATTTGAATATCTTTGTCTCACATAAGTGAGTGAGACAATGATATTCAAACGCCATGGAAACAAACTTGATTATTTTAGACGGAATCTTTTTTTTACAGCTAAGAGAAAATGCGATTCTTCCTCTACTTTCTGATTTATTCCTGCCTGGTGATCGCTCTATTCCTCACTTTCCTGTACCTCATGACTGTATTGGACCCTGGTCTGCTGCAGCTACAGGAGAAGGCATCCCGAATGATAAAGACCAATAATGGTGATGGTGAACAGGTAGAGAAAGAAGATTGTACTACTCTTTTAGGCACCCGTCCCATGAGTACCGACGAGGAAACGAGAAGTTTTCGATGATTTTCTCGCTCAAGACACGTGCAAACGTGGTCTTTTCCGCCTGATCAGTTAAAATTTTTTTCGCTTAAATTATGCGGAGGCGCCGAGCCACGCCCCTTCAAAGTTTAGACCTATTTGGAAAGCTTCAACTTTGGGGCGCAAAATAACAATAAATCTCGTTCGGCTGATCGGTATCTTTTAATTCATTATTTCTATACACAGTCAACGGGGCGGATCTAGAGAGCGTTTCTATGTTGTAAGTGCAAGCAAAAATTAGCTTAGTGGTGATCAGGCGGGAGTGTCCTCGATAGTACAAAGGCTTGTAGGTCCCGTGTGAGTAAAAGTGATATACAAGGTGCAAACGGACCCTTGACGAAGCAGTCAACCAAGCATTCTATATATCAAACTAAGAAACTACGCAAAAATTATTGCTGAGAAACTTTTTATTTGGGGTTAAAAATTATGTTTTACGGTAGGACTCAATGTAACGCACTCAAAACATTGTACTGATGGATGCATTGAAAAGTACGGGGGTCGTGGAGGTATTAGAAGTAAAGTTATAACATTATAGAAGTTGTATTAATTTAAAGATTTTTTTTTAAAGTTGGAACTTTGACCGCTTTTTCGGCTTCGTAAAGGGTACTTTTATACCCTTTACATGAAGTAATTGTTGATGGCTGGCTGATCACACAGCCATCGCCATCGCCAGCGAGAACTCTATCAACCAAACACCTCGTTTTTGTTTGCTATCGCTACCTACTCGCTAATCGCTGGCATTGGGGCAAGGTGCCTTTCCTTAGTTTCATAAAAATGTATTCAGCCATTTCGAAGATGTATTGTCTTATTTGGAGCTTTCTTTTTCCTTATCATGGGGTCGTTTCTCGGGTTGGACAAAACGTTATTGTGATTTTCGATGAGGTATTTCTCAGCAGTAACCAGCAGGCTTAGCCAAGTTGACAATCTACAATCGTTAACGCTAGTAGAATGACATCATCTCAACGTTAAATCACGTGATCAACACAAACGATTAGAAAATTCGTAGACAAGTTTACATCGTTCAAAATAATAGAATAGAATGTTATCGTTTCTACAATGTTGATCGCTATACTCTTTAGCAGGAACGCTCACCATAGACTAAAGTGTAGGTTTTTTCTAGAGACAGAGAACGAGCGATGGACTCAGTCGTGTCAACTTGGCTACCAATTAAGCGCTTTCTACAATCGCTTAAGCCGAGGCGTTTACGATTGTAGAAAGAGAATCGATATGAAACGTTTGTATCTTGGCTAGGCCTGCTGGAGTCTGGACTTTTACTCGGTTGATGGAATAGGCTCACCACTATTACATGGTACTTAGATAAGTTTAATTCCCAAATGCCACGCGTTATAAAGTGAATACCGTAAGAAGATTATTTTCTGATTTTCTTCTTTTAGGAGGAACGTGCAGCAGCCCAAAGAAATATTCTGGTACCTTGTCCGAACTTTGAAATAGATTTAGCAACATAGTACTTGTTAACTAGACTTTATTTTGTATCTAATAAGCATTGGTATAGTTGTGTGAGAATAAAGTTTTTGATATGAAATTCGCCTTTTTATAAGCCTTTTTTTGTTTGTGAGCGTTTGTTATGTGGAGTGAGATTCAATAGTTCAACAAGTAGGTATCGAACTGATAAACTCGTGATTGCCTTGAGAAGCGGGGGACGCATTGGCTTGTCCCACTCTCAACGGCTGAGCTATTTATTGGCTTCTTTTTTTGATCCTAATAAATAATAATCACAAATACAACTTCTGTTAAAGGAATTTTAATTAGGTTCACAGACTAAGTGCTGTTTTTAGGGTTCCGTACCGAAAGGTTAAAAACGGGACCCTATTACTAAGACTTCGCTGTCCGTCTGTCCGTCTGTCACCAGGCTGTAGCTCATGAAGCGTGATAGCTTGACAGTTGAAATGTTTCTACAGAATGTGTATTTCTGTGGCCGCTAATATAACAACAAATACTACAACCCTTACTACGATGGTACGGAACCATTCATGCGCGAGTCCAACTCGCACTTGGCCGTTTTTTTTATAATATGTTGTTTAGAAGATTGTTAAAAAAATTTAAACAACTCTGTCGTTTTTTTTTTCAACATATGCATGTATTAAAAAAGTTTAACAAGGCTATTGATAACGATGTGGACGAATTTTTTGAAGCCCTGTGGTTCTTTTCCCCATTTTTGTCACATGCCAAATTGCCAAACCATCCATGTATAAGTAAAATCTGATGTATCAGCCTCTCTTGCATCTTGTGCTTGTAGCTGCAATCTAACATCAACCTTATTGTCCCGAGAATAAAGTAGATCTCGTCCAGTAGACTTGTTAGTGATACAAAGTCAGCACATGACGTACTCATGTCATTACCAATCCTCCTGCTAGGAGCCTAATAACTAGGTGATCCGACAGTGTACCGGAGTTGCCGACATAAGTGAAGTGGCAATGGGCCGGTCATTTAGCCGTAGAACCGATGACCGATGGGGTAGACGTGTTCTTGAGCGGAGACCGCGAACCGGCAAACGTAAGGTGGGACGCCCTCAGGCTCGATGGAGCGACGATCTTCGCAGGGTGGCTGGTAGCAACTGGATGAGAGTTGCTGAGAATCGAGTTGAATGGCGTGCGATTGATGAAGGCTTTGTCCAGCCAACAGCTGGCTGCAGGCTGATGATGATGATGGTGAATTATTTTCCCATTTTCATACTTATACATATTTTATTCTTATTTTTGAGATGTACAAGGTGCAAACGGACCCTTCGCAAAGCCGTCCATCCCGCCGTTCGACCCTATGCAAAAAATATTGCTGGAAAACGACTTTCTTTTTGGGGGTGAATATTCACGTTTTACGGTTAGACTCAATGTAATACACTCAAAATATTGTGCTGATGGCATTTAAAGTTAAGTTATAATCCACAACTAACTTAATAAACTAAAAACTTAAAAACAATGGCGTCAAAAAACTCCTCCTCAACGCTGCCAACTAGTAATGTCTCCAAGAGCCTGGCGGCGTTACCACGCTGTATGGCAACGCTAAGCCTTTGACCAAGGTAAAAGCTAGCCCTAGGGTCACGGGAAGTGTCAACTAAGTGTTTACTTAAAATTTCTTTGAAAAGGCTGTGAGCGCTCGGACCATCGTTCAGACCTCGGTCCCACGGATTCACGGTCCAAGAGTTTCAACCCCAAACGACTCGAAAGTGTATTTTTCATCTCAGCACCTCAAACAAGCAGGTTTTGCTGTTTACAGACAGTGAGCAAAATTCGATTTTGCTGCGAGCGTGAGACAAAGTAACTTTTTTTTTTATATCGAGAACTGTGCAGGTCTCCTCACAAAATTCGACAGATTTCAAACTTCACTTTGTTCTGTCACTTTCACTTCGATACGAAAAAAACGAGAGATAGAAACAAGTCGATTCGAAATTCGATTTTCAAATTCCATATCTAGTAGGCCCAAAAAAGAAACAAACAATAAAACGTTCGGATACCGATATTGTAAATCGATAACCGTAATGTTGTAAATCAAGTGTTTAGGTTTTAAATGAAAAATTGAAATATTTCGAATAATCGAATTATATTTTTATAATTAAATCAAGATGAAGAATGTTGAAGAAAAAATACGTAGTTTATCATGTATCTTCTTATTAATTTATAGTTTTAACAATCTTTAATATTGAGACAGAATACCGTGAGTGTAGTTTCAGAACGCATTTAAAAAAATAGCAGGATTAAATTTTTTATTGTTTTATTCTCTGTTACGCTAGCAAAGATAAGGTCAATGTACGCTAGCTACAAAGTACAATAGAATTTGGATAATAAAGTAATATTAATAAAAAAAATGTGAGTGAGTCCAGTGACGAAGTCTACTATTTAACACCCGAAGAATTGAAGCATAACGTAAAAAATGCAGAATTAAGTTTCCTGCTTGAAAAGTCGAAAAATATCTAAATACTTAGGTATGATAATTATTTTAAGCAACTTTTTCGGAGACTGTACTGTTATCGTACTTCATAGAATTATCACAACCTAGGCAACCATCTACAATGTGGAGTATTTACTCAATGTTGAAAGCCGCAATAAAAACAAAAGATGATGGATGCCGCGAGCAATAGCCACTTTTCTGAAACTGCAGGAACCTCAGCTTTACACTGAACATTGTTTTCGGCGAACTTCGGCCACGATTTTGGCTGATTCAGGAGCCGACCTCACTATAATAAAACGACACGGCGGATGGAGGTCGAAGAAGGATATATTGAGGATTCGATTCAAAATAATTTTAAAATCTGTAAGCGTATAGTAGAGACCATAAGCTTGAAACAGATCTCAGATCCTTGCTCTCGTCCGTTTACTTCTAGAGTCATGAATACCGCCGCTGAGTCACCTACTTTTACTATCTTATTGTGAGTCGAAACCTCAGCGAATACTCAAACTCAAGTCGCTAACACAACAATATCGGTTTCAAACAAAACTGTTACTTTTAATTAGCAGAACTGCAACCATTTTACTTTTGTGTTTTTGATATTGTTTAAATATATATGGTGGTATGGTGGCGTGGTGGTTTATTTTTTACCATGTTGTTGTTTTTTTTTACCTTTAGGTATATGTTCTCGCTGCTGAGGTGAAAAGTTGTATGTGTTACACGAGACCAAAGTTATTGGCATCTCGTGTCTTTGAATCCTTCGCTACGCTCAGGATTCTAATCTAAACTCACTCGCTACGCTCGTGATTCAACTATAGAATCCTTTGCTTACTCGGGATTCAAAATCAACACTCGCAGCAAAAACCCACTTTGCTCTCTTGTTGCACAAATAACTATTGCAAAACTTAAAATATCATTAGAGCGTTTATAGTACATTAACTATATACTATATAGCTACTATATAACTATATAACTATATACTATATATAAATATATAATAACTCTCTTTTGGCAAGCTTGACTACATATAAAAGCATAGCAATCGTTGGTGACATTAACCTTGACATCGCATGTACTTTATCTTCAAACCAAACCTCGGACTATCTCGATCTCGTAGCTTCCCATGGCTTGCTACCTGCTCACTCACTTCCCACTCGAGATAATGCCTGTCTTGACCACGTCATGCTCAAAACTCACTTGACTGCACTCACCATAGTTTTACACGCCTCTGTCACCGACCATAACCCTGTACTGCTGTGCCTTGATCTTAAACGAGATGTCAATCCACAGTCACACACCTTTTTGAAGACTAATTACGAAACTCTTGATAGTGAGATGAAGACTACAAGTTTCCAAGTAATTTATGAACACACCGATGCTAATGAAGCGACAAATAGTTTAATCACCATTCTCGCTAGACTCATTAATACCCACACATCTATAATCAAGGTTCCAAATAAAAAACGTTTACTCAAACCGTGGATGACCGTTGGTATGCTCCGCTGTATGCGTAATAAAGATGCAATGCATAAAAAACTCAAGCTTTCTCCAAACAATATTATATTAAGTACTACATATAAAAGGTATAGGAACCACTGCACAAAAATTTTGAAAAAATTAAAAAGAGACTTTGACAGGAGAGAATTGACTGAGGCTTCAAAGGACAATAAAAAGATTTGGAAGGTGATAAAGAGAGTGACTAACACAGACAAGCCTAACATACCCAACACCGAATTATTGGATTCTACTACGTCACCTCAGCTGTCGGTGGACAAAGTAAACGAGTTTTTTGCCAATATCGGCAAGGAACTTGCTGATAACTTTTCAAGTCCACTTGGTAGTCATAAAGTCCCATCAGACACTACCCCTACATCTCCACCTTTACAATCATTCGTCATGTTAGACACCGATGAAGCGGAGGTTGGAGAATTGCTAATGTCACTTAAAACAGATTCTGCTGTAGGCTGGGACAATATTCCTACAAAGTTTTTAAAACGCTACTCACTGATACTAGTCCCCATACTCACACATATTTTTAATCTCTGTTTCCATACTGGCACTTTCCCCTTGTACTTTAAGAAGGCCATCATACACCCAATTCATAAAACTGGAAGCAAAAAATTGGTAAATAATTATCGTACTATTGCAGTGTTACCTTCCATTTCCAAAATACTAGAACGATTAATTAATAAAAGACTCGTGACTTACATGGAAGATAAAAAGCTTTTTTCTCCCAACCAATTCGGCTTTAGACGCAATAAATCTACTAGTAGCGCTGTAATTGACCTCATTGACTATGTGACCAAAAATATTGACAGGAAAAAGAAGGTATTGTCAATTTTTTTGGACCTAAAAAAGGCATTCGATACGGTTTCGATTTCTGATTTAATAATAAAGCTTGAAGAACTGGGGATACGTGACCAATTACTTAACATCTTCAAGGACTACCTTCAAAATCGAACACAATGTGTAAAAATACAAAATACCTCAGTGGAGAGCTTCAAGTGGCATTCGGCGTTCCCCAAGGCAGTGTGATTGGTCCAACCTTATTTCTAATATACGTTAACCAACTATGTAATCTGAGTTTGGGAAGTGGAAAAATCGTGGCATTCGCTGATGACACTGTCCTTACCTTCTCTGGTGATACGTGGGATGACACCTTCGATTCCGCACAAAAAGGACTAAGTAATGTTCTACAATGGCTCAAAAGACACATTCTCACAATCAACACAGACAAAACTAAAACTCTTACATACAGTTTAAGAAATTCGAGTCAACCACCAAATTCGCACGCTTTGGTAGCGCACTCTTGTGTACTGCCTAGCACTGCGACATGTACATGTCCCGAACTGGAACGCTGTAGAACCATCAAATATCTCGGTGTGACTCTCGACGACAGCCTGAGCTTTGCACCACATATAGAGTTACTGACGAAAAGAATTAGGAAGCTAATCTTTGTCTTTAGTACTCTTCGCCACATAGCAGGACCCCAAATTATTAGGTGTACATATTTTGCTCTTTGTCAGTCTCTCTTAACGTACTGTATAAGCGCTTGGGGTGGTGGACCAAAAACTACTCTTTTGAAACTAGAACGAGCTCAGAGAGCCGTGCTAAAAACTAGCACCTTTAGGTCCATCCTTTTTCCAACTGAGGAATTATATAGGAACTGTAAAGTCCTTACAGTGAGGCAATTATTTATCTTACACATGCTACTATATCAGCACCAAAGAACCTCCTATGAAGTAATCACCACAAGACGCAAAGACAAGGTATGTCAACCCTTCCCCTGTAAATTCTCTTTTACAAGAAGATTTCCTTGTTTCCAAGGTCCTCATCTCTATAATAGCCTTAACAAAGTACTAGACTTCTACTCACTACCTAAAATGTCACTCAAAAAGAAACTAAATGATTGGCTACTAACACTTAACTACAACAATACAGAAAATTTATTGCTGACTCAATATAGTTCCCGTTAAACTATCGTATGCTCATACACATGCACGCTCACATATACACACACACACACATACACACACGCACGCACACACACACACGTACACACACACACACTACACTACTCTGCTCATACCATATATTACTTTTGTTTTCATTCCTTTTTTTTTCTAAATAGTTTATTTGCCCGTTTACTTATGCTGCATTTTGGACTAGTCATATTTTTTTGTAAAATAACATGTATCAATAATAATGTGTAATTACAATTAAGAATCATCCACTAAAGGGTCGGGCCCAGCATCTTTAACACAAGTTGTCTTGACAACTTAGCAAGGGTGTTGGTGTCGCCACAATATTGTTTAATTTTCCTTAAACTGTATGTACTAACATGTATCTAATGTAAAATGTTAAACTTGATGCAAATAAATTATTTTTATTATTATTATTATATATACTTTAGATTATGATATAAGTGCGGTAAGTTGAAAATTACAGCCGAGGCGATATTACTAGCCCGAGCCGTAGGCGAGGGCGATAAAATAGCAGAGGCTGTAATTATCAAAGCGCACGTATGTCATACGACGTTTTATAACATATTTGCGAGGAAATAAATAAAACAAATAAAAATATTACAGCGAAAAGAAAAAGCGCGCGGAATAATTTTTACTTGTTCACAAATAGGCGCGCGCATCAGCGCTTTTTTTTAAGGCAAAGACACAAAAAACAGCCCGTATTACTAATAAAGTAAATTAATAGTTTTGTGTTTTTGTTACAGATTAAATGGTTGTAATTTATTGTCAAAATTAATTAAATTATAGAGTTAAATGCTTATATATTATATTTCATCTCCCAAAGTTAATTTTATTCATAAAATGTTGTCCATTTTCTGACATAAAAACTCTTTGCTAAGATTTAAAAAAGTATAAACCGTGTATTTTACTTTACAGCACATGTACGTAATGAGATACATTACGATACTGAAATTGGTCAAATAAGAGTCCCTTTACGAGAAATAGTGTTATAAAAGATCTTTTCAGCTATTATAGTAGGATACTAGAGGCCACAGCAGAGAGCCACACAGTCCTTTCACAATTATTTCACCTCTGATAGCGGAGCTGCAACCCAACAGCAACCTTATAGTAACGTTTTTAGAGATCACGGTAATTTTGACAGACGTGTCAACAAAGATCACAGATTTTGACACTGATGTAAACTCAGAGGTTAAATAGTAATAATAAAAGGACTGTACTCTTCTTAAGTTAAAATGTCACTTACGGGATATCTTCCGTGATTATTTATTGTTTTGAGCTCCCGATATTTCGACGCTGTTGCAAGCGCCATGATCGCGGGTTAACTGGAGTATGCGGGTGGATGGAAAAAAATGTTAGGAGCAGACAAATCTGTCTACCCTCTTTCTTTGTCTTTTGCTACCCGCACTACTGGAACTCGACACTAAGTCACGGTAAAACACACTCACAGTATCACCAGGTTTTGTGGAGTCCTTATTATGTGGAAGATATCCCGTAAGTGACATTTTAACTATAGTTATGAACCGTGAAAGCTTAAAACAGTGTGTGTACTCTTATTGTATTAACTCTAGATTGTCTACGGTTGTCCATAAGTCTGTTAAACAATCCCGTCACTGTCAACAAATGACAATTCATTCCTTTTCGATGAACTTAATGCTTATTTACTTATATGTTTATTTTATATAAAATCGGAGATATTGCATCTTTCTTGGTAAGCCACCGTGACGATACATGAACAACTGCGGGAACAATGTACAACTGTCTGATCCTTTGAAAGTAAATGGAATCTAACAAACAGGTTGCAAATGATATGTTTTCCTTAGGTCTGAGAGTACAGTGTAGTTCAGAGGAATTCTATGCTATCATCATTCTTCGTATAGAAAGTCGCTCCACGTATCATTGTGCTAGTCAGTTGCTATCGTTAACACAAACAACCGGCCAAGTGCGTGTCGGGCCACGCGCAGTGTAGGGTTCCGAAGTAGCCCGTTATATTTTAGATTTTGTTTTTCAAAGAAAGTCATCACCCGTTATAAACAAGCAACAACTTCATCTTAGTCACTTTATAGGATTTATTCTAAGGATTTTGTATTTGGTACAAAATTATCCAACACCCTAGTTCAACGACTATTACTGCTAAACTAATAAATTTATCTTAACCGCTATAGTTTTACTTTAAATTTCCAGCAGTTTAGCTTTTAGAGGGGGGGGGGGGGGGGCGGGACGCCTTAGTGGAACAAAAATTTGCACTTTAAAGTTTAATATTTCGCAATCGTAAAGTGGTATTGTATTGGCGACCCCTTTAGCAAAACCTCGGACAGACAGACGGGCATAGCGAAACTATAAGGGTTCCTTGTCAGGACTACTGAACCCTAAAAATGCTAAAATAACATAAGTTGGAAAAGACTAGTCAGTGATGATTTGAATATTATGTCTTATTTTTTTAGGAAGATGGGTCTCAAAGCAGTGATGTTAATTGGTACCATTTGCATAGTTATTCTTTCTGGATTCGGAGTTATGGTCCATCTTATGATGTCAGTTAACCCACCGCCACTGCCTGAAGATAAAGTAGTAGATAAACTACTTCCGATAGGTCCTGCGTTTGAGCTGCCTTATATGCGTGTAAGAACCCTTAATTATATTAAATTAAGAAATAAAACTATGTGAAGATATATCTTACCCCATCATGCAAAAACTATTGATTTGGTTTGGTACATTTTGGCAGAACTAGGCTCATTTATCCTTATTATTTTCAGGTAGAAAAGGTAAAAAATGGTGCAGATATGATAAACCCATCGCGCAGAGCTTTTGACACACATGAACACGATTATAGTGCAGTGTCTGATGATTATCGCAACCTTATGCTATATACGATACAAAAAGTCGTGCCTCCACTTTGGCCATTGACCCCTGAGCCACCCCCTGACGATCTAGATCAACGTCGAGAAGATAATGAGAGAAAAAGAAAAGTATATGTCGCAACAACTGACAACAAAGGCGTGCTTATTGTAGGTAAAAGATCCGTTGTTGATGGCGAAACACGTAGAAGAGATCTAGATTCTATTATTTTAAAAGTAACAGACGATACAGGGCAATTCAACATTGAAATTAAAATAGGCACAAATGATGCATCCACAAAGAATCAAATCGAAACCAGAGAAATCAAATCAAAAGATATACCTAAATATAGTATGTCCTTGAAGACAAAAAATAATGTTCTGTTTAAAATAAATGAACTAGCAAAAAGTACAATAATACATGTAAAACCGAACGATTCAGTCTCTATTTATGATTATGATGGTCATCAAAAATCAAAAAGGACAGTAAATCATAATATAATTCAAGCAAGTATCATAGACTTGATCAATAGTACAGACAAGTCTGCAATAACGCCGCAAATGGGCAAAGATTTATTGCCTATAGCGTTTTTTTCCAACAATACGAAACTCACTAATCATTCTGGGACAAATGCAAAAGAAATAGACAAAGAATTTATCGAAAAAAAACAAATCAATAAATCTTAACAGCCTTAAGATAGCAAATGATACAGCTTGCAATATAGCTGTACACTATACAGTTCTGATCTATACCGTGTACAGATCATAAACACAATATTGCAAGCTTTTATAACAACTAGAATTGAAAATACAACAAAATCTCTATTATTATAATATTATGATTTTGAAATGTAACTTTTGATATGTAAATTTGAAGATTTTATTGGCAAAAGGGGGAGATAGCAGTATTCAAAACGATTCTAGAGATATATTTCTTGACGGCAAAACCAAGTTAGAAGCTCATGGGCAGCGTGAAAAGTAAGACACCAAACACATGATAAGGAAGAAGAATGAAAATTATTCAGTTGGAGACAAAGCTATTTCAAAATACAAACAGGCCAACAAATTAATATACGCGTCCACGAAAATTGACAGCCCGTCGTAAAACGAAGGTGTAGAATGTTTTATTTAATAACTCTAGCCAAAAAGGCTAGAGTTATTAAATAAACAAATAAAAAAAAAAAAATTCTGACAAAAAAGTCCATAGGCAAAGGCAAGTTAGTAACAAGAATTTTGCTTATATCTAATGTTAGTAATAACAAGTAGGTAACAATAACAAAACTAGACACACCGTCTACTCCTGCACAGCAGGCTCACCGGTCCCGCAACACATGGAGTTCAGTGAACCTACTGAGCAGAACAGTATCGGTCCTCTCGCCAATCATCCTGACTGGGCTCCCCCATACTCGGCGCACCACCGACGCAACTTTTTTACGCAATTATTATACGCTGTTTTGCAATTATTTTTAGTGCAAAATAATATTTTTATAATTATGCTTAATAACTACGTATTTTTTTATGTTCATAAAATTCGCTCTTTTTTGATAAATCAGGCATTGAAAAGAGGTCTACGTAAGAGGTCCAACACAAATCCGAATTATGCTACAGCACGAGCCAATAAATATACCTGTTATATCCTTGTCTTCAAAATTGGCTTATTATTTTTGGAAAAACATCTTTTAGTTTCATAATCTGATTGCAATAATATCGTCAATATCACCTGATTTTTCTACAAAAATTCATAGTTTCTGTGAATAGATTTGTGTTCCTATTCGATTAAAAAAATAATATTCCCGAAAGCTAATGCGAATATTTACGGACATTAACGTAGTCTAAATATTTACGGACAATAACGGAGACTAAAGTAATCTGTAGCATCGTATCAGATTATTTTGAGAGTAGAGCAGGATTTCAAAGGGGAGCTCCCCGCCCCCACGATTTAATTTTGTTTTTGTAGTGTGTTTTCTCAGGACGGGGGCAGGCAGATGATAATTTTCTAGTTTTACTAGACTTTAGTCTTAAGTGCCATATAATTTTGTGTCTGTTCACTAAAGTTTGAAACCGTTTTGTAATGATGAGTAATCTTTATAAATGGTGTAAAAAACCTCTTAACGAAGCCGAAATGCACTTGTTCTCCCCGTCATTGTGATAATTTTTTTGTTCTACACCATACCATACCAGTAGGCTTTGCCAAGTTGACAATCTACAATCCTTAACGCATAGAAAACTAACCAAATGTATGGGAAAGACGTCTATCAACGATAAGTCACGTGGTCAAAACAAACGAATGGAAACTTTAAAGTTTAGTCAAAACTTTAAGTTGGCTACGATTTATATGGGATGTAGGGATCACGATTGCAGAAACGAATACATTTCATTTTATCATCTTGATCGATGTAAACTTGTCTACGAAAGTTTATATTCGCTTGTTTTGACCACGTGACTTAACGTTTACGATTGTAGAAAGAGAATCGATACGAATCGTTTGTAACTTGGCTAGGCCTGCACAGGGCCGGCAGTCTCGACAGAGATAACGACAAAATCGCTAACATGTAGATAAGGGTCGTAACAGGTAGGGTTCTGTTTGTACAAACCTAGGTTGAAATAAAGTCACTAAAGAAATCAAAGGACAAAAGCAATGCATTGCACAATCCGTCATTCAGACTCGTAGCTTTTCAAGTGGCATTTATGTGCGTACACGGCCTTGCAATACATTTTTAAACAGTTTAAGATAAACTGCATTTACATTGTAGGTACAATAAAGTTAAAATTAATAGGTGTTGTACGAAACACGTGCTCGTTGCTTGCCACGGTAGAACTTGATCGATCAGTGAATGTCGGAGCGAATGCTTGCGAAACATTAAAGTAACCTGTGTTTAAAATGTTTGGTTAAGATTGGCCTTAAAATATTTTGTGGAGTTTTAAATGTACTGACTTTAGCTATCCATCGCCTCAAATGTTAATGTTATTTGAGGGTCGGAACTCTTACATGTAGGTAATTAGTTGGAACGTTTATCAATATAAAGGGTGTAAAACACCTCTTAACGAAGCCGAAAGGCACTTGTTCTCTTCGTCATTGCGATATTTTTTTTGTTCTACACCATACCTGGGAACTTTCTAGTTACGGAGATATTGGGGGTCAAAGTTCCAACTTTTTAACAACGTTTTTATTAAATACAAGTTTTTAATGTAAGATACTACTATTCAATCCATCCATCAGCACAATATTTTGAGTGCGTTACATTGAGTTCTACCATAAAACATGATTTTTCACCCCAAAAAAAAGTCGTTTCCAAGCAATAATTTTTGCGTAAAGTTACTTAGTTTGATGTACAGAATGCTTGGTTGACGGCTTCGTGATGAAGTGGTCTACACCCTGTATAATATTTTTGTCCTCTCAACCTCCAAATTTCGTTCATAGTGGGGGACTACCCAAGAACGCAGGATATTACCATAGCACGTGATCACGATAGGTGTTTCTTAACTCTCATATATTCTTATGGGACGGAATCTGACACTGCCGGGAGAAGACCACGCGCAGGACCGACGGCCTCCTCAGTAAAGGGTAGCGGTCGCTGACCAGACAGGTGTTGTATCTGGTGAGATACTGCTCCACGGTTGTTGTTGGATTTTGGTATACATTTATGTTAATCGCGTGGATAATATCAATATTGCGATTTAAGATATGTTAGTTTAGTTCGTACGTCATTCCTCGTTCATGGATGAATGAAGAGGAAGGCCAAAGAAAAGATGCATGGTTTGTGTGAGGAATGATAATTATAAAGAAGTAAACGATAGCGTAACGGTTGACAGGGGAGAATGAAAGAAAAAAAACGTGTTGCGCCGACCCCAAGTAACGTGAGACTAAGACAGGAAAACGATAAGTAGTTTAGTTCGTATTTGGCGCACAGGTGTCACCACTACCAGTTACCTCATAGCCAGTTTGATTGAAGCCTTCTCCAGTCAGAATGATTTACAGCATTTAGTGTTTCGCAAAACAAGGAGTGTCAGCTTCTTGCCAATATTTAAGTTAAAGAACTACGTCTAGTAGTAAGTCATTTGAATATACATTCCTGATTCGTTTTTGACGTAAGTGAAAGTCGCCAGTACCGACTGCGCATTGGACATTGCAATAGGAGCCATAATATCAGTTTACAATGACAAGTTGATGGCCCATCGTTTTACTATCATTACATTAATGCCTTTAACCCGTAGTTTAATTTAATAGGCTGTTAGGAACGACTTGTGAAGTATCAATAGTGAGAAGATATCATTATATTGTCTTTTCATCTGAGCTAGCAATTTTCTGTGGCAGCACTGGCATAAATATCGCAATGATGTTTGTAAGTTAACATAACATCATACCTGTAATCTCCGAAGGATTAAGCTGAGGTATAGCTAATAGTACACCCATTGGTTTTTGTTATGCTTAAGTCTCAATAACACTTGAATTTATTTTCGGACTCTAAATCTATCGTAATATCTAATCTAATCTAAGTATATAATAATTTACTTGTTTTTCTATTTCTCAAAAATGTCCATTAGACTACGTATCTAAAAGTCTAATGGACATTTTTGACGAATAGAAAAACAAATAAATCAAACAAAACACAACACTTCTTGGACAAACTGAATATCGAAGCATGTATGTTACTAAACCGTAGACTTTAAAGAAATTATATCCAATATCAACTAGGCAAAGTTCCTCAGTGAATTGCGAAATAAGTTGCGAAAGATTCGAAACGTTCATTACCGTTTACTTCGTAAATGCGAATTCCATTGTTCTCTTAGCTTTAAAGATGGATTCTGTTCTAAAGCCTGTAACATACTGCGAAGACATTCTACGGATACAAAAGTATCGTACTAGTCAGAGAGCTTTTATAGCATCATAAAAGCTATATATTATGCCATTAAATTTTCTTCTTGAAGACAAAACCTAAAAGTGGAAAACACGAAGAACCGAAATATAGAACAAATGGTCGCCAGCTGCGCGTTGAGGCTGTGACAGGAGACTCACAGGACAGCGCTAGTTCTCATTAGGTAGATATGGTCAGGTAAGCTGAGGAGCTCGTGGCTTGGTTAACAGAAGCGTTAATCTTCAAGGTTAAGCCACGCTTGCGAAAGTCGATCCGTGGATTGGTGACAATCCATAAATTACATATCAAGTTTCCTCCGTGTCATTCTCATGTTGTCCAACAAGTTTTATCATCAGTGTAACCCCCCGACTTTTAATATGCTTACCTACTTAGTACGCGTTTTATACAAGCACAGTAAAAATCTTTATACTGTGATACAATATTTAAATTTCGCCTCATTCAGATGTACAATATGGGGAGGTATTTTATTGTAACATTTTAAACAGTACCCCATGAAAGATGAGTCTACTTTAGCTAGCCTGAAACCTGGTTGAGCTAGTTGGTCCCGATTTCTTGTATTTTAGTGGTGACTGCCACTTCTTTTACTAAATAAATGCAGATTTTCCTAACGTACATGATGTGTTCATGGATTTAATGACAAGGTACTGTCATGATGTGAATTTTCTTTAACAGTTCTCTTAGAGAATCGCATCTACGTAGATCATATTATATGGCTCTAATGGCTCTTTTCTGCAGAAGAAATATAGACTCCATGTCTGCAGCCCATCCCCATTGAAAAATACCGTACGACATAATACTATGAAGATAACTAAAGTAGAGTGGCCTCGCAGTATCTACATCAGTAAATTGACGGATTTTTCTAACACCATATGCTGGTGAACTGAGCCGTACTGCAAGGGATGTTAAATGAGGACCCCATTGTAGTCTTGAGTCGAGCGTCATCCCCAAGAAAATAGTTTTATCGACAAATTCTAGTTTCTCTTGATTCAATACTATGTCACAATCACTAAAGGAAAGAAAAATGAAAGAGTAATCGACGACAGAAAGTGCGTGGGGAGGAAGGAGGAGAGTCTCGAAGGAGGGTTCACCGCACGACATGTATAAACCTGTTCGCACACGTTGACCGCCGTCACCTGCACCGTGCGTCGCCGCGCATCGCGGCACTAATATAACGGTCAACCAAGCTACCTATACGATGTTATGATCATTTTCGGAATATTGAAACTTCCACGAAGTACTTTTTTTTAAATAATGACCAGCCTTTTGTCTCAAGCACCACATCAAAGAAGTATCCACGGAACGGAAGAAAATACAGTTTTTTTTGTTCCGTGTAGAAGTATCCAACCTTTTATTTTATTCTATCGAAGAGTACGTAACATCAGTATTTTGATACTTATCAATTGTTGATTACATTACACCGAAATGAAAAACAAACTTTATTTAATTTGTTGTTATTTTTTATTTACTAGCGACCCGCCTTTACTTCGCACGGCGCCATCTATCGGGTTTATGCTATCTTTTAAGGAATAAAATTTTGTGAAAGTGTATTGCTGGTTACAACCAACAATACACTTTCACAAAATTTGATTAAATCGGTTGGGTAGATTTTTAAAATTAAGGTGAAAGCTCCACGGTAGCCCGCGAAATTCAAATTTACTTAGGTTTTTTGGAATTTGCAAGCCAGTGCTAGGTTGTATGTTGATGGAAATATGATTCGCGGCTTAGCGTGGCGCTTCCACCTAAAGATTGAACACATTGCAGTTAATACTTGCAACACAAACAAAATCATCAACCGCGTACCCTCTCTACCATCAATCATTCCTACCTTTACTGTTTACTGCACTAGCGTACATAGTAACAAGACGTTCTAAAATAATTTGGGTGGCGCTGCGCCGGCGCAGCCGAGAGAGCGGCGCGCGTTCCCACGTGCGCGCGCGCTCGCCTGCCTTGAACGACCTTGTCGATCGCCTGGTTTTACTTGCAGCTGTTGTACGTTCGCTAGATGAGGGTGAACGCTTTTAATTTTATTTGATTAAGTAAGTTTTCATTAGGAATTTCGATACCCGGCTTTCTAGAACTGCAGGCCTAGCAAAGTTACAAACGATTCGTATCAATTCTCTTTCTACAATCGTAAACGTTAAGTCACGTGGTCAAAAGAAACGAATAGAAACTTCGTAGACAAGTTTACATCGATCAAGATGATAGAATGAAATGTATTCGTTTCTACAATCGTGATCGCTGCATCCCATATAAATCGTAGCCAACTTACAGTTTTGACTGAACTTTTCGTTTGTTTTGACCACGTGACTTAACGTTGAAATGATGTCATTCCCATACATTTGGTTAGTTTTCTATGCGTTAACGATTGTAGATTGTCAACTTAGCTAAGCCTACTGAACAGAGAGAGGTAAAGAGATAAACGATATAGCTCGACATGATAAGAATTAGCCAAGTAGAAATACCTACATCTTAATAGCCTTGGGTTGAAAAGCCTGGTGTTATTTTGCCCACAACTGATTTTTGGCCGTATAGACCCATACCAATATATTAAGATCAAATAGAACAATTGACATACTTCGTAAATACACGTATTCTTTCATCCATTCATAATGAAGCTGAAACATTTATTATAGACAATTTGACTCTGAAAATAAATCTGTAGGTGTAGGTATCGTCATAATTACGGAACGTATGAGAAGCTAATAATACTCGGTATGTTGTACCTATAGGAGGATTGTGGCGTAGAAAAAAAAAGATATATTCTTTTTTTGCTTCCCGTGCCAAATGGGACATGAATGCTGCGTGGGTGATGTGACGTCGTGGATTCTGGATATATTGTCGAAGTTTTCTGCAAGATTTGAGGAAGAAAAACGTCGCATTTACGTAGCTCTGATATAATCGAATGTTATGTTGTAAATTACTGGTATACGAGAGTATATTTTAGATGTGTTTTAAATAATTCAACAGCATCAACTTAGCATTAACTATGGGCAAAGTATCTGCCTGATTTACGCGGCAGGATTTAATTGCCAGTGGCTTACAATATGTTAAGGTAACAGTAAAAGTGGCATCTCAACAGTGTTAAGACGATGCAAATCATTTATTGCTTTAATTTGATTGCATGCCACAAGTAAGGAACTTGTACATGGGGCTTAAGATAAGGAGCCAAGCTGGAAATGAAGACCATCATCATCATCATCCACAGCCCGATCTCACCCACTGCTGGGTACAGGCCTCTCTTTTCTTGTGCCAATCTCCACGGTCCTGTGCCAGCCTTATCCAGGTTTTTCCCCCGACGGCAACTATGTCCTGGCAAATATGTATGTAGAACCGTCGCTGTGATAACCTTCCGAGGAATCCGGTACAGCGCTGTCCAGCAAAGCAAGAGTGTGATGAGGACGGCTTCACCATAGTTCAGAAGAAGAAGAAGAAGCCTACTTGTCGCAATCAATGCGGTACTGGACTGTCAGGACCAAATATACTGCTGCGTCCAGCGATACCATCGACGTTGCTTTATGTGTCCCGACTGCATCACTCCACGAAGGTTGAGGAGATCGTGGAGTACATGAAGGTGAAGGCTAGCTGGACCTTGAGGGTTGAGAAGTTGGAACCGCGTCACAACACCAACTTCAAGTCGTTTGTGGTGCGAGTTCCGACACAACATCTCGACAAGTTTCTCAAGGAAGAGTTTTGGCCTAGGGGGTAGTCTACCGACGGTTTCGCGGCAGGCTACGTGACACCGCGCAGCGTAACACGACGCCGCGCGCCGCCACTTCGTGTGTCTTAGTTCTTAATTTATAAGTTATATTTTGTATGTATTAGTATGTTTTTATGTTGTAATGTAATTTTGTGTATTTTATGGGCCTTATGATACCTGATAATAAAATGATTGATTGATTGAAAACCTTTTCAGAGCATTTTATTTCAAAAATTTGTAGCTATAAACCCACTTTTTAATGATCTCCAGAAGGGACGTCATTAAAAGCGTTAAGCGGCTTACAATAGCTTGTCCAAAAGATCGAAAGCTTGTGAGAGAAAAGTCTTTGGTCGAGCGAGTGTTGTTAGTACAGTGTCTACTACTAGAATTCTTCAGACTCATCAAACTATGTGGTAACAACATAATGACGCATCTCGTCCCTAATTCCGTGAGTCATGACTGTCATTAGTGCCAAATTGTCGGCCGCTGGGTTACTGGCACATCTTGCGAAGCCACATGACATGACTGATGCTAAATTGAATGATTTTTATTCATTATCTGGTGGGTAAGAAGAGTGTTTTATCTTTTTGTGGTCTTTATAAGCTGTACTATTACATAGTATTTCATTGTTCATTGGAACATTCAGTCGATCATTTTTTTATTTTTGATTAAAGTTTAACTTTTAATTTAGTACAATACTTATCCATATAAGAAGTCACCTAGAATTTTTTAAGTGCAGTCTTATTTAGCGAACGTATTGTAAAGCAAGTGGCTGTTAATGGAAAATAACCGTCTCGACCCCGTTTCTTTGTCTTAGGTATTTTTTTTTTTTGCGGCTGGTCTCGTTATGTCAAACATAATAATATATGTAATATATATTATCTGGCTTTCGGAACTATTAATTCGGAATTATGTTTCAGGTCTGTTAAGATCTGGTGTTTTAAATGGGATTTATAGAATTATAATAGTTTTAATTAATGTTTTTGAGTTTGCCGCTGATTAATTTCTCTTCAGATTTAGGAGTTGTTTTGTGTGTTTGAAAATAATAATAACTTATATGGTTTCTATTATGTTATGAGTTTCAAAAGTAATTAACGAAGGCGGGTTTTTTTCCTCTTAACATTTTTCTGGTCTCGTTGGTTGGTCATTAAAAGTTATGATCAATTTAAGAGGTTTCTTTATTAGGGTTCTATACCCAAAGGGTAAAAACGTACTTAAACTCCGCTGTCCGTCCGTCTGTCTGTCACCAGGCTATATCGCATGAACAGTAAGCGCTATACAGTTGAAAATTTCACAGATGATGTATTTCTGTTGCCGCTATAACAACAAATACTAAAAACAGAATAAAATAAATATTTAAGGGCGGATCCCATACAACAAACGTGTTTTTTTTTGCCGTTTTGTCTTGTGTTGTATAGGTAATGGTACGGAACCCTTCGTGCGCGAGTCCGACTCGCACTTGGCCGGTTTTTTAATATTGTAGGATCTTCTTTTAGCTTTGAAAGAGGAGCAGGATATCTGGGGGCGATACAATACGAATTATAAAAGATTTTGGGAGTTTCTCAGGGCTGACACCCACGGTCAAAATACCTTGACCACTCGCAAGAAACAAGTTCATAAAATGTATCATTATTTAAGTAGATACTTAATCATTTTTGTACCTAAATAACAACTGCCATTGTTCTCTTTCTATAACGAAACTGTATTATTAAGTATCATTTCCTAAATATAAAAACGATGCAACAAAAAATTAATTCAATAGTGAAGTTATTCATAGCATTCTACAGTAATAAAAATGTATCTGACCTTGATAAAAATATTGTACAGAATCTTTACATCCTTACTTCTCGTTTTAAATTAAACAAATTGCCGTGTGAGTGATCATAACGCCTGTTGTCCCCGAAGAGGTATGCAGAGTCGTAGTCGTTCTTATTGTACACCCACATTTTCCCGTTTATGTCAAAATCCCACGTAATTGGGAGAGAGCCTATTGCCAGCAACTGGGCTCAAATCCAGATTTTGGGCTGCTACTGAGAAAAAAAAACCATAACTCTGCATGACCGGGAATTGAACCCAAGACCTTGTCTTCAGCAGTGGCAATGTGCGACTATTAGACTAACAAGGCAACAATTTAAATCATTCTTTAAGGAAAACTCCTTAAAGAATTATTTAAATAATACTGTGAGATCTTAGCAAAGCTAGCATGAAAAGACGTGATCTTGATCAAGTGAGTAAAATAAAGAGTTACAAACCTGTAAACATATTCAAGTTATTTTACAGCATCATTGGGCTTTAAAAACGAGACTTTATTATGTGTTTTGGCATTTCTTCTCTGGGATCAGTAAGTTAGGAAATGTTGGCGCCATCTTT
Source organism: Xestia rhomboidea (assembly GCA_963853795.1). Taxonomy (NCBI): domain Eukaryota; kingdom Metazoa; phylum Arthropoda; class Insecta; order Lepidoptera; family Noctuidae; genus Xestia; species Xestia rhomboidea. The sequence goes on from OY970759.1 coordinate 19,260,484, forward strand.
ATAATATCTGGTATTTAAAATATTGATCTAAATTTCTCATAAACGTCTTAGAAGTTCTTATTAGAAACATATAGAAATAAACATCTTTTCGTCACGATAATTTTATTTTAGCTTATCTTGTTTCATCCATTCTTGTTCACAAAAGTAAACTTTCACACTTTTTAGTGATAAACATCCTCAAAAGCAGTTCAGTGAATCCTATAATTAGATCAGTAAATAAAAATAAAAAATCCTCACGATACACTATTTATAAATAATGATCGTTTTAACATTTTGTGCAAGTAGTCTGAGTTTTATTTGCTGAAGATTTAATATCATAGATTTTTTTTGTCGTGGTATCGACAAGATAACTTATAAAATTTTTCGATTTCTTTACGTTACCACCATAATACCCTTGAAAATAAAAAAAAACACACCTAATTTCCAACTCATCATCTTCCTGCCCTAATCCCATTCTATTCGGAGTCGGTGCAACACGTTTTCTTCTTCCATTCTCCCCTGTCAGACGTCACGGCATCATTTACTTCTTTCTCTTTCATATCATTCCTCAAACAATCCAAACATCTTTTCTTTAGCCTTCCTCACCCTCTCCATCCATCAACATATAATTTCCAACTCATTATCGAAAATTAGAACTACCCACAAGTCAGGCAAATAATGTCATTCAAAACTTTCTAAATACGGAGTTACAGCCAGAATATCCTTTACAAAAATAAGTAAAAAAAAAGAGCTTAACAGCAAATTCACAAAAATAGCTGACGCCTCCACGTTTGCTAAAGGCGTTCCATTTTCAAAAGATGGTGGGTGTCGCACGTAACTTTTTCAATTTCCAACTGAAGGACACGTTTGAGAGCTCCCACCTCGCGAGATGGATGTTTTATGTACCACTTCAGTTTTTATTTTGAGGCGCCGTGATTTATGTGCCTCGGTTGAAAATTGAATCGTGTTTGCATGGGAAACTACGCAGTCATTTATTTGTTTTTTGTTGACGTGGAGGGTACGCAAAATGAGGAACGCAGAGGGCCTAAACAAGGTAATATTTTATCAGCGAATACTATTACAGAAAAGAAAAAAAGAACTTCAACTATATTTACAAAAGAAATAAAGAAAAAGCATTTATTAGCCCGCACAGGACAAAACACACAAAATAAAATGGTGAAATTATCAACAAATAAAAATTAAAAGGGAGGGGCAGGCGGGGGGGGGGGGCGTATCTTCTATACATATAATAAAATCGTTGAGACCAAAAAATCTGTACATTGAAGATTAAAAAAAAAAACCAGCCAGGGTGACTTGAAATAAGTAACTGAACATATTAAAACCATTTAAATTGTTTTGTTTGTTTGACCGCGCATCACGTAAAAACTGCTGAACCGATTTTGTTGAAATGTTCACAAATCTGTTTAAATACATTCAGAATAACATATAGACTATAGAAATTTTGGATTTTTTTGGAAAAAGGGGGTGAAAAGGGGGGGTAAGGTTTGTATGAAAAAAAAAAATAGATTGTTCTAGAATCATGAAACTCAGAATAAATATTATTATTAGTAAAAATAAAGAAATACCTGTCTTAGCATTTTTTTAAAATCTCATCCAGAGGCGCAAAAAAGAGGGTTTTGTGTTTAAAATTAATAAACTTCAAACACATATACAATCAAAACCAATGAAGTGTAACCTTTTAAAGTTGCTACATATACTCCATATCTAATACAGGTAAATATAATTTCTCAGTTTTCTTGAAATTTGATTTTTGAGGTGAATACGCACAAAATAGCGGAACTCAAGAAAATCAGCTTTCCTCGGTTTAAGTAGTAGTTAGTAGTACGAAATGTTTGTGCGCGCATCACGTCAAAATTACTGCATAGGCTTCTTCAATATTTAAACTATATATTATCACGCTACTTCCTTAAGGGGGTAGGCAATTTTGCATTATTTCCGTATACTTCAATTGTTTGACGTTTCAGTCATGACGTAAGTACATGAGAACGGCTATTTGTGGCTTATATCAACGAAGTAAATAGCCTTGCGGTTTCATGACCGCTCTGTAAACTACGGGGTTGCAGGTTCAAGCCCTCCAACATTATTTTCACTTTTTGTGATTTGTTTAATTTTTTTTTTGATGCTGTGAGATTTCCTATATTTCATTTTGTATTTAAGTTGTGTGCATTTCTAATGAACGTGAAATATTTTTCCAAAAAGTAATAGAGTAGTACTTATGGAAGAAGAATACAATCATGCTACCCCCAAATAAATTGGTATACGGGCAGGAGTATGATGATGAGGATGATTTCTCCAAAAAGAGAACACCAGAAGCCTGATAAATCCACGTGTTCTTGCCGTGCAAGAACTGTGCTATGCTATTCGCAATAATCAATAATCCATACGCAGTTTACGTAGATTATATTTACAGCTAAATTGTTATTGGCCTCATATCGTGTTTTCGGGCGGGAGGAGACGCCCGGGTTCTTCCATTTTGAGGATCGACCGGAGGCCACGGTGGAGCACACTGTGGAGGTGTGCCCCACTTGGGCGGAGCACCGCCGTGTCCTCGAAGCGGCGATCGGCGGCGGCGACCTCTCTCTCCCAGCCCTGGTTCAATACATGGTCCGGAGCGAGACGGAATGGGATGCCGTCACCTCCTTCTGCGAAGCAGTCATGCTAGCAAAGGAGGTGGCGGAACGTGAGAGGGAGAGATCTTTACGTCCCGGCCACAGCGGGAGACACCCCGGGCGTCGGGAGCCACGTATTGGCCCCCGGCCACCGTAGACGCGGGCCTGTGGACGAGGAGCTATGGGCTAGCTCGCCGTCCGTCCGTCTCATGACGACAGGCCGTGTCGACGGCGCGGTCGTGTTCTACGCGCGCCTCAAAGAGAGTCAGCAAAAAAGAAGGGGTCCGCAAAGGCCGATGCCTGCCGGGGCTCCGGGACTATTCGAAAGAGATACCGTGGCCCCGGAACACAAAGGGCGATGAAGGAACATGGATGGGTTTTAGTCAGTAAAAGTCTGACACTTCCTCCTGCTCCGGGAGGAGTCATTTGATGATTTCCCATCCGAAAAAAAAAAGCTAAATCGTGTTTGGGCTCAATTCATGCACCTTGATATGAACTTTCGACCTAGCTGGAGTATGACTGTCATCGAGTGTCTAAGGACGAAAACCTAAGGCTGTCGAGGGAAGCCCCAAATTGGAAAAACATAGTACAATATTTTAACGATGATTGCATATATTTCCGAGAAATTAAATTGTTACCTACTTGAAACTATACTTATTATAAAGGAGAAAAGTTTCTTTGTTTGGTTGGTTGAACGCGCTAATTTTAGGAACTACTGATTCCAGTTAAAAACATATTTTAGTGTCGGATAGCCCATTTATCGAGGAAGGCTATACGTTATATAACATCACGCTACAATCAATAGGAGCGGAGCATCAATGAAAATTGTTGCAAATACAGCGAAAAATTATTGCTTTTGAGAGCTTCCTTTTCGTGCGCTGCGTAAACGGTTAAAGTTACTCAACAATCATACATGTATGACGGGATTGTTCCTCTTAAAAAGTCCGCTAAAGCATATTATCTGCATTTTTTTTAGGTTGACTCACACTCTCTCTAAGCCTCTCTCTCTCTTACGTAACGCAGACGAAGTTGCGCGGGTCAGCTAGTCCTGTATACGGACGTAATCTGTGAAGTTTCTTTTTAAAAATAAAGAAATGTTTCCTTTGAGTAAAATTTGCTATCTCCAGTATTTCAAGTACTTTCCCTCCAGGTGGCATTGAAAAATTTCACCCTGTATAACCCTATATAGTTTAGCGTAGTCTGAAAGCCGCTTTAGTGACCAAGTTAGTTTAAAAATTTAGACCCCAACATAGTTTGGAAAATTGTAAGCAGATGATGATATAACTTCCCCGCGACCTAGACCCCGTGGTTTTCAGAATATTCCATAAAAACTGAACAAACCTATTTCTCTGCCTTTTATGTTATGGTTATGATTTTAGTAGTCTATGTATGTATGGATGTAGTATGTTTGTATTTACGTTTGTTCCTCCGTAGCGCCTAAACCATTCATCCGATTTTGATGAATAAGGCGTCAATCGATTTGTTATTATGGCCCGGATAGACTACATTTTATCCAACTTCAACAAAAGATCGATTTTACCTTGTAAACCCCGAATTTAATTAGAACCTGATTTTTCAGGAGTCTTTTTCAGGAGCCAATTTTGAAAACTTTACAAACACACAGACACACAGACTTGCGCATCATAAATTTGGTTCAAAATATTTCCCCTACTATCTCATACATACAAATAATAAGATACGTCGCCCCTAAAGATAATAAAGCAATCAAAGCATAATTTCATATCAATAGGGGCAGGTTTCAGTCAATGATCTTCAACATGTTATTGTAAAACAGATGATCGATATCCTGCATGCTCTTTTGTGTTGAGAATAAAGTACAAATTGCTATGGCAATATAATTTGTTGCATTTAATCAGCAACTCGTGTTGTTTACCACGGATCAAATGATTTGCTTTTCGGTCGGATTTGAGGTCGAAACTGATGCATCTACGTGTTGCACTCTGATGATATGTATTCAAGATATCAGTATCAGTTCTATTTTAACTATAATATTGAGTAGTTTTAAATCAACTTCTAAAAAGTAGGAGGTTCTCAATTTACCTGTGTTTTTTTCAAATATTTGTTGATGATTACTGGGCCTGCAGTCTTGACAGAGTTAACGACATTATCGTTAACTTTCGATCGCTAAAATAACAATGAAAAAAACAGTTGCAATAACGATGCTTGCGGGAAATGCAAGTCTCTACATCCAAGATCCGTTTTTCGCAAGCATCATCATTGCAACCGAATGTATTCGTTCGTAATCAACGATCGAAAGTTAGCGATTTTGTCGTTAACTATGTCGAGACTGCAGGCCCTGGTCCGATTTACGTTATTATTTTTTCATTTTAAGTTGGAAGCTGTTTGTGTTGTTTTTGGTAGCCGGTATTTTTATTTTAAAAATTTTTTTTTACCTGTAGGTATTTTCGTCAATGACTCGTTGTTTGACTGAATCCAATGTAGTTTATTCATAATATATATAAGACGCTATGAAATTGTTAGCAGGCAAGAACACAGAATGTCGTGATGGCCCAGAGGTTAAGGCTTCGCCTCCAATGTATGAGGTTGTGGGTTCAAATCCGGGCAAGTACAAATGTGACTGTTTCAATTCTTATGTACTTTTCCAAGTTTATCTTGGACGTCACATACATCGGTGAAGGGAAACATCGTGAGGAAATCTGGACTTATAATTAATTTGAGTCTGAAATCGCCAACCTGTCTTGAGCAAGCGTGGTGATCAATGCTCGTGCCTTCTCTGTATGGGAAGAGGCCTTTGCCCAGCAGTGGTACAGTAATAGGCTGGTATTGTTTTATATTATTATTAAGAATACCGCTTTTTCCCTAGGAATGTTGTCCTACTTCTGATTATTCTTTAGTTTTCTGAAAATAACATAATCATCATTCTCAGAAAATGCTACAATGTCAGCAGATTTCATTCAACCTAGTATCATATCCATACCGACGGAATTTGTTTTGTTCATCGTAAAAACGAATGTAACTGCTTCGAGGTCGTGTTGCACAATTTTCACTTACAATTCTCGCGTCTGTACTAAACCTTATAATAAGTTGTGCAAATATCAAAGTTCTCAAGTTCTCTAAGAACATATTTTTGGCAGTGTATGATTAAAAGTAGAAGTACTTAAATTAACACACAACAACACAACGCAACAACAACAACAACATTCCATACCTGTACCTACATTCATACCAACTAAAGTTCTGTAGGCTAATTCACGTAACTAAAGAAGTGCTGTTGCAGTGCAGTTGCAGTTAAGTTTCGATCAAAACAACTCTTTTCGTATTCTCTACCGCTGTCAGACACGCTCGCGTCAAGTTCGCTTCACGCGAGCGCAATAACGGCATTCTACTGTTGCCGTCTTTGGTGTGTGCTTAGGAACGCAACATGTAGGCTAATTCACGTAACTAAAGAAGTACTGTTGCAGCGCAGTTGCAGTTAAGTTTCAATCAAAACAACGCTTTTCGTTTTCTCTACCGCTGTCAAACACGCTCGCGTCAAGATCGCGTCACGCGAGCGCAATAACGGCATTCTACTGTTGCGCGTCTTTGGTGCGTGCTTCGGAACGCAACATGATCGTTATTCTACTAAGTAAGAATAAGCACTAAAATCTGTACTGGGGTATTATTTTAATGACGTCATATTCATTGAAATGTAGTCGATTCTATTCGATTATTTAGTGAGTAATATTTTTTCTCTCACACACCACACCACTACACCACACCACACCATAACACCACCCCACACCACACCACAAGTAAGTTTGGTAGCGTTTGGTTGTCGTACAGTTGTCGTGCAGTTCACGCGCAGCTTACATGCAGTTCAAAGATTACAAGAATACCGTTTATCACTCGAACTTGAACTTAACTGCAACTGCACTAAAACTTCATCGGCGCGTCATAAAATTACGTGAATTAGCCCTCTGATCGTTATTCTACTAAGTAAGAATAAGCACTAAAATCTCTACTGGGGTATTATTTTGACGTCATATTCATTGAAATGTAATCGATTCTATTCGATTATTTAGTGAGTAATATTTTTTCTCTCACACACCACACCACTACACCACACTACACCATAACACCACCCCACACCACCCCACACCACCCCACACCACACCACAAGTAAGTTTGGTAGCGTTTGGTTGTCGATCAGCTGTCGTGCAGTTCACGCGCAGCTTACACGCAGTTCAAAGATTACAAGAATACCGTTTATCACTCGAACTTGAACTTAACTGCAACTGCACTAAAACTTCACCGGCGCGTCATAAAATTACGTGAATTAGCCCTCTGATTCTGAACATTGTTACTTTGAGTGATCTATAAGGACCCAAAGTAATGTACACTACTTCCAGCATTTCATGTTTAAACTAATAGATTGTTTTGACTGAATTATCACTAAGTTTATATTTACCGTATGCTTGCTTGGCTTGTGCATAGTATAATTATAATGTATGATTAGGCGTAAAAAGGTCACAGAAAGACAGACAGCAGACTGACAGACATTATTCATATTCAATTTATTTGCGTTCCACAATATTAAAAAGGTGTTACTAACAATTTCCCATTTATAATATAGATGGGTAAAATAGTTATTTGTTATACAAGAGTGCAAAGTTGCTTTTTAACCGCGTGCTCAATTTTGATAACCAAGCAAGCGAAGGATTCTAAAATTGAGTCACGAGCGCGGCGAGTGATTAAAATCCTGAGCGTTAGCTCAGGATTCTAATTTTTTTTTTTTTTTTTGATTTTAATTTTTCGAGGGAATCAAAAGAGCACGAGGTGAAAAATCTTTGCACTCGAGTGCAACACGTAACTTTTCATCCCACCTCAGCGAGGAAATTACTAAATGCAAAAAAAAAAACATTTACAATCACAAGATACTTTTATTTCAGTTTAGGTGTTAACTACTACATTATGATAGGTAAGTATTACAGAATAATCTTTAAATTATAACAAATAATACTTAGGTACAATTAAGAAAAATTTAAAGTAACGTTGCTACAGTTAGTTAAGTTGAGTGTAATATTTATTTATTAAAACTTTATGCACAATTAAAAACTGTACAAAGGCGAACTTAATGCCTTGGGCATTTTCTACCTATTTTTTTTTTTTTTTTTTTAATATCGTACTGTTTCAAATCCTTCTCGCGTGATTGTTGAGGGAGAAAGCTCATTTGCGCATTATTAACAGTTTCAGTCAATTCTGTTGGCGTCAAATAAACTTCTTGGTCGCCAAAACCACTTATTTTACGTTTTTCACTTGTTTTTAACCTAAGGTTTTAACAATTGACCTGACAAGAAAATGGCGCGCGCAAAGCAAATTATAAAAGTACACCAAGAAGGTTCCGAGTCTGAGTTTTTAACAAATTAAAAAAGGTTGTACCTATGATAAATTCGGCACCATGGAGGTAGAAGTAAATAGGTTTAATGATGTTTTGAATTCACAAACTTAGTGCACACGATGTTCTAAATTCAATTTACTTTATCCTCTAGACGATAAAAACGACTTTTGCACTCAGATATCGAAGAGCAAAAATACTCTTTCCGAGATGGGGGGATGAAAAATACTTTAATCGCCTTTTATCGCTGACTGTACTTACGAGATATTCAGTAGTTCCAGGAAAAAAGGAAATGCGTCAAATTTGCAATTGCGATTTGATTGCGTCATGCTACAGAGCGATTGCCTTGAGAACGTTTCAATTATATCTTAAGAATGACTTGCTAGATTTCGATACGGAGTTCTTTATCATAAAATTAGAATATAAAAGTTTCTTCAATCTGGAAACCTACGTCTTTTCTTGACTTGAATGTGCCCTGGCGGTTGAGAATATGTCATGCTCACTCAAAAGTCTCGCTGATGGTGGCGCATGTGTCGGATCATTTAGTTCCCTTCAAAATGGTTGAGTTGAATGGTGCTGATCTATGCGTCATGTCCGTGAACGGACGCTGTCAGTTGTGACTGGTCATCTCTCAGTTGCCATGGCTTATTTTAATGAATTATTTTAGTTTTTGAATTGTTTTTATTTTGTTTTGTTTTACTGTGGACACTTTTAACGTGCACATCTTGCTACATTGTTCTCACATAATATACCATCTCAACATGAATGATGTAACCAAGATTTTGTAACAATATTCTGATTTAAAAGAGTGTCCATGGAGTTTCTTGCCCGTTCTTCTCCATAGAGATCTACGCTAGGGAATGGGCAACTACAGTACTTTCACAGTTTTTATGTCTTGTGACTGGGACTGTAGCTACATTTAATTTTCATCTTTGTTTCGACAATTCAAAAGTGCCTGTAACTGGCTTACTTGAAATAAATGCTTTGATTTTGATTTTGATTTCTTATTATATCTCCTGGTTTTTCGAAAACTGAAATAAATAAATAAGCTTTTGTCTTACACGGCTTCGTAAAAATCTAGTAAAGTATTTAGCATCTAATTGAAAATAGAAGCTGTCGAAATTTGTTGCGTGACCTCAAGAACTGCGCAGTTGTTTTGAAAATGTTGGACTTAAAGACAGGCAAAAAAAAACGTGTTATGTTTTTTTGACTGCTACATTTTCCCTCATTCCACGCATTATGCGCAATTACAGCATATTTTAAGATAATTTGAAAGTAAGGCCGACATTGAATTAGTTGTAAAAACATACCTAATTGTAATGAATTGCAAATTCTTCATCATTAAATTAATACGGCCTTAGTGCCACTTAGAATTTGGTAAGAGTTTACTTGAGATTAAAATTATTTCAATGTTAGAAATATTATGTAATAAGAAAAGTTTCGATGATTTTGACGATCCCAGTGCTTTTTAAATTTTAAATAGGTATACAGGATGTGAATAACTAGAAAAAGTCACCCATTTACATGGGACTAAAACATAAAGCTATCGAAATGCGGTGTATTAGGTGCATCTCTGTCTAACCCTTCGGGAATTACAGGCGTGACGTTATGTTATGTAAAAATGATTGATTTGACGTTGAAATTTTATGTGATAGTAAGTAATTATAATATCGACTGTATAGGTACACATAATTTAGGGCACGCCACGATAGTGGCGGTAAGTCCCCTCTTTGAGGAGTGGCTGGAGAGACGCCACGGCATCCTCACCTTCCGCCTGACGCAGGTTCTTACCGGACACGGATGTTTCGGTAAGTTCCTGCACCGAATCGGGCGGGAGGAGACGCCCGGGTGTTTCCATTGTGAGGATCGACCGGAGGACACGGTGGAGCACACGGTGGAGGTGTGCCCTGCTTGGGTGGAGCACCGCCGTGTCCTCGAGGTGGCGACCGGCGGCGGCGACCTCTCGCTTCCGGCCCTGGTTCGTGCCATGGTCCGGAGCGAGACGGAATGGGACGCCGTCACCTCCTTCTGCGAAGCAGTCATGCTAGCGAAGGAGGTGGCGGAACGTGAGAGGGAGAAATCCTCACGTCCCGGCCGCCGCGGGAGACGCCCCGGGCGTCGGGGGCCACGTGGTGGCTTCCGGCCACCGTAGGCGCGGGCCTGTGGACGGGGAGCTATGGGCTAGCTCGCCGTCCGTCCGTCTCATGACGACAGGCCGTGTCGACGGCGTGTTCGTGTTCCACGCGCGCCTCAAAGAGAGTCAGCAATAGGGAAGGGCCGAAGCCTGCCGGGGCTGCAGGACTATTCGAAAGAGATACCGTGGCCCCGGAACACAAAGGGCGAGGAAGGAACATGGATGGGTTTTAGTCAGTAAAAGTCTGACACTCCCTCCTGCTCCGCCCAGAGCGGGAGAAGTCATTTGATGATTTCCCATCCTAAAAAAAAAAAAAAAAGGTACACATAATTTAACAAGGTTTGCGACACAACTACATTTTGTCCTTTAAATTTTTTGTAAAATAATTAAAATGTTATTCATTATGTTTGTATTTGTTCAGCAGTCTTCGTATTCGTCAACAACAAAACGTTGTTTTCATGTTAAGTGGTATAGGATATTGAAACAACTGTTTTTAATCAGGAAAACGTACTGTTGAACGTGCAATTCAATTTTAAAAGAGATTCTTTAAATTATTTGGTCTTCTTTTACTCGTAGACCCATCCAAATTAAAGTTTTACTCACGGCATTTTCCTGATTCATACATACCTACATAAACACTCAAAATCGACTTTAGACAAGGGTTCTCGTGTTATCCATGGCTGTGACTGAGTTGTAGAGATTAAGTAGGCAGTCGCTGCATGTAAAATTCAAAGTTGGGAAAGACTAAAATAAGCCAGACCACACCTGGCTCATTATAAAAATATGGTAATTTCCCTAACTGATGATTTATGTAGTCGTCTAGGTTCAGAATGTCCAATTCCTCGGTTTCAAAAAGTCCATTTCCCAGAATGTCCATTTCGCAAAACGTCCATTTCCCAGACTGACCATTTCCTAGAATGTTCATTTCCCAAAAAGTTCAATTCAAACAATCGTCTCTCTGACCCCGCACACTTGACCAAGCCTCACAAGTCACATATATATTTAGAATCCATTGATGCCACAATTAACAACAATAAAACATCTGATACTAATTGCATTTGAACCACAAAGCAATCATAACAACTTACTAGATAAAGACAGAGACAGCGCTATACAACTTGCATAGTCTCATCTCTTTCGTCCCTGAAGATTCCACTTCATTGTGCAGGATAAGGTTATCAAGAGTAGCAAAGTTTATCTTGTTTTGGACTTTAAGTTCTAGTTCGTAATAGTCATCATTGAATGTATGCATTCAATGATGACTATTATAAAATGCTATGTTTATTGATGGGGCCACGCGCGATCGATGAAATGCTGCATGTTGATGTTTTGTTAATAATACGCGTACATGTGCCACTTCTTATCTGTAGATTATAATTGTAGACGAGAAATCATCACGTGTGGGGTCAATCACCTATAATTATACCCCACGTGGCTTTGCAGAATAAGACACCATTTTCCCGTTTCATTGCACTGGTTAGACTGGGCAATGCGAGAATTGAAGTGAAAAATATATTTATCGTCATTGTGCTAATGACAGTGTTCCCAGTTGGATACAGTTCTAGCGTGAAGCGTGAACATATACATGTCTATTTATATTATTCTTTCAACATAAATCTTTTTGTTAGCAGTGTCTAAGGAATGACTAAAGGCTTGAGGTTGCTCAAACGCGCAACCCTACGTAAACGAAACGTAAATTCGTACGTCATCGTCACCCTCCCGCCCTTATCCTAATTTATTCGGGGTCGGCGCAGCATGTCTTCTGCTTCCATAGGTACTTCTCTATTACCCTTCATCTCATCAGACACCTCCTTTCTTGCCATATCATCCTTCACACAGTCCATCTATCGTTTCTTTGGTCTTATACCCATCAAAATTCATACTCAAAATTAAAATTCGTATGTTTCAATTGAAAATAAAACTATCCTGCAGTATTTTTGTTTATTATTTTTAAAACAAGCAGACGATCGGTATCACTATTCACTATGGCACATGTAAATGAGGTTCTAAAATTTTTGATTTGATTTGAAGTTTTAAGATTTGACTTTGTGCTTAATATTTTTTTATTGATACTGACATTATTTGTTAAATTTTGCATGCCAAAACTCAGGCAGAATGTACCCGGCTCGCTATATTTTATAACAACTTTATTGTACAAATACCTACATTCTATGCGAATAAATGATTTGATTTGATTTGATTTAAAACTAAGTAAGACAACACGAGAGTTTTCAATTTTCAAATCTTTCGAATTTAATTTAGGTTTATTTTTGGTATTATTTTTTTATTTAGTCCGTACGTTTACTCCGCAAGTTCATGTCCGAGACGAATATTATATCTCTTAATCTAGATCACAATTTAACATTATAATCCCAACAAATCCACCATTCCTAGAATAGCTTTAGAAAATAGGAGCTCTAATATCCTCCCAGTTTATTCCTCTCGCCCCGAATACTGAATCACACATCTGGAATATTAAGATCTCCTACCATCCGTATTCCATTATGTTAATGCGGCCTAGATAAATAAAGAATTGCCTGAACCGACCGTTGAACCTGAACTGCTAAACAATAATGTATGGCATAAGTGTCCTAAATATAAGGAGATTACGGTTGCGAAAAGGAGTGGAGAAGGTGTGGCGTGTGTGTTATATATCTCACGAACACAAAGTTGAAGTGATTTGACATATAATATGATATCATCATAGCAACGCCTCATCATCTGCCTAGCCTTTTCCTAACTATGTTGAGGTCGGCTTCCAGTATAACCGGATGCAACTAAATACCAACATTTTACATGGAGCGATTGCCAATCTGACCTCCACAACCCAATTAGCACTGGGTAATACGATACCCCTTGGTAAGACTGGTTGTCAGACTTTCGGGCCACTGACTACCGACGACAGCCGGGACCGACGATTTAACGTGGTTTCCGAGGCACGGAGGAAACTCGGTATGTTCTGCGGTAACCATCCACGGACCAACTTAGGCAAGCGCGGCTTAACCTGAAAATAGACGTGAGTGGCTGTTATTATGTAGCCACGAGCTCCTTACCTAAATTACACCCACATTTCGCTAGTTATGTTAAAGGCGAATGCATAAACAAAATAAGAATAAGAATAAGAATAAGAATAAGAATACAATTATTAATCCATTGTTACAAACATTTACTTAACCTAGTTTAGCATTATGACAAAATCGTAACCGGTCGGGCCTATGCTATACTTTCATAATACTTAAGTACTAACTAATGCTGTAAAATTATAACAATGTAAAACCAAATAATTCTAAAAGAGTAAGCATGGAGTTTCTTGCCAGTTCTTCTCCATAAGAAACTACAAACCCGAACCGAGCACCTTTTCTTGACGTTTTACAAGTGCCCATGAATGATAAAGAACATACAAACAAAATATCTCTCTCTGGCTACGATATAGTGATCCCCAAAATGGTAGGCAAAGTAATATGAAGTGGGTGTCCATCCACCCACTTTTCACCAGTTAGGTATGTCCTATGTCCCGCAGACTGCTACTGAGTGTTTCCAAAGTAATTTAAATGAATCAATCAAAACAGAATATTTTAGCCCACTGCTAGGATAGGCCTCTCCCAAGCTGTACCAAAATACCGTATCGTTGTATTAAACGTCTAACGAAAAATAAAAATGCTATCGGAAAACTACTTCAGGGACAAATTTAATGTTCTGTCGTCACAATCGCATGACACAATCGATGTATGATTTTCGGTAAAACATTAAATAAAAGTCGATAAACTTCTCAAGAAACAAGATATTCTTCAACAAATTAAAAGTATCGTATTGCAATTTAATAAAGTACGCTTGAATAATAATAACGTCGAAGTTTAAGTGCCAACACTTCACGGAAACGGACTTCGAACTTTCGAACTTCCTCCAACTTGGCGGTGTAGATAAAGTCCTGGTTTTCTTTGGCTGGATCAAACATTTTAATAGACTTCTCACTCATGGTTCCTTTTATAAAGAAAACTTTGTTTCATGAACATAAGCATCGCGTTAGTAGGTAGTGTATGTATGTTGAAATACCTAACATGATTTAAAAGATTGTGAAGAATTGTCCGTGGAGTTTCTTGTTCATACTCGTCTTGAAATAAATGCATCAGTGTTTTGAGTTTGTGTATAGCCAGTTTAGGTCTATGTCCCATGTAATGGGGTTGACCTTATTGCCGCCAACTTGTATCCAGAAAATCCAAACTACAGGTTGTCTTTAGAAGTTCGTAATGAAAGACACAGAATCGAACCCAAAACGTATTTCTCACCTGTCAACAATTCCGTATACCTTGAAGTTTTCAAAGAACCAATTAAAATTTTAATGGCACAACAGCAGATTTAGGTCAAAATCCATTATTGTCTGTGCACCTCACGTATGCTCCGAGGGCTTATGCGAGACATGACTTGGGAAATCTTGTTCATGGTCGCCTTGTTTACCAGGTGCAAGGCATTGGTAGTTGGTACCTGTACGACTTTTAGGGTTGAAAGATTTGGGAGTAGCTTCATAAAAATCTGAATGAGCTAGATGCTCTTCTATATCATCATCAAAACCTATTTTCAAGAAGCAGTGCTTGCCAAGCTCGGTCCGTGAATGAGTGACCATCGGTTACATACCGAGTTTAAAGCCCGGTTTCTACCAAAACGGAGACGAGCGGACCGGAGAGGAGAAGTGCAAGCTTCAACCAATCACAGGGTAGACGAGAGACCTACAACTACATATGATTGGTGGGTTTCCGCACATCTCTCCGCTCAGCTCGTCTCTGCTTTGGTGGAAACTGGGCCTTATTCCGGCAGTTTGGCCATGTAAGATACTGATATTCAGCACACAACACACATCCGACACACACACACACACACACATCCGATACATCAGCTACATCCGATTAGACTGGAAGCCGACCCCAACATAGTTGGGAAAATACTACGCTGTTTTAAAAAGACAGTGACGTCAATTCAAGAGCAGCGGTGACCCAGTCGTAGCGGCCCCGACTTACGAACAGTAAGTCGTGGGTTCGAACCCAGGCAGGCGCATTACTTTGTGTAATTTATTTCATCACCGCTGCTCTCAAAACGGTGAAGGAAAACATCGTGAGGTAACCGGCATGTCCTAGAACCAAAAAAATCGAAGACATGTGACATCTACCAACCCGCACTGGGCCCGCGTGGTGGATTATAGCCCATTCCCTCTCAAAGAGAGGAGGCCTGTGTCCCAGCAGTGGGAACATTAATAGGCTGATGATGATGATGATGACGTCAATTCAATATTCTCCTGCCCTTATCCTAATTTATATACAGTCGTAGGTCGTGTGTAGTTCGGTATAGCACGTCTTCTTCTTTCATACTTCTCTATTAGTCGTAATCTCATGAGTCACTTTCTTTCTAGTCATCTCACCTTTAACACACTCCATCCACGTTTCTTTGGTCTTCAACAATCGCTTGGGTTTTATTATTAAAATATCGTGTTTCTGCGACTTTCATGAATTCTTAATGAATTCGTGGTTGTTGTGAAATATAAAGAGTATTTTATTTATGAATGAATTCCACTGTCATGTAATCTATACTTGACATTAAATACGTCTATATTACACTTCACATAATTTTCGTAGCCTAGTGCATGTTCAATGTCGTTCTCAAAAACCAAGGTTCAATTGGTTATGAAAGTAAAGTGCCTCTCTAATGATGCAATGGTATCTTAAAGTTGATAGATATCATCTATCGGCTGCCTCGTTGGTCCTGTCGTCGCAAATGCTGCTGTTGATCATGGGGCAGGGCCCCAGTTCCGGTCTAAGGTCGAGCAAAGTTAAGTTAGTTAATTAAAGTTAGATTAAATTAAATTAAATGTAATGATGAAATGAATTGGATTATATTGTATTAAATTGTATTAATTAAGTAATTTGGACGGTTCAATTTGGCTGTTGTGTCGTGTCGTTTTAAATTGTATTTTTTCTCATAATGTCGTACTAACATAGCTCCTAAGTACTCGCTACTAACCCATATGGACCCTTGTTCGAAATAAAGTTTTTTGATTGATTGATTGAAAGTTCAGTCTGGAATTTTTCATTAGCGTATCGGATGTGTGTCTGGTTGATACCAAAAGGCTCGCCCCCTATTACTAGCAAAATGTGATGGGTGTACTTGATCACCACTGCATAACCCTTCGAGGTTTACAGGCTTGATGTTATTGAATATATCATCTTTCTTGTCAAGACGCGTTTCGGGAAGTGTGAATCTCAATTTAAAATCGATTGCATGATTGTATTTAGGCCAACGTACAGTTACATCAGCCGATGTCCCGCTATTGAATTTCAATAAAATTGTTATTCTTATGAAATAGACTGATAACAGAAACCTTTGATCATCATTTCATATATTTGTGTGATGTGTTTTCCAGGTGCTGTTTTATTCCCCGTTTGTAATACACATGAGTAGATTTTTATAGGAATGGCAATCGTTGCAGAATATGAAATCAATTTTATTATAACCATCATCATGACAAGCAATCTATAGGCATTATCTTTTCTTAGAGCCCGACTAACTGCAAAATAACCTATACAAGTATACAACCTCTCAATAAGTACTGAAACTAGTATAGCCCACACAAGGGTGCTCCAAGGCGAATATTCTCTAGTTATACGAAAATTGTCGACTAGAACCAGAAACGTTGTTTGTATATCCACTTATTGAGGTTTTGTGGTTGATTTGTTCATCTAATTCGCACTGAGAAGGTGTGTGTGTATTTGGTCATCTTTTTATTATTAATTGAAATGACATCACAATTAATTATTAAAAAATATTTACATATATCGTAATAACGTTTAATTTGCATATCATTGATAATAATCAAATTCAATGGCAACTCGCTGATAACATTGCATGACTAATCATTACTAAGAAACAAAATGAGTCATTCAAACTCTTTCAGCTTATGAAAATTGCGTTTTAATTGAAACCTTCACTTTATGATAAAGAAAATTAATGCCATCGGCATTTACATAGTAAATTAAGGATAGCTATCTCTTTGTTACTCTCACAATACAAATTGCCATTAATTAAATGAATACAGTCAAAGCATAGATCCATGATTAACCTTTAAAGTTTACTCAGAGACAATAGAGTCTGCGTGATGATCTTTGCTGAGGCGTAGCGTGGGATAAATGACTAACAGAATTACTCTGAATTATATTTCTTTACTCTAATTAATTTACTTATAACTGTCTCAGCATCAAAAGGATCTCCGTAGATAATTCATTCAGTTTCGTAGTAAGTTACAGTTTGTAGCCTTCTTTGTTAATTATGTTGAGTTAATCATTATTATAATTGGTGTTTATTTCGTCTTGTACCCGTGGCCCTACCGATTTGTTCTACTAGTGGGACCACGGGATACCACCATGGGTATTTTACTTTTGCTTCTACTGTTGTCTGTGTCTGTACCTATTTATACCGCACTCAAATCATTGAATTAACTTTTTTTATCAACTTGATTACTGTGGGCACAGTCAATCTTCGTTTCTCTTGGGATAGTCCCCAATTATTATTAGATTTTCGAGCAAGGTATTGATTTTCTTCGGGCATCTCCCAATAGTAAGTGCATTGATTGCGTGTCTAAGATTTAATCCACTGCTGATAAGCAGTGCATAAAGTTGTTTAAATTGATTCTTTTGATAGCTTTGTCGGACTTCCATTTAACGATGTCAGTAGATGGATCTCCTTTCTTCTTTCTACAAGCAAGATAGGCAGCTGAATTTATCTGCGTAGTATCTAATAAAACTGCTTCATGTTCATTAATTTCATATTACAACATCACATTGCGATCATTATTCCGCTTACCCAACATTATGATTATAGTACGGTCGTCTATCTCGAAATTACCTACCTAATGACCATTATTGGCCAAAGCTTATCCAAAAGGACTTCCTCCCATCAACCATCAAATAAAATACACAAATTCACTGTTTATATCACTTTTTTATAATTTATTTTCACAACATTTTTTATTTCTGTAAAATTTACAATAGCTTAAAACTCCTCACAAATATAATAGTAATTATGTATCGTAACAACACATCGTCGCGGTTCGTGTAACACGAAACAGGCAACTTGGAAGAGAAAGAAAAAATAATAACTATAATGTAAATATAATTGATAATAACCTAATTTAAGCTTATATAACGTAAGGCCTAGCAACCCCTAAACTAGAGAGTCGGTGTGTCGAACATTCGCTTTTAACATATGAGCGAGGGATGCGACACACGTGCTTCGGAGAAGTTGGAGGGTGGGCAAGAAGCAGCGCTGCGGGGGTGGCGGTGTTGCTGCTACGACTTTTTGTATGTCTGTTTGTGTGATTGAGGGTTTGAACTGCTATTATCTTTGTGACTATAGATGGTGTTAGTTAATCGTAAATCGTGATCTGTCGAATGCCCAATTTGGTCGAGACGCCATTGTTTAACTATTGTGTCTACTTCGTCAACAGATCATGGGTTAATAGCATTTTGTAACATTTTGATTTAATTTGGACTATTACTTTGTTTGTTGTAATTGTTTATAGAAATAAGCAATATTGTAAAGCTACTTTCAATGGGATATTCATGGCAAATTGACAAATAATTAACATAATAGTTTCTGACATAGCTACCATATAATGTCACACCCACAAACTAATTACAGTCGTACACATTTGTACTGACAGATTGTAAAACAGTAAACTAAATGCCACATCGCTGCTAATTGGCGACGCCTTCAGTTCTGCGAAACCACGCTTTTTATTACGGCGTTCACGTGCTATACTTCCACAAGAATCATCTCTTCTTACACATATTTAAGACCAAATTCTATGTTTACCGAAACAAAAACTCAGAAAATCATGTACTCTGCTTCAGCTTTATCAATGAAAACTTTATCATTGTTTTCGTTTCGTTGAATAAACAACTCGGTCTTAGTACCAACATTTTATAAATAGATAAGTAAATGCTTCTAGTGTTTGATTGTTTCAGAATTATATTTAACGTAAATTCGTTTCAGCAAATTTCATGCATCAGCATGTCATCGAAGTATACAAAATAAAAAGTTAATATCATTAAAAAAGTAGTCGATATTTTAAGCCATAAACATAGTTTAGTAATAAGTAAGTACAGATATTATGGAATCGAATTCATAAATTTATTTCCTTTCAAAAATAAATGATTTTGTTATAGAACAGGTATCTGATGAAAACCGTTATGCATTGTTGCCATGCGATTGTTTTTTGTTAACACTGGAGGCAAGTTTCTTTATGTGCTTAAAATAAAGACTACCATTAAAATCTTTCGCCAGAACATTATTTTTGACACAGAATGTTATGTTAATTGTATCAACAAAGGTATTAAAATTAATTTTGTTACACGAACAAGTCGAGACAGAATATCACGTGTATTTGTTTACGTCTCGTGTGCCAAAATGTGACATTCAACCGGTTTTAATGATACAATATCATATATTGTCCTGATTAAGTATTTTGTGTGTACATAAATAAATAAATAAAATAATAATGAGCAGTATTTTCAGAAACATACGCATTATTGCCAGCTGAAAATAATGTTCATATATTGATCTGGTAAGTTCAGGAGTGAAGTAATAATATTTATAAGGTACTTTATATAAATTTGGTACTTTGAAATTCAAAAACAAACTTCCGAGCTAAATCTCACAAAACGTCAAGATACTTATTCTGATTTATCTCTCTAGTTCTCTATGAAACCTTACCTTTTGTTTAGTTTGAATGTAGAAAGTTAAGTACAATCTTTCAGAATTTAGCATATATCTCAGAAAAGTATCTCAAATAAACAGAACCATTATCCAACAATATATACATATTATATAACAATTAACCAACTTCTGCACGAGAACGCCTTTGACCAGTGCTCATTAGAATTAAAAATTAATTATAAAATAAGGCTAGCTGAAAACTGATGGTAACTTTAGAAAAAAATAATAAAACCCTAAACTATATTGCAATGTCTCTCTTTGCAAAGAATTTAAAACATTTAGACCGTTGTTTTTGGAAGCGTTTAGCCACGTTATGTGGTGTACATGGAAGAGCTTTATAAGCTAACAAGCATCTCTCGGTACGTTTAAACTGTTCTCGAATTGAACCCAATCTTTGCGTATGTTCGCAGTTGAGTGTTTACGAAATTCGGAATAGTGAACTCGGCCCAGACTTAAGAAATAATTATGTAGATGAGCCAAGTTTATGTATACATAGAAAGCATGTCAATTCCAGTTCACGATGAAAATGTCTACGTTGAAAACTACGTCTTCATTACTTACAGAAATCTGCTAATTTACTGGTACGGCTAAAATACCTACATAATTGTCTCCACAGTCGTAGAGAGAAAAAAAGTCACAAAAATATACCATCGAATATCGTATTTTTTTATTTACTCGTGGAGGTAGTTCTTAACGGATTTTGCCAATAGCTGATTTACAATATAGATATAACAATCACAGTTATTTATAATAGATATAGTGACAATAGAATGACATACAAAATATTTGTCGAAAAGACTACAAATCACAACTTAGACGCCTGTCTCGGTATAGCAAGTAACACTAGTGATAATTAACTTACATTCACTCTTATTACATATGGAATAAAGTTTAGATTCAGTTAACTATGTTTATGTACTTCATTTATTTCTAAGTACAGACGAATGCGTACTATTTCTAAATTTAGAACTACCGTTTGACGATTACCGTGTTCCGTTGCACTCATGGTTTACTTCGTAACGTTAATATTCCAAAAAGTCCTTTCTAGTGCTGGGTACGTTCCATTCCAATACAATTTGAAGAAAATATACACAAAGACGAGTTGCACTAGACTCACACAAGTGGAACGGATCACTGAACATGTTTAACTTGCATCAAATGTTTTATCACCTCCAAGTCATACAATGACGTTCAGCCAAGATAACAAGCATATGATAACAGTTAAAGTGTTTACAATACAACACTACACAATCCCAAAAGTATTTTTGAAGGGTTTAAAAAATGAGATCTTAAAATTTTGGTTCGACAGTGAGCAAGTCGGGAAAATTCGTTCATAAACTCGATAAATTGTTCCGAAGTTAACTATAAAGGTTAACTCTATAAGATGATTGTACTTGATTACTTCGGATATATCTTCCGCTACTCAAAATATACTACATAACAAACTGCTTAGTAAAAGCCCTACAAAGTTCATGCAATGTATATAAATATAGTATATTTATCTCTGAATATGCATTTGGCAAAATATCTAACACATTCACGTATTGGCCGGACACTGTTTCCACAATCGTTCATATATTCTATATCTCATTAAAATACAACATTAATAATATATCTCTCTATTGGATTTAATCTACATAATGTTATGTAAGTAGATATTGTAATCATCGACAACATGGTTAATTAATACAACAATTAAATCACATTTTCCATACATCTACAGCTTTTATATAAACTGTATTTGATGAGACGTTAAAAGTAAAAAAAAAATGTTCATAAGTACGCTGTTACTAAAAGTGACTCCACTACTTGTAAATGTTCTTAAAATATTTTTATAATGGTATTTTTATATTATTTAAAAAAGCGTGAACTTTAATATTGTACACACCTTAGTAATATATTTTTTTGGGTTTTTAAAGTTTTTTTTATTATTTTATATTTTTCTATGTGTATCTTAATTTGTTACTCGTACGCCAAGCCGTATACAATACTAGAGCGATCACGAAACGTGTAAGTGTATACATACATCCTTTCAGATTGATAAATACATAGTAAAATAGTTGTTTACGTGTGTGAGAGAGGAGCGGAGGCGACCGCGCAGGATACGTCCTGACGTCCTAACGTTCTAACGTCCTAACGTTCTAAAGTCCTAACATTCTAACGTTCGTGATCTAGATACTACAACTCAACAGATTTTCCCGCGTTAAGGCCGTCTGTCAAGGCCGGACTTGTTGCTTTACAATTTGTTCCTGCAAAAACTACGCACGCTCCTCCGTTAGTGTCCGTCGTTCAAGTGAACCAGTTATCATTCCTCGCAACAAATTTTCTCACTTAATTAGCAATTAAACTCGTATCCGACCGTCCGCTTCTCCGTAATATTTCGACGGCGAGAGACATGCCACTACTTTTATGGAGACGACTTCTATACATAAAAGCTTAAAAATAACTAACTAGTCTTTTTATATAGGCAGACCATCGACTCGGCATCACTATCTAGCGGCGCATCCGTCACAATCCACGTGAACGATAATTTTCGTACTGCTGGCATATTAACTTATCAACACGAAAGGAGTACGACTAGAAATTACTTCACGTCGCGTCGGGCCGCGCAGCCCGCGGGGGACAATTGACGAGCGAATTGATCGGCGGACAGTGAGCAACACCACGCGGCGGGGCGCCGCCGCCCGCTCCTACGCGTACATACATTTTTTTATCCGTATTATATACATTTGGCACTAAATTCATCGTCGGTTGAACAGCAGGTCCGGTCACGCCGGGCAGGACGCGGGGTGGCAGCACTCGCAGTAGGGCGCGGGCGGCGCGCACTGCGCCTGCGTCGTGTACTGCGCGCACGCCATGCACTGCGCGCACGCGGCGCAGCCGGGGCACGCGGCGCAGGCGGCGCACACGCACACGTAGTACTGCGGGGCCATCATGACGGGCGCGCGGGCGCACAGCTCGCGGCACGCCAGCGCCTCGATGAGCGCCAGCGTCTGCCGCCGCTCGTGCCCCATGAGGCACACGGTGGACTCGCGCACCACGCCGTGCAGTAGGGTCAGGTACCTGCACCGAGCGACACCGCCAGTTAACGTCAACTGTGTTATACAGTATCTGCAATAATGGACAACAGGGTTAATAGAGCAAAGCATACAGTTGGATCGTGGTTTTTGGCCACATAGGGTTCTGAAGTTGTAGTTGGCTTTCAGCCAGATTTTAAAAGTGAACTTGCGCAATGATTCGACATCTGCCAGTTTGTAATGATAAATAATTGCAAAAAAAATGCAAATGGCCTCGTTACATAAAGCACACATTATGTAGAGAATTATATCGTTGCGAAGGGCACCGACACCTATAAGTAATAAAATCCAAGTCATAATTACCTGTGCTTAAGAGCTTCCTCCTCTCTGCCGACGAAGTGGTTCCGCAGGTAGGCCTCGAGCTTGGCGCGCTGCTGGCCAAGCTCAGGGAAGTCTATGAAGAATCTCGAGCACATGTATCGCTCGAGGATTTTGATTTTGTCTGGCCGCGCCGGCCTGTAACCCTTCGCGAGGAGGGCGCAGTATTTGAGCAGACCTCCGCCGCGGATCTCTTCGGGCTGCCGCGTCGCGATCAGTTTTTCGGCGAGGTGACTCAGAGCCTCATTGAAGTCGCCGTACACTGACTCGCCGACGACGGTCGGGTAGAAGTTCTCGCCGATGGGCAGTTGAGTGCACTCGTGGAACGCTAGGAGCGAGTCGAGAGCAATCTGGAACGAGTCCACGGAGAATTCGAACTGGCGACGCATGTTGTCCACGAACTTGAGCTCGACGGACTTGTGACCGCGTGAGTGGCCGAGCGATATCAGGGACCAGCGGTCGCCGTCCGAGTTCACGCGGACCATCTTGGAGACGTATGCTTCTTTGAGGCCGGCGGGGGAGGCGCGGCGGCGCGGGGTGGCGGGTGGCATGAGAGTGGCCAGGTGGCCAAGCACGGCGGCCTTGACGCGGTCGCAGTGCCGGGCGGTGGGGAGCTCAGCCGTGAAGATGAGGTCGATGTCGGAGTATGGCTGGGCCCTGTCAGCGAGGACATGGCTGGCGGCGCCGCCGTTGAGACGCACGTCGCGCACGTTGACTCCGGCGCCTCCTGCGCTCTGCGGAGCCTCCAGGCGTGCGCGCACTCCGGCCACCAGCTCGCGCAGACGCACGTGCAGCGTAGGGAAGTTCCCGCGGCCGTGGATGGCCACCACCTCGTCCATGACATCACCGAGGCGCTTCACCTGCTCGTAGCAGAGCACGGCGTGACGCTCGCCTCCAACGCAGCCCTCTTCTGATGAAGTGTAGCTAGACTCGCTCTGCAACAAAAATAAACAATATCTTGTTAATATCTCAGATTTTTCACAAAACAAGTACGAGGAATTCTGGAGTAGTTTCGCGTTCCTAATGAATGACGCAGGTCAGTCGTCTCAAGGTAAAGTAAAATATAATAGGATGTTAACCGTACGAAAAGTGAGTAGTATTACGGTAATAACAACACCGAGAGCGAAAACGAAATCTCTTGGTTACATTACAATTTACAAGTTGCCTTGAAAAAATATGCGCGAACAGCTGGTGAGTGTACAATTACGACAATCTTAACTCTAGTAATCTTTGTTTGTGAACACGGTGCATCGGGTTTATTGAGGTAACACGATATAATGACTAGATTACCTATTATGGAAATACAGAAAGCAATATTTCGTGGTCATTTTATCTATCATTGGCCACCGTTGGTCTTTCCTAGCTAAATCTTATCTTCTCGTAACGTATGTTTTGTTATCCTGATAGAATGTTACACAATGTTGTTAATGAATGATAATGTGTTTACAAAGTGCTGTTAAAGCCTAAAAATAAAAGACAATCGCCAGACAAATGAATGACATAATTGAGGAGCTTCCGAGAACTATTGAATTGATGGCTGACAGTTTTTTTTTGCGTACCTATTCATTACTTAGCAATGCTATCAAGGTTGGTAATAAGCAAATAGGATTTGGGTGCGTTGTTTGTACAAACGAATGCCATTATATTTTGATGCACAGTGATTGCCTACAGTTTTACTACGCAGAAGATTTTTTTGTCATCGTTTTTTGTCGTTTCATTAAAGTGTTATTTGGCTTAAAAAATTGGCAATTCAGCCACAGCGCTTTCGTTTTCAAACTTATCTTGAGTCTACTTTGTGCCTATTTTTGCAATTTGGATGCCTCCACGAACACACGCACGCACACACACGTTTGGCACATTGCCATGTCCTAAAATGCAAGATTACCCACATAGTCCAATAAAATCTTACAGATTTGTTCAATGACCATGCTTTATGTTCGCTAAATGGTTTATTGTGTCTAAATATGGCAGCATTGAGACCAACGAGTTAGTAATAAATCTATGTCCAATAGACGTTGTAAAGCGATTGTATATAAGTGGTCTATTGTTGGAGTTCAATGGTCTTTGAACAAAAATGGTGTAATGTTAGTCTTGTCTACTTCCACGTCTGTGAATGTGTCTATTTGGTTTGATTGGTTATTATTACTAACACGTGTATTGGTGTTTATTATTCTTCGGTGATCATTCCGAATGAAAATTCCCGAACCTTTTTGTCATGTTTAATTATATTCTTCAGTTTACATAAAATTTTATTTTGATAAATTCAAGTAGAAAATTGCATTATCTTTCTCTTTTATCTGCAGTTTTATTTCAGTTAACTAAACTAATCGTGTATGGTCCCATATATGGTTAGTTTAGTTATCGTGTGCGGTGTGTAATACCTAACCCTTCCGTCATCAGCATCGTCAGTATTTTCACACTAGTCACTCAGGGACTCGTTCATCCTTGAGCGCCTGTTCTCGACATATACAGGGTGTAAACAACCTCATCACGAAGCCGACAACCAAGCATTCTGTACATCAAATTAGGTAACTTTACGCAAAAATTATTGCTAGGAAACGACTTTTTTTTTTGGGTGAAAAATCATATTTTGTTTTAAATTCAATGTAACGCACTCAAAACGCTGATGGATGGATTGATTAATGATTGATTCATAAAAAAAATTGTACCTATTTAAAAAAAACATGTCAAAAAGTTGGAACTTTGACCCCCAATATCTCCGTAACTAGAAGGTTCCCAGGTATGGTGTAGAACAAAAAATGATCACAATGACGAGGTAAACAAGTGCTTTTCGGCTTCGTTAAGAGGTTTTTAACACCCTTTAAAGAAGCATAATAAAATTAACAGAGATAGAGTACGCATTAAAATACTTATAAATAGCTCAAAGACATCACGACAGTTTAAGTGCTCACGCTTCGTAGCACGATTATGTTACACGGGTTCCTTCACCTCGTACTAGAATTCACCATTTTGAAATAGTGCATAAGCGTAATTATACTATTTGCTCCCAACGCTGAGACACAAATCAGCTCCCTATGGACTGTAATCTACCAGGAATGGTTGGCAGATATCACAGGTCTTCGAATTTTTTCAGTTCTACTGTAGGACGTATCAATTTCCTTGCAATATTTTTCTTCACCCTTATAAAGCTAGATCTACTTATTACTGATTTTGTTTGAGTTTTAATTTTTTAAACACTACATAAGTCGGTCAGTAAGATATTCCTGTGTTGGTAAGTGTCACAGGTCAATACATCAGCAGTATTCAAACAAGCCAGAAGATTACGTCTCAGAAGTAATACCTTGTAAATAAGATAGCGAGTTGATTGTGCAATTAAATTATACCTGTTGTCTACTCAACCAAGTTATGCGAGACAGCAAATTACTTTTAAAAAGTCCAGTGTTGGATATATCATGATCTGTCAAATAACCAATTAGTTCGAGACACCATTGTTTATCTATTGTGTCTACTTCGTGGACAGATCAAGGGTTAAATCATGATCTGTCAAATGACCAATTTGGTCAAGACGCCATTGTTTAACTATTGTGTCTACTTCGTGGACAGATCATGGGATATTATTCTTCTCTCCATAAGGAGGTTAATAAATTACTTTTATGTGCATCTTTAGTATCAAAGTAGTTTTATTCTGCTTTAAAATGAATTAGTAGCGAATTTTTATGTATATTTTATCGTTATAATTGTTATAAGTCATCAAAAAGTACTTACTATTTGATGACTTATAACAATTAGTTGTAGTGTATTGGGTATAAAAACACCTGAAGGTAATGTTCACAGTGGCAGTGAAATAGTCGATAAATATAATTTTAAATACAGTAAAGATACAGCAGAAGCG
Source organism: Xestia rhomboidea (assembly GCA_963853795.1). NCBI lineage: Eukaryota > Metazoa > Arthropoda > Insecta > Lepidoptera > Noctuidae > Xestia > Xestia rhomboidea. The sequence continues at coordinate 19,287,590 of OY970759.1, forward strand.
ACGAATGACGAGACAAGTAAACGATCGAAAACAATACAACTCGAGAAAAACAGAGACGGAAAATTTAATAAAGCACCACCTGTTCAAATTACTTTTAACGTTATCTAGACGAAGTATCACCCGCTCACAAAATCAATCCATCATGAATTGCCCACGCTACTTCGCCTGCTTTATCAATCCTATCCGGTTCGTTTAGCCTAGCGTAATTTAATTCTTGTCACACTGGATAATTATGTCCTGCTGCGCTACTTCCCATTTTATTGGTGTCAATATTGATAATAAATGCAACAGGATTCGTGAACTACACACATACAACACATAACACATACATACATTACATTACATTTCTAAAGTCAAGTTCGTGCGATTAGATTCGTTGAATGAATAATTATGTGCCCGTTTTTAGTATTTATTGTGCGTGTTGAGGTTTAGTAATCATTGTCATAAGGATTTTTTTCTTAAGTCGTAGGTATAGACTTTAGAAAAAAATCCTTACTGCATTCTTTATATCAGGAAATAATGATGTAGTATTTGCTTTCCATTCGTTTATTTAAACAGCTGACGTTCTAGCCAATATGAGTTTGAAAACACTGAAACGCAATTTAAAGTCATCATGTGCATGCTTGTGCTCATGGCCCATTGCAACAAAGTATTTCGAAACGTATCGCGTAAGACGAGTAAATCGGCACCTTCTTTTAGAAAACTTTGGAGATCTATGTCTTCATAGCTGATGCAATCTTAAACACATACCGTTCCCATCTTAGCCGTAAGCTAATAATACACTGAAAATAATAATTAACATAATCTAGTTTTTAAACCTTCAAAACAAATGTCAAGAGTATATTTTAATAGGCTGCCAGGTGTTTATCTTGTTACAGAACGCAACCTTAATTAACCCACCAATCGGAAGCCTTCGCCAATCAATCATCGTGAATTCAAAAAAACCTGTAAAAGTGTCATTGTCATTGTCACGGCGGGGCGCGCGGGCGCTCTCATGAACTATGCGAAGTGACCTCGTTACGGCGTCCGATTAAAATACGAAATTTTGTATTGTTTTTCCTCGTCGATTTGAAATCAGTCGGTCGCCCGTTGAGGTCAAATGCGCAATCGTAACGAATCGTATCGGACACGAGCCGTGTACTCTACAAAATTGAATAAGAATACTTAAACTTTTTATTGAGACGTAGAAATCAGCTGTTCTGCCAAGGACGAGTGTTGCGTGGAGTTATTTTGTTTTACAGTTATTTACGTATAAACTCTGTCTCAACTAGAACAATACGTGTGTAACTGGGGAATAACAACATTATATTATTTGTAGAGAGAACAAAAGAGAGACTGGTGAACGCAAATTGAAATAGGATTCAAAAACAAATCCGAGGTTATGCCGTTCAGCTTATACCTGGATTGCAGTTTGAAGGTTGTCGTCCCCATATGTAACAGTATCTATAATTTAATTTCTCATCTACAATACGATAGGAGTAAAATATTTAATATTGGCCCTTATTACTTTTTAGTTTAACCCATGATCTGTCCACGAAGTAGACACAATAGTTCAATGGCGTCTCGACCAAATTGGTCATTTGACAGATCATGATTCAATAATGACGTACCTACTTTCCCTAATTGAACTTTAGACCTTTCTCCAAAGTCTCAATCTATTTTAAAGTTTTATATAGACACTTAGTGCTATTTTAGATTTGGTGAATAGTCCTAAAATACCTAATAGATTAATTATTAACAAAAATAGGAAGTTAAGCGAGATAATATCACGTTTTAAGTGTAAACACGTTTTGTTTTAGCAGACACGTTTGAATCAATACATTAATCAAACGTCAAGTCATAATGATTATAATGTGTATTTCAAGGACCTATTATATAGCTGTACCCACTCACACTGCGTCTATTTGACATGCATTCGTCACGCTAGCATTCAAAAATGACTTAGTAAGATTGCCGTAAGAATCAGGAAATTTTAATTTGAAAGCAGCAATTCGAAAAGAGGGCTGAGATGGAGAATAAGACGGGCTAAATAACACCATCATCCACTTAGTCTTTTCCCAACTATGTTGGGGTCGGCTTCCAGTCCGACAGGACACAGCTGTATACCAATATTTTACACGGAATATTCTACCTATCTGGCCACCACAAAAATTGTCAGAAATACAAAAATAGCCGACCCAAACTAACAAAAGACGTTGCATAACAAAAGTACAAGACAGAAATAGTCACAAAAATGCCATGTATTATTTAAAAATCTTATGAACAGTAGCAACAAAACCCGTGACCAAAGTCGCAAGAAGCGTATCACACGACTTACGAGTAGATCGTGAACTTGCCAGTTTTTGCGTGTGAAACAAAACGAATGCGCGATACGGAACGGGAATGTGAAATTATGAATTTATATTTTCGATGCCGCTATACCGCTCAATCGAATTCCTTGTAAAGAAAGTTAGTTTTATAATCGTCACATTAGCTGCCTCGATGTCGAAAATAATTTCTATTTTTACGTTAACTTTTCGTTTTTCCGATGTATTAGGCATTCGTGCAATACGATATCAAACTTGGTATCAAAACATAAACGATTTTAGAATGAACAAGAACATTTTCTACGAAAACATTAAATCATGTAACGAATGATTGATTCACAACTAGGGTTACCCTGTCTTCATGATTTATCTAGCCATGTTCAGCTACTTTTCCACTCCTGTACCTACGGACTTTTAAAAAAAAATAGATTTTATAAGTAAAATGTCATAACTTCTTTGCTAACGTCCATCTTTTCTTTCCGACTTTCCAAATATCAAAATAGGTAACCCTACGAATAATTGCCGATTCAAAACGGATGTTTACCGGAAAACATGTTTACGCGTTGTAAACAGTTTTCCCGTAAACACTCGTAACAACCTAATCTATGTTAACGTAACCATATTGTTATCAGTACAAGAAGAATGCGAGACATAACCGTCGCGTCACCACACACCGTGCGACATAATGACGTACCAGGTTCAAAACATCACGCGGGCGAACACCGAGTACAATGGGCACAATACAAACTGGACTAACATTGAACAAGTGGTCTGACAATGAGGCACGCATCTACCATACGTATGTACGGGCGTTCGTAGCATTTCTTGGTCAATATTAAAGATTAGCTTTTGCCTGCGGCTTTGCTTGCCATATGGTCGGAAATTATCCCACGGGAACGCTATAGCGATATAGCCTATGACATTTGGGGATAATGGAGCTTCCCATTAGTGAAAGAATTTCCGGAATCGGATCACTAGTTCCGAAGCTTACCCCCTACATTCAAACGTTACCTCTTTATGATATACATAAGTATAGTTTAAAATAAATAACTCAATCTTCGGACTACTATCATTTAAAAGCAATATCCAAACTGAACAAAAAATCCGAATTTTATTTAAAAACACTAATATATTCTAGTCAAATAAAACTTCAGTCTAGGCTAGACTGCTGTAGGCATACCTTAGGAAATACCAATATGGCGCCGCCACTCATCTGTCAAAACTGAGCAGTCGACCTTGCCACGGATAGCGTGATCGTGAGCAGACATTTTAAAAGCAGACAAAAAACATCGCACCACAACTAATTATCTCGGAAATCCGCAATTAAAGACTGACGTTCGCAATTGAAACAATTTAGATTTGATAGCTGCTTCAGATCTCCATCGATTGGTTGTTGTATCGAGCGAAAGGTCAATTGTATTACAAAACGTTGTACTCATGATATTGATACTTAATAAAAAAAGCCAAGTTTATGAGACAAGTGGTATTTAAATCAAGTTTAATTTGCGACCAAAGAGAACAATACGCCATCGGAATATTTCAATGTAGGATATGATGTTACGTTTCTTTATATGATCGCGTCCTACATCTAGACAATCGAGTGACTTTCGATTTCGTGAGGCTAGTAATTAGCATGGCCTCGGCATACGTGTGCTGCGTAAAATGGAACGGAACTAGCTCGAGGCGCGGGATCCGTCATGGCGCGGGGAGGAAGCCATTTTCACTTTCTTTTTAAATTATATCAACGTTTTATTATTCCAATCGATTCATTAATATTGCAGACGAGCTCTTACTTACGTCACTCGGCCTAAACAAACGAAATTAAAAGTAACCCTTGTATTTTTTAACTAAAACGTTTTGTAACAAAGATTATATTTTACGACTAGCTTCATTTGAAAGTCTAAAGTGACAGTCGCCTACGAATTCTTTGTTTTATGTTAATAGTCTGGGAATAGAGAATTTAAGGCTAAAGTCATTAAGAGTGATGAAGTCCCCCATTTAGCGGTAATCTTTGTCGCATTGGAATTTATGAAGCGAATTGTTTGTTAATTACGAAGGGTTAGGCCGCGCGGCGAGATACCTTTGCCGCCTCATTTAATTATAGGAAAAAGGTTTTCATTATTTGCTGATGGAAATTCATCAATTATGTATTTAGCGTCGAAGGACAGTCAGCGGTAAATGTTTCGTAATGGTGATGTTACTGAGACGCTCTGACTGATTGTTTTATAGATAACTAGCGTCGCGCCCCAGGTATGTAATATAGCGAAAATTGCATGAAAACATATTGGGGAGTTTAGAAAAACTTGTCGGTCACAGGAATACAATATGAAAAGCGACTTTACATTTTTTTTAAATTCAATTCCAAATCGCTCAATCCTATAATTTACTGTAATAAAGTCGGTATGTATTCTTATTAGAACAGTCAAATGGGTTTTAAAATCCATGATCAATATGCATTAGCGTACTAAACGTTTAATTCCGTTGAATTATGTGTGATAATTTACATAATAATTACTGATTAATAAATAGTAAAAAAAATGTTTGTATTGCCGAGAGGCTTTTCTGGCCTTAACCCACTTTTATATTGGTATTCATTAAATTATTGTCTATGGTATTGTGAATTGAGTGTGTTGGAGTCGGTCTATTAAATTAAGTTATAAAAGTTTTGATACACTTACTTCATGCAAAAAAAAGGCCCGATTACAACACAGCTCACTAAACATAAACATTTAGAGCTAAACATATTTAAAACAGTACTTTAAGGACTGTTGGATGGTACTGTTTCACGCTAAACGTGGTTAGTAATTTATGGTGCAAGTGGGCGTTAGTGCTATAGTGTCAAGACTTTGCAATTTGCATTACCAATATTTTATTTTTATTCTGATCTTGTTTATGTTGTTTCGATACGATTAAGTGATAAAATCGGTAGGTAAGTAATACACTTTTATTGAACAAAAGACCTTAGTGTGCCTCAGTTGGCAACCAAAGACAAAATGAGCGTGGTCATAATTCACAGATTAAACCAGAGACAGACAACAAGTTTTTTTTATATCTTTGTTTGTCGTCTTGTTGACATTTATTTCTATTATTATGTGAGATTTTAATTGCGTTGCTGGATTTATTGCAGAATTATTTATCAGTACTTTGCAATTAATCTACCTACTTGCTTGAGGTTATGCATTTACTTGGCGACATTTGCTTTTTTGATCAGTTTTTACGTGGAAATTGGAGGTAGTGTTTTGTTTTCATAGAATTTGTTTTTATCTACTTATTGGTGGACGATTTTGTAATCTCTATGCAATAGTACCTACAGTGTTGCTTGGTTATAAAATTTTTGTTGATTGAAATTTTTGAACCTAATTGGAACTACGCCGTTATAATCCTTTTCATTACAATTTCACGAGTGCTGGAACAAATTTATCACAGATGTCGAAAGTATTCATCATCATCGTCATCATTTCAGAAGAAAGACGTCCACTGTTGGACATAGGCCTCCCCCAAGTGTCGCCACATTGACTGGTCCGACTCGCATCCAGCGAAAAGTATTAATTAATGTTAAAAACTTATCTACGTGTAAATCTTTTTCCAACACGCTGTATCACATAGTAACCCACAAAAATGCTTTCAAATTAAAGCAAACATTTAAAAAAAATGTCAATGAACTTTTTTGGAAATTATATTTATTTTTAAAATGAGACTTATGTCACGGTCGCTGTGTTACATCCGTCGATTAAAGATTTGACCGATTGTTTGAACAATACTTTGCGTTCAATGGCTTTGGTTTACCATTATGTGAATGAAAAGCTAATTTTATGGCCTTTTGTAGCAATGATATGGTAAAATTTCCTTTGAATCATTGGCCCTTGTTTAAATACTGGTCGCAATTTTGTTAGCAAGCGTAGTTCAATCCCTAAGGGCGAATTCCATCAATGACACTGAGAGTTGTCATGGTCAATAACATAACATCTCGCCTGTAATACCAGAAGGATTAGGCAGAGGTGGACCTAATAGTACAACCTAATGTCGCCAGTTATGTTTGCTCCATGTAATAGGGAGCGAGCCTATTGCCAATATCCGGCAGCAAATCTAGACTCCGTGGCTGCTAGTGAGAAAACCCAATTACAATTTGCCCGACCCGGCAATCCGACCCAGGGACCACATGCTCAGTGGTCGCGATTGCGATCACTAGACTAACTAGGCAGTCTGGTTGTGTCATGGTCAATATTCCACAAAAATGACACTGACAGGTCTTGGACGTGGTAAGACGTACCGATCGTGATCAGTGTCGTTGGTGAACTTCACCCTAAGTACTTAGCAGTAAGTATCCAATTTGAATAAACATATCTTTTACACTTGCTGCTACAATCAGACGAGCCACTGTCACCGATCATACACAACAATATAATCGAGAGAAAAATAAATCGATTAACTTAATTGACTATTCTAGATCAAGGGCCTACCGAGGAGAAGGCTCAAGTATCGAGCACAGCAATTATTAACATGAGTACGTCAGTCAGTGCGTGCGATGTCGCATACAGATTACGTCCTCTAACATTCCCTTGTGAAACAACCGTTGGCAGCACTTGATACGTGTTTTAAAGTCTTTTCATAATTATTTACCTCATATAAACAACCATAAAGACCAAGAATAAAGATCACTTCCATCTTGACAGATTTGTCAGTGGGAGCATCCCAATACTCCTCCTACAGTAATGGTAATAAAGACTAACTGTGATGCCCTAAGCAGAGGTAGAAAATCTGAGGAACGACTTTAATAAATTCTCGAGAATTAAGACGTAACGCTTCTAGTATTTTTGATACTTGATAGTTGTGTGGCGTCGATTTATGCCAGCCTTCAAAGTTGATCGGAGGATAATCGCTTGTAATATTAATGAGTTTAGGTTTAGAATAAGACGTGTGTGAGCGTTGGTCAATTTATTGTGTGTTACGTTCGTACATTATGTTTTTTTTATGGGCGTGGTTTATTGATTGATTCATTTGTTTCAAGTTCAAGTGCGTTTGATTGATTGATACAATTTGTCTTGTAGTTTCTTTGTTGGTTTAAAACAGTACAGTAAAACGGGGCTGTTTGAGTTTTTGGGGGCTATTTGGTACCATATATACCAAAAGGTTATTGGGTTTTTCCATTAGGAATTTCTCAGTAGCAGCTAATCAAAGTGTTGCTAGAGTTTATAAAATAACTTCTACCATACACCAACCGACAGTTATCGATGTTTTTGTTCGAAATTCTGGGTCATCCCAAATAGCCCCCAAAACCCAAATAGCCCCGTTTTACGGTAGCTCAATTAGTTAATGTTGTTTGTTGGTTGTGTGGTTGTTGTTAGTTGTGTTGGTGTTGGTGTGTTGGTTTGTTGTTGTTGTTGTGTATGTTTTGGCGCAAATTCACTTGCTTGTATTTATCTACGAGTGATGTGAAGCTAATCTAAACAAAATAATCGACTTAAGAATATTAAGAATTAAAAATACTATTACAACCGGTGGGTGTGAACAAACTGCTCTAAATAAAATTGTTTACGTAGATGTTCCTGCCTACCACGGTCCTAATAAACATGTTTTTATACTCCAGAACAGATAACCTAGAGTTTAATTAGTAAATTAAAAAATAAATGTAAACTACACTCAAGAAACAGATAAAGGTGTTTATTTTGAGTTCAAAGGTTACAAGATTTAGGTTTAGAATGTTTCCATTACGATATTATTAACTTCTTGGCAATATGTTTTATCCAACAAGTAAGACTTATCTCGTTTTTTAATAACTACATATAAGATGATGAAGGAACTATGTATGTAAACAATTTGGTTGACAAAACCAAGTGGCCATAGGTATAACTTCTAGGTTATTAACTAAATTACTTAATAATTGATTTACGTGTTATGAGACGAAAATGAAACCAAAAGGAAAAAACTGGCCAAGTGCGAGTCGGACTCGCGCACGAAGGGTTCCGTACCATTATCTATACAACACAAGACAAAACGGTAAAAAATCACGTTTGTGGTATGGAGTAACCCTTAAATATTTATTGTATTCTGTTTTTAGTATTTGTTGTTAAAGCGGCAATAGAAATATGTATACCACCTACTTGGACGTGTTTACCACCTACTTGGATGTGTTTACCACCTTTTTGGACGTATTAACCACATAATTGGACGTGTTTACCACCTACTTGTACGTGTTTACCACCTACTTGGACGTGTTTACCAACTACTTGGACGTGTTTACCACCTAATTGGATGTGTTTACCACCTACTTGGACGTGTTTACCACCTAATTGGACGTGTTTACCATCTACTTGGTTGTGGACACAGATATAGATAATATACCTAGATGTAAGAGCACCTTCTTCGCGTGCCCGGCTTAATAAGACTGCCGTTGTATCCACAGAATTAGCAATATTGTAAAATAGCTGTGTATCAATTTCGGTGTACAAAAAAGTATATTCTATCTAAGTATCTATCATAAAGGGTGTAAAAAGACTCTTAACGAAGCCGAAAGGCACTTGTTCTCCCGGTCATTGCGATTTTTTTTTGTTCTAAACCATACCTGGGAACCTTCTAGTTACGGAGGTAAAAGTTCCAACTTTTTAACAAGTTTTTTTTATAATACATGTTTTTAATGAAGAAAGTTCTCAATTTCTTTTAAACACCTCCACGACCCCCGCACTGTTCAATCCATCCACCAGCACAAAGTTTTGAGTGCGTTACATTGAGTTTTACCGTAAAACGTCATTTTTTACTCCAAAAAAAGTAATTTCCCAGTAATAATTTTTGCGTAGGGTTACTTGGTTTGATGTACATAATGCTTGGTTAACGGCTTCGTGAAGAGTCTGTTTACACCCTGTATAATAGTTTTAATACTTTAGTATGAGATCACAGCATAGGCCTGACAACAGAAGGACCATGTTTAGAAACTAGTGATGACGCCTCTGAACAAACTTCACGTGTTATAGCGAAGCCTTACGTTATCACTCGATAGCGACTAATTAATTTGAGCTAATAACACGAACAGCGTCCATAAGGACTTATCTTTTAATATCGGAAACGTGACAATACTAAGACCGAGGTTAATACGAAACATTGTATTGTTTTCGCCTTTTGAGTACAGGGTTTTCCCAAATATGACTCAAATGCATGTGTTGGTTTAATAAGATTATAGAGCACACCTCTTTAATTCGTATACCTATACGCGGCAAAAGTTAAGGAAAAGAGTGGAGAAGTTTCTTTGAAAGAGAGCAACTATTTTTTTAAAGAGAGGATTTTCTAACCATCTGGGTGCATCTGGTGCTTAACGATTATTGTCGGGGTACTAGTACTAAGACGTTATAAATGTCGACTCTTGGATTAGCCAATCAGAAAAGAAGTTTCCAAACGTTTGAAACAGACTGGTTTTTTTCCCAATTATTCTGCTTAATCTCGCGGACATCTGTTTGCGTGACGTCAGGTATGAGGCGTGATTCGTATGTCACGTTGTAGATGCCACCAGACGATAATACCCGGGTTTCCTGTTTTCAGCGAGTGTTATCAATAATCCGCCTCGTTTTTATAAGCTTTTATTCAACTTGTTTTTAATTCACCACACTATTAAACCGAAATGTCATTCTTTCTTGTCCCAAAAACTTTTGATAATAACAATTCTTATTTCATTAGTGCTACTGCAGACAAAACATTATTTATTATTTATTTATTTATTAAAACTTTATGCACAAGTAAATACTGTACAAAGGCGGATTTAATGCTTTGGGCATTTTCTACCAGTCTACCTTAGGGTGATACAGAGATAATACATAAGGTGCAATAACAGAAAAAAAGACTAGAAAAATTTATATCTAAAACATAAGAATAAATACATATATACATACATATAACAAAATATATAAAGTTAAGAGAGACAAACAAGAACAAAAAACTATAACAACTTAGTTTTGAGACGAATCAAATTATTATTTCAAATTAATCCTTATACAAAAAAAGGACATGAAAACAACGATAACTACAAACCAGCATCACTATGGCAACGTAAAGGCCCGCGCCCACGTGCCGTCGATCACCACATTACACCACACGTCGATAATTCCCAGTAATTCCCACGCACCGTCCTGTTTGACCGGTCACTTTATATTTATTATCTGTGGTGACCGCCGTTTGTCATGCTGTGGTCTATTGTGATGGGAAATGGTTTAATGATTGGAATCTATGACATTTGAAAACTAGAATGAAAGACTATTGAATAATAAACAGTTTGAATATGTTCTAATATTAGATTTTGGTAGAAGATAAAACTTTTCCATCTTGAAACTACTCTGTCATTCATACTTATAATATGGCAGTAGTCACACTTAATATTATAAAGGCGAAAGTCTGTATGTGTGTATGTTTGTTACTCTTTCACACAAAAACTACTTAACGGATTTGGATGAAATTTTGCACACTGATTGTTTATATCCCGGTAGTATAATCCCGTGGGACAATTTTCGAACTTCATGCGGGCGAAACCGCGGGCATAAGCTAGTATACTATAATAGTAGGTAGTAGGTACCATATCACATGTAATGCGAATTTGCACACAATGATGAGTTTCCCAAGAATAATAAAACATGCGTACCTACTCAAGTTAGTATATTCCTACCTATAGATCTAAGTAATCAATAATTGGATGTTACGTATAATGCTCGGTGATTACACATTAATTTTCAACACATTACGGGAAAAACCTCGCACATCATGCAGTAACGTATTGATTTTAATTACATTTTAATGCAATATTGTAATAAAGACCAGATCAGATGTCATATTTTTCCTTTATGAATGAAATCTATGAAATGTCACAATATGAATTTGTAATGTCTTTATAATTATAACGCAACCTTGGAGGTCGTTGCTATATCCAGTTTGAAAGTTGTGTTGATAATGTCATGATGGTCTGGTCACTATTCACTCTTTATCGTATGAATGATATTAGTTCCCCTATCTGATTTTCTGGGGGAATCGGAGTCGTGTGAACGGACATTAATAATTTGTAGCCTAGTGTTGTACTTTTTGATTTCTTACTAGCCAATTCCTTTTTTTTTTCGGATGGGAAATCCTCAAATGACTCCTTCGCTCTGGGCGGAGCAGGAGGGAGTGTCAGATTACTGACTAAAACCCATCCATGTTCCTTCATCGCTCTTTGTGTTCCGGGGCCACGGTATCTCTTTCGAATAGTCCCGCAGCCACTAGCCAATCCCTAACTTGATGTTCGGAGATGAGAACACTATACTATAATCAATTTATTACCGAAAATACATCGTTACACTAGGAAAACAGCTAACATAGTTCGGAAAAGACTAGGTAGATGAAAGTTTGTCATCGATACAAAGCAAATAAGTTAAAAGGGCGGATACAATAACTTTTTTATCGATCACCAATTTAGGCCCTAAAACTATTCTTATCTCAGTGAACTAGTTCCCAAATGCGTCACGATAGGTATTCATGTACACACGTAAGTATACTATGGCGGTATGATGGTACTCGTAGGAGCAAACAAAGATAAGTGGAATTTTATTAAAACGCCGCATTTTGTGTTAATAACCTTGAATTTTATACAAACTAGTTCACGCCTTTATCAAGTGAAAGTAATTTATTATCGGGCGGCGATAAAATTGTTGATATGGTTATATTGTTAATAATAATACCTACGTATAACGTAGTGTTACAAAACATGTTTGTTCTAAATTGAAAATAAATAACATTTGTTAGGCATACTCGGCCCATATCGTTCCCACTGCTGGGATACAATAAATATTTTTATATTTTATTATAGCAGCCTCTATGCTATAGTTTCTACATACCAGTTTTCTTTACTGTTTTGACAGCAGTGGTGATGAAATAAATTACACTAATAATGTTTACGGGGCTCAAGTCGTTACTTGCGAATCGAAGAATAATGAACAAAATTATGCCAATTAATTAAGAACATTACTTAGAACAATTCCTTTTACCAGAGTGGCCTTTTCATTGCCGGGAACTAACTAAAACAAAGATTTTCAGGAACAACGGGTAAATGACTAATTTCTACCTGAGAAAATGTATGAAACTTTCCTCTTAGTGATGTAATTTAATTTCGTGTCTACTTTGGGTACTAGTTGAAGTTTATAGTTAAAGTATAGAGATTCTCAGTAGATTACAATGAATTTCTGTTAGACTAGCTGTAATAAGACTTAATGGATTAATAATGAAAGTACTAGTTGAGTGACGCTTACTTAAGAATATTTGGGGTATGACTTTTACTTAAAATTAAAATCGAATTAATAAGTCATAATTTTGAGTAAAAATAAAATAATGATGACTCAACTCAAAGTATATAAAAGAATGATCGATCGTTCCATTTAACCCTTGATCTGTCCACGAAGTAGACACAATAGTTAAACAATGGTGTCTCGAATAAATTGGTCATTTGACAGATCATGATTTAAATACATAAATGATTAGTACATGAAAAATATGTAATGATTAGTAGATCTTACTTATCTTGATTTTAATTTAAATGCAACCTTAATTTAAGGCAGATTCCACCAATGAAGTTGAACCTGATCAGCACATTTAAACTTAGTTCAAGATATTTTAGTTTCAATATTCCATAACAATATTGATAATGACAGCTCTTAAACGCAGTTCAAATGTGTTCGCAATTTCATTGAAATAATTCATTCAGGCGAAATTAGTCCTTAATTAATCACCCTACCAATCAAAATGCTATGGAACGTGGATACCTAAATTAAATATGTACGTAGGTTTAGTATGTACGCACGTATACAAGTAGGTATCACTTTAAAACTGCCATGTATTATGTATCAACATGCATACAATCTGTCCTAGATACATAACATCAAAGGTATCAATTTGAAAGTATGATATTAGACTAGACACCTTTAAATTATGTAGTCTTAGCTACCATACATTGTACTTAAGTATACCTAGGAGTGTGCCTACTTATTCAATTCTAATTATTTCAAAAGGCCAAAAGTCCTATATAAAACTGAACGCGATCAGTAGCTCTAACCCGCGTTCAAGAACTGTCAGTGTCGATATACGATAGCAATAATGAAGCTTTAAAACGCAGTTTACACCCCACACATTGAACAGTACCAACGCAAGGAAGGGGTTGTCTATTTTAACAAACGCAGAGCCACACCTTCATTGAAAGATAAAAGCGATAAAGAATCTCAACATTTGTCAATAGTCTTGTTGTAAGATTTCTAAAAGATTCCTCCAACAATCTACACTAGCGTAGAGACTTCGCTCAATGTGATCATTTTATCTTTAAAGATAAGATACAGGTCGTTTTTTTATCTTAATATTATGTCAAGGCCTAGGTTGAATTCAACTTTTACTTTTGTACGTAAAACTGTGGTTGTTCAATGATTAGACACTACATACTGAATATCATGGTAGGAATATTATGTCAAAAACGACGGGTTACCATTTTACTGCATTACTTCCCTGGAATATTCATTAGTTTTGAGGTTGATCAAAGGTCATGCCCATAAAATTAACCAAATTCAAAATCTAGTCGAATTCTCGTCTCAACGACAATCAATGTCATAACTTGATAAGAATGCGAACAATACGGGAATGCCCCGTGAAAAAAATAACTCGTTAATAAATTTTGAGCCTATATTAAAATGTCTACACAATTTACTGATACCGATTGCTACAACTACATGATTACACAACAAAACAATGCAGACATAACTGGTAAGATCAGTACTCGGCATAAATAAATGTAATAATATGTTACGTTGCCGATCAGTAATCTGTCACTACAAAGAATTTACGTTATTTTACGTTGATTTGTCAAACCCATTTTCAGTCATGGGCTTTCTTGTCCGTTTTTTTTCCATGGAGATCTACATTTGGCAACTAGCCTGCATGACACCTTGCCTTTTTAAATATGCTTGAAAATAGTTTAACTGGGATAAATGCTTTGAGTTTTCACAACTCATGGATCGCCTAGCAATTTTCCAACTATATTAGCAAGCGTGGTGATCAATGCTCGTGCCTTCTCTGTATGAGAAGAGGCCTTTGCCCAGCAGTGGGACAGTAATAGGCTGGTATTATTATTATTTATTATTATTAGGGTCGGCTTCCAGTCCAACCAGATTGTGCTGAATGCCAGTATTTCACATGTTGTGTCTGCCTATCTGCCCTCCACAAGTCAGTAACTGGGAACCCTTAGATAAAACTACAAAACCACAATAAAAGCCGTATCAAAGAAACAACAACTCCAAAACGTGCACTTTTACAAGCACGAAGCAAGGCGCAGCGCACACGAGGTCACGATAAACGCTGCGACATTGAATTGTTTCAAAACTCATCGCGACCCACATTCTATAGCTGCATCCGCGAGTGCGGGCAATATAGAAAATACTTCAGCTGTTAATATCAAGGATGGTTTGCTCACGAGAGAGCGTTGAGCAGCGGCTGTGAGCGACGTAGCTAAAACACGTTCTGTTGGCGATTTAGACTGGAAGATTCAATTCAATATGGCATAAGGTCTGTGAACGTTGTGACTTTGGAGTTTGTGGGTCGTTTTCCTGTTGATTCCACCATACCAAAATACCATCTAAGCCTACCTTCATTAATAATTTGTTTTTTAATTTAAAAAAAAATATTATGTAAAGGCAAACTTAATGCCTAAGGAATATTGTATCAAACAACTTAAGGCTGACGCAATAACAATCCAAAATTCATGCCCCATCTTTAGTGTTCCTATTTGTAGAAAAGATAAAGAATAAAGAAAGCGGGTTCATCAAATAAGAACGAAAGTAACAAACGATATTACCCTGTATCCAAGACGAATAGTATCCAAACACGCACCATTAGTTTAGCTATATATAACGAGAGCTGTATTTGGCTTAACAGAAAGGACTATAATACTGTCTGATCTATAAGCTTATACATATGTAAATGTTTCAGTACATCCAGTACATTGTGAACGGCTGACCCGATTAGGACGAATGAGGCTAGGGGTTATGTTCAATACTCAAGCGTTGTACAAAATCAATTAGGAGAAGTAGATATTAAAAATAAAAAGGTTGTTATTGAAGTAAACCAGTAGTATGAGGTACAGCTCATGACGAAACGTCAAAAGAAGAACCAATAGCAGCAAGAATAACTGCTTAAAATGCCTAAATTGTTCACTATGTCAAAGTCATAGAATTTGTTGTTGAACTAAAAGTTGAGGATAAACAAAACATATCACAGAACTAGTTACAAAACCAACGATTTGATAATTTTAGTACTATCAACTAGAGTTATGGGTTCATCTGTAATGACTTCAATTTTATTACACGAGACAGTTTTCTGGCATTCGACAAACCCATCATCAATGAAAGTAATGTCACAATTATCACCACTGCTGTCACAATTAATAACGCAATTTATATTCAAATCATCTAGGCTGAAGTTTTTATTAAGTGTTTCAGAAATATTTTGCGTAATGCCTACGCTATGTTTCTAAACAGCTGATGCAAATTCCGTTAGACTTGCGTTTTTAGGTTCATCTAATTGGATGCATCCGTTTGTAGTACATACTAATAAACTTAATAAAGGAACATTTAGGTAACTAATGACTTAATCTTAATTAAATCACTTGGAAAATTTACGATTCAAAATAGATCCTGTTACTAACGAAAACTAACAATATGATGTTTCAAATAGAAAAGATAATCAAATCGATTATGATAATAGCATAAGACAAAATGCTGATGGAATAAAACAAAGAAATAAAAATTAATGCTAATTTGAATAGCTCAAATGTGATATTTAAAAAGAACTGTTTCAAATAAAACGACATTGAAACAAATCCCACGCACTCACGTGTAATGTCCACATGTTAATTTTTCTCCATTCAACTAAGATTTGCATGAGTGTCAATGCAAAATACCAACCTGTAAAAATACCTACTAGTAATTATATTCGAAACTATAACGAGAAAACATTGGAAAGAAATGGAACTCCAACTACACGGTAAAGACAAAGAAAAAGTACGAATATTTGTGAGTATTGAATGTTTAAGAACCGTGTAGTATGAAATCGTAGGACCGTAACAATTAAATTCATTCGATAAGAATTCAGTCTTAAGGAATTCGCAGAATTCAATCTAATCTCTTTTTGTCACACTAAAAATTAAATATGAATAATAAACTATTTAAGAAATTCCAGATCACATAAAACGAAATTGGTTTAGAAGGTCTGCCATTAAAACGTAAAAATCAAACAAAACTAGTCGAATCTAGTATATCAAGTAAGGCAACAGACGTAAAAAAAATCTGGAAAGGAAAAAAAACGTTAATGTAGGTAACTAAGCCAGCTCGAACGCTCCAATATCAATATGTTTGGACGCACACAAAAAACAAAATTTATCTTTCGATACCCATGTATTTTTATTGCTATATTATGTAAATGATATTAATTTCGAATCCGTACCTATTGTCATGATAAATATCTATAATGAGCGGACGTTACGTTTTAATATTTTTATTATTAGTAACGATATTTCTAAATACGTTCTCATTTTGACCATGAAATTGCAATAAATCTGAGTTGTTGAAACTTTAAAGAAAATTAAACAGTTGGAATCCTCGCGCATGCGCACGGAGCGTGCATCATTGCTAACATTGCGTGTAAGACAACACACTCGGTTGGACACGAATTCCTACGATTTACGCATATTGTAACATTGTTGCTATGGACGATGCTATCTTCTATTCTATTGCACTCTTCAACATACACTTTAATTTTTTTAAATCTGCCATTTTTTCCCCCAATATTAGTAGGCTCGGCTTCTAGTCTAACCGGATGCAGCTGCATACCAGTATTTTACATGGAGCGACTGCCTATCTGACCTCCACAACGCACTTTAAATTATTTTATTCATTTCACATTTCGTTGCCATTCGACAATAGAAACTTTTTACGCATTACCTATCACTAGATTACCTTATCGTTGCATGCCGCGTCCGAACTAGAAATAAAATCAAAACCATTTTTAACGACATTGCGTTATAGTGTCAATTTCCGTGTAGTCTAGCACAAGCTCTAGTGATTTTATTACCATGAATCATTTGTTATACGTACGGGGGAACTATCAATACGAACTAGCATACAGTTTAGTTTTTACATATCGTTTCATTGTTACACCAAACTGCTATAATAAAAGTTACTTTATTTAACAAAAATTCTGCCGTCTGCCTAGCCTATTCTAAACTATGTTGGGGATGACTTCCAGTCTAACCGGATCCAGTCGTTTACCAGTACTTTACATGGACCGACTACCTATTTCACCTCCACACCAATTTTTCAACCCATTTTTTATTTAATAAACAAGGTGGGTATATGAAATAATTCCCATCGTCACAAGTTCACGTATTCCGTATTAAATCGCAGGCTAAAGAAATGTGTGAATGTTCTCACGTAGCAATTCTAGTTATAGCAAGCATGTCACTAACTACTGATAAGGGCACCCGCTTCCGCTGAGCGAGCGTCACGAATTTTCACCGCGACTAGAAAACGCGCGCGATCTGCATTAAGGCGACGGATGCCATCGCGTAAAAGCGCATAACATTTACAATTACGCGAAACGTCGCGTAACGAGACGAGACAAATGTCTGCGCCCACGCATCGATTCACAATACTTTTTTCACTAATACGGAACTAGCCGGTTGGAACGACGCCATCGCATCGCTTTTGGACATCACATGATTTTCTCTGGTAACACTTACCCTCATGTCGTCGAGCATGTCACAGGCGGAGTACAGCGCCATGGCGTCGGGGCTCACTTTAATGACGCCCATGTTGTTGCTGGTGTCAGTCAGGCAGGTCCGAAGTCAACAGGAGTAAGCACACGGAGGACCGAGCGGGCCGTTTTCGTGTGAACTATTTTCCTGACGAAAGTTGGCTTCGAAATATTTTACGTATTCTTTTAGCGAGTGACGCGTGAGTCGGTGAAGTTTAGGAACACTGGGCGCGAGACGTGCTCACGCTGTGACCGAGCCGCGCGGACTGAAGTCTCCGCCGCCAGAACACAACTTCGGACAGTGAAAGGGTCGTGACGTCACGGACGCGATAACGCACCGCCCCCTCCCCTTCGCCTCGCGCCGCGACTTGTTGCTAGCTACACTTCTTGTCTCACTCACACTCGCTAACACACGTCTGTCTGCCACGCTCACTAATGACATGACACCTAGCCGTTTGATTAAACATATTTGTGCCTCCCGAATACGCGCGGTTTGTTTTATCGTTTTGTATATAACATGTTCTGCTCCGCGATTTAATTAATTTCAAACAAAGAACTAAATAGTATCCGAACGACCTCAGCACTCCGTTAAGTGTTTTAAGCGGTGTTATTTTTACAACGATGCACTTGTATGAGAAACTAGACAAACGAGTGTAATTTGTTTTTGTAGTAGGGCTGCAATGTTAGTAGTGGTTACTATGACGTCAGAACAAACAAACGCTCGTAGCGCTACGATTCGCGTAGGCGTTGCGTGCGGGGCCCGCTACGGCGCGTAGGCGGCTACGGGCGTAGAGGAATGGCGTAGCACTTAAAAACCACCCTCTGAATATAGATTGGATGCTTTATAAGTTACAGGACCGCTATAAGGTTTTCAAACAAATTATTATAAATTCACATTAAAATGAGTGATGAGAATATTGAAAAACAAAGTAAATTTAATATATTACGAGGTCAGAATAATCAAGGCGAGGGGTAAAAATAAGTGGCAAAAATAGGGGCTTTTTTATTTTTGAGGGTTTCATGTCTGTTTTCTCGCTAAGTCTTTAGAATATTCAATTAAAGTAAGGTGCTTGGTAAATATATTTGTTGACGCGAGTTTTTTTTATTGTGACGTAAACACAATGGGCACATTTCGGTGAAAAATTATTTTGTCGTTATCTGATTGTTTATTTAGAGTTTATTTAGCTTTCATGTTTGTTTAAGAACTCCCACGTCGGTTTATTAAAGGGACAAATCAATGATATTTAGGACATGTTAAAGTATCGTAATGTATAAAAACCATTTGTTAATAAGTGTCTTCTTGCCAATAACGTTTATAGGTGTAGTAGTTAGTATTTTGATATTTTGTTTAAAAACTGAGTTCATGACATTATAGGTTTTATTTTTCATTTGTTTTAATTCTCATTCTAATGGAGATTTATTTGTTTTGTTTTAAATCATTTGCTATTCATTACAAAACAGTCTATTAACATAAACGACTTCTATCACAATCATTCATTGCAAAAAAAAACAACACTGAAAACCACAAATTTTCTACTAAAAATAAAAGAAAAATATGCCCCTATATAAAAAAGACAATACAAGAAATAGAAAACGATTTCAAACCAAGATAGCGTGAAACAGATAAAATTAAACCAGTCTAAAAAGCTTAACAAAAACCAGTCTCATTCTATCGAAAGATAATCATGAAAGACCAATTCTCTTGACCCTGACCTTATCGTCGGTACGCGCGGACTGACACACTCACACACACACACACTCTCTCACGATCACACACAAAACATACGTTCACTCCCACATATTCAAACTAGGTGCGTCTCGGAAAAGTTACAAACACATTTACGTAGTTTCTGTATTAGACAAGTTGATACAAATAGGACTAAAGTCTTAGCCCAGTTACACGACTCCATTGGCAACATATATTAGCAGACAGCTTGCCAATGTAAAGTATATCTAAAGAGAAATACTTATAGCCCAAATTTGAAATATATCCTTTTGCCGGGTGGAAGCAGTGTCGTTTATGGGGGCTATAACCTTTAGGTCTATTAAATTCACTTGGACAGACGGACACAGCTACTTCAATCTATTAAATTTCTTTAACAGATTTTCAACTTTATTATATTATTAGGTTCAAAGTTGATTGGGAAAATTAGACAGTTTCGGGAAGCTTGATGTGTTTGTCGTCTGTACCTTAACTTAAGTATACAATCACTTCTGTTTCAATTAATGTTGAAATGATAATTAGATCGAAAATTATTTTGGTAAAGTGTTGCGGCTAAATTTCAGTTTATTTTCACACCCATAATAAGCCGTAACATATAAATAAATACGTAGTACAGCATTTCCTTACAATTACGATTTTTTACGGAAAGTTTCACAAGAAATGCTCTCGACGTTGTTGCCTGATACCTATAGAGTCTAGTTTTCATCGATCAACACAACGCATTGGACAGTCTTGTTACAGCTTTTCGTCAAGACGTCGGTAAGTTGTTTACATACAGCACACAAGGAAAAATTAACTTACCAATCAATTTAAAGTTCAAGTTATTTTTATGAACCGTCACTTCGTAACGTTTCGTGAATTTTCGCGAACTCTCGGAATGTTGATAACGTGATAACTTTGATTAAAAGCAACAAATGAATATTAATTATTTATATTCAATCAGGATGTGTTTGATCATCGAGCAAATCAAGCTAATGATAAAAAAGATAAAAATATGATAAAACTTTATCTATGAATGTGAATTGCCAAATGGGTGACATCTTTATTTTAATAATTATCTTTTTGTTACAAACGTGTTTGGACAGGTTTTCTTTTGGGTTTGTTTTTGTTTTAATGGGGTCAAAAGTGCAGTTGAAATAATGCTATGATGGCTGCATAGGTAAATGTATGTGTACCACAAGTGGAGACAACCACGACTTTATTATTTTTGTGAAAATGATGCTTGTTAAAGCATGTGATGTGACGATCTGTAGGCTAATTCACGTAACTATAGAAGTGCTGTTGCAGTGTAGTTGCAGTTAAGTTTCGATCAAAACAACGCTTTTCGTATTCTCTACCGCTGTCAGACACGCTCGCGTCAAGTTCCCGTCACGCGAGCGCAATAACGGCATTCTACTGTTGCGCGTCTTTGGTGTGTGCTTCGCAACGCAACATGATCGGTATTCTACTGAGTAAGAAAAGGCACTAAAACCTGTACTGGGGTATTATTTTAATAACGTCATATTCATTGAAATGTAATCGTTCTATTCGATTATTTAGTGAGTAATATTTTTACTCACATAATGGCCACGCCATAAGTAAGTTTGGTTGTCGTACAGTTGACGTGCAGTTCACGCACAGTTCAAAGATTACTAGAATACCGTTTATCACTCGAACTCGAACTTAACTGCAACTGCATTACAATTTCATCGGCGCGTCATAAAATTACGTGAATTAGCCCTCTGGTCATGTTCGCGGGGCAAACGTGGCCAGAACAGAGCGATTGCACAAACCAGGAGGCCTTTACCCAGCAGTGGGAGACAGTACAGGCTATGGAAAAAAATAATAATGCATAAATTATTATTTGAATAAATTGGTTCCAAAAACACTTTTAGACTACTAAAAATAATTATCATTTAAACTGGATAAGTTCAGTGTTTCCTGTCCGACTACTCTGAGATTGAACGGTGGTGGTTGATTGATCGGTGTCTGAATCAAACTCAAGAGGACTTGAACTACACTTAAACTATACTTCAATTGACCTGATTATTTATACATTGCATAAGATTCTGTAAGATCTCCTCCTGGGCCGGCACTGGCTCTTGTACTACGGGTCTATCACCTAGTACAGGCGTCAGGGACTTCACACAATTTTGTAACCACTTCTTGTGTAATAAAGATTAACTCAAAAGGGGTTCTAATATTATTAGTTCAATTAGTGTTCACTTGTCAGTCCAATGCCTCCGATATAAATATGCCTCCATAATGAAAAATAAGCTTGCATAACATAAGTTCTATGACAACTTATAACTTGTCAGCAGAGCCCACAATTTAAATACTTGAATGAACACTTAAAGCGTCAAGCACATTGCATACTATTAATGATATTATCACAGTATCAAGTGTGCTTTAAGGTGTGTCCATGTACTTGCCTTTAAATAATATTTTTATGTCATACTTACAGAGCACAAGGCTGAAGTAAAGGTTAATTCTTGTAACGGCATTTCAATAGGTGTTAAGTACTTGATGGATTCACAAATATTATGTTTTTGCGACATCGTTTAGGTGCATTTATCAAAGTTTCAGCGCCATTTGTAAACATAGTTGTTACGCCAAATTATGGCTCACCTCCTGTCCTGCACTATGTGCGGTTCCCCCTGCACTCTGAGGGACCTGTCCGAAGCCACCACCAACGCCGTCGAAGTAGCAGAGTCCTGGTCAAAACTAATTTGATTACAAAACAGGGAATCATCGACACGACGAAGAAAGTGACGTTTGGAGTCACTGTCCATGGAGTCACTTGCCCGTTTTTATCTATAGAGAATCTATAAATCCACGTTATGGAACATGAAACTAGCTTCTTTAGTGCTGCATTTGACGTGTCTACCGTCATTAGACTGATTTCTTCATTAATTAAACTAAATAATAACTTGTTGCTGTTTCCAATCCAAGATATGTAAGTTATACCTAAATTTTTATCAGACATCTTCATCTAGTATATCTCACGACCTTTTCCTGGATATAATTACTATTTCCCAATGCATACTTAGTACCTACTCTACTAACCACTACGACATCATAATTATTACTGAAACGTGACGTACATTTATATAACCACCGTAGTTACAATATAATAAAATGAATAAAATGCAAATCTCTATCGACTTTTCCTCGATAAAGTACACTTTTCCCAACATACATCCTAACCGCAACAGGACACAATAATAACAGAAACGTAAATATTATTATTACGTGATAATCTACAGGATAATAATTTTATTATGAATTTCATAATATGGGTAATAGTTGGCAGGTCACGTCATAGTTAACACGGAAAATCCGTTTCATTGTTTTCGTATTTGTTGTAGATAATTCTTCTTGAAAACAATAGAGAAATAGTAACTGAAATAATAATAGGTGTTTACTGTTGTCTTGTTTTAAATTAAATATTGATGTAAGTACCTATGTTTCGAACGTATGTTTGCAAAATATTGGCAAACCCTAACTAATCAAAATAACAATCTTTTCCAGGACTCTGATATTCTGCATTTAATAAACTAAACATGATATGTAACAAAACATGTAGGTAACTACTTTTGGTTTCGGAGCGTGAGAAACCTTTTTTAAAAATAAACTAATTACTCAGGATTTTTACCGAGGATAAAAATGAGAACACGTGCTGCCGATTTGGAGGCGAGTTTTATTCTGAATTTAAAAAGCATACATGGCTCATCCAACGGGCATAAACCGCTGAGCTTGCAACGATATCTAGGTACTAGCATGGAGACAGACATATATGTACTTAGCCTAATCTAGAGCAGACGGGCGAGGTGTATCCATAACTCCTCCGACCCTAAGAGCGAAATTATCGGAAGGTTCGATTTGAGAGTCATTCCGATAATTTTGCCAGAACAATAAACATTTCGGCGATTTTAGCCAGGTTATAAAAACTAAAAACGTAAGAAAACTAAAAATAACTAAACCTAAGGTGACATATCCTAAATTTTCACTGAAGTTAAAGTCTTTCCTTTTATTCAAAACACTTTCGATCACTTCACTATGTTTTAACGAAAAGGCCATATTTTTCACTTCGTCTAAGCTAATTCCTTCTATATTAACTGCCCTTGATTTGGAAAGAGTGGCGTTCACGTGCAACTGGGGTAGTGTGACAATGGGAATCTTCTCTACAACTTCCAACTCAACTGAAATACGACGGTGAATATGAATTCCATAGATTTGCAGGTCACAAGGCTCGTCTATTGTCACCAGGTAAGTGCCGAATACAAGTTGGTTACTGATCTCTTCTCCGCATTGCTTAGTCAGTGTTGTTCTCAATCTACTATAAAGAAGCCAGCTAGCTGCATTGACTTGCTGGACCCTGACTTTCTCAATCTGGATTTCTCGTTGTTTACAGGGAGTATGGTCGTCTTCAAATTTCATCAACTGTTCTACACAGGTAAATTCATAGTATAAGGCTTGATCGTCTGCAGTGCATAAAAACTGATCGCCAGCAAAGAGTGGTCGACAGGGTTTTATTAGCGGTAAGTATTTCATTCCTTTCGCCAGAAGGTAAGGATATTTGGGAATAATAGCTAAGGTTTTATTTTCGGATTCATGGAACATTGGTAAGGAATATATCTTAAAATAGTTATATGATGAGTTATCTGTAAGTGGAATTTCCATAATAAATGTAATCTGATTATCTTTAATGAATGACTTTACACAAATGGTCTCCTCTATTTTCAATAAATTTGTTTCTAGTGGAGGATACACTAAGTTCCCAGAGTAAGAAATAATTTCTAAATGATACAATAATTCTGTAGAGTTCACAATTGATTGATGTAACACAGATAGTTTACTTAACGCTAATGCTGTTTCAATTTCGCTTAGCCTAGCAAAGACAGTACGAAAACAACTCGTGAATACAGAAAATAATCCCGTAAGATAAGTTAGGAAAATCCAATTGTTTTGCTTAGCAGATAAATCTTTCAGAAGCAGTTCCATCTTTGTTAGGCGATTATGAAAGTATACAGTGTTCTGATTTATTGTTTCGGTTACATTAATAAAACTATCAAACATCTTGGAGACAATTGTTAATTTTTTTGAAGCAATTATTTGATTATGATTTAATTTGGAAATAAGTTCTTCGTACCTAACGGCGTCATCGTGATCTAGGTTACCAGTTATTAATTTTATAATAGAACCCAATGGATTTATAAGACCTCTTTTAGAACGTTTCTGCGGAACTAGTTGTCGATATTTTTCCATAGTTATATCACGTATAAACTCTGTATGTATTTTCATACTTGTGAATTCTTGAGAATATGATGCATTCCAATCGATAAGTTTACACATTTGTTGGTAGTTGGTGGATATGTAACTTAAATAATTATAAATCTTTTCTAAACTAATGAGCTTAACTATAGTCCAGTGATCAGTTTGAATGTGTGCCAGACCTTCTTTTACCGGGAATATACCTGGGTTTCCTTCAAGATTTTGCAGATGAAGGGCCAGCGAGGGTATCACTACCGACAGGATGCCGCACCACCTGCGGAGGGCGTTTTACATTTTTAATAGGGGTTTTAGTAATTCTTTCTCCTATTTGAATTGGTAAAATATTTCTTTCAGCCTGACCTATAACTGTTGCTTTTACGTATCTTGGTTTGTCTTTACTTTTACGCTTGTTCACGTCTTTCGCAAAAATAACCTCGCCTTCATTAAACTCAACTTCATCACCCTTTCTTTCCCTACGTTTTTCTTTGATTGCTACCATTTTATCTGTCAAATGTGTGTACATGACTCTGGTCCGTTTTGCATGATCCTTGACCATTTTTTGAAAATATTGCTTTTTTAACTCTATGCTAAACGGGTTATTTGTATCAGTGTGTCCGAAAACAACTTCGAATGGAGTGAGTTCGGTAACAGAGTGAATGGAATGATTATATGCCATAACTGAGTACGTCATTACTGACGCCGCATCTGTACATCGTTTTTCGTACTTCGCCAATCTGTATATTTCAATTATAGTGGAGTGAAATCGTTCTATCAAACCCATTGAATTGGGGTTATTGGGTGTACCAATGTGAAGTTCAACCTTATGTAAGCTTAAAAATTCTTTCATCAACTCGTTATTGAACTCAGACCCTGGGTCGGAACTTATCCTTTTAGGAACGCCGTAGTATGAAAAATACTTTATTAGAGCACGGACAACTTCTGGGGTAGATTTGTTCTGAATTTCGATAGCCTGACCTAGCTTACTAAAGGCATCTATAAGGGTTAGGTACGTTTTACCTTCAATACTAAAGAGATCTATAAATAATTCCTGAAACGGAGCATTCTGTGTTTGTGTCAGCTGTAGGATAGGTTTAATGGGCTTTCTATCATATTTCATTTTCTGGCATGCCTCGCAAGTATTTATAACTGCCGCTACTGTCTCCTGCATTCTATCCCAATAATAATTCCTACGAAGCCTAACTAATGTCTCTTTGATGCCGCGATGGCATGTGTGTCCTTCATGATGCTTAACTATTATAGTTCTCTGTTCTCCTTCATCTTCTACATAAATTACTCGTTCTGTGCATTCATAAAAATTAATCAAATCTTTCCTAAAAAGCTGAATTATTATATTACCGAATAATTTGCGATGTTCATTTTCTTCAAAATAAATAAAGTACTTAAATTTTGGTTTAATGTATTGTTTCAAAAATTCTTTTATCAATTCTGGATTATCTGTTGGTAAGAAAACTTCTAATACTTTCTGTTTAGCACGCGAGAGATCTTTCACTTGCATTTCATTTTTGAGCCATGAGAACACTAAAATTTGATTTGGTTTGGTGTCTATAGCTTCGTGTAAAATTGGTATTCCAGTGGACTCGTTTAAAGCTGAATGAATTGTATCCGATTTACTAACTTCTAACGGAATAGGGTATTCATTAATGATTTCGTCGGGAAACTCTATAGAACTAGCAGTCGCTGTTCTACTTGTGTCGGATATTGTTATAGTTGATGAATTGCTGCGTTCTCTTTTCTTTTTAACCGTGGACTTTTCTATAGCTACTCTATCTAGATATTCAGTACCTTCTTCATCAACATTAACTGCAAGTGATTCGTTATCATCGTCAGAGTCTAAAGCATTAATTTTAATTCTAGAAAAGGCATCGGCATTGGTATTTTGTTTGCCATTTTTGTAAATCAATTCAAAGTCATAGTCTTGCAAACGGAGTCCCCAACGTGTAAGTTTACTACTTGGATCTTTCAGAGATCGGAGCCATACTAAAGGACGGTGGTCAGTGTATATGTAAAACTTTCGACCATATAAGTATGGTCTGAAATGTTTTACTGCCCAAATTATAGCAAGCAATTCCCGCTCGATTGTACTATAACGTGATTCGGTGTCGCTAAGAGTGCGGCTAGCGTAAGCAATAGGTTTGTCACTGCCAATTTGTCCTTGTGACAAAACTGCGCCCAGAGCTATGTTTGACGCATCAGTCGTAAGAATGAATGGTTTATCATAGTCGGGGTATTGTAAAAGAGGGGCATGTGTCAAGAGTTCTTTACATTTGTTAAATGCATCAATGTATTTCTGGTCGATTATAATTTTGTTTCGCTTTTTCAAACAAGATGTCAATGGTTGTGTAATTTTTGCAAAGTCCTTGATGAAACGTCGGTAGTATCCCACTAAGTCCAAGAAAACTTTTAATCTCAGTCGTGGTTTTTGGTAGGGGATAGTTAAGTACAGCCGTAATTTTGTCGTCATTAGGTTTTAGTCCTTCTTTGGTAATTGTGTGTCCAAGGTAAAGTACTTCTTTGCGTAGAAACTCTGATTTGTCTAATTGAATTTTCATGTTAGTGGCCCTGATTCTGTCAAAAACAGTCCGTAAATTCTGTATCATATTATCAAGGCTATTTCCATAGACTATAATGTCATCCAAGTACACCATACAGTGTAGTCCTTGTAATCCACGTAAAACATTATCCATTGTCCTTTGGAATGTAGCTGGGGCTGTTTTCAGACCGAACGGCATTCTGAGGAACTCAAAATGACCGTTTTGAGTGGAAAAAGCTGTCTTCTGTCTGTCCCTTTCGTCTAATTCTATTTGATGGTATCCACTGGCTAAATCAAGTGTAGTGTAATAAGTGCTCTTTCCTAACTTGTCAAAAAGGTCATGAATGTTCGGTAGGGGGTATCTGTCATCAATAGTAATTTCGTTAAGTCGTCTAAAGTCAATCACCATCCTATATTTAATTTCACCAGATGCGTCCATCTTCTTAGGCACCAGGTGGACAGGAGCATTCCAAGGAGAATGGGACTCTTGTATTACATTGTCTTTTATTAACTGGTCAACTTGTTTGTTAATTTCATTTTGAACAAACGGGGCCTGTCTATACGGTTTCACATATATAGGATCTTCATTTTTAGTCCTTATGTGGTGTTTTACTGAATTAGTGAATGTCAAGGAAATTTGGTCACAGTAAAATATGTCTTTGAACTCCTCGCAAAGTCTATAAATCTTTTCATGTTCTTCCTCGTTGGTATGGTCTAGTCTGAGTTTCCTCAAATTGTCTTCAAGTAACTTGTCTATCTCTATGTCAGTATTGTTTTTAGTAAAACTTGTATTACATTCATTATTTTCATATTTAGTCACTATAAAGGGTTGTTTTATATTTAGTCGTTTTGGACTATCTGAAGTATTTTGGATGACTGTGTATGCGTATCCTTTTACGCAGTTTACTATAGCGCTAGGCATACACAGACCATCCTCAAATTCTTGAAAATCTAGAATAGCTTCACTTGAATATTGATTGACAGGTAACTTAACTCGTTGTTCTGTTCGTGACGGTATATCAAGAATATAATTTAAGTTGTTATTAATTATTGGAATACAAGTAGTGTTAGTTGTTAATACTTGGTTTTTCAAATCAATTACTGCGTTTAATTGTAGTAAAAGGTCATTACCAATCAGTCCGTCATATCTTGCATCAACGTCATACAAATAAAATTTATGCCAAATATTAGTTACAAAGGAAGGTAACGGAGGAATTTCCATTACTTCATCGTGTCTACTCGAAGCATGGGTGCTTACCACCTGAAAATGTTCTTTCCTAATATATTCACGGAAAAATTCATAAGCCTTTCGAGGACTTATGAATGATCTCATGCTACCAGTGTCAATCATCATTCTTGCGTCTATTTCTTCTAAGTAAATGTAGGGAAGCTTTAAATTTGGATCGCAATTTAGTTCTAAGACTTCTTGTCCTTCAACGAGGCTTTTTCCTGAAAATCCACTTTATTACTGTCATTTGTTGGTTCTAATTTGTCATCAGGTGCTTTAGAATCGTTCACGCACCCTTCGTTACCATAGTAATAGTTAATGTCGTTTAAGTAGTCATAGTCATTTGTTAGATTATAATAGTACGAGTAAAATTCGTCATAAAATGGATCGTGTTCATATAAGTAATCGTTCATAGTGAGTTCATTTAAATTAAAACCGTGTTGCTGCTTAGGCTGAGCTGTTCTCATAGATACGTCGCTGTCTTGATTTTGGGGTTTTAATACCTGGGGAAGATTCGATCCAGTCTGTTGCGGTAGTTTGTAACCGAACTGTAGGGGTTGTCTATAGCCAAACGGTTGAGGTGGCCTATAGCCAAATAGTTGAGGTGGCCTATAGCCAAACGGTTGAGGTGGCCTATAGCCAAACGGTTGAGGTGGCCTATAGCCAAACGGTTGAGGTGGCTTATGGCCAAACGGTTGTGGTGGTCTATAACCAAACTGTTGAACTGGCCTATAACCAAACGGTTGCAAACCCGCTTGGGGACGATACTCGAATACTGGCTTGAGTGATTGACCTTGACCCATTGTATGAGGTATCTTAATTTGTGTAGGCTGAAAAGGTACGGTAGGTTTATTCGTCTCTGGTTGGGTTACCGATGACCTTGAAGTTGATCCCGAAATTTGACTATTACCATGAATGCGGTTACGCATATTGTATTGATCTAAGAAATTGACTTCTTCAAGTACGATACTCAAAGCTGCTTCTAAGGTTGTAGGCGATTTAAGCCTAACGATACGCACCATATTTTCAGGAAGGTTATACAAAAACACATTCAGAGCCGTATTGTTGTAGATAATTGCCTTAGCACGTCTTAATTCCATATCATCAATTGTATTCACCTTCGACATTAATAACGAGCGAACATTTTGGATTCTATTACAAAAGTCTAAAAAGTTTTCACCGGACTTAATTTTTAATGATTCTAATTCAATATTAATACAAGCTTCACTACGAGGGTCTCCGAAATGTTGAATCAGCAATTCTTTGAATGCCGACCATGTAACAATATCTTCACGTTCCGATAAGAGCGCAGCTGCATCCTCTTTCAATCTACTCGTTAAAACATTAAAAACATAAAGATTTTGTTCTACACTGCCCTTAAATCGATCAACTACGTACTGACATTTTCTCAAATAAAGGTTTAACTGTCTTTTATCACCGTTATACAGTGGGATTAAGTTTACAATTTCGTTAGGTATTGGTGTAACTGGAACTATTGCGGGCGTGGGCGGCGTCATGATTATAGAGTAATGATTTGGTCAGAGGTTGCAGTTGGCTTTAAAAAAAATCCTATTAAAATTTACACACACACTTAAAATACAACAAACACACAATTAAAGCACTATTATAATCGGGAATACTGGATTATGTTTGGAAAATAAAATTTATAAAACTTCTATACTTAATAATGAAGAATTTGTGGAAAAGTTTTTCCTTAAAAATAACCTTAGATTACTACCCTTAATAGAATTAACAGTTAATACAGTTTATTTTAATCAATTAAATTTTTCAAGATTAGAACATTATAATAAAAATGTGAACTCTCTAACATTGACACTACTCTATGTTTTATGTTCTGTGAATTGAACAGAGATAAGACCGTATAATTTGATACAGAGTTATCAACTAAAGACTAAACACTGTTATAATGAGCAAGATTTGATCTCTAGAATAACATTTAAAACTTATGAAAGTATAGGAGGAATAGGGGAACATAGGATTGGCGAAAAGATTTACTCACCAACCGCCCGCGACTCCCATACTCGATGATTTCTGCACTCACGCGATTCAAAAGAATATTTATTTGGTTCGCGGATTTCCTCTGCTTTCGTAGGTTTACGCCTAATTTTTCTCTAGTCGAATTTGGACGACGGAAAAACGCGAAACTACGGATTCCAAGGAGGAAATCCTTACCGGCTGCGCCACTTTTGGTTTCGGAGCGTGAGAAACCTTTTTTAAAAATAAACTAATTACTCAGGATTTTTACCGAGGATAAAAATGAGAACACGTGCTGCCGATTTGGAGGCGAGTTTTATTCTGAATTTAAAAAGCATACATGGCTCATCCAACGGGCATAAACCGCTGAGCTTGCAACGATATCTAGGTACTAGCATGGAGACAGACATATATGTACTTAGCCTAATCTAGAGCAGACGGGCGAGGTGTATCCATAACTAACTTTTCCACATTATGATTGTTATAGTTTGATACACACACAGTTACAGGCTTGATATTATGTTATGTACTTAAGTATGTTATTTTATGTTACAGTTTGTGATTTGAAACCCCAATAGAAAAAAAAATTACTTAGTTTTTAAAAATGATTTTGGGAATTAAAACAATTATCGCTATTTATGTACAAAATACAGACCGAACTTCATGTCACAGGTATTTTCTACCAGTTTGGATGGCAAACTTATTCGCATTGCAATATTATCCACGTAAATTTTTCAAATTCTCATTAAAAGCGTCATACTGAAACATGTTTTTATCGCTGTAAAAAATATCCATTTTCCGAGAACTGACGTATCAATCAAATTAGTATGTATTATTGACGTATCGATAAAATTATTTCGGTTTAAACATTATTCATTGTGATATTATTAGCGTGTTTCCTGAAAAAGTAGAATTCGTAACTCATGCACTAACTACAAAACCTATATGTATATAGCCATATTTTTATGAACTAATATTTTAAAGAGCTATTTGTTTGTAAGTTTGTATGGAGAGGGTAATCTTCAGTACTACTGACCCGTTTCCGAAAATTCTTTCACAACATATTATAGGCTACATTTTAAACGTTCCCGTGGGTTAATTTCTGTACATAACGGAAGCGAAGTCACGAGCAAAAGCTAGTCATTTTTACACCTACTTTCTCTTACAGGAGGAGAAGACTAATTAGTTACCCTTACAAGGGAAACGGGGGTAGAATCTGCATCTCAAACACACGTCTTTCAATCACAATACGGAAGATTTTCACGGAAAGTCATATTTTGCTTCATTTGTCAATAACTCAAAAACTAGTTGAATTCTCAAAATGAAAGTTCTGTACTATCACTGTGTTTATGGGAACGTGCCAGCGTTCCCATAAACACATTCAAACAGATCAAATACCTAGAAAATTCAAACTTACATATTCTCAGTTTAATTTCACATTTGTTTTGCTTGACTTTTAGTTAGAATTGCTTGCTGCATTTTCGAAAATGTTTTATTCAATAAATTAATACCCAATCTACAAAAAAATATTTGTCTATAATTTCTTAACAAATCTATCGTTCAAGGCTAGGCCGTGGGAAAGATAGTACATTTAAAATATTTGCATAGGTACTATTATGGGAGTAAATTCATCATCATCATCCACAGCCCGACTTCACCCATTGCTGGGGCCCCTCTCTTTGCTTACAGCCCTCTCTTTGCTTACAGCCCTCTCTTTGCTTACAGCCCTCTCTTTGCTTACAGCCCTCTCTTTGCTTACAGCCCTCTCTTTGCTTACTGCCCTCTCTTTGCTTACAGCCCTCTCTTTGCTTATAGCCCTCTCTTTGCTTACTGCCCTCTCTTTGCTTACAGCCCTCTCTTTGC
Organism: Xestia rhomboidea; assembly: GCA_963853795.1. NCBI lineage: Eukaryota > Metazoa > Arthropoda > Insecta > Lepidoptera > Noctuidae > Xestia > Xestia rhomboidea. The sequence continues at coordinate 19,320,301 of OY970759.1, forward strand.
TTATAGCCCTCTCTTTGCTTACAGCCCTCTCTTTGCTTACAGGACTCTCTTTGCTTACAGCCCTCTCTTTGCATACAGGCCTCTCTTTGCATACAGGCCTCTCTTTGCATACAGGCCTCTCTTTGCTTACAGCCCTCTCTTTGCTTACTGCCCTCTCTTTGCTTACAGCCCTCTCTTTGCTTATAGCCCTCTCTTTGCTTACTGCCCTCTCTTTGCTTACAGCCCTCTCTTTGCTTATAGCCCTCTCTTTGCTTACAGCCCTCTCTTTGCTTACAGGACTCTCTTTGCTTACAGCCCTCTCTTTGCATACAGGCCTCTCTTTGCATACATGCCTCTCTTTGCTTACAGGACTCTCTTTGCTTGTGCCAAACTCCACGTTTATCATCTGCCTAGCCTTTTCCAAACTATGTTGGGGTCGGCTAACAGTCTAACTGGATGCAGCTGAATACATACAAGTATTGTACATGGAGCGACTGTCTATCAGACCCCCACAACCCAGTTAGTACTGGGGTAATACGATACCCCTTAGTGGCCTAAAAAGTCTGACAACCAGTCTTACTGGTTTTCAGACTTTTTGGGCCACTGACTACCTTTAACGACTGTCAAAGATCTACAAATGACAACCAGGACCAACAGCTTAACGTGCTTTCCGAGGCACGGAGGAAACTCCGTATGTAAGGGTGATCACCCATCCATAGACGAACCTAAGCAAGCACGGCCTAGCTCCACGTTCTTGTAAGTCAATTGGTAGTAAATTAAATGCCTTGTTTAAATTCTAGACTGAACTAGAAGACTTAGGTCAAGCCTCAACATGAATTCAAATGTCGTCCATTTTGTGAACTTTTTAGAGCAAAAACTTTAAAGCAGAAATAAATGGGTTTAACTCTGGCTGTAGTACGATATGAACATACAAATTGCAGCATTGGAAAACCCAAATAAGTAGAAATAAGATAAAAAATAGAAAGTTTGATTAATATCTTGTTTAACAATCACAATCGATTAGGTATCAGAGATTATTTACCAAAGACATGCAGGACAATTTTTTTTTTTTTTTAAGTGACATTTTTGACAACTAGAAGTTGCTGGACGTCGTGGCATAGCCAGGCGAAGTTGATGGTACGAACTTGCTCCTAAAAGTAGAATTGGTACACACTAACTCAAGACAGAGACAGGTTGAAAATAATCATAGTTGAAGTTTGATAGCGTCTATAATAATTGTGTAAGAACAATCAGCCATGTAGATACTGTATTAAAATACAGCTTTTGTCAGCGGATCAAAAAAACATTCTAAATAGAGATTTGATAATCTCTAAAAATCAACACGTTTGACACATGGCAAAATCCATCTACCCACTTCAAATAAATATCGACCATCGTAAAGAAAATGTTGCCAGTTCTACGTCTCTCAATGTGCTTTACGTCGAAACGAGAGGGATTATCGACCGAAATCGAAAGTGCTGTCTATTAATCTGGGTCAGTGTCGAGTCAAGGTGAGATATGTTGTGTTAATATTTTACGTTCATTCAGTGTGTACTTACAGGGTTGCCATAAGTTGGAAATTAAACGGAGTTGCCTGTGTAAAAATATTTGACCCACAGAAAGACTTGTAGAAAATGCTCTTGAAAAGGCCTATGTATAGATGGTATGTACTTGTGCATAAAGTTTCAATAAATAATTGTCTTTTAAACGCCTATTTTTGTTACATGAACGTTTTTTCACGTTTCAAGTAGTTAATGATGTCTTCAGTAAATTGCTAGTCGGCTAAAACGGATTGTTAGTCCAGCTATTGACGGGTAACGACGAAATTCTTGGTTGGACAAATGATCTTTGGGGGAGGTTTTTGTTTTCAGGAAACCATAAAGGGTGATTAAACAGGGTAATTAACATCAGAGTACCAGCAAATGAAATAAAAAAATGTGACTCTACTTCGTTGTAGCTTATGGTCTGTGCAGGTACAAATAATGGTACGATTAAAAAAGGCGTTTTTTTTTCGGATCGATATATTCCTTCTCATTCCACAGTTACGTGCTGCACTGGTGGGAAAATCACAGTCATTTACAAATCAACTAAAACGTAGCTTCATTTAGGTAAGCCTAATAGTTGCCAAATAAGTGCTAAATGGCCAACCCTGCAAATACAAGCACACGCACAACTCGTCGTGATCTTTATGACACACTTGCCATTTCGGAAGACGCAGGTGACTATTAAATCACAACATTAGATCGAGCGTGGGTTGATTTTTGTGATTTATTAAGGTCACGCCGATAAAGTTTTCGGCGAGTGTGACGGCACGGTTGGCGCAGTGGTTGAGCGATCGGCTGCTGCGTTGCGTGTCGCGGGTTCAATAGGGTAGATGACAAACAATTTTTTTTTCTTTTTTCACGTAAACAAAAAATAAGGACGATACAGTGCGTCGAAAACTCGTGTGAAGACACATTTGAGTACATTTTTTACCGGAAAGTGACGTCACAAGCCTCCACTCATGATCTTTGACGCGTTTTATCTTCGTCAATTTTTATTAATTTGAACAACAAAAAAAAACGAAACCAATATTTTTCGATAAATCTATCTGACGGACTAAACAGAATCATACTTTTATTAGTCGGGAATCAACCCTATTCCCACAAGGAACAAATATTTGTATGGCCTACAGGTAGTTGTCCTGCTTGTGTATGTAAGTTTAAATGTTTATAAATGCACCCATGATACTGGAGAAATTCATAGTGCAAAGTTACAAAAAAAACGTTCGGCTGTGTTCATAGTTCCAAGAGGAACATGTTTATGGAGTGTGTTTAGTGTACAAGTTGGGCTTTAAATCATAATCATAATCTTTATTTGCCAAAAGAGTAACAACCTTACAAAAAAAATAACACTAGTACTTATTTTCTATGACGCTAAAAGATTAGATACCAAATTATTAACTCAGCACACAATAATAAATAAATAAATAATAAATAAATAAATACCGCTGGACATTACACACAGCGCCATCTAGTGCCACACTAAGCAACGAGGCTTGTGTCGTGGACACCAGATAGTTGATATACTACATAGATACTTTTTGTTTGTAAATACATACTTATTATACATATAAACATCCATGACTCGGAAACAAATGTCCATGCTCATCACACAAACATCTGCTCTTACCGGGATTCGAACCCAGGACCCTAAGAACGTAAGGCAGCCTCGCTACCGTTGCGCCATTCGGGTCGTCAAATAAAATCGTAAATACAATGTTTCTTGATTGCACATGTCAATATCGAAATTATAATCATTAATTAGTCTACGAGTATTGCTGGCCACAGGCCTCTCCTGTAACGGCATTATACAAAAAGTACTTCAACGCCAACTGTGCCGCAAATAAGGAACTTAACTTAAAATTCTAAATCTCGATATTATGATTATACGCGGGTTAAGACTGTAAAAAAACTCGACTATAACCGTCGGGTAGCAGCCCACCTGACATAAAAACAACCATATACTTGGATACTCCCTTTTCTATGCGAGATAAAGAACTTTACAACCTGTTCATTGGTGACGTAATCGTCGCCAGGTATTGTGTTTCTCGCATCAAGTGGATTCCCGTGGCTTTCAAAGGCATCAGACCCCTTGGATCGCTCATCCAACACAAAAGTACTGCATTATTGCTAACCATCATATGCCAAATTATTCTCAACTATGTTGGGGTCGGCTTCCAGTTTTACCGGATGCAACTGAATACCTGTATTTTACATGGAGCGACTGCCTATCTGACCTACAGAACCCAGTTAGTACTGGGTAATACGATATCCCTTGGGAAGACTGGTTATTATAAGACTTTCGGATCACTGACTACCTGTAACGACTGTCAAAGATCTACAAATGACAGCCAGGACCAACGACTTAACGTACTTTCCGAGGCACGGAGGAAACTCGGTATGTAATGTAAACCCATCCACGGATCAACCTAGGCAAGCGCGGCTTAACCTAACGATCGACCCGAGCGCCTGTTATTATTTAGCCACGAGCTCCTCCGACATTATTGCTTACCACCAAAGAATATGTAGTTATTGTATTGTATTGTTATATGTTTTTGTTTGTATTTATGAGTAGGTATGTATGTATGTATTGTATATTATATTTAAAATAGTTATCTGTTTTATGGTTTTATGTATTCCATTTTCTTTTTCTTTTTTACACACTTTGTCTACATCTCTTTTTAGTATCTCCTTTCGCAGGTATAAGCATCACCTTTGTACTATTTTCTGTTCCTTTCTACTTTATTTATATTTAGTGTGTACATAAATTGTTAAATAAAAAATAAATAAATATTTACTTACAGGTTCAGAGACAATCTATTTTATCTTGTAAAACCTTTTCGTATTTATGCAGACAGTGCTCAATTTCGAAGAAAGTAACCTTTTTACTTTTCTGCTTAAATTCAACAAAATATCTACGTAAGAAACTCCAGCCTTTAAATTGAAACAGATAGCTAGCTAGCTAGGCGTTCGCATTAGGCTTTCAAAATATTCTGTGTAGCTTTAAAAATACGACTTAAAGTTGACAGGAAAATATTATCCTTTTTGCTTTAAGTAGGTACGTCTTTAGGTAGATGGTTAAATGTATAGCAACATCATAAATAACAAATAAATTATTTATTCACGATGCATCACATGCTATTCCAATTAATCACGCAATAAAAACTTAATTGCTACTACTTATATAAATTAGTTCTCTTTGAAATCAGGTTTTTTGTAAGGATAATAATTATATTTTTAGAATATTATGATAAACAGCGTTAAATATTTTTAAAACATTAGTAAAAAACTATACGAACTACTCGAAATAACCACATAAACAAGAGAATAATTCATAACATTAATAATATTTTGGTGCAGCACAGGGTGATATTTCATAATTTGGTAGGTACCATGGTATACAATATAAAATTTAATTTTGGTCACCAAGCTTCTAAAAATCAAAATTAAATCAGAGTATTTGTATAAATATGGAGATGATGATGACAAATAACTAATAAATTGAATTAATTTCCTAGATACATCTTAAAAGTCACCAGGAAGGAAACTTTGTAAACTCGTTTGATGGACATCACAAAATATAGATTTTAGAAGGTTAGATACTAATGTTGTTAGAGAAGATCTGAATGATGAAAAAATATTGCAAAAATCCAGTAAAGCTAAACTTCGCTCTCAAACTTGTGGCCGTAAGGTGAAGAGTTCTAATAACTTAATTAACCTCAACATAGATTTAATACTAATTAGAGTTACGGCGCTCCCTCAAGCATTCGCCTTTATTGTTACATTCAAGACAAGATTCAGTTGTTTCTTTTCGAAATCGAAGTTTGGATTGATACATTGCAGGCAAATGCTCCCGTGAGCTAATCATCAAAGATAAAATAGTACAAGCAAAATCTAAACTAAACCTAATACCTGTAACTAATTATGTATTATAGAGGTAAAATTTGTTTGTAAGTTTGTATGTAGGGCTAATCTTCGATACTACTGATCCGATTCCGAAAATTCTTTCACTAACGAGAAGCTACATTATCCCCGAGTACTATTGGGTACATTTAAAACGTTTCCGTGGGTTAATTTCCGAACATAACGGGAGCGAAGCCGCGAGCAAAACCTAGTACCGTATAAATGCAGATAAAGTGATTACCTTATACGGCTATCGTAAATCATTATCCATAGCTACAAACTTCTAAGACCTACATATACCTAATCTATTATAGTCTAATTCCAGGATACACAAATCACAACATTTTATATCCCGGATCTTACGAAGGACAGGTTTCTTAAACAGAATTCCCATTTTTTTTCATCGTCCACTCTAAGTGGGCCAGCGTTAGGTGTCCTTTCTTTCGGTCGCCTTGTTGAGCACAAGGTCATTGGGTCTTTGTGCTCATACGGATTTGGTTGAGGACCGGTTAATAGGTGACGTCACCCAATACGCCGATGTATCGATGTAATGTTGTAGAATTTAGAGTAATATTTATATCCTTGTAGGATTAGATTTTTGTATAGATCCTGCAGCTGTTGGGTACAAGGCTTGTGAGTGAAATGGAAATGAAGATTTAGCAGCTAAACATTTTTTGCTCGCAGTAAAAGTAATGTACGAGTATATCCATGGTACATAAACACATCAGCCATTCTACTTTAGGAGTGTTATTAAATGACTTAAATAAAATGCCAATCATCATCATCATCATCATCCGCCTATTAATGTTCCCACTGCTGGGACACAGGCCTCCTCTCTATGAGAGGGAATGGGCTACAATCCACCACGCGGGCCCAGTGCGGATTGGTACATGTCACATGTCTTCGAATTTTTTGGCTCTAGGACATGCCGGTCTCCTCACGATGTTTTCCTTCACCGTTTTGAGAGCAGCGGGTTCGAACCCACAACTTACTGTTCGTAAGTCGGGGCCGTCACCACTGGGCCACCGCTGCTCAAATGCCAATAATACCGTAAGAACCCTTTACGTTGTAGTTTCGCTTCACGTTTATTCACTACAGCTGACAACCAAACATATTACCATACTTATTTATACTCTGTCGCAATAAATTTAACAAGAATCCTAGTAGTATCATTACTTTTAATAACAAACGTATGCATTCATTACGAAAGGTCTACAATTGACGAAACACTTCAATTTGTTGCCGTAACTTGATTAGACCGTACAACAGGTTTTGTTCGAAAAATCTTAGCTATAATTTATATTTCAATATTTATAGCTTCCTCTACATCATTGTGATCATTATCTATTGCCTCCATCGCTATTTCGTCCGGCTGCATGTATGTTGTACGTGTGAAATAGTTTTTCAATACGGATTGTTCGAAATTTTTTGCACGTTTCTGTCTTGTTAATTTAGAGTTTATATGCGATATAATTGCTGCGGTATATCATGTAATCTAGACGTGAGGTATTAAATATTTTGATCTTTATCTTTGCGATTAAGTTGATGTAAACGTATTTTCTCTTAGGTATTTACGCATTTGGCCCTCAGTTTAATTCAGTCTGAATCAACGTTATCACATTCAACAGCTCTGTAACGAAACCAGCTCCATCCTTGCTTTTCCCAAATAGGTTGGTGTCGGTCGATGCAACAAGCCTAATTTCATCTACCAATAATTTACACCCACAAAAAAATCTCCTTACTCAAAAACTGCATGCACCAACAGTAGAAGTTTAACAAGCTTACCACCATATAAGTTTAAATTGATTGGTAAGTATACCACGCGTACGTATGTATGATAAACAAAAAATATTGTATCCGTTGCTATGTTTCCAATTACTTGGGATTCGTAACTGAGTACACATAAGTATGACCGACGTGTACGATTGGACTACGCGACTGAATGTCGGGCCGATGGACAACCGAATCGGGTTCTTAAGAAAGTGGTTGAAGGGTCAAATTGACATCAATGTCGAACTTGAGTCAAGGAGTGACGATGAAGGCTATATTGATTCTTCTTTTAACGCTGGGACTCCTGATATTTTTCCCCTGAGTTTAAAATCAGGATATCTTTACTGCCAAGTTATTTGGGTCAACATTACATTTACTAAGTAATTTAAACTAGTATCCATTAAATAGTTTGAATACCGTTTTGTAGTTGTTCTGCGGTCTATGACAAGGACAAAACACATCGGTGAGTGGACAGGACTCAGCTCTCAAATACACTTGATCCCTTTATTTGCTATCTGGGCCGCAGCCTTTTACCAACTCTGTTGGGATCACCTGAACGATTGTCAAGAATCTACGAATGACAGCTGGGACGGGAAAATAACTCGATATTGATGGATGGTCACCTATCCATAGACCGACCTCGGTAAGTGTTGCTTAATCTTGAAAATTGACCCGTGGAGCTGTTATTATTCAGTCACGAGGCCCACAATTCCTAGATTCGTCATCTAGTGAAATAAAACCGATCATTTACAAAGAATTCAACTGGGAAGTAAAGGCTGAGTCTGAGTTCAACTGGCAAGTAAAGGCTAGCTAAGTCCGCTCCAAATTCCAAGTAAAGGTGTGTTTCATGTATGTGCGTGAATGTATAGCAAGGGTGTCAAGTATTTTGTTTAGCAATCCGTGTCTATTACATGTACCTTATCGGAGTAGTTCGGCGGCCGGCCCTGCATCAAGGACGGGCCACATCCGTGAGCGGACAGCGCTGCCTACATACATTTTATAAATAGACCGCTTAATATCTTGCGGTAATACCCACTGCCTTTATTTTGTTGGTCGAGGTCGTATATTGCAGTTCAGGAAGACGTTATTATATCAGTTCTGTTGATGGGCACGAGAAATTAAAGTAGAATAATGAAAAGTAGAATGTTTAAGTGTTCACAGAAGGTCTACAACAGGTTATTACATATTATTTATTCTCTCTTCACAAAGCTGATTTAAAGTTAATATGTACAAAAAATATCTCAGTTGTATTCCATCTTTGTGAGAGACTGGTGCCTGGTGAAAGTATTTGGAAAAAAACCTGTGTTAAAGAGGGGTATGTGGGTAACCTTCATGCATCCATTTCAATTAAGAGAGGATATGGGATAAGTTAGAACAAAATAACTAAATGCTCTTTCATTCACAAGAATGTTTTTTGAGAGATTGTTGATCTGTGCCTATAAGTAACAGTAATCAAATGGTATGGTAAGGTTGGTACTTCAATAGTTGCCGTGATCAGAATTTTGAGTAGTATGCCAACAATGTGCGTGCCTTAGGTTCACCATCTTTGGTCCACGAGATCTTGCTCACGTAGAAGTTTTACGGAGCAGTTGAAAATATTGATAAATCTATAATATAGTAGTTCATTTGTTGTTTAATGTCAGAGCCAGCGCTTCCTTACTCCGCCAAAACTTGGTCTTTTGATTCACTTTTTTTGTCATATACGTGACCTTGGATTTTATTTTGTATCAAAAGACCATAAACTATATTGCAGTTTTCACGGAAGACATTTTAATATTCATGGGAGTCTGTACTTGGATCGAAAACGCAAGTAAATGGCGATCAGTTCTGGCTCATAAATTGAAGGAAAGGGATTTACTTAGTTGTTCGTGTAAGCCCTTTAAATTGTGCCTTGTCATGACCAAGATCTTGTTTAAATCGATTCACGTGGAAGACTTTATTAATCCCGTTTAAATTTAATGTCAAGGGCAAAACAGTGTTATTTATTCCATCTATTATGTATGTATATTATTAAGCAAATTTAGAATAGAACGTTATTCCGTAGGTTATATTGAGCTGTAGCTGTATTACAGGATAGTATTTTTGCGAAGAGAGCATACACTTTAATGGTCTACAATAACACAGTAATAAAAATAAGTTAGTATCGGGCGATGCGTCCCAATCGTTTGTTTACTAGAAGATTGCATAAACTTATTGCCATTGACTTTCGTTGCTAGGTGTTGATTACTAGTCATATTATTTACTACTTCTACATACAATGAGTCAGATTCGACAACATATTTTAGCAAATTATGGGTACAACATATTTAAAAATCGTGTGTAGAATGGTTTGCATAAGGGTGTGCCACAGGGGTCCATATAAGGACCTCATTGATTTTGCGTAATAGGATGGTATTATTATTTGATATTCTTTTTTGGATTTGGGATGTAGTTCATTAATTTGATCTTACTAATGAGATACAAAAAATATGTAGTGTTAAATATTAAACGGTGGTATATGGAGCTCCTCGTCAGACGATTTTTTAGGAACACCATTATAAAGCAATGGATAAAGAATTCCATACTTTAGATTGTGAAAGAAACTATGTTCCGTAATTAGAGTGAAAAAGATCTTGCGAATCCTAATTTGAACAACAAAAATGAAAACGAAAAACCGAGAATTCAGGAAGTGTTTGTTAAAAGACGCTGCCCATAAAGCAAAATGAGTTAATGCCTTTTCAGTACAAGTGGCAATAAAGAGTAAAGTTAAATGTCTCCAATAAGGCTTAATGGGATAATATTGTATGCCATAGCTTACAAATTACGATTGACTTCATAAATAATAAAATTATGTCGGCCTTTATGAAAAGTGTTGGTCTTGACAGTGAACTTTATGGTGACCACTTTAGAGTATTTACTTACTTCTTATTATAGCTTCATTCTGGTATTTTAATCGGTCACTGCTTCATTTTTTTGTTTATCTGTTATAGTTCAGACAATGCTTGAATTGATTGACCTTTTTGTATCAATATTAATACTCAATGTATTTATCGTCTTATCATTGTATTTTTTATATCTTTCTTCAACTTTATCTCCACATAAAAATACATAAGCTGCTTTACCAATGGCTTGAAAGTTACCGATTTTCTACAAAAATCTAAGGATTTCATCACTTTTATTGATCCAAGATTTAGAAGTACTCCATCATCATCATCATTGTTGTTAGGTTTCTTCCACTGCTGAGTGCAGGCGACTACTAAAAAATATCCATGACATCCCCTTCTTATAGACAGGAGGCCTGTGTCCCAGCCCAGCAGTGGGAACTATAGGCATACTGGGCAGATTTTTTATATCATATTTAGACGCATAGAAAAGCTGAAATTCAGCTTCATTTAAACTCGGCTAACTACTACATCGTTTGCATTGTGTGTAATGTTCTCTAAAGTGCTCACAAATGCGTCCGAATCACACATCGATTCCGAGTGAACGTTATCGAGTGCTTGTTTGAAGTCAGCGAGTGCGATCCCAGTGAGTGTGACTGTGTGAGTAGTTTGAACACTAGACTAGATATTTTTATAGCGGCTATAAATTATCAAATAGTTCGTGCTGATGATAGAGTAAAGAACGTCATTAAAGTAATTAATATTAATCTGACTGTTGTAAAATAACAGCAAAGCGTAAAAACTAGCAACAAAGTTACAGTTGACACCAACTTGAATAATTATCAGTTAAGAAATTAACCTTTTGTATAAACAAATATATTTATCGTTGAGTACAAATGCAAGGTTTTTTTGTGTTAAAAAATTATTAAGTTTGGATCTAAGTATCTCCTACATATTGTACATAAAAACCTTTATTTTATTCTTATCAATATTGAACGTCAATCGTATTTTATACTGGTTCAATACAATATCACCATCATCTACCTAGACTTTTCCCAACTATGTTGGGGTCGGCTTCCAGTCTAACCGGATGCAGCTGAATACCAGCATTTTACATGGAGCGAGTGCTTACCTGACCTCCACAACCCAGTTAGTACTAAGTAATACGATGTCTCCTAGGTAAGACTAGTTGTCAGACTTAGTACAATTATTTACTGGCGTAATACAATTAAGATAAATACGAAACTTTATCTAAAGTGTATTTCTGTTTACCTGTCTTGTATTGTAAACAAAAATGGCGACTCATATTCCGACTTTGAAAAACACGAATGACTTTGGAATTGTAGAGTTGTAGTTTTGTTACAAGAACTAAAATGTTTACACCTAACTTATGCTGTAGGTTTTGCAAATATCGATTATATTTGTCATCTCGCTGCGCAAGGTATGGTGCAACGTATTCTGTATTCTCACAATGAAACGTGTATCTCATCGTATAGTAAATAAAGTTATATTTTGAGTCGCTCTATTAAAAAATGTGCGCGCAGTGCCGCGTCGCGTCGCGTCTCGGTGTGAACTGACCTCAAATCCATGTTTTATGTTGTTGTCACTAAGAGAAATAGTGACTTTATGTTTGTGTTAATTGAGTGCGTTTTACAAAGACCTTACGCGGACAGAACTTTATGCCACACATTTTGTTTACTTATTTGGAACCTACACTGTGAAAGCAGAATAAAATGTTTGCCATGATTTGGGTATTTCCTTGCCTCTATCAGATTAAAACAATTGGTTCATTATCGACATACCTACATTTAATAGATTTCGTGAACATTACATGTTTACGGCCTTTGATATGATATTGTGACGTGTTTTTGTTTATTTACGTTTTTTGCACACCGTCGCGGTCTGCGGTAACCATAGTTGCAGCAGGATGTTAACAAAGCTTCGAAGAAAAACGACGGTTGCGGTCAAAAGTGGTGTGCAAAACGTGATATTATGGGTTATCACACACGTTCCTACATTCTGTATATTGCAATAAAAAACGACCCGCACTTGGCCCGCGTGGTTGATTATGGCCCACTTCCTTTTCTGTCCCAGCAGTGGGAACGTTTTAAGCTGATTATGATACATATTTGAAGATCGTCGTCAGCATGTTGCCTATAGATCGCTATAGGCTCGCCCCTATTACATGTGGCTTAACATTACTGGCGAAATGTGTAAGTAGCTTCTGAAGCACACCTCAGTCTAACCCTTCCGAGATTACAGGCGTGATGTTATGTTAAATATTGGTCCTTCGATCCGTAATTTCGACTCCGGGGCTGTCATTCGAGGCAAATTTATTTTTTGGTTCCGTATGTATGTACCTACCTACTGAGGTACATGAACATTTGTGGATACCTAACACCTAGAAAACAAGTGTACATTCGATCATTTTTTCGACTACTAGTAACTAAACCCATACGGTAACTTATCTATGTCAACGTTAAGGCATCTTGGTTATCTGACAGCCACACGCGGCTCCACTATCATTCAAACAGAACTTTTTATCCATTCAAAAAAAAGATACCGATATCTTAACAAAACAATCAACAAAATTAAAAGCACGTGCTTATGCCGCGTGTTTCACTAAGATAATACGAGAAATTCGTCTCAAACAGATAGAGAGAATCCTTATCGATCTAGCGATGAGAAACAAACCATTACATAAGTCAGATAGGCTGGAAGTGACAGGCGTTATACGAAACGTGGGGTATAATCTGGCTTCAGAGTATGTCAACCTGAACTTGACATTGAGATATAAACCACTATAACTATCGTATCAGATTTTAAAACTTTAGGACTCATTTTTCATTTTGCGATAAGGGATTTCTTAGGTTGCTAAACAGTAGGCTTAGCCAAGTTGACAATCTTCAATCGTTTACGCTAATAGAAAACTAACCAAATGTATGGGAATGACATCTATCAACGATAGGTCACGTGGTCAAAACAAACGAATGGAAACTAAAGTTGTTGGGTGTAACTGTAAGTTGGCTACGATTTATATGGGATGTAGGGATCACGATTGTAGAAACGAATACATTTCATTCTATCATCTTGATCGATGTAAACTTGTCTACGAAAGTTTATATTCGTTTGTTTTGACCACGTGACTTAACGTTTACGATTGTAGAAAGAGAATCGATACGAATCGTTTGTAACATTGTAACTTGGCTAGGCCTGCAGTGATCGATTGCTGTTATATTTTGGGTGGCCTGTGGCGTATGACTGCAATCTAGTTGTGTAAATTGAGAGCAGTTTTCTTCGATTAGAAAATGAATAGATCACTCTAGTATCAGCATCAATACACTATTGCTGATCCAGTCTGCAAGGAGGAGACTTAAACGAACACAAATACCTTCCGGCCGTCCTTGTCCCATGTTACTTGGCTTAAAACGTGACGCTCCGATCGCTTGACGGACGTTTCCGTCTTCCATATTGTCCTGTTGACTGTCACGGTTCGTAGCATTTCTTACACAAACCATTTATCTTTTCTTTGGCCTACCCCTCAAACCCTCGAAATTCACGTGCCTCCACAATTTTATTCAAATGTCATGTGTTTCAGTTAATACTTACATGCGACACACTATAATTCGGCCATGACTTTAAAACGTGAACTGATAACAGCATGATTTGATAACAAATACATAACGGATAAGAAAAGAGTGGAAAATGGTGTTTGGTAAACAAAACTGTTGCAAATTAAAAATAGATTGGCTTGTTGGAATTTTTCTAGTGATTATCTGTTGTTGATTTGATTATTAAATAGTATCTTTACAGACAGCACATGTGAAGGTGACATATACATAGGGGGGCTTTTGGGACCAGGACCGCGGTCCCGGATTCCCCCTAAATATTGTTGAGTGGTATTTTGGAACCACAAGAAAAAAAAAACTAAGTTATGTCTTGGGAAAGTACGGTCAACCAAACATATTTCGTATTTTTATAAAACCAAAAATAGTAAGTACATTTTGATACAAGTGGGGAAAGTTTGTTATCATGGATTCAAGGCGGAATTAACACACGAGCCGTAGACGAGGCCGAGGGTGTTATTGAGCTGAGAACTGCAATAACAAATGTCCACGTGTACCAAACGACGTTTTTCAATAATAAATTCATGTAATTGTTGATCACAATATTATTTCAGCTTACTGTACTTTAACTTTTTTTCTTGTGGTCCCAAAATACCACTCAAAAATATTTAGGGGGAATCTGGGACCGCGGTCCTGTAGGCTTAGCCAAGTTGACAATCTACAATCGTTAACGCATAGAAAACTAACCAAATGTATGGGAATGACATCATATCAACGTTAAGTCACGTGGTCAAAACAAACGAATAGAAACTTTAAAGTTCAGTCAAAACTGTAAGTTGGCTACGTTTTATTTGGGATGCAGCGATTACGATTGTAGAAACGAATACATTTCATTCTATCATCTTGATCGATGTAAACTTGTCTACGAAGTTTCTATTCGTTTGTTTTGACCACGTGACTTTACGATTGTAGGAAGAGAATCGATACGAATCGTTTGTAACTTGGCTAGGCCTATGTAATGGATGCCTCCGATTACTGAAATACGGATTACAAACTCGTTGCGTCAACTATCTCGTTGGTCTATAGGTCGCAAGCGCGACAGCTGAGCATAAGGTTCTGAGTTCGATTCCCACGTCGGGTAATGTGTGATTGAGTTTTTCCATCAGGAATTTCTTAGAAGCAGCCACGGAGTCTAGATTCGTGCCCGGTTGATGGCAATAGGCTTGCCCCGTATTACATGGGGCATAAACCTAACTAGAGAAATATGGGTGTACTCCTGGGTACACCTCTGCCTACCCCTTCGAAGATTACAGGATTTTAAGTTTATGAGATGAAAAACTCAGGTCAAAAGGCATCCAAGCTATTGTGATTGGTTAGTTACACCACAACAACAAGAAATAAACGTGTCGGATAGACATGGTGAGTTGACGACTGCCACAAAAACAGATGCCATTTAAAAAAATAGGTTCATGCCATCTAAAAGTACTGGTGGTGGCGAAGGTGGTGTGACGATCTGACCTCTGCACGCCTAGCCAAGTCACAAACGTTTCATATCTATTCTCTTTCTACAATTGTAAACGCCTCGGCGTAAGCGATTGTAGAAAGCGTTAAATTGATAGCCAAGTTGACACGACCGAGTCGATCGCTCGTTCTCTAATATCTGTATAAAAAACCTACACTTTAGTCTATGGTGAGCGTTCCTACCAAAGAGTATAGCGACCAACATTGTAGAAACGATAACATTCTATTCTATCATTTCGAACGATGTAAACTTGTCTACGAATTTTCTATTCGTTTGTGTTGATCACGTGATTTAACATTGAGATGATGTCATTCTACTAGCGTTAACGATTGTAGATTATCAACTTGGCTAAGCCTGCTGATCTTGTTTGCGGGGCGAACCTAACCAGAGATTGCACAAATTAGAAAGGTGAAAGTGGAGGCCTTTGCCCAGCAGTGGGACAAATTGACAGGCTTACAAAACAAACAAAAGTACTGGATGAGACTCGCACTGACCAGGAAAGCATGGCACAAAGGAAAGCCTAAAGCCTAAAGCCTTAGGTGAAACCAGGCTACCAATGATCGATGATGTTGAAATTGAAAAAAGAGAAGCTACATCATTTAAATATCATTCTGTCAGCCACAATAAGATGGTACACTTGAGAAAGACCTGCTAATTATTTAAAACGTGTCGGTATACTGATCTTTGCAATGGAAAGGTACAGCACGAAGGCCATACAGCAAGGCTACATTTTTATACACCTGAACACGTGTACGTAATGACCATATATTTAACCAGCGTGTAAAAATAATGATCGAACAATTGAGTTTTTTTTTTTTTGCATCTTTATAAATTAAGCACCCCGTATGGGTTTGTTTAAAGGTAAGAGCATATTGGAAGCGATGCTTATGCTGTTTATCGCTTTGTCTTAAAATGTTTAGTGTGCTGATTTGGCCTATGATGTGTTTATGTAATGTAGACCATTACCTTGTCTGTATCTTAGTGCATTTATTAGGTATTACTTTTGAACAATATCAGCATATTATTGATTCAGCTATCGAGTGGTATATTTATTCTGAGATATTATGTACTACATAATGAAACAATACATTTCCTTCACACTTTTCTAGACTATTGTATCAGTGATATTTTAGTAAAATAAGCAAAAGTGACTCTGATCGTCTGTCTGTTACCGTTCCTCAGCTGAATGGATATGTGAAATGCGGTTAACAATTTTATCCCCGTGCAATGTTTATTTATTTATTTAAGTAATAAAATAATAACAGCCACTCAAGTCGATCTTTAGGTTAAGCCGTGTTTGCCCAGGTTGGTCTGTGAAAGGGAGGGGGTGTGTGACCACCCTTACATACCGAATTTCCTCCGTGCCTCGGAAAGCACGTTAAGCTGTTGGTCCCGGCTGTCATTTGTAGATCTTTGACAGTCGTTTCAGGTAGTCAGTGGCCCAAAAAGTCTGACAACCAGTCTTACCATGCAAGGGGTATCGTATTACCCAGTACTAACTGGGTTGTGGAGGTCAGATAGTCAGTCGCTCCATGTAAAGTACTGGTATTCAGCTGCATCCGGTTAGACTGGAAGCCGACCCTAACATAGTTGGGAAAAGGCTAGGCAGATGATGGTACACCAACAGCGATACATACGTTCTGGTGGATAATTTCAGCCCTCCATGCGGGCAAAGCCGCCGGCAATAGATAGTTTTAAAATAGACGTTGTTACTCCGTGTTTCAAACACCAAAAAACTCTATTTACATTGCAGATACAGAAGTAAGCTGTTACTGTTAACAGTGTAGTCTGCGGGTCAAGTGTTTTACGCAATGTACCGCGCAACTGCAGAGATATCGCAAGGTCATACCGCCGCCGATAAACAAAACAAATTGGTCGACATTATCGACGTTTTGAACGAAATAATTGCGTTAAATGCATCTGTGTTTAATTAATTATTGTGGCTTTTTGGGAAGTTTTTTGTATATAAAGAAAAAAGAAGTTTGTTTTGAAAAAGCGGCCAATTAACTAGTGTTTACTATATCAAATCAGCATCACCGCATCGAGCTAAAAGGTTGCGTTCTGCACGCGAAGGTACGAATAGAAATACATTGTGATAGAAATAGAAACGGTTGTATATCGGTCAGTGGCCTACGCGTTACGTATAACCGTGTTAATTGACATGAGTTATATTAAATAGAGATTGTGTCTTGTGTGTCCTGTTATTTGTCAGGGACTTATGGACACTACTATATAGGCGCCAATTCCTACGCCAAAGTCTTGGCCGGTTCATTTAAGATTGCTAACGACACGCAAGAAGAAGAAAAGGAAGATGAATATGACTATGACTATCTACGTAGGATCACTGGGACACATTAAAAGGAAGATGAATATGACTATGACTATCTACTCGGGATCACTGGGACACATTAGAAGGAGGATGAATATGACTATGACTATCTACGTAGGATCACTGGGACACATTAAAAGTAAGATGAATATGACTATGACTATCTACGTGGGATCACTGGGACACATTAAAAGGAAGATGAATAAAACTATGACTATCTACGTGGGATCACTGGGACCCATTAAAATGAAGATGAATATGACTATGACTATCTACGTGGGATCTCTGGGACACATTAAAAGGAAGATGACTATGACTATTTACGTGGGATCACTGGGACACATTAAAAGCAGGCCCCAAAAGGACCACGCTGTATGCAGTTATCCCATATCGTGAATAGAATCGTAAAATCTGTCATGTTACGAGATTCACTAAAAAAATTAAATTACATACATAACATAACATCACGCGTGTAATTATAATAAATTAGGCAGAGGTGTACCTAATAGTACACCCACATTTCACCAGATATGTTTTTAATTCCTATGTAATAGGGTGCAAGCCTGTTATTAGAAACTAAAGAGATATAACCATATTTCATACATGTATGTGTGCATTATGTATGTCAGATTGGCAAGCTAAACAACAAAACAATAATAATAGACGTAACCGTTGCAGTTAAAAGTTTAATCACAATCAATCAGGAAACTAGAACGGAAGGTAAGCAAACGTTTAATTATTAATCAATTAAATGGCATTTCAAAAGAGCTATAATTTAATTTAAATATGTACCAGTCAGCACTCTATTATAAAAAAAAATATAAAGCATGTTCCAAACAACAATGAAAAAAGTACCAACTTAATTGAACACCGGCCTTGGTCAAGTCCTGTTGTAATTAAAAGAAATTCACTCTTATTTTGTAGACAACAACGTTTATTTTTCTTATAAATATGTGACCTCGAGCTCAGTGCAGAGTTACTATGAAAGTAGACATAAAAGAACTGTTTTTGAGTGACAAAAGGACGGAGGTAATAAGATATGTACGCAAATTTTTCAAGGGTCAAAGTAACTTTATATTTCTGTGAGTGAAAGAGGAATTTCGTGAAAATGGGGACAAGTGTACCGGTTTTGGCCATTGTCCTTTTTGTGAACATGAATGTGAAAAAAATCGCCTTTTACTGTCATGCTTGGAGTACAAAAATATGATAAAAGGGCCTTTAGAATCAACTATGATTAGAGCTTCGCTTACCAACTGTACTACGTTTTTCATAACACTTAATATTATATCAGTAACATTTCAATATAATAACGCCTACTCAATATTATATTATGCATTTGCTCTACGACATAAATAAATACTTCACATATGTATATAAACATAATTCTGAATGATATATTTAATCCAACACACTATATTTTCAATGTAATGACCGAAATTTTCCCGCACAAATGACTGCACTAAATTACCATAGAAAATACCAAACGGTAAATTTGGCGCCAAAAGCACGTGACCCATTATTGCATCCAAAATCAATTCAGTACAAAAATAAACCTTACATAATGAATTAAAAGTTCAATTTAATTAAACAAATGAATGAAGTTGCGTCGTTCTAAATCCGGAACCTATTTGGCGCTTTGCCAGACACCTAGAAAAAAATATGACCAATTTAGTTAGGTCTTTATATTTTCTCTATGGGCTCCAAATTGGTGGAAGCAAAAGAGGGGTGGAAAGTCAACTTAAAACGGACGCCTAAATTTTTAGGGTCGCTACTGTAGAATTTAAAATGGTCTTTATATGTATTGTATTGAGCACTTATAGAATGCATGCACGGTGCAAAGTTCTAGATGCCAAGCCAAAATATTTACTGTAGTACTTTAATAGTAAAATCACGAGGGCCGGCGTTATGTTTGCCATTGTTTTTAGTCCAATTTTGGAGCCAAATTATTTGTAAAAGTATTTAATAGCTTACATCCTTGTAGTGACCGGATGGAGATAAGTATTTTTTCAAATTTGTCTTTAGGTGAACGATTTGAACGAATTATATTAGTAACATAGCCGTGAAGTTCAAAAACAGTAAATACGTTGTACCTATATAGATTATTTGTTAAAAAAGGCTTTTAAAACTTTGGTTATTTTTCTTTTCACCAGGCACCTTGTGTATAGACTTAGCAGTTGACGTTTAAGGCTAGTAAAAATCAGCATTTGCACGATTGGGCTAAAACCTACAAGCATAGTAACTCCGTATCATATATATGGTTCTAGGACCTTCGACACACCTACTTGGTAGTAGGTGTGTCGAAGGTCCTAGAACCAACAATTTCAAACATGTTTCATCAGCCCGTACTGGAACCACGTGGTGGATACAGCCCCTTGGTTTATTTTTGTCGATTTTTGTTTCCCAGCCATATGACAGTTTCAGACAGATTATGACAGTAAAGCAACTCAAATTCCTAACCAGCAGGAAATATTTTATTATTCTGCTGATGTTTACTACAATTTTAATTAGAACATTCACTACCTATAATTGTGTAGCAACAGAACAATTAAATGTGTTTATTTTTATATACTTTATCAAACGTGCGCTGATAAGAGGTCTCATGTGTACAGTATTATTAATAATAGTATTTAAATAGAACATTGTCAGCGTCGTGTGCCGTATGTCATTATAAAAATTTTTGAAGCCACGAGCAAAAATTTAATAGATTTTACCTAAGTAGTTACAGCTGATTTCTCGCTTATACGGGGTGGAAAACACCTTATCACCAAGCATTCTGTACATCGAACTAAGTAACTTTACGCAAAAATTATTGCTGGGAAACGAATTTTTTTTTGGGGGTGAAAAATCATGTTTTGTTTTAGAACTCAATGTAACGCACTCAAAACATTGTGCTGATGGATGGATTGAATAGTACAGGAGTCGTGGAGGTGTTTAGAATCTTACATTAAAAACTTGTACTTAAAAAAAAAAGTTGTCAAAAAGTTGAAACTTTGACCCCCAATATCTCCGTAACTAGAAGGTTCCCAGGTATGGTGTAGAACAAAAAAATGATCGCAATGACGAGGAGAACAAGTGCCTTTCGGCTTCGTTAAGAGGTATTTTACACCCTTTATACTTTGTTTGTCCATGCATTGATAAATAAAAATCACACAGCATAATCTTCATGTTACATGTTTGTAAACAGCCCAGCTGTTGATTAAGGTTATCAGTAAAGCCCGAGTATCATTAGGTTAGTAAAGACTTTAGTAGGCACTTCTAAGTAATCTTTGTAGCGCAAATGGTACCTGTATATAGCGCAAATGGTACCTGTATATAGCGCAAATGGTACCTGTATATAGAAGCTATAAAACATTTTATTTTCTTCTTAATCAACATTATTTTAGATTAATGCTGGCTAACCTACTTGATATGCTTTCGGCCATTTTACTATTGTTTGCACTATTTGTTTTTATAAGTGTAACGTTATTTATAAATTCACGAAACGAATTAACTTCGCACTCTAATTATAAAGCTAGCGAGAGTAATTTACTAGTCCAATTACTCATACCGTTTATTATTGTTGTTAATTTCCTAATCAGCGAAGCGATAAGTTAATATTTACTAAGTTTTCTTTTAGATTTTATGGAAAACTTAAGGAGTATCTGCTCTTACCTCCCCAATCACTCAAGAAAATTTACCTCTTTACCTCAGTAACCACGTGGATACCTAAAGGACCACTATCTCAAGGTCTGTCGCTAAAATTAACATTTCGCTCTCAGTGCTAAGATATCTATAACTTCCAAAGTCACCTTCCATCCTAATTTAGTTACGTAAAACTTCGGAGCGCAGAACTTAATTAAAAAATTACTTAATTTAAATTCGTTGTAAGTAAAAGGGCAGTTAACAGTTTGATACAATTAGTTTACCTGGCTGTAGGTACTTCTCATAATTTTCGATGTCAAGATCCAAGGATGAATATTCAATTTTACCTGTAACAAAATTAGTTTGATTAGTTAATGAAATACAAAGAAAATATTGCGTGAAAGGACCAGGATCCATTGTGATTAAAGACCAGAATTTAAAATTTGTAGAAAATCATGGTCAAATTTATTCAATTACGGGCAATTTCGCCTAAATACTCGATCATAATTTAATCACCACACACGGATGGAACACAGACCTAATTGCTTTGATATTATTGGTCCTAGCGTTGTAAAACAAGCCCGTACCTTTCTACCCAAACTAATCTCATTAATATTACAACTAAAACAGCTAGCAATTATCTCTGAAGTTTTAAACCACACACCATAAAGAACGTTTCATAACATACCGGTCCAAAAATACTCCAAGTAGGTCTGTAAAATCCCTAAAGGCTGAAGCCAAGATTAAATTTCCCCTGAAGCAATTTAGAGTTCCCAAGGTTAATTAATAACAGAACCGTGAAATACCTCCGTATCCCAAGTAATCACGTTTATAAAATGATAAAAAAATCAGGAATTTCTCTTTTTTTCATCTTCCTCGCTATGTAGGTTAACTTGTAAAAAGGTAGTAGTTTTTGGCAGATTGTTGGCATTTTTGAGGCAACATTCTTGACCGAGTATGTCGTAACAATCATGTGAGGGAATTGGATAAATGCCATGCCCATAGCCTCAGACGTTGGACGAAGACATGATGTGATTGTGAATGAATGAGATGTTTGTTTCTACAAATTGCGGGAAATTGGTCCTTTGATGAGCGGGTGGTGGAAAGTAGGACATACTTTATTTTTACTTTTACCCATTTTAATGGATATATCTAGCCCTATCTCCCCACAATTGAGCAAAGGCCTCATACACGCTTTACCAAACAAACAGTTTTGTCAAAAACATGTCAAAAGTGACATTTATACAAAACTTAATTTAAACAAATACGTTTTTATTTTTCAAAAGATTTTGGAGGTACAATTACCAGCACATCAAGTCACGACAAACTGACAAACTCCAAATGATTTTAAACCATAAAATGTTGAAAGTTAAGTTCAAATTCGATTGAGAAAATTTGACAATTTGTGAAAATTTGATACGCTGGCGACTGTACTTTTAAACATAAACGTGGAACGGATGTACAATTGTACATTTATTGTATTTCGAATCACGAGTTTAATTTTTAACCTGTAACTAATGCTTAAGTATAAGAAACCGTACGTCACCCATCGAATCACAAATCTCTCTCTCGCAGTTCAACCACAATCCGACACAGCCTTCAATCAACCGTAAAACAATCATAATTGACTTCCGAAACTAGCTAATAATATCTTTTAAAACAATAGAGAACATGTGAAGGTAATCACTATTAATAATAATATAATAATTGGAAGCTTTTTACCTAACAAAGCGTTTAGTTACTAGGAAATCATGTTTTCGAACGTGACCGCCAAATGCAAGTTAATGACGAATGAAGTTCGTGTATTATGTGGTGAGTTCCTACTTCTGTATTTTTATTGGAAATTTTGTACTAATTTGCGCGCCACCCACATCGCTACCATATACGCTATACACACACATCGCACATACCTGATGCCAGCCAAAATCTTATTTCGCCATTGCTAAGTTATCCGTGAGATGAGGATAGTCAGGCAATAACCATTGGGAAGTAGCCGACCAGACAAAACTTCCGTCTGGTCAGAAGTTACTCCCTTTTAAACAGAGGGTGAGGAACTCCACCCTGTTCCTTATATTGAGGGAATCGCCTCATATTCATACATAGATATACATAAAGGGTGTAAAACACCTCTTAACGAAGCCGAAAGGCACTTGTTCTCCTCATTACGATCACTTTTTTGTTCTAAACCATACCAGGGAACCTTCTAGTTACGGAGATATTGGGGATCAAAGTTCCAACTTTTTGACAACTTTTTCTTAAATACAAGTTTTTAATGTGAGATTTTTACTTTAAACACCTCCACGAACCCCGTACTATTCAATCCATTCATCAGCACAACGTTTTGAGTGTGTTACATTGAGTTCTACCACAAACCATGATTTTTCACCCCAAAATAAAGCCGTTTCCCAGCAATAATTTTTGCGTAAAGTAACTTAGTTTGATGTACAGAAACGCTTGGTTGACGGCTTTGTGATGAGGTGGTTTACATCCTGTATATATATAAACAGTGTGTACATAAAACATCAAAGAAGAAACTCTCAATTCACTATTTACCAGTCGTCGACACAAGCGTCTTCAAAGTTACCAAAAAGGAAAACTCAGTAATAGTGTCTAGCCAAGAAATCTAACGCAGAACATTTACATATAGCCTTCTTTCAAAGGTTCTATTTGCAACACCTTTCGCTGTTCCTTTGACAGCTTATAACACCCACACGAAAGAAACATCAGTTTCTTATTTGAACAAAGAATAATACCATTAAAATGTCACTTCCATTTGCAAGATTAAAAAGATTCTTTTCACAAAATGCAATTTCCATTAATTCAAAAATAGCTGTCTGGTTTAAAAATAGCGCTAAAATGTCGCCTACCGTAATTAGTGTAGGTAGTAGGTACCCACAATTTGTTGAGGAATTAATCCATTATGCAGGCAAGCCGAGTGTTTTGTAAAATGAAACAAAAGGCCGGCGGGAGGCATTCACGAACTTCGGGACAGAGGCGCAAAAGTTGTACGTACGGTAATATGGTAAATTATGTTACTGGCCATAAACTACAAATACGCGACTGCGGAAAAAAATAATGAAGTTGCTTCGAGCATGCTACGAGTCACCAGTTCACCACGAATGATACTCACGTGAAAAAAACATATGACGAGAGCACCAAAAAAATGCTTTTATTTGTATAACTTCTAAATTGTTTGGTTGACCGTACTTTCCCAAGACATAACTTTTTTTTTCTTGGGGTCCCAAAATACCACTCAAAAATATTTAGGGGGATCCGGGACCGCGGTCCCGGTCCCAAAAGGAGGAAAGAAGAAGAACCATGGAGGGCGAAAAGATTGGCTTGCCATTATTATAACCTACTGCTACTGCTTCTGAACAGTGTGTCGCAAGACGCAAGTCGCATCGCCCCAGGTAGTGAACGTGGCCTTAGCGAGAAAAGTAGTGGAGGATACTTTTTTGTGAGGGTTTTTCTGGAAAGCTGCGCCCCCCGTGTGGTTCGGGCAGACCAGTTATGAATATTGAATGAGTTACAGGAAAAACCGGTGCGTGATTAAGTATTTGGGGACGATATTTTTTTTTTTTGCTGGTAGCTTTTGTTGATTCAGTAATATGATTACATGGAAGCTCTAGCCGCTTTAGTGATCGCAGATACCCATGTTTAACTTGTACCCATTCTTTAATATGGTCAGATAGAAGGGCCATTAAGAATATACTAGAAAAAACCCTAATTAGGTACTTAGGACAAATAAACGGCCCATAATAGTGTAAAACGACCTGGCTGTGTAGCGCGAGGGCTGGTTCGAGGAGGCACGGGAAAAGAGCTCGTGGAATGAATTAGGGGAGGCTTTTGCACAGCAGTGTACATCAACAGTAAACCATCAAATTATCACGTTATCATCTCAAGAAACCCACCCCATTTAATATACCCCCCCCCCCCTCGGATTGAGGCAGGAATTGACATAAAAACGTCCAGTCTCGAACTTGTAATAAAGTCCAATTTATTTAAATCCAACGCTAAGTAAAGATGTCGACATCCTTGCCGTAAATACCCTCTCAGACCGAGATCTATAACCGTTCCTTAGCACGAGTTTGGCAAAGAGTTTTTCTTGTTATTTTCGCACTACGTTCGAACCACCTGTACAAAACAGAGGCGGGATCATAAAATAACATGAAGCCTACATTAGAAAAGCAATGTAGGTTTATTTCGAGAGGACGAGCCTAAGTCATCAACTGCGCACATATAGAGAACATTGGGCTGCTACTGAAAAATCCCTCATTGAAAATCTAATACCCACTCAACCGCCCATGGCCACCATGGTGGCCAGTAGCTGTTTTGCTAAAAGTCCTGGCCACTATGGTGGCCAGTAGCGCCTTCGTCCAACAAATGCAATAAAAAATCTACTAAACTGCTATTTCTAGAGCTTATTCCTCTTGTAGCAAACTCTATACTATATTCCTCAACGCTCGGACCAACAATAGCAACACTATTCCATCGACAAATGTCAAAATAAAAGTAAAAACTTTAGTGTAAACAAACTCCGCCATTTCTGACGTGTGGCGTCGTATTTCAATTGTTCTGTTATGTATATTGTTATTTTCGGAGAGTGTTATATATCAAATTAATCGTGAAAATCTGTGCTACTATATTATCATAAAGGAAATCTAGTTTCCGAATCTCAAAGTTGAGTATTTCGCCTCCGAAAAAGTGGTAGGTTTAAATACCTATAGTGATTGTGTTTATACAAGAAATAAGTGTTTTTGTGATTAAAACGTGTGTGTTAACGGAAAAACAGTGCATAATTAGTATTGTGAGCATATTATTAAATTGTATATACAAAATCAAGTGGCTTCGTAAAGTTATAGGTACGTAAATAACCGTGTTCAAAAACAGTCGTTGGCGCAGGCCGCGTCAAAATAAACAGTGAGTATCCAAATTCTAATTTAATTCTAATTAGACCATCGTAAATAAACTAATAAAATTATGATCTTGTTGGAAAGGAAATATAATCTAGTTTATTTTAAAATTATTTTAATTGAAATTTAATATTTAGAAAAATTAAAATTAATATTTTAATAGCTAAATATCCGTTTTCATCCCTGTTTTTCAAGTTCTACATTTTTTTTGAGTTTCAAATTAATATTAGTTTTTTTTTTAATATATAGATTCCTTAACTATTCAGCTATTCACTGTCAATTTTATTTAGCTATAACTCTTGTAATTTGCGATTGTCTATCTAAAGTGTCAAATTACATGCGAATATTTCGCAAGTTTTTGCACGCGTGGCGGTTTGGTGCAAAAAATTCGCGCGCGGGGCCCGTGAGTCCGACCGAATGGCGCAACGGTAGTGAGGCTGCCTTACATTCTTAGGGTCCCGGGTTTGAATCGCGGTAGGAGCAAATGATTGTGAAATGAACAAGGACATTTGTTTCGGAGTCATGGATGTTATATGCAAAAGTATGTATTTACAAACAAAAAGTGTCTATGTAGTATATCAACTATCTGGTGTCTTAGTGTGGCACTAGATGGCGCTGTGTGTAATGTCCAGCGATATTTATTACTATTTATTTATTTAATAATAATTTACACGACCGATATCGAATCCCATACCTCATGCTCAGTAGTATCATTTACGGGCATTCAGACAGGAACATTATCTAAGTCAAAGCACATCCTATGTATCGTATAGAGGTCTCGACCTCAGACATAAGCTACTCTGTCCTACTTAAAAGTATCTAAGTTAGTCCGAAAGAAACACCAATTTGGTTTCAGGAATATTTTTTGAGATGTGAAGAAGTTAAGTCAAAATTAGGACCAGACTGGACCTAATTTAACTTTAAACCTTGATCCAATTTACTTGAAGAAACTAGGCATGCCTAACAGACAGTTTGAGTGACGATTAACTACTCTCTCTTTTTAAAATACATAGATAGGTAGATTACTCTTTATATCGTACTTATTAATGTCAAGTATCTGTCTGTTAAATAATTTTACTAAAATAAAGGTGAATTTTAAGGTGTTATAAACTTTAAACCAATTTATAATTTTTTCAGTTCCAAAATACATGCAATTAAGTTACTACTTTTGTATATTCTTTATTAGCGTATACTGTTCCACGGCTAGGCCTCCCAAGTCCTCGAACCAGCCCTCATGTCCCCCTCCCCATTTGTTTTGGGCCGGCGACACCTACTATTTAAATAGCTAATAAGTACTAAGCTAGATGAAAACAAAGAAACAAAAACTTATTTTACAGTCCTAAAATAAATATTTAAAAGATACACAGGATACAAGATAAATAACGGTGAAAAGTCAGAAAATCACAAACATAGATCCTAAAACTTAAAAAAAATAAGACAAAAGCGAAACGCTACTTCAACCCGCGCCAACAAACTTCTCAGAACCCCGCCACACCCCGCTTCAATTTCAGTTCAAAAGTAAACAAAGTTAACCGAAGCCAAACTGCGCAATAGTTACAATATTTACTGCACTGTTATACCAAAAGCTGAATGAAACGCCTGTCCATACTATCTGCGCAATTTACGCAGACAACCACAATCAACTCTGGTTTAACATAGAAACTTCGAGATGGTTCTCGCACAAATGCAGCATTGGATGTTGAGTTTATGCTTTGGGTTGTAGTCCCGAACTTTGATATTTCGTGGCGTGTGGGTAGTAAAATAATGTCGGGAGTCAAGGTGAAGGTCGAAGGTCATTGCAATTGCGCAAAGTAGATGCGGGGGCTGCAACGGATCGATTTCGGCAGTACAACTGTTTTATGAATGTGGTAGGTCTGTATTACGTGTTGAGTCGTGTTCGGATTTTTAGTTCATTGATAGGATGTTATATGACGTAGGTAGTAGTGTTACCTGTAAGGAGCTAAATGCTGCATTTCAGCACTATTAGCCAAATAAAAGAGAAAGGTTTAGTAATTACGCAGTATGTTTAAATCTGTTTAGAAACTTTCGTAAGGAAAGTTTTGAGTATGAATGTGGATGGGTATAAAGACCAAAGAAACGATAGATGGACTGTCTGAAGGATGATATGGCAAGAAAGGAGGTGTCTGATGAGATGACGAGTAATAGAGAAGTATGGAAGAAGAAGACATGCTGCGCCGACATCCGCATGGCGATCCAGAAATTGGGATAATGGCAAAATAATGATGTTGATGATTTTAATCTGTGTTACCAAAGGGTCGTTCAGAAGAATAATGCACGAAAAAAAATGTTAATGCACATTCATAAGTGTATCCTCTTCTGCAAGTCTCGCTATCAAAATTAGGTTTGCTGTAAGAAAACCCAATTCTGGGTTAAGCTCGCCTTTGTACATAAGCTATATTATTGCAATTTATATGAATATTTGTTTTTTTTTTGTGTGTAATAAAGAATAAGAAGTGAGAACTCTTTCTAAATAAATAACATAGTTTTCCATCACGTAGGTACATAAGGGCGAATATATAATAGATTTCATGCTTTCACCATTCTTCTGTATAGTTTTCATTTACATATCACAATGACCCAAAAATGTTCAACAAATTGCTCTCAACCGTAATAAATTAAACCTACGAGGCGGATAATTAAAACAATTTTTTCCCACAATCTAATCTGTTTGACCCTAAAAAGCAATTTAACCCATTATACTATAATAACAAAAACAAAGTATTGTGTGTGACCAAACAATGGGAGACGGACATTTTGTTAAACCGTTTTTGCGGACAATGTGTTAACCCTTAGAGGTTTCAATTAAAAAGAGCTGCTTTTTCACTCAATTAATTTCTGAAGCTGAAAAGATTAGTGATAATGAGGGTTTTGTTTAATTCAGCATCTTCTCCAGTATTACCACACATTGTATGAAAATAGCTTACGCTAGCCTGTCATCAAAGTTAGCAGAGCTAACTGTGTAGTAGGTACTTATTGTACGTCAGACAATAGTATGGTCTACAGCACATGACAATGGTAAACTTTTACCAAGAGCTGGTTTAGCGTTAGAGTTTTAACAGAACAAGAGGTCAGCTTATTGCGGATTTATTATCACAGATGTACGACCCACTGTACAATTACTGTGTGAGCGTGCAGATATTTATGATCACACCCTTTTTTTTTATTATTTTTTAGGATGGGAAATCATCAAATGACTTCTCCCGCTCTGGGCGGAGCAGGAGGGAGTGTCAGACTTTTACTGACTAAAACCCATCCATGTTCCTTCCTCGCCCTTTGTGTTCCGGGGCCACGGTATCTCTTTCGAATAGTCCCGCAGCCCCGGCAGGCTTCGGCCCTTGCGGACCCCTTCAATGTTACTGACTCTCTTTGAGGCGCGCGTGGAACACGAACGCGCCGTCGACACGGCCTGTCGTCATGAGACGTACGGACGGCGAGCTAGCCCATAGCTCCCCGTCCACAGGCCCGCGCCTACGGTGGCCGGAAGTCACCACGTGGCCCCCGACGCCCGGGGCGTCTCCCGCGGCGGCCGGGACGTGAGGATCTCTCTCTGTCCTGTTCCGCCACCTCCTTCGCTAGCATGACTGCTTCGCAGAAGGAGGTGACGGCGTCTCATTCCGTCTCGCTCTGGACCATGGATTGAACCAAGGCCGGGAGCGAGAGGTCGCCGCCGCCAATCGCCGTTACGAGGACACGGCGGTGCTCCCCCCAAGCGGGGCACACCTCCACCATGTGCTCCACCGTGTCCTCCGGTCGATCCTCGCAATGGTAACACCCGGGCGTCTCCTCCCGCCCGATTCGGTGCAGGAACTTACCGAAGCATCCGTGTCCGGTAAGAACCTGCGTCAGGCGGAAGGTGAGGACGCCGTGGCGTCTCTCCAGTCACTCCTCAAAGAGGGGACTTATCGCCACTATTGTGGCGTGCCCTGCACGGGGTTGCGATAGTCGCTCTCTCCATGTCGCCATGAGATCCCGCCGGAAGTCCGTCCGCTGAGCGACAATTTGCCGCGGCAGCGGAGTTTCCCCCCGGCGTACCGCCTCCGCGCGCCACTCGTGTAGGCGCGCGAGGACTATCGCCTCCAGATCCCAAGGCGGCAATCCGACAAGGAGGTTCGCCGCCTCGCGGGAGATCGTGCGGTACCCCCGGACCAGCCTTACGGCTACCACCTTCTGGGGCGCGTTCAAATGGTGGGCGGCACGCCGCCTCAGTGAACGCGCCCACACCGGGGCCCCGTAAAGGGCCATGGACCGCACGACTCCCGCGTAGAGCCTCCGGCAGGAGGCGTTTGGTCTCCCCAGGTTGGGCAGGAGCCGCCTGAAGGCAGCCCCTGTCCGCTCCAGTTTGGGGACCAAACGTCGGAAATGCTCCACGAAGTTCCACCGGCTGTCGAGGACAAGTCCCAGGTACTTCAGCGTCGACTCGACGCCGATGGAAACCCCTCCTGCCATCACTGATGATCCCGGAGGTGGCGCATTCCGAGGCCCATGAAAGCACATGGCCTCGGACTTGTGCAATGCCACCTCGAGACCCAGTTGCCGGATCCTCTCAACGACTATCGCAACCCCGCGTGTCATAACTTCGGCCGCCGCCTCGTGCGACCTCCCCTGTGCCAGCACCAGCGTGTCGTCAGCGTAGCAGACTACGCTGACACCGTTAGGGAGGTCGGCGCGCAGCACCCAGTCGTACCCGATGTTCCACAAGGACGGCCCTAGAACCGATCCCTGTGGAACACCGCACGACATCTCTCGCCGGTTCCAGTTTCCGCTGCGACCGGGGTAGATGACGGCCCTATCCGTCAGGTAGTCCCCGACCACACGACGAAGGTAGGTCGGCACCCGGTGATACCGGAGTGCCTCCCTTATGCAGCTCCAGGGCATGGAGTTGAAGGCGTTGGCGATGTCATGATCACACCCTTCAAAGCACATTAAAACAATAATAGGTTAACCAAAACAAATATTTTTCTTTCAAATCCATACCATTTACAAACCTCAATAAAACCACGTACGTTTACCAAATGAGTATGGCGAAAATCATATTAGGATTTTACAATATTTTCCCGCAATCCTACCATGAAAGGGTTAACTAGGAGCCGGTCGAACATAACCCTTATTTACATAATTACATACAAGCCAGGAATTTAGTTCGTCACATTTGCATATTCAAATCACCACCAAAATGTATTAGTTCATTTCTTTTGGATATTAAATTGTGGTTGGGGGTTCTGTGAGGGTATTTCTATAATCACTAACCTTGGTAAAAGGGTAAAGGTAGTATGGTTTTGATAAAATAAAAGAGAAGAGAACATAAGAGTTTCTTGAGTGTAGACCGCGATTGGCAAACGTAAGGTGGGACGCCCTCGGGATCGGTGAAGCGACGATCTTCGCAGGCAACTGGATGAGTCTATATATTTGACCTTCTCGAAGTGCGTTTCAGCAAAAGAACACAAGTCTTTGTTCCTTGCTGAGACCCACATAATGTATTGTGAAATTAGAATGAGTTATGTTGCATCACAATAATGCACCAATTTAATATAACCGTTCCCAACCACATTCGTACTCTATTTGTTTATCAATTTGTGGTCGAAATATCGTTACAATAATAATGATTGTGGTCAGACCGCCCACTACTTCGCCTACGCGAAATAATAATTATGCATTTCCCATTACCATTCCGAACTTCAATTTCTGCGAACTTAATTAATTAAACGTAATTGAGCACAATGTTCGTGGTCACAATAGTATTATAGTTACAGAACAAAACATCACGCCTGCAATCCCTGAAGGGTTAAGCAGAAGTGTACCTTATAGTAGACCCACGTTTCGCCTCTTTCCATCAATGTGCCAAATCCGTGGTTGCTACTGAGAAATTCCTGATGATAAAACCCAATAACACTTTGCCCGACCTGGGGATCGAACCCAGAAACTTATACTCAGCAATCGCAACCACTAGACCAACGAGGCAGTCCGTACATAATTAGTTGATTTTAGCATGTTCATGTTTTAATTTTATGTTTTCATACTTGTTTGAGTTTATATTTTAGGAAAACTAAATCGCGAACGCAGTTTAAATTGTATCCGTGAAATATTTATGTAAGATATTGCGTTTTGCCGTTATCGTTCATAACTTATCAAATCTATATTTATCTGACAATGTAATAAATATAAAGGACATAGAAAGGACGTGGACATAATAATTGTTTAATTTATTAATTCATGATTGTTTATTAAGATAACGGCCCACGTTGGTCGCATTTATATGGCGATCATTTATAATTTTAAATGCAAGTTATTTATAAAAGAGAGCATTGTCTTTACTAACCTAACCTCGAGAAGTATGGAAAAAGAAGATAAGCTGCACCGACCACAAATAAATGGGGAGCAGCGTGCCAGCTCCCCAAGGAAATAACCGTTATGTTATAAGTTAACCAGTCCCCATCCCTATACATACCCTCATTACCAAAATCAAGATCAAGCCATAACTAATCCCTACAAACTCCAACAATATAATGATACCCAGCGGACACCATTTCTCTCTGCCCGTTAACGGAAGGAAACTCCAACATAATTCAAATAGCCGATGAGCCATCTATATACAATACCGTACTTGAATGGAACGTAGGTGGTGAATGGAAGCGTGGGCAGACAGAGAGAGATAGCTAGATAGAACGGACATAAGTGGGAGGGAAAGAGGCTGAGGGTGGCGGGTGGACGCCTACGCTTTAACTGAATGGATGACGCAAAGCTGTTGCTTCAGTGCTTTTCACGTTATTATTTTGTGAGGCGCAGTTGGTTGATTAGTACGGGAGAGAATTGTACCTATCTGCCGTAAAAGGGGTGAGCAGGTAGGTACATATTTACAATAATTATGGCACAATGTGATCCGGCGAAGACAAAGTCTTGATTTTAAAAGAAACTAGCTTGTCCCATTTGATTCGGTGTTTCGTCTCAGAATATTCAAATATAAACGCAGATTTAATGTAATTAAAAAAAGACGTGTAAAAGTTTTTAAACAAACTTACCTCCAGAAAAAATACCATCATTCTTACGTTGAACGAAATAAAACTTGCAAGTATAAAGTACTAACAAAAAATCCTTTTAAAAGGAATTTTAAACCTGTAATTCTACTCTAAACCTCAGTCGCGTAATAACACTAACGAGGCAGTCTGGCGAATGAAACCTTTTTGTTATTGTAACAAAAAAATGGCAGATGAAAGAAAAAGTTCTGTTATCGATTTTCTCGTAGCGGGCTACTACGACGTAATAGGCGTTACGGCGTAGCTGCGTAGAGCTTGTGCTACGCGCTACGTCGCATATCGCTACGATACTATCTTTTTGTTATTTTTAGAACTACTCTTCAGAAATGAGCCGTGAAAATGGAAAAACTGGATAAATGAAGGCAGGCTTTTTCTTAGTAATGGAAACGCGTGTGTTTATACTTGAAGTAACTAATAATTTTCTTAGAATCTGTAACTGTGACAGCAGTTCTGTCTGCCTTCTAGGCATGATTTCTACCTTATCACGGCATAACGGCTGTACGAGTTATGATGAAATTTGGCGAATGGTTAGACCACGGTCAGAGTTTTAGGCATCATCAATTTCTTGCCCTTATCCCAATTGATTTGTGGTCGGCGCAAAATGTCTTCTTCTTCCATACTTTTCTATTACTCGTCATCTCATCAGACACCTCCACACCAAAGTTAAAACATATGCTCTGAATTTACAACCCTGTAGCAAGTTCCAGTGGTATCGTTTTAGATCACTTTGCGGGTGAAGCCGCCACCAAAAGCTAGTAATCGTTATGAAATTGAGGTCAAATTAACACGTAATAATTTAAGGTATGATTTGTTCCACATTTGATATTCTATACCAGAGATTAGAGAGGATTAGATAACGTAATCTATTGTTGCGTGGGTGTTCGCATGTAACGTAGCCTTTGAGTAATGTATTATGTATTAATTGGGGTTAATTAACACATGACACGTGTTTGTGTAAGCAATCTGCATATTAATGTCGACGGATTGGTAATTATAAGGGTACCTAGTTACTGTGTGATGGGTAGGTGCTACCTTGGTGCGTAGTGGTGAAGTGTGTTGTAACGTAATTTGGGAAAAGCCATAAAAAAACCCTCCAGCAGTGGACTGGGACATAAACCTGGCCAGGGCCTGGGGCCGGGTGCTTCAGAAGACCAAGTACGTGGCGAAACTGCAACTGTTGGAGTCGCGCCGCAACGTCTCGTGGTACGAATACGAACGTGTTATCTGCACCTCGTCTTGGAGGAGGACTTTGGGCCGCAGGGAGTGGTGTTCCATCGCTTCCACGAGCAAGTGCCACATGAACGCACGGTGACATAGTGCACAAGTGAAGTGTTACTATCACAGTTTTAAGGTTCTATTTAATTACACGAGTTGTATTTTTATTACCAAAATATCTAGGTCAAAATTTTAATGAACAACAGGGAACGCGGTGGTCATTAGAGTTTGTATCACACCTGCTATTCATTTTATTATAGGGCCACGTAAACTTTAATATCTTAAAAGCTGCTGACATCACCCTGTAGTTGTGGCTGAATCAAGTAACAGTAACTTAGTTATGTCAAAATTATTAGTCGAAAATTCACGGTGATGTAATCTTTTGCAAAATTATGTTAAAATGTGATTACCCAGTAGTTGTTGTAGTCAATGACGTGTGTTGAGACCGGATGAACCTTTAATACATAATTAACAAAACAGCACGCCAGTAATCCATTGGGTTTGACAGAAGTATACACTCAAATGGGTGTGGGCAGGACATCTGGCTACACTGCGGAGATAGCCGATGGAGCAAGGCTTTGACCGAGTGGTGGCCAAGGTTAGGACTTAGAAACCAGGGACGTCCTAAAGCACGTTGGGTCGACGACATCGTCAAAGTCGCGGGAAACACCTGGATAAGGGACGCACTGAACCGGGAAGGGGGAGGCCTAATGCCTAGCAGAGGGTGATTCCGGGATGATATGATGATGTACACGTGTAATTGGGGGCGAGCCTATCGCCACTGAGCACAAATCAAGACTGGATTCGCTACTCAGAAACAAAATAAAATAAAAAAACATTTTATCTAATGTGTTGAAAATATATGAGAAGAGAGTTGAAAGTCAGTAACGTCGACAATAATAAATTCTCGGATATAAATTTAGTTCGTACACACTACTAAGTTTTATTAAAGTTTTACATTCGTTTTACGAGGACCCCTATATAAGGTCAGCATTACTCTACGCAATTGAAGTGGTCTATAAGTCGGAATTAGGGTAATGCACTTAGGTGGGAGTAGGTTATATGGATGCTGAGAATGGGGAATGAAATGCGTGAATTTAGTGCTGGAATATGTATATGTAATTCGGTAAGAGGTGAAATGCATTGGATGTTTTTGATTATTAGTTTCCGGTTTTTGGGTTGAGTTTTTTCGTGGTTGGCAATTTACCTTATTGAATTCATTTCGCACAGTACACAGTACGTTTTATCGAAGTTGTCACTGGCCTGGCCAATATTTTCTGCACCCATTGATAATACGAGAGAAACTACGCGTTTGCTGGTCTTTTTGAATTCAGCTACCTTTTTTTTTTTTTTATTTTTATTTTAGGATGGGAAATCATCAAATGACTTCTCCCGCTCTGGGCGGAGCAGGAGGGAGTGTCAGACTTTTACTGACTAAAACCCATCCATGTTCCTTCATCGCCCTTTGTGTTCCGGGGCCACGGTATCTCTTTCGAATAGTCCCGCAGCCCCGGCAGGCTTCGGCCCTTGCGGACCCCTTCACTGTTGCTGACTCTCTTTGAGGCGCGCGTGGAACACGAACGCGCCGTCGACACGGCCTGTCGTCATGAGACGTACGGACGGCGAGCTAGCCCATAGCTCCCCGTCCGCAGGCCCGCGCCTACGGTGGCTGGAAGCCACCACGTGGCCCCCGACGCCCGGGGCGTCTCCCGCGGCGGCCGGGACGTGAGGATCTCTCCCTGTCCTGTTCCGCCACCTCCTTCGCTAGCATGACTGCTTCGCAGAAGGAGGTGACGGCGTCCCATTCCGTCTCGCTCCGGACCATGGATTGAACCAAGGCCGGGAGCGAGAGGTCGCCGCTGCCAATCGCCGTTACGAGGACACGGCGGTGCTCCGCCCAAGCGGCCACACGAATTCAGCTACCTAAATTATCAACTTATCTAGATAAGATAAGATAATATTTTATTTGCTAAACAAGTGTCATACATACAAGAAAATACAAGCATGCAAGATGGTAACAAGAACAACATTATTAGGTATAGCATGTTTGCCACATGATGTGACGTGCAAATGTCCAGAAAAATCAAGGAAAATCTAAAGGCAATTCAAGTGAAAATGACTACACGACACACACACTCACCTTCTCACCATATTATGTGCAATGCATGCTATACGACAAGTATAACCAAGATGTAAAATGTAAATATTTTTACGGCTGAAATCCCGAATACAGTGAAACTCATAGAAACTTAAGAACTTATGTTAACTACTTATATTCTTGTAAATAAACAAAATGACAAGAGTTGGAAATGACTTCAAGACAAGAGTACGACTGCCCATCCTAACATGATCTAACATGCATTGACGTCTCGAGCTAATCTCACGTCATCCTACAAGACAATTGGTTTGCTCAATTAGCCGTATAATACGTCAGTACTAAATTAATTAATTGCTCTGCTGAATTGGAAATTATCGGACGGTTAATACTATTCAGGAATTAGCACATAAACAGGTCTATAAAATACCTTTTACCTATTCCTATTAGGGGCTAACCTTCATAGCATTCGTATTTCCATTAATCTGATAGCCTAGGTCCTTATTATTACCTCTGGTACCTACAGCCATCTTGCTAACGAGTGTAGATGACAACCAAACGACCTAACCTACCCGACTATACTAGAACATAACAACCCAACAAAGAAAATTCAGACTTGGGACGAAAGACCTAAGGTTAAATTTTCCTTGAGGAGTGTTCTTTCACGGTTCTTTTAAACGACGCATTTACGCAGTACGCAGCTGCCCTCCCCACCCCCTTCTCTTTTAGGTGGTGGTTGTGACGTCACAACAAGGAGCCTTCTGACGTCATCGTCGCGTCACTGGCAAGGAGACTGTCGCGATTTTCTTCAGACAAACATAAGAGATTGTTTATATGGAAATTGGAAGAGATTTCATAAATTAAATGGAAGTGTAAACAGAGGCCGAATGTAGGATTAAGAAATAATGTATTTAGTAAAAGGTCAATGGTATGGTACCATGTTTTACCTTTGAACATGAAACAACCCAAAAATGTTGACGACAATTAACATTAATTTCCTATACTTGGTGCTTCCCTGTATAAGTAGAGGTATAAACAAGTCATACCATAGACACAAAAGAAGAAGAAGTAGAGGTTTATAACAGAAAAACATTAAAAAATATATTCGACCACAGTTCTGTTAAAAACTTTTCAACAATATTTGCAGACCGAAATTCTCAGAAATTTCAGTCAACACTGAATTAAGTAGATGTTTCTGAATTCAGACCCTTATTTATTTTTTGAAACTAGAACATCTCTTCGCCATTGCTATGCTAAAGTGGAAATGAAAGACAAACAAAATGGCGGAAACTGTTTGTGTTTGACGCGATGGAGGAGTCTTTAGAATACTGGTCCTTTATCTCTTAGTAATATTGTTGTAAGTTATCATTTAATAGAGATGATGACTTACTAAAAAAATGTGATTCTGTTTTGTTATTAAAAAAATATGTGTCAAATATTTATTGGAAATCTATCTGACGGACTAATTAGTTTTTTTTTGTCATCAAACCTATTGTCTGCAATTATAAAAGCTTAAATATAGAAACATTTGCCGACTACTTATTTCTTTATACAAAACTCGCTGTTGTCCGTGGCTCTGTCTGCGTGGCGTTCGGATATTGTTGCATATGTGTAAGCACGTCTGTGTAGGTTGCAACCTCATGCACATGTCACTTCTTTTATAATAACCTGTCAGTGCTAAGCAACTCGCTGTTTCATTCACACGTACGTAACAGATATTATCCCGCAAGAGCGTACTACCGGGATAAAAACACCGGCCATGGTCTATCTGTATGCCAAATGTCGCCTAAATACTAACAGACAGAATAACTTTCACACTTATAACACTTTCACTTATCTACTTTTTAAATAAATTATTCTTATTCTTTCACGTTTACTAACATTTTAAACCTTCAATAAACTACCATACATTACACCATCCTGTAAACAAATCACTAGAGGGACAAAAGATCACGGCACACGTCCATTAGACGTAGGCGTCCAACATGCACGTAACTACGTAAGCCAATACTTATGCGTGCATGTGTGTTGTGTTGTATGTCTGTTTGTTTGTTTCTATTACTAGCGACTGACAGCGATTGCAGGCTAACAAGATTATCTGTGACTTCCTTATCCTTACGTGGGTGCCGAAGGTTCAAAAAAATAGTTATACTTGCTTAGACAATGGTTTTTTACAATGCTGTTCACTTCGACTGCATCTGGGGCTAAAAGTCGCAGCACTGAGCATAAAGTTTTGGGTTAGATTGCCAGGTGAGGGAAATTGTTTTTTTTTTCATTATCAAATTTCTAAGTAGCAGGGTTTTGTGCCGGGTTGTTGGCAGTAAGTTCGTCCCTTTTAACTTGAGCATTCGTAATTGGTGAAACGTGGGTGTACTTGCTATAAGTACACCTCTGTCGTTAACCGATTGGTGGTCCTTCTGGACACAAAGGACCAATTTATCTTGTTTGTATTTTTCACACTTTTATTAAATCCTTAATTCGTTAATTTTTTTTTATTACCCGTTAGGACACAATGAGACTTTTGCCCAGCAGTCGTTATGCACGCAGCTTACGTGACCTGCCCAACTCCATTTGAGCCTGGCGGCGTTTTTGCCTACGAGGATAATTCCTGGTTTTCATATAAACACAACACATTCTGTACCCAGCTATTATAGGTACTCTCAAACTTATCTCAAGTCAAATAAACGTCTTGGCAACAAGAGATGTGTGTAGTAACAGGTAATTGTTTATCTGTCGGAGGCACAGCTTGTAGCGACCTCTAACGACATAACCAGTGGGCGAGCTAACTCGATAAGTGTTCGAAGAATACGTCTCAGGAAAATACACTGTGTAGGCAGATTGCAGTAGGGAAATGAATTTATGCAATTTTTTATTTATAGATTTTCTAGAAATCTTTGATGTATTTATAGATCGTAATATCGTGTAACAAGTTCCACGATGTAAATTGCTTCGCTACATTGGAATATTGTTTTCAACACTTGCTGGAGGCAGTTATTTTTTAAAGACAAATTGCGTCTTCTTTTCTCAATCATTTTGTGACAAAGATTGATAAGACAGTTTCAAATAGTTTCCTATCAATTAATATCACTATCATCATTTCGGCACGATTCACCCATTGCTGCCTGCTGGATATAGATCTCCCTTTTTTACCGCCGTACTTCTCAACTCTGTGCGTTGATCAATAGGCTTGTGACCTGAAAAAATCTAATAGTCCGTCAAATAGATTTTAAAGAAATATTTAACGCATATTTTTTCTTTTGTTATGTAAACCAAAATTGACGAAGATACGACGCTTTTTAAATTCTCAATACGTCACGCCGTGCTATATTTTTTAGTGCGTTGTGACTTGTGACGTCACGAGCCCCCACTCCCGAGATTTGATGCGTTTCATCTTTGTCAATATTCATTGATTTACAAAAACAAAAAATACGTGTCCATATTTTCCAATACTCTAACTGACGGACAAAATAGATTTGCAATTTATTGATGGCGGAAACTAGCCTAGTGTTGCCTTCAATTTTTATGTCTTTGTTCAAATCCCTGTTACAGCAACACATATCCAAAGAATCTATCAAGACAACCAAACAGAACCAGTCATACAAAACACACTCCACCTTCTGTCTCCAAACTCCTCGATGCCATGCCGTCACAGACGAGGCACGTAGAAGACGCGATTAATATTCAATCCGGCTTCACACAATTACTGGGTCCTCAGCCCTCCGTATTGTTTCCCTCCTCCCTACGTAATGCGGTTTAGATTCTTGCACAAGACTGAAATATTATTTGAGGGAACAATAAACAAAGTGATTGATGATGGGTAAACACTTTTGTTTTGGTTGAAAAGATTGGAACTGTTAACAAGTTAAATTGGTGTCGTTAGAATTTGAATAATTAATTGAACAGTCCAAAGTTTTGATTGAGAACGATAGGTTTACCACGTATACAGGGTGATTGGGTCTGGCTGGACCCGCCATAGCAAATTCGCATATAGAGGGGGTCATTTACTAATTATTGAACCCTACTTTCCTAGCCAAAGTTTTATAATTTGGGAGTATATCAATTTTTATACTCTATTGAGAGTGTGGTAGTTTTTTTAATTATTATTTTGTTGGTAGTATTAAACATTGGTGATTAAAATCACTCGGAACTTCCCTCAAATTAGGGTTAAAAAATAAGATAGATTTTTTTTTAAAGCCTATGCTTTAATAAAAATCTTAACTAAAAAGTCTGATGTAAGGTCCAATAATTAGCAAACGACCTCCTCTATATGCGAATTTGCTATGGCGGCTCCAGACCCATTCACCCATCCTGTATACATAGATAAAACAAAATATTTAGCTTGTTGTCTTCGAAGGGTTAAGCAGAGTCTGACGGAAAACCCCGATGACACTATTGCCTGGCCTGGGAATCAAACATAATGACCATATGCAAGAGCGCCGCGCAAAATATTATATCCTACAGTATTCTATGTGTGTAGCAGGTACTTTCCGCATAAAGTACTTAAAGGAAATTCAATGAAAATAGCACCCCAAAAAAATATCTCTCAAATTAAACCACAATCAATCAATAAGAAACAATCCTAAAACATAGAACAAAACACATTTATCAACAAAACATCTTCACATAATGAATAAACTTCCTTTAAACTGAAATACTTCCTTCCCCGTTCTAAAACTCCTTAACAATCATCGCGACCATTATTTTCCGTCGTTAAATAAACTCCAACGCTTAATAAGTATCTCCTCAAAGTTCTACTACAAATAAATTTCTATAGCGGAGCCATCACAAGCTGTTGTACAAACAGACAATACGACCGACTTTGTTCTAGTGACGTTATCGTAGTTAAACGAGCTTGAGGTTAAATATCGATACAAACAAATACTGATACGTTTCATCGAGCACCCGGAAACGGAACGTAGGGATGGGACTTGGAAGTGTATTGGCGATGTCGATTATTTTTTATATGTGAAAATTATTTACAGCATAAAACTAGTTTAAATGGAATGAATGAATGAAGAGGCCCCCGGGGAAATAGAAAAAGAGGAAGACCTAGAAGCAGATGGGCTGACGACATTAAAGGGACGGCTGGTAAACTGTGGAAAGAAAACGCCACAGATAGAGACTACTGGATATCTTTGGAGGAGGCCTTTACCCTCAAATAGAGGGGTTCACGCTAATTAGAAGAAAAAAAAAAAAAGAAGAAAAAAATCATAACATTTCAATCATAATAATACAATAATAATAAATTTATAAATAAAAATAATTTTAAAATATTTAAAATGTACAATACAATGCATGATGATTTTCAAATTCCACATGTTGAGTATATTGATTAATTATAATATTTTTATACTACAACCACATTAAGAAACTTATCAATGTAAAATGTGTTAGTTATTAGGTGTGAAATAAAAGGCTTTTTTATTTTTATTTATTTATTTATTATTATTAACTAAAATGTGTTATATTTCCATCAAGGCAAAGCTGTAAGCCCAACATACTCTTACTTAACTAACAGCGTTAATGAAGTCAGTATCACGAAAAGTCAGTGTAAACTGTTATTGAAAATTCAGTTCCATCGATACCTCCACCTCCCTGATACTCTCCTGGTATGAGGTTCTATTTAAAGTTTCTCCGCCTTCTCCCCTCGACGAAAGAAATGTTACACACAATACTTCCTTAGCCAATTTGTACTTTGAAACTTCAGTTTACTCAGCTGATTGATTTTCATATTTTTTTATTTCCTGTTGTCCTGTCATATGATAACGGCTATTGGATTTTGATGTTTTTTTAAATGAAAATTTGTTTGTTTATTGCCTCGCTTTGGTAAAATTGGGAGCAATATTTTATTTGATGATAATTAGCTGCGTATCGGAGGACCAAAATAAATAAAGGCTTTATATTTACGACCGTAAAAAAAACATCAGTCCACGGTGTTAACACATTCCGCGCTCACGGATTATGGGAGAAAAATTGATAAATAGATGTAAGTTGCTGCATTCCCGCGCGCGCAGTTTATGAATTTCAAGCTCACAACTTCGAAATATATGATTTAAAAATAGAAGATTATTGGAAAGGTATATGTATTGAAATTCTTCAATCAATAGAAAATATAATTATTTTTGCTTATTTGTGATCCTTAATTCAAACAAGTAACAACCTCATAACAAACCGGTTACTTTTTCGTCTCTGGAGAGATAAAAAAACATGATCCTTATTACTCCAATATATTTTGTACGTAAGACGATTGACCTCAGAGACCGACAAATAAATAAATAAGAGATACGGAATACATCAATCACTGTATCATGGTATTAGATTTTCTATTAGGGACATCGGATTTCAGGAGACTCCCTCGTGAATACGGCGACAGCCAAATTTACTGCCCTCTAAATATTACTTAAGATGAAATGTGTCGAAAATAGCCCTTTTATATCTCTCTACTTCAACAAAGAATGGAACTATTTTTGAACGAATATGTTAGACATCAGCCCCTGAGAATAGAAGAAAAGTGAGAAAATAAGTTTCAAGTAGGCATAAAAGTAATAGAATTTTCTAAACCGTTGGGTTCGTGACAAATGTGTTGAAGGGAAAGCAAACATTGACAAACACGTGTGAATACCCAACGGACATACATAGTCAGAGAGTTGGTATAATAATGATGCTAGTTATATGTAATAAAAATTTATTGGCGTAGCTTCTGAGCTTTATCTGTTTTAAAATATTAAAGTAGTCAATTAAAAGAATATTCTTAATGAAGTGAATGTTAATGACCTTGCAATTCAAAACCACGGCACAAAGGACCAACGAAACCGAGCAGACACACAAAAAGAAATTTACCTAAGCCTTAGGTTTTAACAATCCTACTTATTACGATTTTTTTGTTTCCGTAAATTGCTAAAAATAGCCTGGTCTCTCCCCCCATCTCCCCATTTTGTGGCGCAGTAGTATGACGTAGACGGGGTATGGGGTTCTATTCTGAGTCGTGCGTGGGTGTACCCCAACTGGGGGTGCTTAAGAGTAGGGGTAGGCTAGCTAGGTAATAAGTGTGATTTTATGTATGATAACGTTTGTAGAGGATTTTTAGCGCTCTTTTTCGTAACAAAAAATGGGACATGTGTTTGAATCAGGTTGTATATATTTTTTTAATAGTGTGCGGAATATGGACGAGGCAAAAAGAGTATGTAAGGGTCCTTGCAGGACTAGCTCGCGGTCCGTCCGTCTTATGACGACAAGCCGTGTCGTGAGTTCTGGTCGAAACAAATTAAAAATAATTAAAAATGGGAATCATCGACACGAAGAAGAAGAAGGCCGTGTTGACGGGGCCGGAGTGTTCCACGCGCGCCTCAAAGAGATGTCAACCAAAAAGAAGGGGTCCGCCAGGGCCGATGCCTGCCGGGGCTGCGGGACTGTTCGAAAGACATACCGCAGTCCTGAGCAGGACATAGATAGCAGCAGCAGTATCGACATAGATAGCGACAAAATCGCTAACTTTCGATCGTTAATAACTCACGAATAAATTGGGTTGCAATAACGATGCTTGCAAGAATCGCATCTTGGAATAGAGACTTGCATTTCCCGCATGTCCCTGGAACACAAAGGGCTAAGAAGGAACATGGATGGGTTTTAGTCAAAAGTCCTAGCAGGCGGTTGGTTCCAACCAACCTCCACCGGAAAAAGTCGTGGGTTTATACCTTTCGACCAAATCTTTTGAGCCGAAAACATATCGACGTCAGCGATAGCGTGTGAACTGATAATCCTAAACAATCTGATACCCTCTGTTGCCTTTAGCAAGTCGTACAAAAAGGTAGGGTGCCAGGATTACGAAGATAAGGTCAGCTGATAGGGGTCCGAAACAAAAACAGAGAGGGTCAACAGTGTGTAATGGATTAGGTAGGTACTTGGGTGGACACGAGGCTCACATTTGCGATGAAATTTGGATAAGAGATAATGCGCTGTAGTTTGTTAAGTAAGGCGTGCAATTAAACATGTTCGAGTTGGTCTAATTCTTCGAAAAATTGTACAGACGTCAGAACATCAAGCTACCCGAAACTGTGAAATTTTCGCAATCAACCTTGAACCTTCTCCGCTTCTGCCATAAAGTTGAAAATCAATTAAAGAAATTTGACGGATTGTAGTAGCTTGATTTGCTGACGAATGTAAATTCGATTACTTAT
This sequence comes from Xestia rhomboidea, assembly GCA_963853795.1. Lineage (NCBI taxonomy): Eukaryota > Metazoa > Arthropoda > Insecta > Lepidoptera > Noctuidae > Xestia > Xestia rhomboidea. The sequence continues at coordinate 19,364,845 of OY970759.1, forward strand.
GCCGGGAGGCTTATGTCAAATTTGGTCGAACCGAACATTTGTGTAGCATATAGAAAATAAATGTTAATTTGTTCAGTGGTTGTTCCACTTATAGTATAGGATCCCTTAAAGAACGACCTTCACCGAGCTGGTTAATGGATGAAATGTATTTTATAACACATTTGCTCGTAAAGGGTCTCTTATTTCACCAATTTCAATATTGTATTGTATGTCATTTCATACTTGTGCGTTATTGTAATGTAAAACGCACGGTTTATCAAGATGCTCCGTCTAAAACGAAAGGTACTTTTTTAAATCTTAACAAAGAGTTTTTATGTCAGAAACGTGGTCAACATTTTATGAATAAAATTAACTTTGGGAGAAAAAATATAATAATAATAACTTGACAACATTAAAAATGCTAACTGGCAACGTTATAATCAATTTTTTACATTTTTTTTACATTTTGTTCAAATTTTTATAACTGCTTTAACAAGTGATTAAAGATTTATTCGTTTAAAGTCCGAGTTTTATTTATTTCCTCGCAAATATGTTATAAAACGTCGTATGACATACGTGCGCTTTGATCATTACAGCCTCTGCTTTCTTGTAGCCCTCGCCTACGGCTCGGGCTAGCAATATCGCCTACGGCTCGGGCTAGCAATATCGCCTCGGTTGTAATTTTCGACTTACCGCACTTATATCATAATGTACTATTATATATATATATATACACTATTATATAAACACTATTATATATATACACTAGCGGTCGTCACGCGGTTTCACCCGCGTAGTTCCCGTTCCCGTGGCCGTACGGGGATAAAATATAGCCTATGTTACTCGCTGAATGCGCTCACTGCGCTTTCTGAGTACTTTCTACTTTCAATTGGTATGGAATTTGTCTATTAATCAAACCAGTGAAATGTTAAAAAAATATATATAAATAGTTAATTAATCATATTCTGGACTGAAATGTTTTAGTCAACCCATTTGCAATATATTTATTGACATATTTAATTTGATATAAAATTATTTTCATCCATTAACCAGCTCGATGAAGGTCTTTCTTTAAGGGATGTCAGACTATAAAAGGAACTATGTATTTTCCAACAAAAACGTTGGTCACCCAAAAGATGGTCCGACGACATCCATTTTTTTTCACGAAACTAAAGTGCGCAAATACATAATAATATTTTCTCTTTGATAAAAACTGATTTCATACGAATTGATTTTATGTACAAATACGGCGAGAATGTTTTTGAAAATGACACAGCTGTGTTTAAACAAACTGGTAAAACAATGTGATTTAATCAAATTTGCAGTCATTGAACAAAATAATGGTTAAATGAACATTTGTGCGTGTTTGTCTAATAAAAGACGCAAAGCCCCTAAATTATATCTACATATTTTCTTTATAATTTAATATAATTTAAATGATAATTCGATACGGTAGGATACTTTGGTAATGTGTTCTTTTATGTTTTAGTTTATCGATCTTTTCGAATATTTTATTACAACCATGACTTTTGACCAAAACAAAAGTATCTAAAGCCACAAAGAAAACATTATTACCCTGAACCTTATTCATTGTCCGTTGAGAATTTATTGAAAGCTATTTGAATTTGCGACACAGCCAGTTAAGAAGTTGCTCAGTTTCATTCGACAAATAGCTTTTTATTATATTTTTCTAAAACCACTGGGCCACTGTCTATCTGCAAATGACAGCCGGGAACAACGTATACGAAAACAAATCGTGTTCTCAAGATATTTAGGGATAACTTTTCATAAATATGAAAATTACATGCCTACCATTTCCCTCATTGGCTTTATGAAACTGATCGGGAGACTTTGTGTGGTTTCTTATTGAAGGTTATTATTTTAGGTTCCCTGTTGTTAAGCGGGTTCTGTTACGATTCTAATATGGCTTTAATCAATATTATTTTGCGAAAGATTAACGGAATCATTCCCTCTACGTCGACTCGTGAAACAAATGACATCTGTTTTACGAACCAGAAGGCCCGTATTGCTATATTTAAAACATTCAATGCCTTGTCGAAATCTCATCTCAGTGACAATGAGACAATCAAGAATGCTTTAAATAATACCGTTATTTAAAGCATTCTTGATTGTTTAACTAGAGGTATTAGCGACTGATATTAGACTGCGATTGGTGTGTAGAATACAGGAACTGGCACTCTGATAGTTAGGTAATAATAATAATATAACTAATAATAATACTAATCAATACCTGAGGAGGCTCTCGTTAGGCAGCTGGATCAAGGGCTTGATTCAGAAAGCGGTACTCCTGGACACGGCTCGTATTGTTAGGAGGTTCCTCTCTCTGGAGCCCTGACCGCCGGTAGCTTGGACCCTGTTCCCGATACCGGTGGGCTACAATTTTTTTATATTTTTAAATGTTTTTTTTTTTTTTGTAAGGATTATTTTAAAATGTAATTAATTTGTTAAGAAATAAATAAAGGAAATAATAATAATAAATATTTATTGACAATTAGGTACTACATTAAAGTTCAGCAATTTAATACTAAAATGATTGGTAACAGATACAAGCAAACTGAACATTGGGATTTTGATGCCGTTTACAAGTAGACCTTTACTTGCCAGCAAGCGATAGGGGAACCCCAGACCAGTACAAGTGTGTAGTATAGTAATAGATGGATAGTGTAGATACAGACAGATGTGTTGCAGGGAAGCGTGTTGCGCCACTTCTTTTTAGCTAAAACACTATGAATTTTGTGGGGGGTTTCATGTTATTTTGAAGTATAAAACGAATGTGATTCTCAGCCTTCTTTGTATAAGTAAATAATACTTAATTTTGATGACAATGGTCGAAGATGTATATGCTGATGGTGACAACAGGAACCTCACGACAAGAAGAACTAATTTAAGGGATGCCTACTAAAAATATACAATCACAACAAAACTTTTAACAGTTCTGAACTCTCTCTTCTCTCTTCTTCAACCCTTGACCACCCAATGCTGAGAGTAGGTCTCTACCAAATCTCTCCACTTTTGGCGGTTTTGTGTCATGGCTATCCAGTTGCTTCCGGACTCTTTTGTGAGATCGTCTGTCCACCTAGTCGGTTGTCTTCCCATATTCCTCCGCCCCGTCCTTGGTCTCCACTCCAGCATTTCTTCCCCCACCTTCCATCCAGTCTACGGCATAAAGGGTATAAAAAAACCTCTTAACGAATCAGAAAGGCACTTGTTCTCCCCATCATTGCGATAATTTTTTGTTCTACACCATACCTGGGAACCTTCTAGTTACGGAGATATTGGGGGTCAAAGTTCCAACTTTTTGACATGTTTTTTTTTTAAATACAAGTTTTTTTATGAATCAAACATCAATCAATAAATCCATCAGCACAATGTTTTGAGTGCGTTACATTGACACAAAATATGATTTTTCACCCCAAAAAAAAAAGTCGTTTCCTAGCACTAATTGTTGCGTAAAGTTTGATGTACAGAATGTTTGGTTGACGGCTTCATGATGAGGTTGTTTACACTCTGTATATGGCCCGCCTACTTCCACTTTCTTTTTGCTATCAATCTGCTGTCCGTGAGTCTCGTCTCCTTGTTCTGAACTATAATAACCTTTAGTGGGGGCAAAGTTTAATTAGTTCTATTGTAATCCTCAGACGAATATAGAGGTGTACACAGGGCTAAATTAAATTTATTATAGCTTATACTAACTCATCAACGTGATGGATGGTCCGTATTAGCAAACTGTTTTGTGTACAGAGATGTTTAGTTCCAAAAGTTGTTAAGCGTGGATAATTACTGGGTGAATATAATTGATATTACGTTGAAAGGCCTACGTTTTATAGTGGATTTGGTCGGATTATATAGGGAAAAAAAATAACGACACATTTGCCCGTAAAGAAATGATTAATTGGCGTTTTATGATTGCATGTATGTATATTGTTATGCTACAAATAAATGCCTTGAATCTTGAAAGGTCTACATGACCAAATCCACGGCACACTAGTTGGCAAAAATCATGGATACTTCACTTGGCGAAGAGGATGGGCCATTACGGTATGTCGACGTAAAGAATCAAAGACGCTGTTACACATGTCATCTACTAGATATATCTTTGTGATTACTTTACAAATCTATTCTATACTAGATAAAACACATTTTTAAATGAGTACCTCCTGAATCTTAATCGGTTCTGTGGAAATGCCACTGGAGAAATCTCAAAGCTTGTTCGATACATTCCACCACCAAATAGGTTCTAAGTTAATTAAGTGTAGTTAACAAAGTTTTGATCTGGAACTTTCGATGGGGATCGGGGGCTAAGTGATCCCACGGGGCACAGAGGGTCTTTTGAAAGTCAAAGGTTAGTGAGTCAGAAATACACGTGATCCCAGGAAAGTCAGCAAAGACACCAGAAACTAAGGTAGATTCGGTATTTACACAGATTTGATTTGACATAGATTTGATTTGACATAGATTTAGTTAGTTTAAGGCGTTATGTAGATAAAATTCAAGCGCATACATTCAAATATCATCATCTGTTTAGCCTTAAACAAAGATGTTCGGATCGGTTTCCAGTTTACCCAGATACAGCTACCTATCTGACCTCCACAACGCAGTTACTGGGTACCCCTGGTAAGACTGACTGGCGAATATGTGGGTATATGTACTAAAGACCAATTCCGTCACTTAGCGTCTTCTTTTTATGAAAGCCTATTTTTGGACGAGAATTTAGAATTGGACATTAATTTTAAATTCGGTCTTTACCTGGGAATAAACGTATCAACGTATTTCTCGGAAAACCTCCACTGTAAAGGAACCAAAAGTAAGTCACAAAGTCGAGAGAGGAGTTGTAAGTTTGTGTGTCAAGCGACGAAACGTAAATATAAATTGCGAGAGGGCCAGAATAAACGAACCGTTTCTTGAATTCCTTCGACAAACCCTCGGCCAAGTTTGGACAGTCTAGGTTTACGTTACGTTCAAGTATTCTTCGTTCTACGTTCAAGTATTCTAAGCATGCCAGTTAAGCGGTCAAGTCGTATAAACTAATTATCGGCATCAGATTTTCAGACATAACAAAAAGTTCCATAAGATTTAAAAAATAAAACGCATATCTTAGGGCTACTGCACACCATAGACAAGACTGTCTTTAGACAGACAATTACCCTACTAGTGCGAGCGAGACAGACTATGTATTCTCGCTTACAGGGCATTCACAGATATTGTGTTGTCGCAATCTGTTGACTGGCTTCCAATTATCAAAATCCTAGGTCAGTGGGTTTCTTAAAATATTTAATTTAAATAAATTATAAGGAAAAAATCTACTTCTGCAAAACGCCTCAAAAGACGACCTTAAAAAAGAAATTGCAAGTAATGTACCTACGCATAAAATATATATAATTTAAATAGGTACACCTACATAATATTATAATTTACATGATTAAATACATGACGGACAGCATCATAAATATTAATGTAAACTCAAAAAGACGCCATGTTGTAAACTTCGAAAATAACATTTAAATATATTTTCATATTTATATTTAGAGGGAGTTTGTTACAAGATAAAATTCGTCTACTCATTATTAAGATTGTTGTCTGATGATGAATAGGCAGAGTTCTTAGGCTGTTTAGTAAAACTCTTCAAGAATTTAAATGGGTCATTTTGTTGAAACGACATTAACCATTAAGCTCATTTTTTTTATAAATAAGAAGAGTCATGCGAAAATAAACGAGGCAGGCCATTTTTATTTATAACCTAAAATTGAAAAACGTTGTTGTAAAAAATTATACAAAAGCATATTTCTTTAGCATATTTCTTTAGGGCTTATTTCTTTTGTTTTTTAGTGCTTCGATTTGTGTTCTGTATTTTGTAGGAAAGGGTGAATATTACCTGCCTGTAGGTTATCTTTGTTAGACACATTCACTTGTAAAAAGGAAAAAATGGCTCACTGATTTTATTTTTTGTTAAATAGGTGCAGTAGGTACTTGCCCAGTTTTATTTAACCAACATTAGTAATGCAGTATGTGGTAAGTTTTTTTTTAGCATTAAAAACCGATAGTTTACGTAGGCCCTGGGCACATGTATCAACTTTGGCCTCCCAATTGCGGAAAATTTTATGGTCGTTTGTGACGAATGAAAATTATTATAAATAGAAAATATTTATAATTTATATAATTTTTTAAGAAAATATTTATAATTTGTATAATTTTTTAAGAACATATTTATAAGTAGTACTCCTTTAAAAATCAAAAAGGCGAAAAGAAACATTGTGAGGAAATATCATGTCCTAAAACTATCTGCAATGGGCCACGTGGTGGATTTGGGCACACTGACTCTCACAGAAAAGAGGTGTGTTTTTATAATACGGGCAGATTATGCTTTTTTGCGGATTGAAATTAAAACTGAACTGTCCACATAAGTGAAATGTTTTTCTTTTATGAATGGTACTTGGATGGTTGGCGCCTCAAGTTACCGCAAGTTGTTAATTTTTTTCATTCGATTTTGAACTTAACCATTATTATTTTGTGGTTTCAAATCATTTGGAGAAATTTGACAGTTCGTTGTAACTTGATATGCTGGCGCCTTTACATAATAAAGAATATTCTATTCTATTCTAAACACACGAAATTAATTAATTCAATTACAAGATAGGTAGGACGGCTTGGTCGTTTATACGTTTTCCTTCCTATTAATAAACTACACCCAAGGATTTTTTCTCGGAGTTCCATCTTTAATAACTTTGCGCACTAATTAAAGTTCTACTGAACTCTTTGTGAAAGGACATTTTTTTTTAGAAAAATGAGTGGGCGCGCAACGACATTTTTTCTTAAAATTATATTTCAATTTTGCATAATAATATTTCGTTCGTACGGAAATACGGCTTTTACCTTTAAAGGATATTTTACATGAATGCAAGTATTTGTTTATACGAGAAATAGTTTGCTTTAGTTAGAAATGCTCGAATTTTCAAGGGTAGAAAGAAGACTTGGGAGTCGGGAAGGGGATGAAACTTTTGCGTATTGTATTCTTACCTATAGATAGGGTTTCATTTTTAAACGCTGCTTAAATAATGATTAACTAGACAATTTTTGACGCTTATACATCTCATAGTCATTAGGTACTTTAAGCGTTGTTTATGAATAACGTAATAAACCCTTAGCAAACACATTTTGTACAACTATCAATCTTAGATTTAAATGGAAATCCCATTCAAAACAAAAACACCGATCATTTAATTTAAATAATTAAATCACACTCAATATGGACGTAGCCCCAAATTCTTAAATGCTACGCGTTGAACTAGCCATTGGTTAAATGTCACACAGTTGCAAGCTTTGTCTTCAAGAATCCGGATATTTTCATAGTAAAACTAACATTTAAATTAAACCCTATTTTTAAGGATGTAGGGTATATAATTGTCTAGTGAAGTTGGCGTGAGTTAAGCCGTTGTTTGTGTAATGTGAATGAATGTCAAGGGTAGTACCTACGACGCTGCCACGCCGGTGTGACATAAATGTTTGCCGCTAATAAGTAAGCGTTTAGTGATGGGCGGAGCGGAAAGCGTGGCGATTTAAGAACGTCTAATAAGCCATATTTATTAGACGTCCAATTTTTTTTTTCTTATTATAAACCCATCAAGTTAAACAGCATCAAACAAAATCTAGATAATTTTATTTTCAGTAAGTATATTCAAAATATATAATGTACAAATTACATACCATTTCTGGGTTAATAAACCCAGAAATGGTATGTAATTAAATAATAAATAATAATTAAATAATCTCAAAATTATCTCATATTATCCGCCAATTTGAGACTTGAATGCAACAAAATATTTAAATTTTATCTTTTTATAGATTTTATTGAGATCGTAAAATAAAGTATAAACATTTTAATCAAAATTAGGCACGTGCTCCACTCATTTGTATGCAATGTCATAAGCATTTAATAATAAAATCAATTTAATAATGAAGGAACTTGAATTAATATTTGAATATTTCCTACTCGACAAAGACAAAGTGCTTACAATATTTATCATTCGTTTTGTTTCAATTCATTGATCAATTCATAACACACTGCCAAAATATCAATTAACGTCATTTATTATTAATAGCTCTAATTAATCACGAATTCATGCAAATGCATGTGTTTTTTTAGGAAAACTCTGTGTGGGCTTTTGTGAGATTTATAGTTTGTTTTTCAATTTAAAAGAATAAAACATGTTGGCCCGGTCGCAAGTAACATGACACAAAGGCACTAGATGATAATTATGATAGTTTTTTTTCAGTTTAGTGGAAAACAACATAGATGGATGTTTGCATATTTTTTTCTAATCTTGTGTTCATTATTGCCTTTAAACTTAAAAACTGGACTGTGTTTACTTGTAAGATATTTGAATATACTTGGGTACTTTTTTTCTATCTATCAATAATGTAATCCTTTAAATCGCTCTTTCTTCCCTACCATAACCACTTCCTAACCAGATAAAATCGGTTGAAAAGTCAGTAAACTATTATACACGATTAGACACGGGTAGTTATAGTAAAGATTACTTGTTCGTAATAAGTTCAGTTAACGACGGTTGTGGTGTAAACAGCGCAATTATTGTGATGATGGGTCACTTGATGATATTTACGTGGGGAGCGTGTATTGGTTGGTACCACTGAAGCACGCCCGCACGTCGGAAGATAGGATCTACTTTTGTAACTAAATGGGTTCCTGGTACTATAAAAAAAATTGCTTCTGTTCATGGGACTCCCCCGTAAAAGTTTTTTTCAAAGCAAAGATTTTTTTCTCTTTGTCTCGGATTTCAGTTTTAAAGTTTTTTCATCTTCTCAAGTTTTTACTTTTCTTGCAATGAAGAAATGTTAAAATCTTACTGATTTATGAGCTTTTGGGGCCTACCCCACAATCAAAGTTGTACATTATCACAAGGCAATGCCGTGTCAATAACGCATTCCATTTTTAACCAAATTCTACAGATTATCAATTCATCTGAATGTTTTTTTTTTACTCAACTTCTAGTAAGACCAAGCACGTTATTTTTACCTACGGATATTACTTGACATAATAAATTACAAATCACATACCAATATATAATCACTTCAAGTTATCAAACAAGTTATTATTCAATTAAGAAACCTTAAAATAAAACTACTAGACAACGACATCGATTATGTCAAAACTATTTTAATTGAAGCAAAAACTTTAACGTTGTTGAAGTTTAGTAGATTTTAATCGCCCCCGAAGGCTATAAACGTTTTACTACAGAATTATTATATCTATGTACTTAATAAATCTACATAATAATATAATATCTACTTATATTCACTCTGAACGACAACGTACAGTCAAAATCCTTGTAACTAGAAGCTTACTAAATCTTTAACTGTCATTACAGGTAGACAGTGGCCCGAAAGTCTGACAACCAGTCTCACCTGTAGTGACTGTGAAAGATCTAAAAATGACAGCCGGGACCAACGGACCGTTTTTTGTGCAAATTTTCATGCTTCTAGTTACAAGGATTTTGACTGTACGTTGTCGTTCAGAGTGAATATAAGTAGATATTATATTATTATGTAGATTAGAATACGATAATAGATAATAGAACGATAATAGAATACGTACGTGCTATCCAAGCCACGGAGGGTAGTTGATATGTATTGGATGTTCACCCATCCACTGACCGACACTAGTAAGCGCTGCTTAACCTTCAAGATCGACCCGTAATCGGCGCGTACACGGCTTGTAATGTGTGTGTGTTATAATATTGTAGGTACAACTAAATACCAGAACTTTTACTATTAAAATAATCTTAATATTATTAGTTTGCCTGCTCATAGGCTACGCTTTATGAAACTGCCGTCATTATACTCAAAATGTTTAAACACATTAATATTGAACTGAAACATTAAACACTGGTAATTTTCGCTGTCCATTGCCGCTTTTAATCTGGATTTTGAATCAAAATTTTATGAAATACTGCGAAGTACATCGTCATCACCTTTTGTCAACTATGGTGGGGTCGGGTGCAGCTGAATACCAGTATTATATACGGAGCGTCTGCCTATCACACCTTCACCCATCCAGTTACTGGATCACACATTTCCCCGTGGAAAGACTAGTTGTCAGACTTTCGACTCTCCGTAAGGATAGTGAACGATCTACGGTATTCTATCTATATATTGGTTGTCCTATAAGCTTCATATTATGAGTTAAGCAACCATTATGCGGTTTTAATTCTGTAGCAGCTCAAAATAACTTAACCTTCTCTAGACGGACAGTATTCAATTGGAATCAAAATTACAACATTACCTGGAAAGACTGGTTGACAGATTGTCCGTAATGACTGTCAAAGATCTAGGAACGACAGCTGGAACAACTGCTAAACGTGCATTCCGAGGTACAGCAATGTGTATCGTACTATAGTAAAATAACGTCAAGTCGGCGAAGCCTTGTCAATCAGGGGCCGCACAATTTGTCGGCGTTGCTTAGCGTTTATTAGTGATAAATGATTGCACATTAGACTGTAGCGAGGTAAAGATATAGTTCGCAGATAAGGCCGCAGTGTAAGGCTTTATACAGAAAATGTAATAACGCTTAATATGAGTACATACATCAGGGCGCGGCCGAGATATTTCACTGATATTAGCGAGTTGTGTGATGGTGCTTATTTATTTTTATTATACTTGTATATAAGGCCCTGATTACATCTGTAGGGTGTTTTAGATATGCATTTACCGCCGCTTGCAACTGTTTTGGACCGCTATTGCTTATTTATGATCCTCTATGGCTCTATGGGATTTTGAACGCTTATGCGTAGTGTTTTCTTTTTAAACACAGAAACTACAGAAAATTTACTTTTTGCGAAATTAGTTTCAGACTTTCAGTTTTTCCAGCGATATTGATCTAGAATTAAGACGGTAAGAAAAAGAAGTTACATCCACGTTATACATAAAATCCTAGTAACTAGCTTTTATACAAACTTAAAACTAAACCAGTTTAGTGCGTCGGCGATATCAAACGAGTGATATTTACGGTCTTGTGTTAGTTCAAAGCGCCGACGGTGCCGTTGTCATAAAATGTTACTTGAGAACTAGGTAATTGGTTTTAAAGTATTTATGGGAAGTTGGTGCAGAGATTGGCCGTTAGTTTATGAGGCCAACATTTGGTGAAGTTAGTGAGCAGTTTTTAGTCGTGGTTGATACTCATCCTTTTGATCCTTTGATGAAATCACATAAAAAGTTGGTGTAAAAAAAATATAAACTTTTTCTGTTTGTGACACTTCTCAATTATGTTGGGGTCGGCTTCCATTCTACCTACCTGGGTGCAGCTGAGTACGAGTATTTTACAGGGAGCAACTGTCTATCTGGCCTCTGTAATTTTTTCTGTAATAATGGGTTACGTTATTCGGGCGAAAAATTGTCATGTAAAAAATAAAACATAAAAAATCGAACATAAACTGTGTATCATTCAACTCAGGTCAGTAATTTCAAATAATAAACCATCAATGATACAGAAAAAAACAGTATTAAGTACGTAGTGTTAATTTGCAGACACAATTGTCTATCAATATTGACTAGCATCCTTTTATTATAGCAATTTAATTGGTGTAATTTATTTTCATCATCACTGCTCTCAAAACCGCAAAAGAAAAATCGTGAGAAAAAGTGACGAATTAGGTGTTTTAGAACCGAAACTTAGAAAACATGTAACATAGGTATACTAGACTGCACTTGGCTCGCCCACTCCCACAGGAGGCCTGTGTCCCAGCCCTGGGAATGCCATAGGCTGACTGTAATATGTCTTAGTCAAAACTAACACCAAAATAAATTACACGAGCGGAGCGGTCTTTTGAGACCCAACATGCTAAATAGTAGGTATGCGCGTAGACCCCATATTCACAAAAATAAAGAAAAGTCGTATGTCTATCTCGCTCACTTTCAAAATGCAAAAAAAGGATAGAATCGAAATCCAATCGAAGCGTTTGTGAATACTAGGGCAGATGTATGAACGAGAACGAAGCAAAAGAAGCATAGCAGGTGGCGTTCTGTAGTCTCTGCCGCCTTCGAGGGAAAATGTTACCTTTGCTAAATGATGTATGTAGAAATACAAAAAAAAGTATTGTTCTATTTTAAAACGATAGCCCGTTTACCGTTTGCGCACGCCGACTTGCGCAAGCGCACGAAGGCTTGCACTGATAAACGGCGCAGTGATAACGACTGGCCGGTCGACCCTGATAGCGATTTGAAAGGCACTCGGCCACTACCGAACTATTTTTCCATACCATATATGTAGGGGTATATGTATTTTATGTGCGACTGGGTTATGCCCTGGTTGTGGAAAAGTTTTTATTATGATAACACTTGTACTTGTGTCTGTTGCCTTTTCTAGACAATAATTGTCGTGAAGTCATGGAAAAGGCATTCATAAGAACACATAGAAAGGTATGGAGGAATATTGTGTTGAAATTGAGAACAAAAACACACATCTCTTAAACTGTTTTTACCACTGAAATATTGTGCTCATATCCCGCAACTGCCCGCGTAGCATGAGAATCGACAAATGTTTTGTTCATCTTTGATTGAATCGACAAAACGACAGATGAACAAAAGATTTGTCGATTCTCTTTCGTTTCTACTGTGGTCATGCTAAGCGGGCTGGAGGTACCGACATAGCTTTGCAGAGTAAGTCAAGCTGGAGTGGCAGTGAACAGTGGCCTAGTCTGTCTGTTATAACGCAGCTTGAGAGAAACATGTCCAACATGGTCTGCGATAAGCTGATAGCTTCATGATTATAAAAGGGTATTAATAATAAAATCAATAGGGTCATAAATCAGTAGATGAATCTTAATATTCATCCCGTTAAAGCTATCTTCGTAGTGTCAAAAAAATCGCCGACAAAATCATAATTACTATAATCCAATCAAAATTGCTTACATAACCAATCAATATACGTATTTTTTTACTATAAATACATTATAAATTAATCGTAACTTTCAATACCCATTCTCAATAAAGATTAATACCTACCATAGGAGCAGTTACAAATAACCATTTGACAGAAACCACGCCTATTTATCATTATTGTCTTACTATTAATAAAGTTATTTTATTACCACAATATTAAGAAATCATTACAAGTCCTAGTGGACCGACGCCCAGTCTTTGTGGCCAAAAAAATAAATTGAAACAGTTACTTACTATAAAACTTAACCAGTATATCTTAGTTTGCGGTGGGATATAGAACTAAATGAAAACGTATTGAGTTCTACGTGTCGAGTACTCATTATATTTACAAACAGCGCCACGACAAAGTGTCTAGATTTAATGGTCACTCTGCAAGCTTGATTATTAGATTCTGAGTGGCGCCAAAGAGATTATGGTTTGTATGGCCGTGACCGAAGTGATTGAGCTGAGCTACAGGCCTACATAAAGCGATTGAATTTAGATCCGCATCCTTCAAGACAAGAAAATGGAATCTTTATCAATACAAATTTAAAAAAACAAAGTCACTTTTCGTGTCTGTGTGAGAGTGTGACCGTTTAGATCTACTAAACTGCACAATAGATATGGATGTGGTTTTCACTATCATTTAGAACATTTTCTCCAGAAAGCAGAACGTTTTTTGGCAACACCCTTTAATTTGACAATACAGCAACATTCACTGCGTCGTTTACGTTGTCGAGCAGTGAATTTTCCGAACACATGCAGCAATGGATTGGGAATTTGCTTCAAAATGTTTGGGATTGTGGTTGTGTGTAATTTTATCAATCAGTATGTGTATGAGACTGAGATGCCTTTACCAATGAGTAGGACAGTTGCAAGTTAACATTCCTTTAAATACTCTCTAGTAAATCTTTATAATTATATATTTCTTAACATAATTTCTAAACTTTACGAGTATTTACTGCATCGTTGGCAAATTTATTACTTTTAACAAACTTATTTGTTTAAACAGAATTGACATTTGACTTGATTAACAGAATAATTATGTTGCTCAAGTAATATTAAAATTAAATTAAATTAAGTAAATTTGTAATTTAGTATTACGAAACAAAAGATATCGATAACCAAAAGGCACATGAAGATGGTCATAAGAACGAGACGTATAATAAACGTCAAAAATTAACTTTAAGCAGCTTTGTCGTTATGGAGAAGTATGTTCAAGAAACTCCATAGCATTTCAGTATAAATGCTGTAGTTTCCGGGTTGAACCTAGGGCCAATGAAACCAGAAAATAACAGACTCAAACGGATCAAAAACATTCACTTCTACTTTGTTGTCAAAAAGTTGGAACTTTGACCCCCAATATCTCCGTAACTAGAAGGTTCCCAGGTATGATGTAGAACAAAAAAATGATCGCAATGACGAGGAAAACAAGTGCCTTTCGGCTTCGTTAAGAGGTGTTTTACACCCTTTATTATTAGCATTGTTACATCTTTGCACCTACATATTATTACCATTGTTACATCTTTACACCTACATATAATTACCATTGTTACATCTTTACACCTACATATTATTACCATTGTTACATCTTTACACCTACATATTATTACCATTGTTACATCTTTGCACCTACATATTATTTTCACTAATTTACATTTAAAAGATGCTTTTTAGTGGTTCACACAAACCTACATTTTTAATTGCCGTTAACGATCTAAAAAGTTTCTTTACAAGTTTATCGTCCAATCAAAAGGTTGTTGTAATAATTCATTCCGCTGTACAAAGCGTGGGACCCGTATATGTTGCTACAGCTTTAGCAAATATCTCGGGTTACTGCGTACAGGCGATACAAGCGATCAATTAATGTGTGTGGTTCTGTGAAATTACTGCGATTTGCGTATGTATTTGTATAAAGATGTCTATCCAATCACGAAATGGCTATCAAATATTTTAGTTTATTGTAGTGTATCAAAAAGGTCTGTGGAGGCTTTTTCATATTTTTTTAATACGACTGTCACACCGCTGACATGGCGACTAATAGAGAAGTATGGATGACGAAGAAATGCTACGCCAGCCCCAAATAAATGGGGAAAAAGCTGGATTAGAATTCCAAAATCTCCTGAATACAAGGATGCATTAGTTCTTTATTTATAGGTTAGCCATTTTTAAGAGGGCGCATTCTGAAAGTTGGCAACCTCGCAAAATTAATATAAACAGGTAAATATTGGACAGATATTTCTGTCCAATATTTACATGTTTTAATTAATTTCGCAATATTACTGTATGGAAATAAAAAATATGGCTTACTAGCTATCAAGAATATTGATTATGAAATACAATAATGAATATCGGTAATAATTAATATCGATATAATTAATAGTCAGTTTTAGTTGAGAAAAAACTATTCGGAAACTTTCCAAAAGCCTTTTCTACACCTAAAACGGTTTCAACATCAACTTCAGTGTTTTAATTGCAATTCACTTAATATTCTAGATAGTTAGCCATATTTCTAATTTCCATACAGTAATATTGCCAAGTTAATTAAAATAGGTAAATATTTGACAGCTATTTGCGACGTTGCCAACTTTTTGGTTATGTACGCGCTCTTATTTTTGGAATGTAAAATGCTGCCGGTCCATGAGAGGGTAGTGTTGTCAGTAGCTTTAGAACAATATTGTAGCAATGAGTTTAAAACCAAAGTGATACACACAAGATCACAAAGGAACAATAACATGAGAAGATTTGTAGTGCCCACTTGTAATAATTATTATGGTAGAAGATGTAGAAAGTTTCTAGTCCCAACTTACTTTAATGACCTTCCAGTCGATATATATAACGCTTGTATCTCTAAAACCTCCTTTAAAAACAAATTAAATAAGTACCTATATAATATTTTCTGTCAAAGCCTCGCTGTAGTAGAGATAGTTAAATAATGTTAACACACCTGCTTTTTTTTTTTTTTTTTGTTTTCTTGTTATTTTAAGGAATGCAAGAATATTTTTATTTTTATATATTAAGTTTTTTTTGTTTTTTGTTTTACTTCGTTTTACTGTTTTTGTGGAAAAGTGTCAATATGAAAATCTTAATAAATGTAAAGGAAAAAGGAGCTACGTCTGCCAACAAACTGCTTTGCAGTTTGGCGGGGGTAATTATGTACCATGCAAACAATATTATTGTGAATAAACACTTTTTCATTTTTTCATTTTTTTTTTTTTTAAGGCGACCACGGGAGCTAAATTATCAACTCAAATTGTGGTTGTTCAAACTTCGTTAGAAATACGGTTAGAATAACGTTCTAATCAGCTTGCACTACAAAGTGGTTGTAACGTCAGTCACTGCGGGCCGAATAGTGCGAAATGAGTGGTTTTTTTTTACAAAAAATCTATTGATAGGTCTAAAAAAATAAAACACTATCATGCTAATATGTTGCTTGTAGAATTATTTGCCAAAAAATCAGAATGATCGCATGTATTTGAGTATGGTTTTTACTCGTTAAAAGAAATTTTTAGAGACAAGCTCGTGATTTGTTTTTTATCGAGTAAAGTATTAGTTGTATTATGTTTTCAAAACACTATCATACTAACATATTATCCTGAAGAATTTCATATATTATTCTGGTTTGGTTTATTGCAGTGAATCATATGCTTTTTTGCATTATAAAACTCGTACTCTGTAGTCCCCTTAAACACAAGCTGTGTAACCATCAACTCGAACCGTTGAGTGAATATATTCGACTTTATCTAGGCATCCATATCTGTGTGCACGCACGCACGTGCACATACACTCCAATAGAGTTGTGTGCGTAACGTGTACGTAATATCAAGGCCGTATGCTAATCGATGTTAAATAATAAATATCGATAAAAACGGTTTACCTACCTATATTTAAACGTGCTCTCGATTTAATGGGTTTTGTGTGAAAAAAATATAATCTCGTGCGTTGAGATCTTTTTTATAATTAATTGATCGTTCTTGGTTTAATTTTAGGCGGATCTTGTTGACATGCTCCTATTTTATGACTAATTGGCCTAGGCTACTAAACCCTTTGTGGTTTATAGAACTAATGAACATATATGAAAAAAAAGATGCTGGTGGAATACACAACCTCGGCCTTTGTTAGAAGTCGGTTAAAAATGATTGACTGTAGTGATTTTATAGGTGGTCCGTCAGATACACGATACCTGTACCATCAAGAATTTCTCAGCAGCATCCTGGAGTCTGGAGTCAATAGGCTCGCCCCCTATACGTAGGACTTAGACATAGTGGTTAAAATGTGGGTACAATACAACATCACAATAGAGGCTTGTGTCTTGAAAAAATATAATTAGTCCGTCCGTTAGATTTTCAAAAAATATTTGATACGTATTTTTTCTTTTGTTACGTAAACCAAAATTGACGAAGATAAACGAAGATACAACGATTTTAAAATTCTCAATACGTCACGCCGCGCGCCGTGCAATAATTTTAAGTGCGTTTTGACGTCATGAGCACACTCCCGAGTTTTGAAGCGTTTTATCTTTGTCAATATTCATTGATTTACAAAAACAAAAAACACGTGTCCATTATTTTCCAACTTCCTCTAACTGACGGACTAAGTTGATTTGCAATTTATTGATGGTGGAAACTAGCCTATTGTAATCCCCGAAGATACATTGCAAGCGTGATGTTATCTAACACCTATACCAAAACAATGAGCTTTATCTAAACACGTACAAATATTAACTATTACTTCACCCATTAAACTATTTCAAGACGCTTATTACATAAATAAAAAATAAGTAATGCTACCAATAATTTATTTGCTTAGGCCCAATAATCATAAGATAATCTATTGTATGCAAATGTGACTTTCTCGGGTAAATTCGTAATATTTGCGTTATTATGCGATCTTCGTGCAATATTGCTGTCAAAAATAAATAGCAAGACTATTTATTTTTTCTCATGAAATGACGGAATTATTGCTGATATATTGGTAAAGCAACTGTTTGATTGAATGTGATAGGAAAATTATATAATCACATGCAAGAAGTTGCAATACCATATTACACTCAAAAATGGGAATCGCTGATGTGGGCAATAAGACTGCTGTGTTGAAGTGGGATTGAGTGATGGCTGTAGAATGCATCAGGACCAGGATTGGTGGGCCAGAGTCGTCACGCAGTGAGTGCCAGAAGACGGGCGTCGTCGCCGAGGGAGGCATAGGAAACGCTGGCGTTACGACTTAGAGCCGTTTGTGAGAGATTGGCCGGAGAAAACCGGACGGAGAGAACAGTGTAAGGCTATGGGGGAGACCTTTGCCCAACAGTGGGACAATATAGGGAAAAAAAGAAGTAATTTAGACTTTAACAGTCGATCGGCGAACAGCTATATTATTTCATAATCAGCTTATAATATTCCCGCTTCTGGTATACAAATCGAATGAGTTGGGGGATGTCACATTGTTCAAAGTTTTCAGTTATCAGTTATTCGTAATTTTTAATTTTACTTAATTTTAGAGCAGTGCTGATAAAATGGTTAAAGTACCTGCTTGGGTTCGAACCTACAGCTACAACCTAAAAATTATAAGTCGCGGCCGTTTCCGAAACACTAATACGCGAGTTTGAAAAAGGAAATAGGCTCACTAAGATATATCAATAAGCATATCGATCAACTAAAAGTTAAGGCAAATCGATGAATATTTACCTATTTACTTATAAAAGGTAGCGTAGGAGCTTTAAACCAAATTCCTATCCACCCACGTGTGTCCGTGTGTGAAAAACATTATAAAATGTGTAACAGTTACATAACGGCCGCGTGTGTCGAGAGCGGCCGGTGTCCTTGCCACGCCTCTTGTGCAATGCGAGGTGTAATTATAGGCAGCACCGAGCCTTAAGGTAACCAGTTTTGTTATTAATATCTGAGAAGAAAATGTTGTTATTTTTTAATTTTGTTTTAACCTTTTTAAAACCAATAAAAACCGTAACATCCATTTTCTTGGTCAGTTTTGTAAAAATAAGGAGAAAGTTTTCCGACCGAAGGAACGGTCACTAATCTAATTAAGTTAAGTTGTAATTATAGGCAGCACCGAGCCTTAAGGTAACCAGTTTTGTTATTAATATCTGAGAAAAAATGTACTTATTTTTCAGTTTTTTTTTTTACCTTTTTAAAATCAACAAAAACCGTAACATCCATTTTCTTGGTCAGTTTTGTAAAAAAAAGGGGAAAGTTTTCCGACCGAAGGAACGGTCACTAATCTAATTAAGTTAAGTTGTAATTATAGGCAGCACCGAGCCTTAAGGTAACCAGTTTTGTTATTAATATCTGAGAAAAAATTTACTTATTTTTCAGATTTTTTTTTACCTTTTTAAAATCAACAAAAACCATAACATCCATTTTCTTGGTCAGTTTTGTAAAAATAAGGGGAAAGTTTTCCGACCGAAGGAACGGTCACTAATCTAATTAAGTTAAGTTGTAATTATAGGCAGCACCGAGCCTTAAGGTAACCAGTTTTGTTATGAATATCTGAGAAAAAATGTTGTTATTTTGTTTTAACCTTTTTAAAACCAACAAATACCGTAACATCCATTTTCTTGGTCAGTTTTGTAAAAATTAAGGGAAAGTTTTCCGACCGAAGGAACGGTCACTAATCTAATTAAGTTTCACTGAGATTTTATGTCAAGTAAACTTGTAGAATCAAGTTTCCATACAACACACCTTTGATGCAGGAATGACCTAGATAAATCCAAAGCCTTAGAACGGAGAGCTGGAAGTCTTGGGGAGAGACCTTTCATGATTATCTGCCTAGCCTTTTCCCAACTATAGTTGGGGTTAGTTTCTAGTCTCACCAGACACAGTTGAACACCAGTATTTTACATGGAGCGACTGCCTATCTGACCTTCACAACCCAGTCAGTACTGGGCAATAGAATACTCTTTGGTAAAATCGATTGTCAGACTTTTGGCCCACTGACTAGCTGTAACTGCTGTCAAAGATCTACAAATGACAGCAAGGACCAACGGCTTAACAAGCTTGCTTGCGTGGGGAGAGGCCTTTTATATTTAATTAAATAATAGGCTGGTCATTTATTTTTCAGGCTCAAAACCAGTCTGCCATTGTTTCCTAAGTAAATACACAAGTTTCCTTAGCTAAGTCTAGTTTGAGGCCGCCTACACTGATATCGATAAGGCAAAATTGAAATTGTCCTTTCCATTTTAGTAACCGTTATTAATAAATTTGTTAGGCAACAAAGAGTATTGAAATGCCCGAAGGCTTTATTAGACACCAAAAGTGCTTGGGTTAGATTTGATATTCCAAAAATAAACATGAAAGAGAATTCATCGTACAATCGCTTTTAACTATAAATTGGTAAGCGTAAACAAATAATTTAGGAATATATGAAATTCAAAAGTTCCGTAACTACTGATATCCATAAATTCAATTCATCATCATCCACAGCCCGACTACCCACTGCTGGGTTTAGGCCTCTCTTTGTTTATGCCAAGCTCCACGTTCTTGTGAAAGCCTTATCCAGGATATTCCCGTGATGGCAACAATGTCGTAAATTCAATTAGTTTATGACAAATTGGGTAGAAAGTTCAAAAGAGAAATGGAACTCATAATCTAAGATTGGACGTCTAGTCTGCGCGTTTCTAATATTTAGTCCGATGTTATCCTTCCCAAGAGGGCGCTGCTGTGCTAATGTTTACATCGACTCTGTGATCCTTGTGCTAATAAAAATATTATAAACAGCTTATTCCGTCTAAAACAGTGCTAATTCTTAAAAGCTAATTGTGAAACACCTGAAGAATTGTTATCAGCTCAAGAACCGCAATAGTTAGAGTGAAACTCAAAGAAGAAGTTAGTAACGGATTTTTACCGACAAACGAAATTTTACAAAAATACAGAAGAATAGAATACCGGATAAACACAGACACCACCGGATAAAAGGTCAGTCAGCATAAACACACACTCAAAAGTGCTTTAAGTGGCAATTTGGACCAAGTTTGCGAAATATAACCTCAAAAGTGAATCATAATACCATTTCATCGTAGAAAAATTGAGAGACATTAGCGCCATCTCGCGTTGAGTGGCCGAACTATCAGAAGATTTACAGATAGGTGTAGCCAAGTAATTACACTACTCACCAATAGAGGGCGCTATACTAAAAAATGGAAGAAGTCATGAAAGCACTACAAAATATACAAAATGATTTAGCACAGCAAAAGCACGATATTAAAAATATGGAAGATAATATTAAGGAAGCCATAAATAAAAATATAGATGAGAAATTCAACCGCATTGAAATAAAAACAAATATGTTAGAAAATAAAATTGAACAGCAACAAAAACAAATAGACTTCATTGATAGACAATTAAGGAAGAAAAACTTATTATTCTTTGGTGTTGAAGAAAGAGAAAGACACTATGAAGACTTACTTAATTTGATCCTGGACATAATTAATACCAAAATGGAAGTACAATGTCAGAAATGGGAAATAGAAACTGTAACAAGAAGAGGTAAGAAAAACGGACAAATCAGACCAGTGGTGGTAACGATCACAACAACAAGTAGAAAAATAGAGCTTCTTCGCAAGAAAAAATCACTACAAAATACAAATATTTATATTAAAGAGGACTACCCTCCCGCAGTTCTACAAAAACGGAAAGAACTCCAAGAAGAATGCAATCGTGAGTGGGAATCCGGGAAAAAAGTAGCTATACATTATGATAAAATTGTCACATTACGTCCTAAAAACGTCATTAATCAAGCATCCGCAGAGAAAAACTCAAATAAGAGATTTATGTCAGAGTCACCCGAGTCAAAAGAAGCTTCAGAGGCCAGCGCTAGTCAACAAAAATTTACCCAAGTACAGAAGAGAAATAAATCGCAAAACATAGTAAGCTACTTGCGTCCATCACAGTTGAATCACACCGCTCGGGCCTCAACAAGTAATGTCCAGGAATCCTCAAAAAACTAAGTCGTGCCCCTCCTTCTCTTTTAAGTATCATCCAAGAAAACTCTATTATCAACTATCATGAACCTAAAAATAAACCAATATCTCCCAATACGGCTGGTCCCCGCGGGAAGATTAGACCAGAACCCTCCTACCGATTTAAGAATCAAAATCAAACATACAAAAATCAAAACCAAACATATAACAAATCAAGAAAAGAGCAAAATACTACTTATATTTGCTCATGGAACATAAGATCACTGGTAAATGAGACAAGACTTATGGAATTACGACATAGCTTAACAAAGTTCAAATGGGATGTTATTGGCTTATCAGAAGTGAAGAAAGAAGGAAAAGAAATACTAGAAACCGAAAGCTACATCATGATATATTATGGCGAAAAAAGTGGAAGAAACGGCGTCGGTTTTCTAGTTAATAAAGATCTGAAAACTAATATAATAGATATCAGAAGTATATCGGATAGAGTTATAAGGTTAGATATATTCCTCAATAATAGAACAATGCATTTGATACAATGCTATGCACCAACAGAAACCGCAACTTCAGAAGACCTAGAAATATTTTATAAACATCTACAGTTTGCATTGGAAGATACAGGAAACGATACAATAGTCATGGGAGATTTTAACTCCAAAATTGGTAAATCTACAGAGGAAGATAAGAAAGTTATGGGTCCATGGGGTTTCGGAGACAGAAACAAACGAGGAGATACATTATTACAATTCTGTTTTGAAAACCAGCTCTACATAGCAAACTCACACTTTAAGAAAAATCCTAAACAGAAATGGACTTGGATATCACCAAATGGAAAAGTGCGAAATGAAATAGATTTTTTCCTAGTCAAAAATATTAAAGACATCTCTAATGTACAGGTTATAAACACCACCTTTCCTACAGATCACAGATTAATTCGAGTGAGCATGTTACAAAGCTGCAATAAAAATAAGTCACGGAGAGACTACAGGTGCAAAGTTTCTAGACTATAAACCCCCTAGAGTTAGAGTCATTGAAAAATATATTTGCGGACCTTATAGGTAACTTCCAGTGCGATGATATGCAAGTAGCGTATGGAAAACTAATAAAAATAATAAAAGAATCGATAAAAGAACTACCTAAAATAAATAAAAAACAAAGACATAGCTCCACTATCAGTTTATGTGGAGAAACTTATTAATGAAAGAAACAGACTGAAGAATAAAGAAAACAAAACACGTCCTGATAAGAAACAACTCAGCGCACTCTATAGACTTATAAATAAACAAATACAACGAGATTACAAGGCACAACGATATAATATAATAGAAGAAGAGCTGCAAAAGAGAGCATCAGTCAAAAGGGCACAAGTAAGATTGAACACATCTAAACCGTGGATTATGTCTCTGAAAAACAAAGACAACAAAATAACATCTAATAGGGATTGCCTCATCGGGACTGCCACACAGTTCTACAGGGAGCTCTATGGAAATGAGGAAAACCATCAGCGTACTGGACAAGAGGCACTCACAACACTGAGTGTCATACCATCTATCATAGAGAGTGAAGTGCGCTGTGCAATCCAACACCTAAAATCAGATAAAAGCCCCGGCGATGATGGAATAACAAATGATTTTTTGAAAGCGATTATTGACCCGTTAGTACCAATATTGACATCCATTTTCAATGACATACTGACCCTCAACAAAGTACCAAAAGAATGGGGAATATCAATTATAACTCTGTTGTACAAAAGAGGCGATCCCACAGACTTAGGAAATTATAGACCAATAAGTTTACAACAAACAGTATACAAAGTGTTTGCCAAAGTACTATTAAATCGAATTTCAAGGATGTTAGACAGCAACCAACCCCGAGAACAAGCCGGTTTCAGAAGAACATACTCAACCATAGACCACATCTTCACCTTGACACAACTTATCGAGAAGTATTCTGAATATGGCAAGAAACTCTATGTAGCGTTTATAGACTACCGCAAAGCGTTTGATTCCATACAACACGAACCTTTGTGGTTAGCACTGCAGACGCAGGGAGTCGAGAACCGATACATAGAGATACTGAAAGAGATCTATAAAAACAGCAAGGCGGTGGTTAAGCTGGAAGGCAAAGGAGAGCCATTTGATATCCGAAGAGGTGTGAAACAGGGCGATCCGATCTCACCTAATTTATTTACTGCTCTATTGGAATATATCTTCAGACAATTAGACTGGGAAAATAAAGGCATCAACTTAAACGGCGAATATCTAAGTAACTTACGCTTCGCCGATGATATTGTTTTAATTTCTGAAAATCACAAGGACTTAGAATATATGTTAAATACCCTGAACATTGAAAGTAGAAAGTGTGGGCTACAAATGAACACACAGAAGACATTTGCCATGACGAATAGCGAAAAAACACCAATCAAAACTGAATCTCATTCTATAAGCTATGTGGATGAGTATGTATACCTAGGACAAAATATATCATTCCTAAACCAAACATCTCGTGAAGTAGAACGCCGCATAAAGAAAGCTTGGAATAAATACTGGTCGCTGAAGGAAATATTTAAAAGTAAATTACCAATGCATCTAAAAAGGAAAGCGATGGACTCCGTTGTTATGCCTACACTACTGTATGGATGTCAAACTTGGTCGTTTACAAGAGACATCGTACAAAAGATCAACGTGTTCCAAAGAGCTGCAGAACGAAGTATGTTAGGTATAAAGCTAAAGGATAGGCAGAAAAACACGTACATTAGATCCATAACCAAGGTAACAGACGCCGTCGAGCTAGCAAGCAGACTGAAATGGAGATGGGCCGGACATACAGCAAGAGTTACCGATAATAGATGGAGCGAAAGGATACTACATTGGTATCCCTATGACGCCAAACGCCCACGCGGCCGTCCTAGGCGACGCTGGAGTGACGATATCTACCAAGTAGCCGGATCTACATGGACTCGTCAGGCACAAGATAGACAGCACTGGAAAGAGTTGGAGGAGGCCTACGCCCAAAAATGGGTAGCCCAGTGATATGCGTGTTTCAATAATTTGAGAAAGTATTCCGAAAATCGAATTATAATTAATATAATCTGAGTACCTAGAAATGTCAACGTTACAATTTGTTATTGGAATATCATTCAAAAGTGTAATTTAATCAATTAAATAATTAAAAACTGGATTGAATGTTGAATATTATGAGTAATTAATTAAATTAAAAATTGAATTGAATATATAACTAAATGAAATCATGATATGAAATAAATTAATTTTTAAAGTCAAATCAAATTGTAATCTTTAATGTAACTGTGATAAAAATGTAAATGTATAAAATAAATATTTAATAAGAATTGGTATTGTTATGTGCATGAAAACTGTTTTGGAATTATGTATAACTATTATTTTGGGAAATAAAGGCTTTATTATTATTATCCTTCCCATTTTTCTAATCCCGCTCTTTCATTACAGTTAAATTAATAGTACATTTTGATACAAGTGGAGAAAGTTTGTTATTGCATTCGAGGCGGAATTAACTCCCGAGCCGTAGGCGAGGGTGTTTTTGAGCTGAGAACTGCAATAACAAATGCCCACGTATATCAAACGACGTTTTTCAATACACTTCTGAAGAAATAAAATAAAATAACGAAATCTATTTGTCATAAATTAATAAGAAACTATGATTTTAATTTTCTTTTTTTCCGCGCTTTGCTTTCGCCAGGTTGAATGAGAAGCAAAGGTATGAAGCCGCTAAACAGCCTAATATAAAAATAGTTTTTTTTTTATATTTTTGAATTTAGAACACAAATAAATGTTAATTTGTTTATAATAGTAAATATTTGTTTTAAATAATCATGTTTATCTATGATATTCTATTTATAAACACAATTTGAATATTTAAAAAATATTTAGGCGGTAAAGACGCATTATTGCTTTGCCAAAATAAAAAATAAACATTCACCTCCGACTTAATGCATTGAACCAATTTGAACTAGGTAGAATAGGCAGTATAGGTATAGTTATCTGTGGCAATTTTCATGCCCGCACACGTGTTGGAAAATGCAAATAATAGCACGTGTGTGAAATACATTGCATGTTGAACCTAATCATAGTGCGTTATGAACCAGTTTTCGAGGAAGAGTATTGAAAAAAATATTTTAAAGCAGTGATAGCTTAGTGCTGTGACCGTTGGACTGCCAAGTCATAGGTCTCAAGATCGAACCCAAAACATGCACCTCTGATTTTTCGGATTCATGTGCGTATTGTATAATTATCAATTGCTTTGGTGAAGGAAAACATCGTGAGGAAACCAGCATACCTGAGAGATATTTCTATGCAGCATGTAAATCCACGACATATCTCTGATATCAGGTTAGGCACTAACCACACGATAAAGAAAGAAGATTACATTTAAAGCACCAGTATATCTAACGGCAACAATAACTATTACCTCAATATCTCAACTTGACAGGGAATCCCTAGCTACCAAACAGTTGTCACAATCACCTTACATGTTTAACTAATGTCAAAGATAAGATGCATAAGTGCAAATTATATGATAACGCTCCATTACCGCCTCGCTGATATCGGGTACGTTTTCCTCCATGATAAATGTACCTGTAAACAAAACATAGTATCGTTAGTAGCTTATCCAAATTATATAACATCACGCCGGGAATCACCCAAGGATTCGGCAAAGGTGAACCTAATAGTTCACCAACATTTCGCCAGAAATGTTTATAGTACCATGTAATAGAGGGCGAGCCTATTGTCAGCAGCCACAAATCCCCATGGCTGCTCCTGAGAGATTCCTGATGGGAAAACTCAATATTTATGTCAATTGTATTACCCTTGTTACATTCACGTGAACGATGCGAGTCTTCCTTTCTATAGTTAGGTATCATTTGAATATGTTAAGGTACTATCCGGTGATTCCCCGATTGCGTGAAAAATCTCTTTTTTCGCATGAACGTCTTAAAGGGCGACTGAGATAATAACATGACGACGACGACTGAGATAATGACATGGGGATCAAACCCAGGACCTCATGGTCAACAGTAGCTAACTGCCTGTGCTGGTAGCTTATTTAGGTGTTGTAAATACTAGCGTAATAGGGCAAGCAGTGTCGGTTTAGTTGCACGAATGTTTGTAACTAATTCTTCCTCGTAAACGCAACATGTTTGTCTTTACAATTATTTAGTTCTGCTTCGAATGCTACTGCAATATTAGCTTTGGGCTACGACTTATTATTACTACGAAGTATCCATGTTAATATTATAAATTTGAACGTTACTCCGTCTGTCTGTCTGTAACCTTTTCCCGTGTTAACGATTATATAGATTAATATGAAATTTGGAACATAAATAATCCAAGACCTGTAAGACCGGTAAGAGGTACTCGTAGGATAATTTTCGACCTCCACATTAGAGAGACGCGGAGTCTGTTAAATTATTTCATAAAATCAAAACAATAATAATATCGGTTTAAAAATAGAAGTTCATTAATTAAAAGGGGTTTATGGGTTCCCATTTGGTCCTTTGAAGCGTAAAGTCGACAAAAGGATTAGTATCAGTAGGAATCCCTCTGGCGCCTTCACAGCCGGGACCAGCGATCATATCTCATGATTGATCAAGTGTGTTCCGCATGAAGGTCGAAATTCGCGTATCATTGGACATACCCATGTCCAATGATACTGGTAGGCTCGTGTGGTTTTGTATAGAGGTGCGATAAGAGAGACTGAGGCATAGAATCACGCCTGCCGGGGCTACGGTACTGTTCGCAAGAGATACCGTGGCCCCGGAACACAAAGGGCGATGAACGAACATGGATGGGTTTTAGCCAGTAAAAGTCCGCCCAGAGTGGGAGGAGTCATTTGATGATTTCCCATCCGAAAAAAAAAAGGACTCCAAGACTTCATAATTCCTATCCGGCGAGATCGAGTTCACAAGACCATAACTAACTCTTAAAAAATCAAGTTGACTATCATATCATACTTCTAGTTTAACAAAGATCTAAAGGTATCCTAATATTTGCGGAATGTTCGTATATGGACAAAATGTACTTCGCTTGAGGGCCGTTGCTGACGTAAAACATCCAATCAGACTCACATTCCAACTTAATAACCTAAATCCACAAGTATTCCCTTTCCCGTTACATATCTAAATAAATAAAAAACCCAAATTATAATTACGTGTAAAAAACCCGTGAAACATAAATCAAGTATCTCGAATGTATCATAAATATCATTTTGATACTGATATTAGATATCCCCCGGGGGTATGTGGGGATTCCAGTCGATTGGCTTCGATTCAGAATATATGCCTCCGATTGGCTGTAATTTCAATATGGCCGACATTTGGTATGTACCTTTGTGCCTGTATTTAGAGCAGGGAACTTTAAAACGTACTAAGTCATTAGATTTTTTCCAAGCTTTAGTTTAGGATGTTTATAATGATGAATAAAATGTTTACAAATAATGTTCTAAATGCCGCATTCATTGTCCAATAACCATAAGTATCTTGAATAAAAACTACACAGCCTTAAGTCCCACTGCTGGGCTTAGGCCTCCCATTTCTATAATCTTATTATAAAACGTAATCTTTCTTCTGCGGGTCTAAACTAAAAGATTGAAATTTTTTTTCTAGAAGACAACAAAAGCCTTCATAAAAATACAAATCAATTTATAAAAATATAAAATAAAATACAAAGACCAGTTCATATAACACTCATACGAAAGCAATCTAAAGGCAAATCATACACAGAGCAAAATCAATTTTCAAAAAAAAAACTATGACTGGTCATATTTTCTCCAACAGTTTCTACTCTAGTTAGCCACGTGTTTGAACTTGAGATAGATGGCACATATCGTACAAGGCCGGAAGAAGAACCTGTTTGGAACTAACCACGATGTTAAAAATGCTCAATGTGCTATGAAACTGTACTACGGCTCGTGTACCACTATCTCCACCGAACACTCCTGTATAAAACTAGAACTACGTTTAGGGTTCCCACTTCAAAAAAGGTTTAATTACAATATTAGTTCTGTTTCCTTCAACTTTGAGGGCTTACTGTAAGTTACCTATTTAATCCAACAACTTTAAGTAAAATGCATTTTTATTGACCCTGTATAAGCGCCATCTGGTGACAAAACTAGGTACCACATTTAATCCACTGTCCGCAACCGTATGATTATGTGGTAACATTTATTGATCATCCACCAACCCCCACTGGGCCCGTGTGGTGGATTACGACCTAATTGTGTCCCAGCAGTGGGAAGTTAAATTACCATTAAGGGGTAGGAAAATCTTCCATTTATATGCTTTTTGAGCAGAAACGCAGACATTATCATACATTTTCTTCGTTAAATTTTTAATAGATAATTATGCTGCCTGCATATATATCTTAGGTACCGAGTAAAAATGTTAATATCTCCTAAATCTAATCATATTGGGATTTATCAAATGTCACATTACGTATTCAATTACCGTGTGAACTTGTAAGTTTATCTTATTAATTACATTGACATACACATGAAAATACTTGCATAATTAGAGGCCTTTTTATCAGGTACTGAATCCCGTTAGCATTTACATGTAAATTAAATGACAAAAAAACAACTGCATTTAATTAGCATAAATTAAAATATAACGGTACTACAACAAAAAAAAAGGCGATGCGAGTCGAGCTCCACACAATTAAACTTGCGAATCAAACTACACCTAACCCAAACCTGTTGAGATATATTTCTATAATAATAATCAAAGCAATTTATCCTAGGATCGAACTAGACCCCAAAATAAATCGAATAAAAAATGTTTTTGGTCTTTGACTGCCTGTGAATCAGTGTACCGAGACCTAGCCAGGTAAACATTATGCCTAAAATTCAACTTCCTAGGTTGCATAGATCACGGGAAAAACCTCTAAGACGGACGGTCGAGAGTCTAAAAAGTTTTTTTTTTCTTTTGTAATTTCGGGTCCTCAAACGTGACAACCCTAAACGTTTAAAGGTCGATTCGTTCTATTTTTGGACTCATTTAGAAGATGTCCATTTTAGTGAAAAAAACCGATCATTTATTGT
The DNA here is from genome assembly GCA_963853795.1 of Xestia rhomboidea. Lineage (NCBI taxonomy): Eukaryota > Metazoa > Arthropoda > Insecta > Lepidoptera > Noctuidae > Xestia > Xestia rhomboidea. The sequence continues at coordinate 19,394,780 of OY970759.1, forward strand.
GATTCTTTTTGTTTTTGGGACCTAATTCGATAACGTGGAAGTTATTGGTGAACAAAAAGTTTATGAAGCAAGCTACGCCTTCGCTGTGTTGTTGTAACAAGAGCCTTTTTCTTTAGAGTTGTAAAATATGTTTTTGGAGTGATTTTACTAGGAGTGGGCAGGGTAAATTGAAACTTATGACGTAAGACACTCTTCTGGTTCATTTTAATCATTTCTTTAGTTTCATTTTATTAAGCTTGTGTCCTGAAAAAATCTAATTAGTCCGTCAGATAGATTAACAAAAAAATTTTGACACGTTTTTTTTGTTTTGTTACGTATACCAAAATTGACGAAGATACGACGCTTTTAAAATTCTAAATACGTTACTACGTGCTATAATTTTTAGTGCGTTGTGACGTCACGAGCCCTCACTCCTTAGTTTTGATGCGTGTTATCTTTATCAATATTCATTGATTTACAAAAACAAAAAATACGTGTCCATTATTTTCCAATACTCTAACTGACGGACTAAATAGATTTGAAATTTATTGATGGTGGAAACTAGCCTATTTATACATAACATCACACCTGTAATCTCTGAAGGGTTAGGCAGAGGTGTATCTAACTAATAGTAAGTACACATTTCGCACGTTATGTTTGAAGTCATATGTAATAGGAGACGAGCCTATTGCCACCAACCGGGCACAAATCCAGACTCCGTGGTTACTACTGAGAAATTTCTGATGGAAGACCCAAAAACAATTTACCCGACCCGGGAATCAAACCCAGGACCTCATGCTCAGCAGTCGCGCTTGCGACCACTAGACCAACAATAATAATTGATCTAAGTTTTAAATAGCTTATGTGTTTTTCTCATGTTTTATTTTCTAAATTACTCTTACAATTTTTGACCGCGGCTTCACCCGTGTAGAGGTCGAAAATTATCCCAAGGGAACGTACTACTGGGTTTTTTTCTATCCTAATCCACGTCACAAACATACTCAGTTTTATATTTACAATATTAGTTCAGAGGAATGAAATCCCCAGATATTCCTTCCTTAGAGGCTGTAAACTTGACCTATAATAACAAGTTTCAATAAAACACTCAATCAATGAAAGCTTTGATTATTTAATTCAATTGATAAATTCATTGCTTGTTAAATGGCCAATAGTTCAATTAAATATTGACTTAGGTTTCGATTGCTAACACAGAAATGGCTTTTGAAACTGCTAGTCTAATTGCGTAACACGTTTGCAATCAAAATAACTTTCATTTCCACATTTCGATAACATTAAAAACACTGCTTTTTAACCGACTTCAAAAAAGGAGGCGGTTCTATGTTCGACTGTATGTATTTTTTAAATCATTTTGAGTTTAGGAAAGATTTCAATATTATGCTTACTCTAGACTATAGTAGTACAAGGATCATGCATGGCATAAGGATCATGCATGGCATAAGGATCATGCATGTTGTATTTTCAATACAATTTCGGAAAAGTTATTTACCTCCCTTGCCAATGTCATGGCCGCCTGTCAATGTCATGCCAGCGCCAAAACATCCTTGTCGCTCTGTTGTAGCTGAGATATGACATTACAAGAGACGTGAATTATCTTCAAAGCGCAAGATAAAATCTACCTATTTACACCACCTTACTTATCAACTCATCATCTGCCTAGCCTTTTCCCAAACGTATTGGGGCCGGCTTAGAGTTTGACTAGATGCAGTATTTCACATGGAGTAACCTTACTTTTCAACTGAAAGTCTAAAAACCAATCATGAAGCTAAAAGTAATTCCACCGGCAAAACAAAAAACCCGCTCCACAACCGCCGCGCGCCGTAAAGTTGCCAACAACACCGCTTAGGCGTACTGCATACAAAACTCAAACAAAGACAGCTCCTGCCTCACGATTAAGGTAGGTGTACAATGTTTGGTGTGACGTGACGTGCGTGACGTTATATGACGTCAGTTGATGAGTTCACAATATTTTAATTTTTGACAAGGTAAAGCATCAAGTTATTTCTCTGTTTACGAGTATTACGTCGCAACGTGTTCTGATGTGTTGATGAAAACGTATCTTCTATTACTTCCTGCTCTTATTTCATGTTAATTCTGTTAGATTAATTTGGTGCAACACGTTTTTGATTTCCCATGTGTGATCACAGTGCCTTACAGCTTCTTTCTGCAAAATGAGAACACATAAACCTAAACCCGCCTTTACTTCGGTTCCGACACAATTACCCGCCACGTCTGTGCGTCACGAACTCACGACGCCTATTACCGTCGTGAACTTGTTCCACCTAATCCATGTTAAACGCAATAAAATAATGTGGATCCTTAAGTTGTAGTGCAAAGTGATTTCTCATAAAGCATCGCAACTTATTCCTGTGTTAAACGTGGTAACACCGCACTATAGCCAGCCTAAACTCACCTTTACATGCGTCACGTCACGCATGTGCGTCACGACGACTATTGCCGTCGCGGACTTGTTTCACCTAATCCATGCTAAGGCACGGGTTCACAGGGGCGTTACTTATTTCACTTTAAATAAAGGTCTTACGTTAAGTGAGAGACTCAAAGGGATGCAAATGTAAGGAAGGGGGCGAAGGGGGCACGTAAGATGTAAACGTTCAGAGCACTCTTTATTAAGGTTAGCGCTGGGGTTTGCTTTTGATGAGAGTTTTAAAAATACATGAGTAAGACGTGTGTGAGTCCGAATATGCGAAAAATGTGAAAATTCTATGGCGAAAATGATCTTCAGATGAATAAAGAAAGAGATTTGTTTATCGTTAAAAGTAAATGTCGGTATGTTTATTTCAACACTCTTTTCTGGTTTAACAAGAAACGGGTGATCGGAATCCCAAAAGTCTGACAACCAGGTGGGTTTGACGCAGAATGTACACAAAGCAAAATGTGCACTACGCAAAATGTGCACTACGCAAAATGTGCATCTCGCAAAACGTGCACTTCTCAAAATAGCTCTTCTCAAAATTAACACATCAAAATGAGCATTCCTCAAAATGAGTGTGAATTTTATCACAATGTGTTAAAATAAAATAAACTAACAACTATATTTTTACTTTGCACGATTTTTAGCACGATACCATATAATTGATGGTTTGTTTTAAAATGTTGAGCAAAACTCGAAAAAATAAAAAGATATTTGATAAAAAATAAAACAAACTTTTAATTAAATTAGAAAAAAATGATGTTTGTTTTTTGCTTTGTGCACATTCTGCGTCAAACCCAACATTTACTAAAGATAATTGTGCAAGAGGTGTGTGTCTGTGTGTATACGGGAGTTAAAAAGGCAGTCGTATTATGTATATTACTGGTTCTATTCAGCTGTATCCAGTTAAACTAAAAGCTGACCACAATATAAATAGTTAGAAAAAGGCTCGGGAGATGATGACTTGTTTGGTGTTTAAAAATGGCAACTGAGGATCAGTTGTTGTTTAATGTGCGAGAAAATAAATAATTTTTCTTTCTTTCTTTTTCAGTTATATATCTCAAAAGATTCTAGGAAGCTAAAAATTGCTGCCTGTATCTACATTTTAACAAATATCCTGACTTTAACGTTACCAATTTTTCGTTAAATTATCTTCTTTCTTGGCCCGCGGGTAATATCGCCCGCAATCACGTCGACAGTCATGTACGATATAGAACGAAAGAAATGTGTTTCTTTATTACAACGTACGGCTAATATCGCTCCATGGATCTGTTGTAAAAATGAAGGTTCATTTTGGTGAAGATAATAAAACGTATTGTTTGGAGTTAGGGTTCATTTTGTTACGCAGTTAATGTCTAAATTGTTTTGAGGAAGTTTGGCCTTTTGTGTTATTGGGATAGAAACTAAGGGAAAGATTAAATAATATTAATATTTTTTATTTTATTTCTTACACAAAAAGTACTAACAATTTACAAAAAAAATGCTTTAAACAGTATTTGTAACCAAATATGATTTCAGCCTCTGCAGCCGAACTAGGAGAAACCTGTATTTCGGCTTACAGCGCCAACCACCTCGAGTTACATAAAAAGGTTTCTTATATACTTGCATTTTACAATACACTAATGAATATGTGAAAGATTAAATCCCAATGGATTGTATGTAGTTTTCTTCATAAATACTCTGTTTTTAGGTCCGAATAAGCAATACCAACAAATGAACCGTGAAATTGTCAATAATCTTTATCAATACTCATAATCTTTAGTACTCAATAAATTGGACAGAAAATTGTGTGAAGCGCTAGGTGATAGACCTGCATGGCTATTACGTATCTTTCTGATATCCAGTGACTATCAAGATTCGGTTGTACACTGAACTTTGATCACAACCGTGAATGTCATAATATTGGTATTACGTATCACACTGAGTGGATATCACTTTACGGTGACTAACAGGGTCATACATAATACGAAACTAACCTTTTGACCGTTAATTGATGGACACTGAGCCCAGTTACTATCACTTCGAGCTGTCAACAGAGATACGTAATAGCCCTACTGACCTGTTTACAAGAGCCATGAGACATGTAGGACCCACAGTACTTTTGGTGTGGTATTATTTGCTAGATAGATACCGGACCGACCGTTTTCAGGATTATTGGTAGAGATGGTTGGCTTATGGAGGTGGGATAGGAATAGTTGCTCCATGTAAAATGATGGTATTTAGCTGCATCCGACAAGTCTGGAAGCCGCAACTAACATAATTGGGACTAACCAACACATGATGATTGAGGACTATAACTAAGTAATTAAACTAACCTAAAGAAATACTCATTAAAATAATGTGTCTAAAAACTATAAAATCACAACCTGTCTCCTCCAATTAAAGTAGCAAACCAGCAACTTGAGAACACACATGATAAGCCCACACATTGAGCGGTAACATCTAGCGTCTAGCGGGCTCCTTTGAACTGATCTGATGTAAGTCAGCTCCTGTACTGCATGACCTGGCTACGTGATACGAATATGCAATGTTTTATTTAGTTTAATAACGAGCTCATGAAAACACTTGATTTGGTGTGTTAGGTAAGTTACTTTACTGTGTTGTAGGTGTGGGATATTTTGTCGTTGGTGTAGTAGCCGCAAGCGTATGAAGTCTTAGGTTTAATTCTTCGGTTGGGCAAAATGTTATTGGGTTTTTCGGACAGGAATTTCTTAGTTGCAGCCGTGGAGCCTGGATTTGTGCCCGATTGTTGGCTTTAAGCTAAGTAATGCCCACTTAAAATAGTCAAAAATATAACAGCATTTGTCCATACATGTCTGCGCCTAGGTAGGTACTCCTAATTTAACAATTATTTATTCATTGCAACTTAACTAAGCAATTACAGAACTGCTTATATAATATACCTAGTTACCAATTCAAAGTGTTTGCCTTAAATAATATCCTATTCATTGTATCATACGTCAAACATTGAAACAAACAATACAACATTCTAAAAACCACGGTTTTCCCGACACCAAATAGAAAATTATTACGTACCAGTAACTCAGAACTGAAGATGATATTCTAATGACTTAAGCACATGAACAATAATCTTCTTAGAACTAGAAAAATAACAAATATCTACGAAGAACAGAGGTAAGTACCTATTCAAATTGATTAGTGCACATTTATGTAGGAATACTTTAGCGGATATGTTTTGTGGTGGTGATGAATTGATAATCTATAATGATAATGTTTATTTATAGAAAGCTTAGACATAGGTTACAAAATGTTTTAACAGGCTAATTTAGGTCAGTAGTAAGTGGTGTAGTCATCTGTAGCCGAACTAGGCAAAGCCTGTATTTCGACTATCAGCGCCAAACCCCTCGAGAATTAAACATATAAAATTGCCAGTAACATTTCGTAGTTGTTTCTTGTACAAAATCATTTTAACAATTTTATAATAAATTTACTTTAACTATTTTTTTTAATACAAAAAATTAAAAAGAAAAAGATTTTGTGTAGTGTTTGCATGCAGGCCTATGGATCTGGTTTTCCCGGATTCGTACCTATGTTATAATATGTGTCCAATATTTTTTGGAAATCTATCTTTCGGACTAATTAGTATTTTTTGTCATCTACCCTATTCTCTAAAATAAACATGATGATTGAAAGCTTACTAATAAAACTAATAAACAAAAGCCTAGAATGAACCAGTCAATTTATACACGGTTCATCTTCTATATGTTTGACAGCACTGTTGGCGCAGCGGCTGCTCGATTAGCTGCTGCGCTGCGTGTCGTTGGTTCAATTCCCGCAGGGAACCAACATTTGTATGACCTACAGGTAGTTCTCTCGGGTCTGGCTGTTTGTGTATATGAGCATAAGTGATTGTAAACGCACCCACGATACAGGAGAAATAGTCTTAATGTGGGATAAACGTTTAATAAAAAAAAGTTCAATACCTTTCAATGCATTCAATCTACATATATGAGCGGCAAAACATTCAGTTTCAATCAGAACCCACTTTAATGCTAATAGCACAGCTTAGCATGACCCACGCATAGCACTATCATAAGCAATGGTGACGTCAATTAGGGAAGTACCTATTTATCGGATATGCGATAAAACCACTCAGCAGCGGCTCAGGAACAGAGTGCCAACGGGTAAGTGACATTTGACCAATAGTGCTCTCGACTTGCGTGTTGTTATTGATTCTGTGTTATAACCATTAAGATTAGGTTATGTTTATGTTACGTTATTAGATCGCGTTATGGAACTCCAATAGGTAGAATGTGTTGGAATAGTTATCAGCTAACAATGACAGCTGGAGTTAAGCTGTGACCGAGTAACTGACTAATGTAGGACTGGTTGTCCTGAGATGGGCACACGACATTGTTCATTGTGGGTAAAATATGAATTGTACTTGCATATGAATGTGGAGATTGGTACTAGCAAAAAAGTGCCCATTTCCAGCAGTAGCTAAAATTGGGCTGTTGATGATGATGATGATCTATGAAGGTCGATTGTCTAACAGCTGGATAGGTCTGGCCTTTGTTGCCAACGAAAAGACAAATTTATTGAGTTAATAGAATAGACGGAGACAATTTCGTCACAGCAATGCTTTCTAGTCTTTTAACGAGTAGAAGATTGCTACCGGCTGATGATGAAGATGAACGGTACCTGCCTGCTGGTAGAAATATACACTAAAGAAGTAAAAAAAGAAAGAAGAATAATATATCTCCGACAAGACAAACTGCAGCGTGAAACCTACTCTAGGTAAATATCGCTTAATTTAGAACCATCCTTTCCACTGACACATTATGTTGTCCTAGGTCAGTCAGGCTTTGCTCACTTACCCACACTAATACCTACGCATTTGCTTAGACGCATAACCATTGATTTCTTGATGACATTGGCGTGAACTGCGCAGAATCATTAAACGCACGAGAACCTTGTATCTAAGTATGTTTGTTTGTTTATTTGGGTGATGGAAACCACCCAGTGATTTTTCTAGAAATTTCTGCGAAACAGCTACTTTAATTGGTTTATTTATTGTAAGTAAATAATGAAATTCTGTTGGTGGTTTACATCGGTGGTGTTCAGCCTTATAGCTTCTGAAGACTGAAGCCGATAATTACATTATATCCTTGCCGGGAACTATCTGCAATCGAAGTCGTTCGCTAAATCGATCATACAGGCGCCTAATTGTTGCGGTGAAATTACTAGGTAAGGGGTAGTCTACAATGGTGTTAACAACAACGTTGTTTGCATTTAGAGAGATTGTTTTCTTCGTCCCATATTTAAGTTTAATGAGCCAGAAGTCTGCCACATCAACAGCCTTAGTAGTGGCCTCAGACAGTTCCCTCAAACGGCAGGTGGAGTTGCACAAGGGGCAGGTTTATTCGCATTTTAAATGCATATCGGGAAAAATTAACTAAAGTTTTGGTTTTGTTTTTATCATAATACAAGACATTGTCTTCAGGCAATGCTCACGAGAAAGTAAGAAATTACAATTAGGGTACCCCAAGAATCAGTCTGCCTAAAAGTATATCGGTATAAAATGGAATCTTAACAAACCGGTAAGATATAGCTAGGAATCAATCCAGGATTCCTAAAACCTACCGATCAATGAGTGTATACGTGTAGTGATAATATTCTCCATTCCCCATCACAGTGTCCGATCCCTAAGGCATGGATGAACGTTGTAAAAATCAACATAATCACAAGCAAGTGGTTTACGCACCAGTAAGTCTTGTACAGCAATAATGAGCCAACTGCATTAATAGGCGCATTGTAACGGCGGCAAAAACTTAGGTTTCAACACCAGGCGACGAGCATTCTTAATTACCGTGCGTAGATTGTGGTTTGTTTTATAAATTAGGCCTATTGTAGACTTATAATAACATTACACTTAAAGTAACTAAGGAAAATCACGGATATCATCCCGTAAGTACTTTAAGTGTAGTGAAAAAAGTCTAAAACAGTGCATTATAATAACATTATTTAATATAACCATGGCTGCCTCATTAGGTCTAGTGGTCGCGAGCGCGATTGCTGAGCAAAAAGTTCTGAGTGCCATTCCCGGGTCGGGCAAACTGTTATTGGGATTTTCCATCAGGTATTTCTCAGTAGCACCCATGGAGTCTGCACCTGTGCCGGGTTAATGAGCAATAGGCTCGCTCCTTATTACATGGGACTTTAACATAACTAGCGAAATTGGGGTTTACTATTATATACAGATACACCTCTGTCTAACCTTTCGGGGATTACAGGCGTTATGTTATGTCTATTATATTATTCAATTATATTGCCAAACTTAGCCAGTAATAACCCTAGAACTAACAGACATAAGATAAATAGTTTGAACGGCGCAGGTGTTGAAACTGAAAACAAATCGATTTAGCAAACGTATTATTCTACTTATCCTTCGGAACAAAAAGGTTTATCTACAGACTGTTTATAGAAATGCTATTCAAGACATTGTAGTAGAAAATTACAGTTCTCAGAAGATAGAATGATAAAAAAACGTTCGTTGTAGGATGAATTGTTCCAGATAATTCAATTAGTACTTCTTTTCTTTATCATGTGGTTCACTAACACACAATAAATAAGAAGTGGCCTAAAATAACCTAACCGTGTCAAAGTTTGTAAGCCGCCCATAGGCTTCGGACTTGGCTTTACATGCCGTCGAGAAAAATATCTCTCAGGCATGCTGGTTTCCTCACGATGTTTTTCGTCACCAAAGCAAGTGATAATTATACAATACGCGCATGAATACGAAAGATCAGGTCCGTGTTTTGGGTACGATTTAAGTACTTAAACATCAAGTATGATAGAAAAGCATGGAGATCATCGCTTTACTAAACATCTCTTGACTGCACTATCTTATGATCAGCAGTATCCGATAAAAGGTTAAAGGTGCAAGTTGGCAGCGGGCGACACGAAGCCGCCGCAGACGACGTGTCGCAGCGACACTACTGGTTTCTATGTATTTCTATGAAATTATATTATAATACATGAAGCTAGTGACGCGTCGCCCGACCGCAGATCAGTAGTGTCGCTGACAATGAAATGAAATAATGACTGCAGCGACATGAGGCGGCGTCATGAAGCGACGACACGTCGTCTGCGGCGGCTTCGTGTCGCCCGCTCCCAACATGCACCTTAAATCTAAAGACTAATTCCTCAACATCTCAGTGATTTTCAAAATGAAAAGCCTCTGTCATTAGATGTCCTTAAACATGCGGGAATCGGCGCTCTGTAGTATTCTATCAACTATCTGGTGTCCACGACACAAGCCTCGTTGCTTAGTGTGGCACTAGATGGCGCTGTGTGATAATGTCCAGCGATATTTATTTATTTATTTATTCTTTGCAAGCTGGAGTTGCTTACTCAGGCTTGAATCCCAAGACACAAGATAATTTGCAGTAGACTAAACATAACATAACATCATGACCATAATACCCGAAGGTGAAGAAGGTGTGCCTAATAGTACACCCCCATCGCCAGTTATAGTATGTAATAGGGAGCAAGCCCATTGCCCATTGGATTTTTGACTAAGGTGGTCCCCAGTCAAAAATCCAGACTCCGGTGGCTGCTACTGAGATAACATTTTGCACGACTTGGGAATCGAACCCAGGACCTCGTGCTCAGTAGTCGAACTTGCAACCACTCAACCAACGAGGCAGTCTACGAAAATAGAAGGAAACTCTGACGTCACCATCCCAGCTTGATTAAATTTCTAAAAACTCCAATTTTACTAAACTCCGCGAACGTTTACCAATTCTACCACCCTCGAAAATACGCACAGCAGACTATAATCACGAATACACGGAAACCGTTTGCTAATCATTCCCCGGGACGTGGTTATACAGCGATGAATAGAAAATTAAGTGATTACATTTGCTAATTTGCGTACCGCCTGCGTTTGAATAATCCATAACTTGGTGTTTGGCGTCTGTGTACCTGATTTATAGTCATTTTAGAGGGAATGTTCTGAATTGATATGGTTGATTATCTATATTTGGGTCTTTAATGAAATTATAGATATAATGAAGAAAGTTTAGGTTAAGCCGAGCTTGCTTATGTTGGTCCGTGGATATTGGAAACTGTACAATGGGTGGTCAACCCATTGCATAGCGAGTTTCCTTCGTGCACAAGCACTTTAAGCCGTTGGTCCCGGCTATCAATTGTAGATTTTTGACAGTCGTTATAGGTAGTCAGTGGCCTGAACGTCTGACAACCAGTCTTACCAAGGGGTATAACGAATATTTCGAATATAACGACACCTCTCAAGCTAAAATCCATCGAGCCGTTCAAGCCACAGAGCGTGCTAAACAATTATACGTACATACATACATACTCTCGAAAACCATAACCCTCCTTCTGGCGCAGTCGGGTAAAAAGCAGATACAGCGCAAACACACATGGAAGATAAGAAGGCTCACACGGTCAAGCAAGAAGTAAACACTGGGGAGACGTCTGTTACAGGTGGATTTGGAAGAAAAAAACCATCAAAGGCAGTTAGAAAAGAAAATATCCAAGAGTTATTCAGAAGGATACCTACAGAACTGCTTTAACAAGGAATAAGGTATTTGACAAATAACTTGAAACTCTGTATTGACAATTGTTCAAGTTGTGTTGTCATTGTGTACCTAAGTTAAAGTTAAACACAGTCGCCCAAAATGATGGCATATTAGGGTCAGAGATAGAGCGAGGGATAAGAAATCCTTCTCCCAGTGAGATAAAACAGTTCGGGGAAAAAAATGGAAATCAGTTTAATTGCACCTGTACTTTTCACACCTTTCCCTAGAAACGGTTTATCAAATGACACGATAATAATATTTTTGTTATCTATGATAAATAAACACTCATCAATTAGTAGAGTACAAATTGAGTCCAAGAATCTTGCCGTTAAGTGGAAGAAAACACTGTCTTTTTCATAGAATAATGAGGAAAGTTTTAAAGTCAGATAAGAAATAGTATTACGTAAGTAAGGTATTCAAAGACATAAATCTCAAATTTATTTTCACAAAAATGCTGATGTATTCATATTAATACAGGTAGGTATATTTTTTTAAATCAAAACCTCTTCATCATCTGCCTAGCCTATTCCCAACTATTATGGGGTCGGCTTCCAGTCTGACTGGTTGCAGCTGAATACCAGTATTTTACATGAAGCGACTGCCTATCTGACCTCCACAACCCAGGTAGTACTGGGTAATACGATACCCCTTGCTAAGACTGGTTGTCAGACTTTTTGAGCCACTGACTACCTGTAACGACTGTAAAAGATCTACAAATGCCGGGACCAACATCAAAATCACTTTACGCATGAAATTCAGTAATCACATCCTTAATTCCAAAATGGCGGTTTAATCATAAACTTCAGAGGCGCGATCTAATCCCTTTGCCGCAAACGACCGACGTGATATGAAATCGATTAAAACCATCTTAGATATATGATAAGGACGGGAAAGGATTACAGGCAGTATGCCAATGCCAAAATCCTAATAAAAAACTCTCATATTCAGTCCGTCTACAAAACACTGACGCCAGTTTTCCCCGAAGAATTAGGCAGGGAGGTACCATTGAGATCCGTCACGTCCAGGCCGCCGCGGGAGACGCCCCGGGCGTCGGGGGCCTCGTGGTGGCCCCCGGCCACCGTAGGCGCGGGCCTGTGGATGGTGAGCTATGGGCTAGCTCGCCGTCCGTCCGTCTCATGACGACAGGCCGTGTCGACGGCGCAGGAGTGTTCCACGCGCGCTTCAAGGAGAGTCCGCAAAAGGGAAGGGGTCCGCAAGGGCCGAAGCCTGCCGGGGCTGCGGGACTGTTCGCAAGAGATACCGTGGCCCCGGAACATAAAGGGCGATGAAGGAACATGGATAGGTTTTAGTCAGTAAAAGTCTGACACTCCCTCCTGCTCCGCCCAGAGCGGGAGGAGTCATTTGATGATTTCCCATCCGAAAAAAAAAGGGAGGTACCATTATACACCCGCATTTCGCCAGTTATGTTTAAGTCCGATGTAATAGGGGGCGAGCCATCAACCGGGCACAAATCCAGACTTCGGGAATCGAACCGACTCCGATCCAACCCTCGGGGACCTTAAGCTTAGGAGTCGTTATTGCGAACACTAAACCAACGAGTCAGTACAAACAGTAGGTAAGATAATATAGAAACTCGTCAATGTTCGCATTATAATTGCTTGATATTATTAACGTAACTAATAACTCATAATCAACATGACAGTATGACAGGACGAGTAGACATATTAGTCATAATTTTATTCTAGAATCATAAATTGTGCATAAAACGTGACCTGCACTAAGTCAATTGTTTATGTTCAGAAAGAAACAATTTACTTGAGCAGTCGCTTCCCATGTCGCTCGCTAAATAGGTACTTATAAAATGTTTTACGTGACAGCGTCGCCTAGGTCTTTTCCAATCAGAGAACAGACGATAGAAATGGTATTTGTTTCTGTAAGTATACGAGTACTACTTGACAATTCAATGTTTTAGGCCATGTTCACATCAAGCGTTTAGTATAGCTGGATAGGGTGCTGGACGAACGCCTGGGCCAGTTTATAGAGATACAGGATGCGCAGTTCGGTTTTAGACCTGGTCTATCAACAGAAAGTGCCATTTTGACGCTCAAACATACTGTTGACTACTATCTCAAAAGAAAAACACCAATATATGCATGTTTCCTGGATCTGTCTAAGGCGTTTGATCTAGTATCCTATGACAGGCTCTGAAACAAGTTAAGTGAAGTAGGTATCTCTCCAGAAATAATAGGCCTTTTCTCATACTGGTACAGTAATCAGAAAAATGTAATAAAATGGGCATGTGAGACAAGGGGGTTTAACATCCCCGAGGTTGTTCAACTTGTATGTGAATCAGCTGATTGAAGGGCTGAGCAGCATGCATGTCGGTTGCCGCATAGATGACGTTAGTGTTAATAACATAAGTTATGCAGATGATATGGTGCTGTTGAGCCGTTCAATCGGCGGACTGAGGAAACTTTTAAAATGCTGTGAGACTTATGCTGAACAACATGGTTTAAAGTACAATGAACTCAAGAGCGAGTTTATGGTTTTTGTTGGTAAAAACAAAAAACCCAATTGTGTTCCTACGTTGTGCCTTAATGGAGTTCACTTGAGACAGGTGGCTCAGTTTAAGTACCTTGGTCATATAGTGACAGAAACATTAACAGATGACCAGCAACGTTATTTAAAGCGTACTGTCAAAGTTTCTACACAGGTGGACTATGGGCCAGTTTCAGGCAGCGGACCTATAATGCACTCCGAGTGCAATATAATAACATTTTCAGGACTCTGGTGCGACTTCCTCGGTACTGTAGTGCTTCAGGCATGTTTGCAGATGCGCACATAGATGATTTCTATGCAATTATGCGTAGGAAAACCATGTCTGTGGTGCACAGTATGAGGGGGAGTCGTAACGGTGTCCTGAAAATGATAGCGGATAGACTGGACTCGGCGGTCATGCGTCGTTTCACTAACCTGCATGTGACAGGTGCAGGTAAATGAAGAATTATATAGTTTTAATTCCCATTGTGATTGTTATTTTTATTTTATTGTACTAGCATAGTTTATAAGATTTCTGTCATACTAACCATTCACATTTGTTATTTTATTTTATTTGTATAGTTTATAAGATTTCTGTTACTAACCTCTTCTATGGACTTATTTGTCTGAAAATAAACAATTTTTATTTATTTTTATTTTATTTAGTCAGCCTGTGTGAAATTTAATGAAAAATAAAAGATATTTACAACTAAAGTATCTTATCCATACGTTTTTCATTGGATATGGAATCTGTGGCCAATCATAACGCATCAGTGCAAACGCAGCATTAATACTACCTGTAAAAAAACAGCAAATATAGTGTTTTCTCTTTAAATCTAGGTTGAATAGAAAAGAAACTGTGAATCTATGGACGTCAGTGTGGCTGGGGAGACCTTTGTCAAGTAGTGGATGTGTTTCGGTTGCTACACTGATGATAACGCCACGTCTTCAAAAACCACTTGAGGAAACGGTATCATATACTTTCAGTTCCACCGAATCTATACCATCTTTCAATACCCGTATAATAGTCGCTGTTGATTCCCTAATTACTAACACACAACACTAATTGCTATATTATTCTATCGGCGGTTAAGCAGGATGGGAAAGCGAAGGTCAGCAAGACCGACGCACCGACACCTCTGTTTAAACTAAACCAGGATTTATGCTCCTAATTATTATTCTATTTCATCTTTCCTGGAGTAATTCTGATATCCATTTTTTTTTTAATATTTCTTATCAAGTGGCGCGGGAAAAGAATTCCTGGAAGGACTCGGGGTAAGACATCTTAGACCAAAAGCGGAATACAACAGGCTAAAGAAAAATCAATTGTAACTTTGTTGCTTTCTCTCTTTTTACTTTTACTTGTAATTTTGAGAGAACAGGCGTCTATTTAGGCTTGTCTACGCATGATTTTAGGCGAAACATCAACGGCTTGTTTGATGTTCCTTCGAAGACACAAAATATCCTTTTCTATAGATCTCTGCTTTCTAATATATCATTAAGGCCTGCAACTAATTAAAATAGTACCTAAAGATAATCATCATTCTCCTGCCCTTATCCCAATATAGTTAGGGTTGGCGCAGCATGTCTTCTTCTTCCATACTTCTCTATTACTCGTCATCTCATCAGACACCTCCTTCAACGAACAAGAAGGTTCAGGTAGCCCTATTTGCCGACGACACGGCTATTTATTACACCGGCCGCTCTCAGGTTTACATCCATCGTGCACTTCAACAAGCAGCCGATTCCCTCGGCGCTTGGTTTCGTAAGTGGAGGATCGAAGTAAACCCTGAGAAGAGCCAGGCTGTACTCTACCAGAAGTTACGCCATCAGCGACCGTCTCCTGCCTCCATCACTATGTTCGGCAAGCCTATCCCTTGGGAGAAGCAAGCCAAGTACCTCGGTGTCATCCTCGATGAACACCTGACCTTCGCGGCTCATATCAAAGCAGCTCGTAACCGATCAGCTTTTGCCATGAGCAGACTACACTTCATGCTTGTCAAAAAGAGCAAGTTGTCACTCAAGTGCAAGTTGCGTCTTTACACAGCAGTTATCCGACCTATCATGACATACGCTTGTGTCGTATTCGCTCATGCCCATCCCCGCCACATCCACAGGATGCAGACCTTGCAGAACCGCTTTCTCCGTAAGATCACCGGAGCCCCCCCGTACGTCCGTAACGATAGTCTTCACTTAGATCTCTGAATCCCCACCATTCAGCAATTCATGAAACGTCTTGTAAAGCGTTTTTTCGACTCTTCCATCAAGCATAGGGACCCCCTGATCGCATCGGCCGCCTGACACGACCCATCGCGTATCAGCTCAGTCCGCCGTCCTCGGCATACTCTAGTCACCCCCGACGACGCTATCACCCTCTTACAGGAGAGTAGCAAAGACACCAGCACCGTACGTAGAAAATACAGATACAAACCGACAACATACCGACCTCGCCGCCGAGGTCCGGCGCGTAATCCCCGTTCAATCCCCCTCCCGACCCTTGCTAGAGCCAGCCCGCGATGCTGAGCCAGTAATGTTAAACGAGCCCCTAATTAATGACACTCAGATCCAGCCTGTCCCCTTGCTGCCCCCAGCGGCGCCCTAAGCCGAGGTTCGTACCCCACAGGGGGTGCCCTTAGGCGTGGTCGCTTAGTTTTTTAGTTAACATGCCCCTGGCTGGAGGCCTTAGCTTCAAGGCATCCACAGGTCTAGCCCGGTTAAGCAGTAGCCAGTCTCCTCTAGACTGAACTGCGAGATCCCATTCGCAAAAAAAAAAAAAAGGCACCTCCTTTCTAGCCATATCATCCTTCACACAGTCCATTCATCGTTTCTTTGATCTTCCTCTACTCTTATCCATCTCCATTCATACTCAACATGTACCTAAAGATAATCTTCAGTGTAAACACACAATAGTTTTCTATCAAGGATTTTAATGAGTACGACGCTTCCTTCATACATTCCTTGAATTCTTACATAACACGCCACGGTGTCCATACGTACGCAAATGCACAGCATTGCATGTCCCGAGCAATAAAACAAAGGCGACCAATTATAATTGTAACAAAAAAACGTAATTATTAACAATTATAATGTCGCGGAATTGTACGACGAATCACGTGCCTCAATGAGTGTACGTGTTTGAGTATGATACTTTTATTTGATTTACATTTTTTTCAGAAGTACATTATTTACCTATTTGACGACCCGAATGGCGCAGCGGTACTGAGGCTGCCTTACGTTCTTAGGGTCCCGGGTTCGAATCCCGGTTGGAGCAAATGTTTGTGTGATGAGCATGGACATTTGTTTCCGAGTCATGGATGTTTATGTATAATAAGTATGTATTTACAAACAAAAAAGTATCTATGTAGTATATCAACTATCTGGTGTCCACGACACAAGCCTCGTTGCTTAGTGTGGCACTAGATGGCGCTGTGTGATAATGTCCAGCGATATTTATTTATTTATATTGCTTTGTGTTTATTTTGAAACTGGCTTATTACAACCCATCATCGTCCTCATTATCTTGCCGTCTATCCTCATCATCATTATCATGCGCTTATCGCAATTCATTTGAGGTTCGACGCAGTATGTCTTCTTTTTGCATACTTCCCTAAGTAATCGTCATGTTATCCCCCCCCCCAGCCCGCGTCTTTCTTACAGGCCATTCTATGTTTCTTTGGTCATTAAACTAAATATATTTCCAAATGTCAATTAAAATCTTATCAAAATTCTTCCTGATAACACCTTAAATGCAAGATCAGAGGAAACAGTTACAAGCATGATACATTTTCCTATAGTAAACGAACGATTACAACACCCCCCCCCCCCCCCTCCCTTGTAATCCTATCACTCCAAAATCCAAACAGCACACATGTTAGCTCATCAAATATTATTCAACCGATTTCAATCGCACGTCCAAACACAAATCAATCAGTCCATTCACTAATTAAAAACCCAACAATCACTTGAACGCTATTCATTTGCAATTTACACGAAACGTTAACACAAACACTTTATTCGTGGCAGGTCTAAATACTCTAAAACCATATAAAGATGATCATAGAGTTAGGGTACTAATATTCAAATCAATTCTGAGCAACTTTCTAATCACAGTTGGAATAAACATTTTGACCCCTGACTGGTTAGGACATCAAATATTTCTGAGGATAAGTCGTCGGGTCATTTAGACCCATGTAATTGGTTCTAGGTGCTATATCCAGGCGTTCATTGGATACCAATTAGGATAAGTGTCAAGTTGTGTGAGATGTGATCATGAGGTTAATTCGACGATGGTTGTTGGTAATATTGGAATGTTTGACTTTGTAGTTTATTTGAATGAATATACGACTTTTGCTGAAGCTTATTGGTCTTTATAGCTAAACTGTGGCCACTTCTCGATCCTTTAGAGGTAAAAAGGTCTTTTTATGGGTATGAAAACCAGGCGTACATGCAAGAATCTTAACAATCTGCAGTAATCTAAGTTTATAATCTGTCTTTTTAAGCCAGAACTTGTGACAAAAGAGAAAGTACCCCAGGGCTCGATTTTAGGTCTTACTCTGTTCATAGCCATTATTTAGGCAATAAGCTATCACTTATATCTTCTCTTCTCACAAAAATATCTTTAAGAATGAATGAAGTCATCGATTTACTGAACAAGATGTGTCATCTCCTCCGTCAGAGAATCCACTAAGTTGACTAAACCAATACAATTTCATCAGAGAAGAGGACCGCTTTCATAATCTAAGTTCATCTAAAAATATTCCACGCAGGCGTTTCCTTAAAGCCGTAAACATTATAGACAAAGAGCCGCGAACGTTTCAGGGCTGTGTCATAAAGTATTTGTTTATTTTTCCCAGTAGAAAAATTGTTTAGTAAATCTAATTACTAAATTAAGCACTTCTGGTAGCCCTATATATAGTTCATATTATTTTCTGAAAGAGTCCGCAAATAAGACTAATCGAATGTCTGTTGTAAGTATGCAATGATTTATAGAGGCAT
Source organism: Xestia rhomboidea (assembly GCA_963853795.1). Classification (NCBI taxonomy): domain Eukaryota; kingdom Metazoa; phylum Arthropoda; class Insecta; order Lepidoptera; family Noctuidae; genus Xestia; species Xestia rhomboidea. The sequence continues at coordinate 19,413,269 of OY970759.1, forward strand.
AACCAGCCTATTCCCATTGCTAAGAAACAAGCCTCCTTGCTGTAAAAGGGAGCTTACCATAATCCACCACGGGCCTGATAATAGTCTGTAAATATTTTGACTGTGACCCATCCTTTTTGTTGTATAAATCTTGTTGTAGTTTACAGCTCACGGTACTTTAAGAACTCTAGAACCTTTTAACATACATTTTTAATCTCTGCCTGATTTAGCATAGAGAGGAGAGGAATCCCAATATTTTCACCAAATAACGCAGAAATTCTCGCCCGTCTAGCCTCAAAGTCTACCAAACAAATTCTCGCATAGTTTAGCAGCCCTACAGCTCTATTCCGATCACGCGAGGCATCGTGGCAGACTCAATACAAGCCTCGTCTTATTATGCGCCGTCGCTACTTATTATTGTAGCAACGATTAAGAGAGATTTATATGAGCTAAGTGTGTAGTACTTAGAAATACGAAGATTTTATTGGGAGATCGTGATTTAGAGGCTGTGCAATCCGGGATAATGTGATGGGAGTTTAATGCGATGATTTCTTTGAATCCTTACCATAAAATTGTTAAGCTGCATGTTCATTCACTTACTAACAACGATTGCAATTTTGAGATGAAACCTATTTCACTATAGCAGGGTAACACTTAGAGCCAGAAAAAAAACAAAAGAGCAAGTTTTTTTATGGTGAAAATAATATAAGGAAATAGACAATGAATTCATAATCAATTTACTTCTAACCAAAAGATGATGCTTAAGGATTAGTTACCGTTCATTTTGTGACGTTATAACTACTTTCAACTCTCAGCAGAGTTTCAAAATAATCCCCGTAGACATTACCACTTATAAAATAAACTGTATCAGAAATGAATGATGAATAGTATCTGATAACTCTACAGGTAAAAGATCTTTGATAAGAAACCATTGAATTAATATATGATAATCGGAATAGCAGTAACAGTTGAGTCGTGATGTGATCTTAAAGCTGAATAGTATCCTGTCCCTTGCCTTAAACGGCAATCAATGGGCAATCACCTCAATTGCATTGTAATTTTGACCTGAAGATATTAAGACTTCCTCAATGCTGCTAAATGCTAAATATTGACTGCATGGTAAATATTTAATTGAATAGCAGTACATAATACTAAATTGGGTATTAAGGCAAATGTTAATATTTTCCTACAAACACCGCCATCTGACCGTTGAACCTAGGGTGGATCGAATCATTTTCACATTCGTACGCAAAATTCGCACTTTGGACGTGGAGTTGCGAAAAGCAGCCCGTTTACAATTCAATACAATACAATCACCTATAAAGCGTGTGTCGGAAAGGTGTGGTTGCCCACGACTTCAACCCTCTTTTTAACCCCTTAGGGGATGAATTTTCAAAAAAAATCCTTCTTTGAGCACACTTACGTCATTTAAGGTGACACTAGTCGCTGGCTCGAACTCATTGGTGGGCGTGGCCAAAAAGAACGCTGTCTCACCTGGCATCGTGCCCGACAGAGTTCAGTGAGATGCACGATAATTCATAAAACAGCGCGCGTAAAAAAATACGAAAAAGCCTTTGGAAAATCGAGTTTTATGAAGAAACCACTGCATAAATCAATTACAAATAAAATTTATTCTTTGATAGTTGTGCTTTGTCGGTACCGACTTAATTTGGAAATTTGCAAAAATAAAAAAACAAATCTGTGTTACAATTCTGTTTCCGCACATACAAAATTAATAATGAGACAAAACGATATCATGTTTAACTTTGGATGTGACTGTGTCAAACAGTGGAGAAATACCCTCCCGAAATTTCTATGGAAAAAAATGTCGACTATAAGTGTCACCTTAAGGAATGTTTCTGCAAAATTTCCTGCTTCTAGACCTAGCGGTTTCATCAGTTTTATCAGTCAGTGAATCAGTCAGCCAGTCAGTTTCTTACTTTATAATAGATTGTGGTGTATGGGTATATAAATTCACCTATTTCAGTACGACATTAACAGCCTTCAAAAAGCAATAAAAACAAACAAGGCATGAGTTAACAATCACTTGAAACCAGAATATGAAGTGACGAAATAGAACATCATCATAATAAAACACTTTCGATCATTGCTATAACCTAGTTGTGTTTAACGAGTAGTTCACTTTTACGATGTCTATATATCTAGAGGTATTTAGTACGTTAGTAGCTAGAATATAAGTAACTAGTAGTGTATTAGACAGACATACGTTTAGCGTTAAGATATGGAGATTGCAAAAGTTCGTGAAAAGAAAGGTAGGTAGGTAAAAATCTTTTTAACTGCTACATATGTAATCTACCCTTTATTTTTACCCGACTGCGCCAGAAGGAGGGTTATGTTTTTCGAGACTATGTGTGTATGTATGTATAAACGTTTGGCACGCTCTGCAGCCTGAACGGCTCGATGGGTTTTAGCTTGAGAGGTTTCGTTAGATTCGTATTTAATGTGAAAATGACACTGGGTATATCAAAATGAAAAAAGATACAAAATGGCGGATTTTTGGCGCCAAATTCAAATGTTTGGTACGCTCTACAGCCTGAACGGCTCGATGAAGGGCTCATCATGAGGATTTTAAAATGGTATATCTAAGTAACTAAAAAGTGTAAAATAAAAAGCAGAAATTAAAAAACCCGACTGCTTAAAAATAACTAATAATATTAAATAAAAACTCCAAGAAACAAAAAAAAAATCAGGAAACAGGACATAATATTGACTGCAACAGTCGGGACCCATTAAATAATCTAGACTGAAATCATTACATCCAATGTGGGTCCCGACTGTTGCAGTCAATATGTCCTGTTTCCTGAACTTGTTTTTTTCTTTTCAGTTTTTATTTAAAGTTATTTTTTCTTGAGCTCAATCGATGAATTGTATTTACAAATTTTTTTTTGTGGATGAACGCCTGTATTTACTGAGAAGTAAGATGATAATTGAACACAAAATAATAATATACGTCATGATGATGAAGATAAATAATCATAGACCCTTCGAAGGCGCTGAAGCTAACTAACACTTTTCTAACGCTTTGTTTCGCCACAATTATTACTAACCCGCTCACGTATCAAACAATGCCACAGAAACCTACATCACCAAAGCCTAAAATATCGCAGTGCACTAAATGCACTGATATTTTGTGCTCTCCGACCCGCCAATAGACCGATCGTATTCAATCGTGCCCGTAATTACGCCGTCTCGCCCGACTGAACCGAAATGTCAATAAATCACCGCTGCAACCACAATGGCGCTAGCATCGCAGAAATGATGCAGAAGAACAATGTTACAACAGTTGCATAGAAATATAAGGGATAAATTGGAGAGCCCCAAAAGAAGAAATTACAGGAGACCGAAGGAATTACAGGAGAATGGAGGAATTCTGCATTTCGTTAGAATGGAAGTTGAGCCCCAAAGTAGTCGGGAATAGATTGTACTGTACCGCAGACGAAGAGTAGAACGGTAGGAAACAAAGCTAGCACAGCATAGTTAGCTAGCAAGCTAAAATAGCAGGCACCGCGTTAGCCACACTAGAAAAAAATGCAGAACAAACCTGACATACCGGTAGCATACACACACACAATCAGAGACCTTCGTCCAGCAACGGATACTAATCACCTTAATCTGATGATTAAGGTGATCAGTATCTGAAAGGTATCCGAATATTCCAATTTGATGAAATCTATCAGTGGTTATTTTCATTGCAAGTTTTTTATCAAAACGACGTTATTATTATCACACAGGTTTCCCATAGGCAATCCTGTACCTCTATTAAAAAATAGAATCGTAATACAATCTCAAGTTGCTACAAAATGCTACTTCTGCACATATTCCTGCACGACTCCCTCGCATACCAACCCGGCTCTGTTTCACAACTAACAATTTTTGCATGCCTCCTGATATTTAAGGCTTCACAATAGATTGGGATTGGTATTTCTGCAGTAGGTATCATATTTTAGCGAGAGGCAACCAGATTGAAGTGATAAAGGGAATAGCATTGTTGAAAAGGTCTATTAGGATTTATAGATGGATTTTAGGTTAATTATGTAAAGAGATCGGCGTTGAAACATACTGAGTCTATATAGAAATCTTAAATCCAGATCCACGGTCTTTTTTAAATATGTATTACTAATTGGTCCCTTCATCATCATCATCATCATCAGCCTATTAATGTTCCCACTGCTGGGACACAGGCCTCCTCTCTATGAGAGGGAATGGGCTATATAATCCACCACGCGGGCCCAGTGCGGATTGGTAGATGTCACATGTCTTTGATTTTTTTGGTTCTAGAACATGCCGGTTTCCTCACGATGTTTTCCTTCACCGTTTTGAGAGCAGCGGTGATGAAATAAATTACACAAAGTAATGCGCCTGCCTGGGTTTGAACCCACGACTTACTGTTCGTAAGTCGGGGCCGCCACCACTGGGCCACCGCTGCTCACCACCATTGGTTCCTTACCTCTTCTAAATTACAAATCTGATACAAATATCAAAAAGGATATGCTTTCGCTTCATCACATCGGATGAATGACAAACCTTTAGTTATCATTAACACTAACAAGTGCGAGTCAGACTCGCGCAGGAAGGGTTCCGTACCATTAGCAGTATGGGAGCCCCCTTTAAATATTTATATTATTCTGTTTTTACTATTTGTTGTTGTTATCTGTGAAAACAACTGTCTAGCTCTCACGATTCATGAGATACAGCCTGGTGACAGACAGACGGACGCACAGCGAAGTCTTAGTAATAGGCTCCCGTTTTTATCCTTTGAGTACGAAATCCTAAAAACGGGATATTTACCACGTTTATGTTCGTTTCGTTTTATATTTATTTTGAGTTCTCGACAAATATCCGGTTTTTAGTGTCAAGGATAGTGTTAGTGACCATGTCAGTTTAAAGACTTAAACCTTTAATTACTGGCAGGCAACAAATACCTTGCCTTTCTCAGCACAACTTTTAAATCTAGACAAACCTCTTTGCCGTTGTACCAACTTTTACGACCCAGGCCATTTTATCTATAAAGTAAGACCTCACGCAGCAAAGAATAACATCCCACATGAAAAGTTCAACAAAGATATTGTTTTATAGCCATACCAACTCAATCAGACACACAAATCTTCTAGGTTTACCTCTAGCATACCCTGGGTACGCAGAGACATTTACTCTGGGGTCAGTCAGCGTGGCAAATAGTTGTGTGGCATGCTGTGCCCGTATATCATGTCTGAGTGACAGCTAGCCTATCGCGAGGATTACATGTTAGTTAGTATTGACTATTTCTTCATTATTGAAAGGTTATAAATATGTAATATAGTAAGTTTACATGGCTGCATAGAACGACGAAGAGAAATATTCGAGTTGATGGCAAAACTTAAGTAATTGGAAAGACTCCAGAAGAATTAGAATCGAGCGAAGATCGAACGATTAACTAAAATAGTGATCTGCTATTCACACCTGAATAAAAAAATATTTATTTAGTTAATTAAAACGGTAAACACCAATTACAATAATTAACATGGAAACAGAAACAACATAAGCCTTGTTGCCTAGTGTGGCACTAGATGGCGCTGTGTGTAATGTCCTGCGATATTTATTTGTTTTATTTAGAAAACAAGGCAAAACAAACGTAAAAACATCCAGTTGACACCATTCAATGGTTTGAATTAAATTACTAATTAGTACTAACACAGAACAGTGGACACTCTTGCATACTTTCTCTCACAGAACATCAGACATATCCGCAATACCTTACTTATCGATAAAAATACATTTGCAACACGGCGCTGTTCCATTTTAATGCGATATAAGGAAGTGCCATACTCTATTGCAGTTATTGTATTTATTATTTGCCGGGGCTGCGGGACTGTTCGAAAGAGATACCGTGGCCTTGGAACACAAAGGGCGAGAAAGGAACATGGATGGGTTTTAGTCAGTAAAAGGCTGACACTCCCTCCCTCCCTCATTTCCCATCCAAAAAAAAAAGGCTTTACTATGACTCGTGTGTGCCTATGACGTGGCTTGTTGACGATAGCTCGTGTAGACACTTATACTCTGCTAGGCCACTCAAAAAAGTTGTGGAACAAGCTGAAATTTCAATACACTGAAATCAAAATCATTTACGGTCATTACTTAAATCTATAACACAGTACCAGAATATACGCAAATCAGCGACCCATTACATCTCCCGACTTCCTTTCGTAACCTACTGCTTTTCTAAGGCACCAGTTCCAACTAAACCTATTATCGTCACATTCATTGTAGACTGTCATGGTCGTTATAGTACGCCAAAACTCGCTGTGACGAATCTTCGTTTAGGAAATACGAAAACCGTTGCGAATTGTGGAAAAAAAACGCGCACCCACTGCTGATAGGGTTGTTGGGCAGTTAGACATGTGCTATAACAGTGGTATCTTACCTCAAATATTAAGATTTTTTACGGTATGTGCGCATGGACATAAAAATCAAGACTTGTGCGACGTTTAAGGACGAATTTTGACCATAAAACTCTTCATGACTCCGCATGAAATTCTACGTAACTACGTTAAGTAAAACAATTGACTCTATCTTCAAAAACAGATACCTGAGGCCTAAGTAAACTCATCTTCAATGTCCTGATTCATAAATAGCTTTGCCCGTGGCTGTACCCAAAAACTAAGTTTATATACCGGTAAAATAAACAAACAGGTACCAAAATTTACTGCTCTGCCGAACTTCATAAAATTATTTCAGGTTTTTATCCTCTTATATCACTTTTGCTTCGGGATTTTGCATTTAGTAAAGCTCCTATTGCCCACGTTAAAACTGTATCGGATCAACATTCACCTCACGCCGTTTTTAGGGTTCCGTACAAAAAAAAAAAAAACAGAACCCTTATATGATCACTCGTGCGTCTGTCTGTCTGTCCTTTCATCTGTCACAACCAATTTGCTCCGAATCTACTGAACCAAATCAGGTGAAATTTGGTAGGATGGTGTAATCCTATGACCCAAACACAGATGTGCAAAGTAAATAAATCTTCATCTGCCTAGCCTTTTCCCAACTATGTTGGGGTCGGTTTCCAGTCTAACCGGTTGCAGCTGAATACCAGTATTTTACATGGAGCGACTGCCTATCTGACCTCCACAAGCCATTTAGTACTGGGTAAAACGATACCCCTTGGTAACACTGGTTGTCAGACTTTTTGGGCCACTGACTACCTGTAACGACTGTCTAAGATCTACAAATGACAGCCGGGACCAACTGCTTAACGTGCTTTCCGAGGCACGGAGGAAACTCGATATGTCACAGGACAACCTAGGCAAGCACGGCTTAACCTAAAGATTGACCCGAGCGACTGTTATTATTTAGCCCCAAGCTCAAAGCTCGTGCAAAGTAAATTTTTTTTTTTTGCAATAAGGGTCATTTTCGGGGGACAAATTAGGAAATTAAATTTTTGCAAACCTTACTGTGTCATATACAGGGTTATTTGTAAAACACTGACAACCTCTCAGGACTGTGTTACTAACATCATAATCAACAACTTTTGTTCTATGCCTTTTGAAAATTCATCATATTTTAGTTCATCAAATTTTCGTACAAATATAAAAATATTTAAATTGAACGCTCTAAATGTTAAGAAATCTATGCGAAACAAAAGAAAGCGATAGTACAATAGTGAGGGGAGCGGGGTCAGGGCGGCGAGGGCCCGTAAAACCGTTCAATTTAATTTTTTTTATTTTTTTATGAAAATTTGATGAACTAAAATATGATGAATTTTTAAAAGTCATAGAACAAAAGTTGTTGATTATGATGTTAGTAACACAGTCCTGAGAGGTTGTCGGTGTTTTACAAATAACCCTGTATATCAAATGAAAGGGCTCGTTATGGATCTCAAATATGTATTTTGTTATTATTGTAAAATAAATAGTTTTGATTTTATCCATGAAAGAAGACGAAAATTGACCACCCCCCTGATTTCCGAAACTACTGAGCTTAAAATTTTGAAAGAAATACAAAATATAGTTCATTGCTAGTGGATTACAGGAAAATCAATAAGAATTCTATCAATTGAAAATAAAGTGGTAAACTCAATATAAGACTGGCATTGTACGGAACCCTCTCCACTCGAGTTTAACTCGCACTTGGCCGATTTTTACTAACTGATCCCTATCCTAAGCAATGCCTGAGCATCATTGTAAGTGCACGTCGTAGTTTGGAGTTTCATAAAAAATCCCGAACATACCCGTCCATAGCGTACATCTGTGGGCAAGCCGTAGCAAAATGGTTAATTGATTAACTAAGAGAAATACCTTTCACTGTTTATAACACAGGAGGAAATAACGATTGACATTATGATGTTATCAGTATTCACGTAAATGCTGACCAAACAGCTGATCAAACAGCTGACCAAACAGCTGACATAACCCTAAGTCACCTCAGTCACCTCTCGGCAGTTCGGCTAAAGCCGTGTTGGCTTGGACCACTCGCTGTGAAGCTGGAATTTCCACAATTTATATCCAACTAACATTTCTAATTTACAATCCAGCCATATTTAACGATAATCTAATGAATTTCAAATTAATACCGAATGAGGAACTCAATGGATAATATCTACGCGAGAATAAATTATCTCCTGTAGCGCGTTCTATGTTATAAACATGTTCACACTTAGCAGAATACAACAGCGATTTTGTTTCATATCAGTATGGGTTCCATAGCGCTATATTTGCAATAATATACAATTAATACAGAAGGAGAAAAACAATTTTAAAAGCACCTATGTGTTTACAACATAATGTTCATGACTAAACAGTCGAACATACCATTAGGTATACACGCAGAAATATTCATAATTCTAGTTCACTGACAATACTCTTTGCAATTTGGTTTTATAAAGCTTTTGGCATTAAGATACTGATGTCAAACGACACAGTTTAAGAGTAAATGCAAGTTAGCTGGCTGTACACCAAATACCTTACTCGATTGTACAACCGCTTGCCAAAGAAAGGGAATCGTTCAGTGCGATCGACGAGGCTACAAAGCTAGGCATTTACATCCGGCCTTGCTTGCGATTTTAAGAGAGCGTCGCGTCTGTTGCCTTACATACGACCTTCGGATTCCAGAACATCTCACAACAGTGATTATAAAACGCTAGTGTTGTAAGCTTCCTAAAGTCGAGTATTCGAGCGGAACAATAAATGATTTGTTAAATTTAATTAATGGGTCTGGTGGCTTTCTGTTTCATAGTTGTTGATTTACGTAAATGAGGTAGGTTGGCTGTGAAATAAAGGCGGTATTTTTGTTGAAAATGGTGTTAGCGAAATACGGATGGTAAATTTAACTGCATGTAAAGTTTAATATTGTGCTAAGTGCTTACTGTGCATTGACATGAATAAATTGGAGTTACAAAAATGATTTCGCTAATTGTAATTTGCAAGTTTAAAACTTCCCCTTTTGAATAAAAATACCGGAAAAAAACAGCACACATAAATCTCATCGCCTTCAAAATAACACAAGAAAAACAATAGAAGAATCTCTAAGCGAATAATCAACACGTTGGAACAAGTTAGAAACATTACGACATTGGATTCAGAATTCAGAGCCGGGGGGAAATCAGGACGAGAACGTGACGTGTCGTGGACTCGTGGACGCCGAGATTACAATAAGATCCAGAAGGGACACTCCGAACGAAAACCCAGAGTCACACTCCACAAAACAGAAAGTCCCAGGTTTCCTGTCTATGAGACGGAAATGGCCACCACGCGTGCCCAGTGCTGAATAGCGGATGTCACAGCCTCTTTGATTTTTGTGACGACGTGCCTGTAAGCAAATTCATGCATCCATAAAGAGGATAAAAGTGCCTATGGAAGTTCGTCATTTTTGCTTATGGGAATACCATTGTGTCAAATGATGTGAATGATACAATATACATGTATCACAACTATAGTGTGGGATCTGCACAGATGCATAATACCACAGACTGGCGGTTCACGTAAAGTGAGTACCACGCAATTGTAACAGATGTAAGCCTTCTGCAATAGTCTCCTCTGTGCAAAGAGGTCCACTGGCCGTCACAGTTCGGACCTGGTATCTGACAGCGCCGTAATAGAACATTCGCCGTGATTACGACCATTCGTACATGTTTATTGCCTACAGGGGACCTTAAACTGGGGTATTAATGACGGTGCTCATTCAGACGGATAGCTTTGCTCGAGATTCTCACCTGGTGAGTTTGTTTAACAAATGTATTGTGTAACATTTTGTTGGGTACCAATTTATTAGAACTGTTGCATAAAGAATGGATAAAGGAAACAGATTAGAATGATAACTATACTGATACGGGCAATGTGTCCAAAAAGTATGTACTTCAACTTTCATCCGGGGCATTTACCTTAATCCCGGAGAAATTTTCTGCTAGGCAGAGGTGTACCTAATAGAACACCCACATTCTGCCAGTTATGTTAATTCCCATGTAATAGGGGCCGAGCCTATCAACCGGGCACAAATGCAGACTCCGTGGCCACTGCTGAGGAAATCCAATAACACTTTGTCCGACCTGGGAATCGAACCCAGGACCTCATGCTCATGAGTCGCGCTTGCGACCACTAGACTAACGAAATCGTCGTCGTCAAATTAAAGTCGTACAGGTATAACCGTTGAGTAGACAGACGCCTCTCAAAACGTTGAAGGAAAACGTCAGGAAACCGGCATGTCCTAGAACCAAAAAATTCGAAGACATGTGACATCTACCAATCTGCACTGGGCCCGCGTAGTGGATTATAGCCCATTCCTTCTCATAGAGAGGAGGCCTGTGTCCCAGCAGTGGGAACATTAATAGGTTGATGATGAGGCAGACGCCTTAGTATACCTGATAGCGAACTCGACCAGTAATACGAGTACAGTGAAAGGTACGACTTTTTTCTTCACAATGTTTAAAAGAATCTTCCCCCTTCACGACATTAAGGTAAGGAGGGGGGCACATCTGTAAGAACCAAGTACTATTTGCTAAGAGCCACAACCAATGGAATTTTTTACGATAAAATTAAACATGGCTTCCAGCTAATGTTTGTACACTAATTATAAATCAAGTTAACATAGCATGTTATTACTCTGTAAGTAACCTTTTGCCTCAAGTTATGGATAGTTAGTTATTATGCTGAAGTAGGAAACATTCGTTATTTATGGGACTCCTATGTAGTTATGAGCTCTTAGTACTTTTGAACATTATTGTGAAACTGCATCTTGTCCGAGTTATTAAACTAGGAGCAGTTTAATAACTCAGACTCAACATCGCTTTTATGAGTGAGGTCAAAATGATAACAACAACTCATAACCTATACAAATAAATAAAAATTAAAGTGTCAGTTTGGTATTTGAAAATAACAGCTTTTTACTGAATGCATAATTATGAAAGTATAAAATTTACGGTACTTATAGCGATATTTTTTTATTGTCTCTCCGTTTGTTCGGCTAATCTCCGAAACGGCTGGACCGATTTGATGGGACCTTTACTTGCAGATAGCTGATGTCATAAGGAGTAACTAAGGCGTTGATGATAAGATAATTCTGTAATATATGATTTATTGGTGAAGAATAGGCAAAATGGTAAGAAAAGTGGAAATCGTCATGGATCTCCTGTCACTTAAAAGTCTGGCAGAACCACACGGAGGTCTTCAACTGTCTTTAGCCGAAGTGCACTTTATATGAAGTTCAAGACAAAGACTCCATGACAGAAAATTGCTCATCACTATTTCCGTGTAAAATAATACAAGAATAATAAATTACTATAATTAGATACAATTTACCTCGTTTTATGCGCTTTTGACATTTCCAAAATGTCAAGCGGTGAGGGCGACGCAATATAGTGATTATTACCTGCAACAAATTAATAATAACATTAATATTATGTATTGGAAACAAAACATAGGTAACATATAATAATAGTTCTGAGGAATACGAAAGTATGGAAATGTCATGTCGTTTCAATGAATGATGCAATTTAGGACACAATGGTATGATGCAAAGCAGCACAGTTTCTAAACATTTGTGATAATTTTTGTGTTATCTATTATTCACATTTGTATTTCCAATTTACTTTAGAAGTTGGCAGAATGGTTGATATCGGCTTTCCTTGCTATGTTCAGAAAAATATAATGGAGTAGACGATATGTGTGACATATTCAAATGATTTTTAAGATGTAGACTCCATCTTTACTGACAAAAAGTGCCTAATGTATTCAGTTCTAAAATATAATCGTCAATCGAATAAAAACTTTCAACCTCTGAAGATTTGTTATGTCTCATACCAAATCGCGAAAATTGCCATGTTTCACACATAATATCAAGGCAGGTGGCAAGTATTTTCTTGGCAATTTCGCTATAAAAAAGCAATTGAACAAGTCTAAAATTAGCATAATTAATCACAAAACAATCGTAGGACATTGAACCGTTCCCAAAACAGTAACAGAACGGCCGATAATCACCGATAGTAACACTGCGGTCTATGAAGCACGCACGATTTACGTAACAATACCACAGAATAGATAGGTACATACAGAATATCCAATCCATACAACGAGCAAAAATAGCCGCCCACACAAACCAAGCGAAAACAAGCGATGCATAGAAGCGTCTGAACTCATATCTCAAACATTACAACACAACATGAATTGATTCTGGAAAACCATTAGATAACATTGTGGTTCAAAATAATCACAATGGCCAAATGTGTAACCACTTTTGGGAGAGAGAGAGAGATCCGTCGTAAGACAAAAGTTCAAGAATTTGGACACTGGGTAACAGCTGGGCTGGGGACATTTAACTAGACGCGGTGATGGTTTGTGGAGCAGCTTCAACGGAATAGTTAGGAGGTATGGCAGAAGGGGCGTTGGCATACTAACAACCAGATGAATGAACGATTTACTGAAGATCGCAGAAAAGACGTGGATGATACTTGCACAGATCAAGGAGGTATGACACAAAAGGGATGAAGATACTTGGCAGTAGATGGAACAAGGCAGTCAATGCTGATATACCCAATGAATGCCAGTCAAGAGTGCACTTGCACACTGCACCCACTGTACCAGAACAACACTACAAGATCAGCTTTATGTGTGTGTGAATGCGTGTTCTCTGGTTGTCCTTCTGTAGACAAGTACTACTCTGTGACAATACGGTTTACTGTTTATTCTGAATTTATATCAACAATTAATTACACCTGGAGTATTTAATTACCTACTGGATTGTGCTTGAAAAAGCATATTGTATTGTACGGTTCGAGTAAAATAACGATGCGTATGAAAGTAATAGAGCTGAAACTGAAATGTTTTACGAGTGGAGTTTTATTTATTTTCACGTTATTATTCGATGCATATTCTGTTACTAATGTATTTATTTATTTTGTTACTATAGTATTCATAAAAAATTAGTAACCGGGCTAGCCCGGAATTACGATCATCAGAAATACAGTTTAAGTACCTGGCCAAAATCAACACTCTAAAGAAAAAAGCTGATTCTATTGTCCTTTTTAACCGACTTCAAAAAGGAGGAGGTTCTCAATTCGTCGGCACCTTTTTTTATTTATTTTTTTTATGTATGATCCCCAATTACTCGAAGATGGCTGAATGAATGTTTGTAACTCTTTCACGCAAAAAACTATTGAGCGGATTTGAATGAAAATTAGCACACATAGTTTATATACAGTTTTAACACAAACATACTTTTGATCCCGGTAGTTACGATCCCATAGGACTATAACCGAACACCGCGCGAGAAAAGCCACTTGCATAGACTAGTTAAATACAGGGTGTAAACAACCCCATCACAAAGCCGTCAACCAAGCATTCTGAACATCAAACTAAGTAATTTTACGCAAAAATAATTGCTGGGAATGAACTTCTTTTTTTGGGGTGAAAAATCATGTTTTGTGGTAGAACTAAATGTAACGCACTCAAAACATTGTACTGATGGATGGATTGAATAGTACGGGGGTCGTGGAGGTGTTTATAGTAAAAATCTTAAGTACATAAAAAAAATATATAAAAACTTTGAACCCCAATATCTCCGTAACTAGAAGGTTCCGAGGTATGGTCTAGAACAAAAAAAAATATCGCAATGACGGGGAAAACAAGTGCCTTTCGGCTTCGTTAAGAGGTTTTTTACACCCTGTATATTCTCCTTAACTAGCCAGCAGGTAATCGATTCACACCATACTGTAGAACATCAGTCTCGATCAGGGACTAAGCCGCACGTTTCCAAATACTCAGTATCGATCAAAAATTCAGGTGTTTGTTATGTTAAACGGACATTTTGTATAGAAACGTTTTCGGCGCCCGCATTGCGATGTTATCGAGAACCGGGCGAAACGTGTGCTGAACTTTAAACAGGAAAAATTTAGGTAACACTATGTGAAAGGGATTTAAGTTCGGTAGAAAAATATAACTATTTTCTAATTGTCTTATCAAGGGTTATCGTATTACCTAGCACTAACTGGGTTGCGGAGGTCAGATAGGCAGTTGCTCCATGTAAAATACTGGCATTCAGCTGACGGTTAGACTGGAAGCCGACCCCAATATACTTAGGAACAAGCTATAGGCAGATGATGATGATGATATGGCTGTAGCAGACTTTTGAATGCAAGTGGCAGTAAATTATCACTTGCTTCGGTAAAGGAAAACATCGTGAGGAAACCAGCATGCCTGAGAGATATTTCTCGACGGCATGTTGAGCCAAGTCAGAGGCCCATGGGCGGCTTAAAAACTGATACCAGGTTAGGCACTAACCACACGATAAAGAAGAACAAGTAAATTAAACATGATAGAATTTTTAAACCGGGTAAAAATCCTCGTCAATATGTCACGAATTTATTTGGGGTAGGATCAGCATGTCTGCTTACACACTCTTACTTAGTTTAGTCATCATTTTGCACACAGTTTGGACTGTGTGACCAAAGAAATGATGGACTCATATTTTGGATCGATTAGTACTGTTATAGCCATCTATAAACATGTATCCTCAAAACACAAATCCATATTCATATGTATATCCAGTCGTGAAGGCTGCTTAGGTAATTATATTATATTTATTCCATATATAAAGGATGTAAAACAACTCTTAACGAAGCCGAAAGGCACTTGTTCTCCCCATCACTGCGATCATTTTTTTGTTCTACACCATACCTGGGAACCTTCTAGTTAAGGAGATATTGGGGGGTCAAAGTTCCAACTTAATGACAAGTTTTTTTTTTAATACGAGTTTTACTTTAAACACCTTCACGACCCCCGTACTATTCAATCCATCCATCAGCACAATGTTTTGAGTGAGTTACGTTGAGTTCTACATCAAAACATGATTTTTCACCCCAAAAAAAAAAGTCGTTTCCCAGCAATAATTTTTGCGTAAAGTTACTTAGTTTGATGTACAGAATGCTTGGTTGACGGCTTCCTGATGTGGTTGTTTACACCCTGTATTAAAGTTACAGTTCACTGATAAATGTTCCAAAACTAATTTAGAAATATCGCGATTCATTATTTTCTAATTAACTTCACTCTTACACACTAATAAGTTCTAAATACACTAATTGGTGCTGTCATATGAAGTTTAGACAAGTCTTAAAACAGGTTTAGATAACACCTCGAAATATGGCGCTTAAAATCACGCTCAGTTTAACATGAAAACCAGTTTGACAGCTCAGGATTTCTTCCGTATCTTCCTTGTAAGCACCTGTAGGGCTATTACGTATCTCTGTTGACAACTCGAAATGATAGTAACTGGGCTCAGTGTCCATCAATTAACTGTCAAAAGGTTAGTTTCGTATTATGTATGACCCTGTTAGTCACCGTAAAGTGATATCCACTCAGTGTGATACGTAATACCAATATTATGACATTCACGGTTGTCATCAAAGTTCGGTGTACAACCGAAACTTGATAGTCACTGGATATCAGAAAGATATGTAATAGCCCTGCTGGTAGTATTATGTAGCAACAATATAATGGATACAGGTTTATATGTTAAAAAAAAATCATATTTAAAGAGAGTGTGGTACTCGTAAAAATGTGCAACCTTTTACTATGGGATCATATGACCTGAAATGCGAAACAAAGATGTAAATGTAGGAAACTATATAATTTGAACCACCCAGACTTTGGACTTTGGATATGTGCCCAGTTGATGGAATAGGTTTATTATTTTATATAAACATAACGGGCCTACGTCGGGTATACTTCTGCCTCACTCTACGGGAATTACAGGCTTCATATTATGTCTATTTAGTGCCTATCAAAATTGGCGCCACACTAAGCCTTAGATTATCCTCGACGCCTACCTAGCTACTACTTTTGTGACAATGTATTTCGAAATAAGGATTAGCTTTGCGTGTTGCATGGCAACGATACAGCCTTCCAAGTCCTGCCAAGTTTCAGCTATATGCCATACATATGCATGGGTTTGTAAAATATTTGTCACAATGTGGATGCTATATATCTTGCACACCTGATGAACTTTGCATACACTGAGAAGGCAAATAAACTACTAGGTAGGTAAACTAGGTAAAATTTACCTAAATTTAGTTCGTGAGACCGACGCTTGTTTCAATTTAGTTATCCCTTTGTAAAGATATTTGTATGTGTGTAGGAGGGATATCCAATTAATGAAGGTATTGTTTCGTTTATCGAAATTATGCTTAAATGCTATTTAGGGTCGGGACAACCTCGATACCAGCTCGGGGTCTAGATTTGTGTCCGGTACATGGCAAGAAGTTTTCCCTAAACACATGCAGACCTTTTGGTAACTAGTGAAATAGATATGCTTTAGTATGGTGTCCTGCGTATCCCGTTGTTTATTTATTACAGGAACTGATGAACGCTTCTGAAGGTGTCAAACTCGTAGTCAAGTTCTGCTGACTCAATTTAAATTTCCATCGACTATCTATTGATAAGGAGAATACAGTTGTAGTTATGGGGTATTTCAGTGCTTTGCTAGAATATGGTGTTCATGTAACGATTTCTGTCCACGTGTATAATCTAGTTATGTCTATAGAGCGGGACGGCTAATAAAACCTCATTTCCTTGTCTAAAAAGAGGTTTCTTTTTTATCTATTTTCATTGTTCGATGTTTGAAATCTTTTCCGATATTCGCGCTTGACGAGCTTTGTGAATTTTCGATGACATAAGTCATGCAACATTTTTTATAGGCCATTGTTCAAAATGCTATTTAATACTATAGTAATAATGAAAGAATGTTGTGTCCTGTCAGCCTAGACAAAGATACATTATATCAGCGATAACACTGATTATAAGTCGACGGTCTATTGGATGAAAGCAATTGCCTAGGTCCCCCTGATGCTCGTGCTTTAAGAGTCAACATCTGCCAAGCCTTATCCCATTCAACAACGTTGGAGTTGGGTTCCAGTATTTATCTTGTAGCCACTGCGCGACGAGTTAGTAACAGGTTACCTATTTTTAGAAAGACTGGTTGTCAGACGCAATTCGTTATTTACTTATAATAAAGAATACTCATCCATGAACTTTCTTCAATAAACCTGTCGACCTTTTCAACAACAAAAATATAGTCCAACCTATTATAAACCGTCTATAAATAAACCTCAAAACGTTATCGAACAATATTGTCTACGTAAAATAGAAAGGGCACGCTACACAGCGAGTGAACGTTTCTGAAACGTGTCCGACGATACGACGGGGTCGGATCGCAGCGGGGAGTCGCGCGGTAGTGGCGGATCACGTGATATTGACAACTTAGGAAACCGGTGTAGGTAGGAACATCGTTGGGGACGAATGTTTTAGGTGGAGGTTTTGATTTCGGTCTGTGTTTGTAGCTGTCTCGGATGTGAATGTGTCCCTGTCCCAGCAGTGGAAACATTGCACACACAACCAACTGCTACAAAATATAACATAGGTAAGCCTTATACCAAGTATTTTGAACGATTATTTTTATTTAATTTATTTTGGGGACGGCTTCCTTTAATCTGATGCAGCTGAATACCAATATTTTTTAAGAAGCGGCTACCTACCGAACATTCGCAACAATTACGATCACACAATATCTTCAGTGTCTATTAAACTTATTTTCCCTGTCTAATAATCTCGATCATAAACTTGTAAGTCTTGTGTGTAGGCGTTGACTGTAGGCGTCAATCTCGTCTCGCCATCTATGTGTATGAATGTCCTGGGAACTCTAAAAGACTATGTAGTTCTTAAAAATTCGTCAACAAGTGACTGTCGTACATCTTGAATTATTTTTGTGAAATTATTTCTTCAGGTCAAAGAGCTACTAATGACAGCCGCAATCAACGGCTTATGCTTTCCGAGGTACGGTGGAAACTCGGTATGTAATACCCACCGGTATTTGGGTAGGCGGTTTAACTTGAAGATCGACTCTGACCAACGACCAGTGCTAAAATTAAATAACAAATACAGTATAGCAGTCATTGTACCCATAGTGGTGTCGGCCAACGGTTTAATAGCCAATAAATAGCCTCGACCAACATCTTAGAAGACTCTCGCTTGGCAGCTGGATCAAGGACTTGATTCAGAAAGCATTACCTCTGGACACGGCACGTATTATTAGGAAGTTTCTCTCTCAAGAGCCCTGACCACCGGCAGCTCGTACCCTGTTCCCAGCGCTGGTGGGCTACTATTTTTTTATTTTTTATAGTGTTTAATATTAAAATGTAAATAATATGTAAGAAAATGAATAAACGAAATAACAAATTATACAGAGAGAGATATGAAGATTTGACGACCATGTCGAGGAGTCAGTGATGAAAGATAATTATTAAAACGACGTCAAGTGAATGCAGTTAAATAGCCAAACAAATGAAAACAAATTACCTGAACCACAGAATAAATATTAATTCCCCTGAACGAAGTCATATCAGTATACAAATAACAGAAACTTGTTTCGAAACAAAGTTGCAACTTTATTACCGCAATGAACAAAAACAAGTTGCAATATTATTCTAATCAATATCCAGCTAAATTACGTTGACCTACCCTGCTTCTTGGCTATCATACAAAATATTACTAAGACGAGGGCAGTTCATCGAACTTTTGGAGATTTTCTTAAGTTGGCGTAGATTATTTTCGCAGTGTGCGTGCAAAATAGGTAAATTGAGCATGTGGGTGGATTCACGTTAAAACCATTATGTCAATAGCCAATATTTGGGCCAATAGGCTCGTCAGGTTAACATGAAGCTGTTTTGTTTATAGGTTGGCTGTTTTTATTTGTCACAAATATTGGTTATATGGCACCAACATATTGAGTTCGATGACCGGATATGCGGGCGGTAATAACCTCCCGGAGCGTAGTGAGGGGATATTAGTCGATAGATAAACGTTTTATCGATAATTAATTGCATTTGGTTGTCATTTGTGTTGGCGTCAACAAGATTGTTTGCCGTATTTTAAAGAAGAAAATAACATTAGGTTAGGTGGTTCCGTACCGACTTTTATAAAGGATATTTTATATTTAAGATAAAGTTACACCATAGATCGTAAACACGCTTTATTCCATAAAACTCATGCATAATTTAATATCAAAAGGTACTAAAACAGCATAAATTCCTTAAAAGTCAACGTTACTAATAATATTAGAGTAAAGGTTGTATGTACTTTGCTACAGTTTAAACCACTAAACAGGACTTATGTCCTTGACTTACGGCAAACTTTGTTTATATACAACTAAGTAAATATACAAATAAGACATAATATGATTATAATAATATCTTTGTTAAGGGTGATGATATGGATAATAAAATAGTATTATTTAGTTATTGTTTCACTGAAACAAAATATGTCCTCCTTATGTACAGAACGAACCAGGACCTTCAGATATTGTCACAAAGTAAGATGTTTGCCTTCACTTTATGTTTTAATAGTACCATAGATTAACTTGAACAAGTCTCATTGCTACTTGACATTTGAAGTCTTGAAGGAAATGTCAGCGAAGATCTAACTACAAAACCTTCAAATAAAATGATGTAAGGCGAAAGTCACGAAGAGATATATGAAATCTTAAACTTCAAAAACAATTTTTTTTTTTTTTTTATAATGAATATTGTTTTGCATTAAACTTTGCTAATTAAATTATTTATTTATTCTACGAATAACGAATAATTCTACGAACGAGCGTGCAGTTGACATTTTCTAAATGTCAAAAAAGGTTTTGTCAACCTAGGAGTGGTTGAGATATCCAATTACAGAATGATAATTTATTATAATTTTAATTACAAACAGATATTTGAAATGAGACTTATTTTAAGGTGGTATTCAGAGCTATGTTTAGACATTTTGTGGCAATTACTGTATCCTGTCGAATTCCATATACCTAGTTTTATTGGTTTGTCAATGAATATCTCCGAAAATGGATACGGTTCCAATATCTAACGGCTTCATTAATGAGTTGTAGAGTTATGGAGAAAATGTCGGTGTCTGATTCTCTTTCTACGAATGTCTATAGTTACAGCCCACGGCACTAAACGATCACGACCTAAAACTCGTAACTGTTGTCGTTACCGTGTCTACTGGGCCACATACATCTACCCCTGCGAAACCTCAAAGCCTCTTACGAAAAGAAAATTCGCAAAAAATAAAATGCTCTCCCCAAAAAAAATGCCCCTAAATGATCTCTACAAGCGGCATATCCTAGAACCAAAACTCGAAGACAATTAACATTGCCCTTTTCAAATTTCCACCCTGTATAACCTAAAAGCAAATCTAATTACAATACTTAACGCATCACAAATCACAAGTCTTCAAACCAAAGGATCCGAGAACTAATCCAATATTTCAACTAAGTTTACTCTATTATTTAATGCAGCTTACTTATGTTACTTAGTGAGCATAATCAGCGTCTTTCATCTACGTATAATAATTTAATTAATTACTACGGTAAGTAAAATGCAATTATAAGACTGACTGGCGACTGCGAATATAATTAAGAAAATGTTTTCTTTTTATCACGCCTCTGTTAATAATAATCTAGAAGCTAAACACGTTTTTGTTACACGTGGGTTCTTTTATAACAGTGTTAGTTTTGTGCTGTTTTTTCCTGAAAATGTCAGAATTGTTTCTAATATGACTCCTGTGAGTGGCAAGTATACATAGCCGGAAAATACCCAAGTGGTGAAAAGTAAAATCTGGTGTAATAACTGACAACCATTTTAAGTGAGAAAGTGGCCAAAAACTGTGAAGGTCTGAACTTGAACCTTTCACGGATTTATTTTTACTCAAATTCTGAGAACTTCTTAACCTTAAAAACTCCTTATCCAAGAGGATAGGTAGATTATCTTCTGGTAAAAAAAAACAGGTAAGTTTATGTATACTTAGGTGTCTTTTATGGTCTAACTTATAAACCAATTGACATACACGACGTCTGATTTTATATTATTTATTAAACCTAGAATCATAAATCGTACAATTTTTAAAAAGATTTATCAACAGTTTTTCTGTTACCAGTGTGGGGGTTGTTAGCAGTAATAGTTCATTACTTAACTTCAGTAGATAATGAGTAAACATTTTCTTTATCTTTGCATTATTTTTCCACATAAAAGCAGGCACCAAGCGGTCTTTATCTTAATGCAGTTTACACAACACAGCTTGAAATTGTATTAAACAGAAGAAAAAAACATCTTCAAGTTTCTTTCATTTTATTCTAGAAATAACTAAGTTTAAGTTAAGTAAGTAATTAACCTTTGCGAGCGAAGAGAAATGGAGATATGCTTTTAATATTAATGTTTGTAAAGGTTAGAGTAGAGAATGCTTGGTGTTACTATTGAAAAAGGTCATCCAACATTATCAAAAGTTTTACGGAGGATAGCAATTTATTTCGAATAGCGCAAGAAAAAAGTATAGTTGAAGTCATTTCCTAAGGCATAATATAGCAACCACATTTTTTAAATATCCATTAACTAAATCATTCCCCAAGGCATAATATATAAATCACATTTTATTAAATATCTATTAACAAGAATATAGTGTAATTAAGTATTATAATTGTCCTTGCAAACCCCATGTGTAAATTAAGACAGCATTACTTAATAGACCATTTTTAAAACGTTGTAAAAGTTTTCAATTTATCGATATCGGTAGCGCATCACTAAACACTTGATTGAAAAACTTCGCAGTGTGTGAAGAAATGATAAAATATAAGATGCAAAAGGACCAGTCTTTACAACTATATGTTTCGTTGTATTTTTTACTTTTCGAAGTCTGTTTTTTAGGCTATATTCTTCGACCGCAAAAATGTGATATGACTAATGAAAAAAAATCTATGAAATTACGCCATCATGTTATTACCATGACATTATTGTTTTATGATTTTGACATTATTAATAATTATTAACAAAATTTTACAAAATATAATTACGTACTAACACTAGTGTTTAAGATGTGTATGTACATGTACTACTACTGTAGTACTACTAACAAATTGGATTGTATGATCTGTTAAATAAATGATTATTATTATTATGTTTCATGGTTCAGTAATATTTCTTCTTGCTAGACACATCCGTGTGAACGTACCTTCGGTATATTTCTTTACAGGCAACGATTACCTCGCGATGACGTCACATTGCAATAACAATTTGCGTTCACGCATCTCTTGCGTTGCCCCAGTTATTGATGAACTTGTTACAAAAACTGGTCTGAACATGATTTGTTATCGATTGAAATGTAATGGCGCATGTGTGGTGTAGGTACAGAGCATGGAATCGTATCTTGAGTATTCTGATAGAGACGGTAGTACCTACAGGTAGTCTTTTTTTTTCGGATGGTAAATCATCAAATGATTCCTCCCGCTCTGGGCGGAGCGGGAGGGAGTGTCAGACTTTTACTGACTAAAATCCATCCATGTTCCTTCATCGCCCTTTGTGTTCCGGGGCCACGGTATCTCTTGCGAACAGTCCCGCAGCCCCGGCAGGCATCGGCCCTTGCAAACCCCTTCGTCTTGCTGACTCTCTTTGAGGCGAGCGTGTCCACCAACGCGCCGTCGACACGGCCTGTCGTCATAAGACGGAACAGGTAAAGTATTTGCTGCCTAAAGTGCGTCATGAGCGCTCAATATCTCCCACGGACGCCTGTCAGTACCATCAGTTTCTATATCGAAAGGTTTTAGAGTGGCGACGGACGTCACAGCGTCGAAAAACCTCCCCACAAGGTGGACTGATGACCTTGTGAAGGCTACAAGAATCCACTGGATGCGACAAATGCGGGACCGTTCGAAGTGGCGACGCTTGCTGGAAACCTTTTTCCAGCAGTGGTTTCAACAGAACCAGTGTGATAGTGCGATTAAACGGTGACTCGTTTGGTTTATACGGAAAATGTTCAAAATGGCGCCTCTATTCTAGCACTGGCCGCTGAGGCTCTGTGAGTGTGTAGGTATAAAAACTACTGTATATAGTAACTAAGATGCAGCTTAGTTGTGCGTTTCAAAGATTACGGTAGCTAATGCGTAAGAGTAGCATCTTATGCATCTTTCTCTATATTAAGCGCACTGTCAGTCATTCAGTGCATATTCAGTGCGCATAAGTGTATATTATGTAGTACGTTTTAGGTGCATTCAGGTCAATCTTGGTACAGTTTTAGTGCGCTTCGAGTGGATTTTAGGTGCAAATTTTGTACGCGGATTTTCTGTTCCATTTTAATTTGAAAGAACACAAAACAAACAAAATAATCTCCCAAGATTGTACTTAAACAATTTTTAAATTCAAATAATGCCTTCCAGATTTTACCGCCCACATCAAAATCTGCATTTACAAAGCAATCTTGAACTTAGAAATGTTATTTCAGTATGAAACAAATCCAGCTGGAATCCATCTTTTCACGAGGGATTTTCCTTTATTACTATTATGATTCAATTCGTGGAGCGAGCGCGAAATGCAAATGGTTTAGAACAAGCACAACGAAACAGAATACAGGGCCCAGGGGATCTTGCCTTACGTCATTAAGGCTTTTTATGATGTGGCGATTTTACGACTTACTGTGAGCCTACGCAGTGTGCTGCAATTTTTTTAACAGCATAATAAATCATTTGAATAAAGAAACAATAACGTAAACCTTAAGGGTTGAACCTATTTTGATGACATTTGGCACACAAATAAACATGATTTGGGTTGCAACATAAGATTTTTGTACGAGCGAGACGTTGCCGTGAGATAATTTCCGACACCCATGCGGGCGAAGCTACGAGCAAAAGCTAGTAGCTAATATGCCTAATAGCTAAGACAACTATGTACAGTTGCGTCAAGAGAAATAAACTAAAAAAAAACCTTTACGACGCTGTTTCAACCGGTAACAAATCCCAACACATTACAAACGTTGAAACATGCACGAAACAACCTCCCTGAAACCGGAAACAAGTTTAAATATGTTATATTTATATTATAATATTAAATAAATTTAAATATTAAATTATAATGGGTGTATATTTAACATCTAACGTGCGACTAAAGCTTGCAACATGTCGCCTAGTCGCAGCGGCGTAGGGACCCTAAGCGCCATCGGAAACAAAGCGGGGCTTACACGTAATGGTAGTTAATGAATCTTTCACTGAATTATGTATGCCGTGCGTCCTCGGCTTAGCTTTACAGTTTACACTTTTGTTATTGGTGTTGACTTCTATTTGTGTGTGATATGTGATAGCATTGCAGAGTTGTTGTGGCTAAATTTCTACTCAGAACGATGGCATTTTTTTTTCAGTGTTGCAGTATATTTGATATTATTCAAATGTATACTAATGCTAGCATTCGTCGGCGTTCTTAGTCAAGTTTTGTTTGTGATTCACTAGTTACCTTACTGTTAACTGAATTTAAGGATCACTAGCTGGTCCTGGGGCTGCGGGACTATTCGAAAGAGATACCGTGGCCCCGGAACACAAAGGGCGATGAAGGAACATGGATGGGAACATGGATTGAAAAAAGGATCACGAGCTGAGAAAGTAAGACAAATAAATAAAATCTATGCATTTACAACATAATTAGTAAAAGTTAGTTATAGCTGTTCAGTTTAGTTTATTTTTTTGATCTTTTCACCGCGAATCATTATCATTCTTTTTTTCAGATATCTAAAATAAGTCACCTAAAACTGGCGTCTATTGTATGAACACATCTCCGAATCTATGTTTAAGTTTCAGTGTTGGTACACGTAATGGCTGAACTACTATGTAGACGTAAGATGCGGTAACTTTACATATTTCATTTAATAGTTAACCAAGTTATGAAACTACAAATTAGTTTTTGTTGTTGACTGCCATTTAAAAAAAGCTTCTATTAGAACTAGAAACTTTTTTTATAAACTGTACGAAACATCAAGTTTAATAATTGTAAACTTACCAATTTGTTTTAGTGCAAAACAAATTGAACATGTTTTTGTTTGACGCTACCGTTGTACTTTTAAAACTTTTCTTGGGTTGATAACACTGTATTTTATTGATTTAAGTGAAGAAAAAATTACATGCATATTCCCTATTAGGACATTTGATTTAAAACTGTCTATCGATATAATTAATGAATCCATCATACCCTTCTTTATTTTTCATCATGGTTGCGCTCTGCGGAATAAGCATGTAATATTTTTAATTTGAATTTTTGAGCGCAACTTATGGTTGCCCTTAGAGGAATAATTTAGTTGCGCTCAGATGGTTGCATTTAAAAATAGGCGCGCTCTGAGGAATACCTCGTATTTACATCTGTCATCCCATAGCGTCATCGTGAGCACCAATGAGACAAAATATAGTTTTGCTGTGGGCACAGTTATTGCAAATACAGGAACGCTTAGGACCGTCCTAAAGGCCATTTCTATTTCAGCACCCGATCTATTAAAACGCACATTACGATAATGGCCGCCCAACCCTACATTTAAAACTTAAGTTTCATTGCCTCACACGTCTTATCTCCTCTAAGGCCCATCAACCTTATTTGAAGGCGATTATTACTGCGTTATCAGGAGGATATTAGACCGGTTGTCAGCGATAACAGTTTAATGATACCAGTACGACTACAACAATTTGAATGGTGGAGTAATGTTGTAACTTGTAAAGTTAGTTAGGTGACCATGCCAATATGTTGCCACCTGCACACCTACGCAAACATAATAATATAAATCAATGGATTAGGGATTTTCTTCAGCATCTTTGTCTTTGTTGTCTTATTCTTCTGTTATGTTTTGTGAGTAAGGGAACTCACAGACGAGCGGCACGTTGCCAACTAAAGATAAACTGCAGCCGTCGACGGGTTGCGACGCTTGTAGTTGTGGCATGCCGCGTAAATGTGTGTCAACGGCTGCCGTCGACGCGCCGGCGGCAGCCACCGACACCACAACTGCAAGCGCCGACGGCAGCCATCGACAGGTGGCGACGGCTGCAGTTTATCTGCAGTTGGTAACGTGCCGCTCGTCTGTAAGAACCCTAACTCTTCAGTTCCAGATATTTCAAATTTAGCGTCATTCACAATGTGCCGAATTTAATTAATTACATGAAAAAATAAAAATTAACTGTGCCGCTATTTTCCGTGTGTGGTAATATACTAGGTGTAAAAGTTTCTGTCACAATAACACTAACACCGTGTATAAAAATAAATAAACAAATAAGAAATAGACCACAACCAACGATAAATAAAAGTACATTTCTAAAGAAAATCACACAGGCATATTAATCATTTTCACACGTTATTTTTCTTTATGTACAACAGGCTATAAAAGTACCATAAATGTTTTTCAAATAATACTGTAAATCACTTCGCGCCGATAATATACTGTATGTATTTACGAAGAAAACATAGTAGTAATAATTTGTTGTTCGAAGTAAGGACACGTTCACGGCCTCGAGCTTCATGCGTCAAATAAAACACGAGCGCGTCACTTATTTTCTCCGTGTAATTGCGTGAGTACCGGTGCGGTCGCTCCGCAAATCAAGCCAAGTAGCGGTGACTCGTAGCATGCTTCAAACGATTTCTATCTTTTGTTTCCCCGCAGTCGTTGTCGCAAGACGCGTGTCGCTTGAATGTGGAGGTCGTGGTTAAGGGGTAACGTGGCGTGTGAAAAAGGTATAACTTGTTCATTTTACAAAGAAAGTACGTAAGTACTGATAAAGCATGGCCTTACCAACAGATAAGGAGATTTTTTTCCAAAAGTTTTAAATGTATATTTGAGAGCCATAAATGTAAAAAGAATAGAATGACAACTTTTTTGTGTCTTGTTAGAATGTATTATATTATTTTCTTAATCAGTTTAAAGCAACTTTAAACTTAGTTTCTAAGTATCTACTTTTTATTTTCGATACTGCGATATTCAACTAGTTTTTAAATTCAATGTATTTTTCAACAACTTCGTCGCTAAGAAACAGTAATCCATACTTAATATTATAAATGCGAACGTAACTCTGTTTTTTATTGTTATTTTTTCACGATTAAACGGCTGATTGCATCGTAATGAAATTTGGCAAGGAGATAGATTATATCTTTGGGAAGGACATACATGGGCTAACATTTTTTTGATCTCTTCACATTTACATAAAATTTTCTACGCAAACGAAATCGCAGGCAACAGCCAGTTTATTATATTGCTGAGTCAACGACACGAGACACGTCACAGTGTTGGAAAAACTCTGTGATACTGAAAAACAAAGAAAGCCTTTCATCCAAGGAGCCTGTAAATGACGAATATAAATTCGCATCTGATACCGTTGAGACACGACACCCAAATAGCAGCACCACAGGGTTAGGGTTGGCAAATATAAAATGTGAAAAATACTTGAAGAGTAGATCTGAATAATAGAAGAAAGACGTACACACGACGTACACACCGTGCCACGAAAGATGAGACCTGTCACATCACTTGAAACGAGTGAAACTTTGTGAAATCTTGATTTTGCTTCGAGGTAAAACATTAAGAAGACAAAGATATGTCTATAATGTCAGAAGAAGTATTTCGTTACACAGTTAACTCGTAAACAATACAAGTGGTGTGACAGGTCTCATCTTTCGTGGCACGTATTGTACACGTGTGATCTATCAGGCATTTGTACGTCTTATAACAATCGCATCGATCGCTAATTTGTGTGACAGTCGCTGCTTTAGGTTTAGGACACGGTCTGTAATACGTCTAACATACCTCGGACTACTGCCTGCCTAGCTGCCTAATGTAGGATTTTATTAGGCAGCTATTACCATAGTTGATTACTAATATTTTTTTGCATCTAGATCCAAGTGAAAATAAAAATAATTTTAGTTATAAAATTAAGTCGAATTATTCTAAAATAATTATAGACTTGTGTGACCCTTTCTTAATATAACTAAGATTACTTAAAATGTCACTAGCGGGATTTCTTTAGTGATTTTTGTTTATTTTTGAGCTCCCGATAGATATTCCGTAAGTGACATTTTAGGTACAGTTATGAACCGTGAAAGCATATAACTGAGTTTTATCTAATTGCGGCAAATAAGCAATCAAATACCACTAATACATGTGGTGTTCTCATATGACCTAGACTGTACTGTTACCGACTGTAACGTTATTGACGTTAGGGGACGACCACAATACAAACTGTAACTTCTTATTCAAGTAAATAGGTCAAGGAAGCTAGGATTGTCTTGATTAAGCTGAGTTTCTGCCGCGACCTAGCGGGACAAGGAAAAGCTAGGTAAATCTAGTTTGTTGTGGGGAAACTGTTCTCATTTGTAGTGGAAAGACAGACGACGTTTGTTTATTATTTTATAACACATTTGCTCGTAAAGGGTCTCTTATGTCACCAATTTCAATATCGTAATGTATCTCATTACGTACTTGTGCTGTAAAGTAAAATCCACGGTTTATACTTTTTTAAATCTTAGCAAGGGTTTGTATGTCAGAAAAGTGGTCAACATTTTATGAATAAAATTAACTTTGGGAGATGAAATATGATAAATAAACATTTAATTCTTCAATTTAATTAATTTTGACAATAAATTACAACCATTTATCTGTAACAAAAACACAAAAATATTAATTTACTTTATTAGTAATACTGGCTGTTTTTGGTGTCTTTGCCTTAAGAAAAAGCGCTGATACGCGCGCCTCAGTAATTTGTGAACAAGTAAAAATTATTCCGCGCGCTTTTTCTTTTCGCTATATTGTGTTTATTTGTTTTATTTATTTCCTCGCAAATTTGTTATAAAACGTCGTATGACATACGTGCGCTTTGATAATTACAGCCTCAGCTTTTTTATCGCCCTCGTCTACGGCTCGGGCTAGGAATATCGCCTCGGCTGTAATTTTCAACTTACCGCACTTATATCATAATGTACTATTATCATCAACATCTGCCTAGCCTTTTCCCAACTACATATGATGGGGTTGGCTTCAAGTCTAACCTACTGCTACAATACCAGTATTTTACATGGAGCGACTGCCTATCTGACCTCCACAACCCAGTTAGTACTGGGTAATACGATACCTCTTGGTAAGACTGGTTGTCAGTAGGTCAGACTTTCAGGCCACTCGGTTAGTAAATAAATTGACAGTTCTAGGCATGATTTAATATTGTTTTAGTAGCGTATTATCTTCTAACATCATTGTAATACGAAAGGAGCCATATTTGTCAGTCTGGTATCTTTTCATGCCTTAACGGCAAAACAAGTTCCAATAATATTTGGCACACAGGTAGGCCATGAACCAGGATTTTGTACTAAGCATGCTCAAACTATGTTTCAACAAGAATTGATGTCGTATACTACAACTAAAAGAGTAGTATACGACTACTGAAAAATCATGCTCTAATTAAAATCGGGGTTTACAAGGTAAAATCGACGCCTAGTATTGTTGAAGCCATCGAAAGACACCTTATTCATAAAAATCGAATGAATAGTTTAGGCGCTACGCAGGAACATACGTAAATACATAGGTACCATACATAGACTGTTAAAATCATAACCCTCCCTGTTGGCTTAGTCGGGAAAAAAAGACATCATCGGAAAAAGTCGTGAATTTATTATCCATAAACGTGCCAACCCTACAGTGGGTACAATCTAGCACATGTCAAATCACGGAGGATTTTTTGAAAAGCCGATTTTCAGCTAAATTGATTGCAAGCCTTCGGAAATATTGCTCCAATGTTTTGTTTCTGATTACGGAGCTAGGAAACGAAAGATTTGAGGCTTGCTTCGACCGACGCGTTTGTAAGCTGATAGATGGGAAAATCTGGTGTTTGTAGCTTGATAAATGGCTGGAAATGCATTGCTACGAAATGCTATTACGTTGAAAAATTATGTTTGCCAATTCGTCACTTTTCTCGGTAAAAATTTCAGGCTTGCAACTAGCCAGAAATGTTTACCAAGAAAAGTTTATTATACGTCGGAATAAATCCTAGACTTAACTTTATTTTTAGGTCCGTTGGCACCACGTAGCACTAAACACGTTTAACGCTCAAATGTATCTATTTAAAACATCGCTTTGGTTCTATCTATGGGTTGAAGATGACAATTATGTTAATCAATTGTTTAGCTCTAAACACATAAGTGATAGAGATAGATATAGAGATAGATATAGAGATAGATAGAGATAGTGTACAAGCGAGCTTTATACAAATGTATTTTAGAACAGTAATTAAATATTGTAATTTACGTAAATTATTTCCTCTACAAAGAAGATTTCCTCTATAACTCCAAGAGCTTCCTACAAAAAACATAAACAACACAAAAATAAAAGAACAAAGCACTTTACATGCTGATTGACAGATGACAATCTGTCATCCATCATTTATCAACTACACGCTTGTTCTTAAGACTGCGACTAGGGTCATAAGCAGAGCGGGGCCATGAGGATGATAGGATTTAAGTTTAGTAATAGAAGTACCCTTTTTTTTTTTTTTTTTTTTTCGGATGGGAAATCATCAAATGACTTCTCCCGCTCTGGGCTGAGCAGGAGGGAGTGTCAGACTTTTACTGACTAAAACCCATCCATGTTCCTTCATCGCCCTTTGTGTTCCGGGGCCACGGTATCTCTTTCGAATAGTCCCGCAGCCCCGGCAGGCTTCGGTCCTTGCGGACCCCTTCACTGTTGCTGACTCTCTTTGAGGCGCGCGTGGAACACGAACGCGCCGTCGACACGGCCTGTCGTCATTAGACGGACGGACGGCGAGCTAGCCCATAGCTCCCCGTCCACAGGCCCGCGCCTACGGTGGCCGGAAGCTACCACGTGGCCCCCGACGCCCGGGGCGTCTCCCGCGGCGGCCGGGACGTGAGGATCTCTCCCTGTCCTGTTCCGCCACCTCCTTCGCTAGCATGACTGCTTCGCAGAAGGAGGTGACGGCGTCCCATTCCGTCTCGCTCCGGACCATGGATTGAACCAAGGCCGGGAGCGAGAGGTCGCCGCCGCCAATCGCCGTTACGAGGACACGACGGTGCTCCGCCCAAGCGGGGCACACCTCCACCGTGTGCTCCACCGTGTCCTCCGGTCGATCCTCACAATGGTGACACCCGGACGTTTCCTCCCGCCCGATTCGGTGCAGGAACTTACCGAAACAACCGTGTCCGGTAAGAACCTGCGTCAGGCGGAAGGTGAGGACGCCGTGGCGTCTCTCCAGCCACTCCTCAAAGAGGGGACTTACCGCCACTATTGTGGCGTGCCCTGCACGGGGTTGCGAAAGTCGCTCTCTCCATGTCGCCATGAGATCACGCCGGAAGTCCGTCCGCTGAGCGACAATTTGCCGCGGCAGCGGAGTTTCCCCCCGGCCTAGCGCCTCCGCGCGCCACTCATGTAGGCGCGCGAGGACTATCGCCTCCAGATCCCATGGCGGCAATCCGGCAAGGAGGCTCGCAGCCTCGCGGGAGATCGTGCGGTACCCCCGGATTAGCCTTACGGCCACCACATTTTGGGGCGCGTTCAAATAGTTGGCGGCTCGCTGCCTCAATGAACGCGCCCACACCGGGGCCCCGTAAAGGGCCATGGACCGCACGACTCCCGCGTAGAGCCTCCGGCAAGAGGCGTTTGGCCCCCCCAGGTTGGGCAGGAGCCGCCTGAAGGCAGCCCCTGTCCGCTCCAGTTTGGGGGCCAAACGTCGGAAATGCTCCACGAAGTTCCACCGGCTGTCGAGGACAAGTCCCAGGTACTTCAACGTCGACTCGACGCCGATGGAAACCCCTCCTGCCATCACTGAGGAAATAGAAGTACCCTAAAGATGGAAAAAGACGGAAAGGATGTCAAAAAATAAGGTGGGAGGATGATACAAATAGCTACAACAACATGGCAAAGAAAAGCCACAAACAGTGAAATATGGGGAACTCTAGGGGAGGCCTATGCCAAAGGGTAAGCTGATAATAACGTTACCGATGTCGTGGATTAAGTTAATTAAAAAAACAATAATTGTGTAAAATCAGTAATTATTTAAATTTGTAGCATGTTAAATGTTAAAGTGATAGTGTAGCAAGTTAGAAGAATTATAAAATAATGTTAAATAAAGATGATTGAAACTATAAATAATAAAATGTAATATAGAATCTAATCTAATACAATTAAAATTATCTTCATATAGTAATAAGTA
Organism: Xestia rhomboidea; assembly: GCA_963853795.1. Classification (NCBI taxonomy): domain Eukaryota; kingdom Metazoa; phylum Arthropoda; class Insecta; order Lepidoptera; family Noctuidae; genus Xestia; species Xestia rhomboidea. The sequence continues at coordinate 19,445,762 of OY970759.1, forward strand.
ATATTTCTTAAATTAGTAGCATGATAATATAATGAAGTGATATTATATCATGCACAATAAAATTATAAAACGATTTATTATAAAATGGTCAAATGTATTTCTATTATCAGAAATAAAGGCTATTCGAATTTGAATGAATAGTAGTATAGTCATTGAATAATTACTAACAATAATTTTCTTGTACCTACTATCACTATCATAATCACATGTTGGTTCTGGTCTGTCAGCATTAAAGTGATCTTTATTTCCGTTACATAAGGTTGCTGTTAAGTTGCAGTTAATAATAATAATAATAGATGTCGACAGATCCAAGGGAACAGCGAACCGATAAGGATCGAGCGTGGTATTTTCCAGGGTGATAGTCTGAGTCCATTGTGGTTTTGTCTAGCCTTGAACCCTCTCAGCACACTGTTGGAGCGTTCAGGTCTAGGCTATCTGTTGAGGAAAGATGGTCAGGTCATATCTCACCTTCTTTACATGGATGATCTGAAACTCTTTGCCCCCAACAATTTGCAACTGATGAAGCTACTGAAGGTAACAGAAACTTTCAGTAGCGCCATCAGGATGGAATTTGGTGTGGACAAATGTGCAGTCATGCATGTAAAGCGAGGAGAGATTATGGAATCCGTGGGAACCCAACTCTCGGATTCCATACACCTTAGATCCCTCTCCTCAACAGAAACCTACAAGTATTTGGGTATGTCGGAAGCGTTAGGCATCAACGTGACTGACATGAAGCAATCGTTGAGGGAGCGCTTCTTTGGCCGCCTGAATAAGGTGCTAGGCAGTCTTTTGTCAGGCGGAAACAAGGTGCGCGCCTTCAACGGTTGGGTCATGCCGGTTTTGATGTATTCCTTCGGCATACTCAAATGGACTCAGACGGAACTTGATGCCCTGGATAGGAGGGTACGCACACTGTTGACTGCAAATCGAATGCATCACCCACGGTCGTCGGTGATGAGACTGTATATCCCACGGAAGTGCGGGGGTCGTGGCTTCTTAAATGCTAAGACCCTACACAACCGTGAGGTATGCAGCCTCAGGGAATACTTCCTAGAAGCCGACGGGGAGATGCACCGAGATGTGGTCTCAGTGGACAAGGGCCTCACCCCGCTCTTCCTGGCTAACGAGAACTGGCGCAAGCCTAAAGTATTAGACACTAATGACCGCAAGGAGGAATGGCAGGGCAAGGAGCTTCACGGACGCTTTTACCGGGCCCTACATGGCCCGGATGTAGACTTCTTAGCGTCCGTATCCTGGCTGCGCTTTGGTGACCTCTTCGGGGAAACCGAAGGTTTTGTCTGTGCAATAATGGACGAAGTTATGATGACGAATAACTACCGGAAATACATTGTGAAAGATGGCACGGTTGACATATGTCGGGCATGCCACCGTCCGGGAGAATCGATCCGACACATTATTTCTGGGTGTTCTAGTCTGGCTAACGGAGAGTACTTGCATAGACACAACCTTGTTGCCAGGATTATCCACCAGCAACTTGCTTTGAAGTACAACCTTGTGGAATCAGAAGTGCCATACTATAAGTATGCGCCCGACCCAGTTCTCCATAATGGTAATATCACGTTGTATTGGGATCGACCTATCATCACTGACAGGACTGTTGTTGCCAATAGGCCTGACATTGTGGTGATAGATCGATTGGAGCGTCGCACAATGATTGTTGATATAACGGTCCCGCATGACGAGAACCTCGTGAAAGCAGAAAAAGATAAACAATTTAAATATCTAGATCTGGCTCGCGAGGTTGTTGACATGTGGGACGTGAGTACAGCAGTCATTGTGCCGATAGTCGTGTCGGCCAATGGCTTAATAGCCAAGAGCCTCGACCAACATCTTAGGAGGCTCTCGCTTGGCAGCTGGATCAAGGGCTTGATTCAGAAAGCAGTACTTCTGGACACGGCACGTATTGTTAGGAGGTTCCTCTCTCAAGAGCCCTGACCACCGGCAGCTCGGACCCTGTTCCCAGCGCTGGTGGGCTACTATTTTTATATTTTTAAATGTTTTTATTTATATTGTTTTTATATTAGGAATATTTAAAAATTTAAAAATATGTTATAGAATAAATAAACGAAATAATAATAATAATAAAATTTTATTCAAAAAATATAAGGTAAATGTTTACAGTTTTTCTTAAATCTATGTCAAGTTCACCCATGCTTTGAGCCTGAACTAGGTAATCCTGTGTTTCAGGCGATTTGAGGTAACATTAATTGATTAAATAATCATATGTCTTATTAATAATATTGGTAACAATGTAAAAGGTATATAACATTTTTACTATTTTAACTTAGCAAACTAATTAAAAAAAATAACACTAATGTGAACAATATTTACTTTAGCACAAGTAATAACTTCTCTGTATCTTCATAGGACATAGTTTGAAGAGCTTCCTTGAGGATTTTCTTGCAGTTATTGTGATTTAAGGAGTAGATGCTTCCTTTTTCATTAAGCCTGTTATAGAGTAGCGGTCCGAGGTACATATAAAACTTGGCTGTGAAAGCGTGTTTTGTACTTTTTTGAGGGCAAACTATATCTTTCCGTCTTTTTTTTGTGAATTCAGTGCTGTATGGAGAGTTGTAAGAGGAGAGGAGCGAATGTGGCACAGACGAGTGGAAATGTATTTTAAAATCTCATCCATGTCTTGGAAAAGTGTAACGTAAATCATGCTGTACCATATCGCATTACAGATAATGTTTCTGAAATTGCCTAAAAGCATATTTTTATTAATTGGAGTAAAGCCCGTTCTCGCTCCGCCTGTACCTGAGCCCACAGCCCTACCCCTAACTGAATCAAATCACAATTGACATCCAACAAAAAACCGTGATTAAAACCACAGATAACGACCACAATGAAACTCATCATTCATCAAAGACAAGAGCAGAAATAAATCGAAAACAATTACTGTCAACCAGATTAATTACAATATAATTACCGACTGATTCGATAACTACAGATCATCCTTGTTTGCGTGAGTTTCTTTTTTTTCTAACAACAATTTGCATTTGAACTGTAATTATTTAGGGACCTGTCTCATTGTCAGCGATTAACGAGAAGCGAGTATAGTTAGCCATTAAAAACGAGTAGGTGAGAGTCTCTCAGTGAGTTTTCTGCCCGCCAGGCGAGTGTCACTGAGAGAGTACTCTATTGATAGCTCTTGTCGCAGCGACAATTAAGTACCCGCCACCGCGCTCCGGTAGGATCAGTCAGTGGTCAATATAGTATATCTTTTTTTTTTTTGGTTGGGCAAAAGGTTTTCTTCCACTTTCACTTCTCACGACGGTGTCCTTCTTCTCGCTAATGCGCGAGGAAGACATCCATTTTCGCGTCCCGCCATCTTCTCCTCTTCTTTTTTAAATATTTTGTAAGGATTTTAAGCGGGAAAGTCGCTGACAGCTAGTCGTTTCGACCGCGGTGGGACAAATGCCTTACAGCCAGTTATAACGCAAACAAATTGTCTATGATTCGTTTGCTCTAGATTTTAATTGGTGCTATCGTCAAATAGTTTTGATTTACATAAGCAGCGGATAAAAAAAAAAGATGAATTGCGTTGTCGAAGGTCGTGCGTGCTGATTCATTATTTATTAATTAGATTTACTGTGAATCATGCTTAACAGGATCTGAAGAGAATCCGGGTTGACACGAGTTAATTGACACCTTTCAAGAATTGTAACTCTTCAAACTATTTATTTCAATTAAACCTTTAAGAGGCATTTTCTAGTCGCCAAGGAGTAGTGCCAATTAGTCGTCAAAAAGTTTAAGCTAGTATTCACGGCGACACTCCAATCTATACATTTCCAGTATAACATGGCTTCGTTCTGTACAAAAATTACATTAATTTATTTAACACTTCAAGCACAAAGTACAATGCCATAGGCATTTTCTACCAGACAACCTTTGGGTGATGCAGAGACAATCAGTGGTAGGTATATATATCTGAAAGACAGATCATGATGATCGTGATGTGATCTGCAGTTCAAAATAAAGCAGTGATAGCACGAAAATATCACGACATGTATCGGAAACAAAGTGCTCGGTTTTGAACATTTCATTGTTACTTTTGGACTTTCATTGTTATAAAAGTCATCGACGCCAGGTCCAGAGATAATGTAACCGGGTTGTATGGGTTTCCCGTCCAATGAGATATCCGCATTAACTGGTTTTGTATAGCTTGATTGGTCGTCATATGTATTACCAAAGCGGAACTCTACTAGTTTTACGACACAGGTGTCTAGGTGTGTCTAATTCTCTCAATGACACTCGTCTAGTAGTGACACTATGGTATTAGCTCGCCGATTTGTAGGTCCAATCAAATCAATCATCCAAATCAATTGCTCTCAAAACGGTTAAGAAGACATCATGACGAAACCGGCATGTCCTACAACCAAACAATCGAATAAATGTGACATCTGCCAAACCGCACTGGGCCCGTGTGTTGGATTGCGCCCCACTTTTCCTACAAGAGGATTTTAAAATCAAAGCATTTATATTAACTAAGCCAGTTACAGGCACTTAGTCATAGTCGAAATAAAGATAACAATACAAGAAGCAACAGTCCCAGTCACAAGGCATGATAAGTCACTTCGTGGAGCATTTCCGACGTTTGGCCCCCAAACTGGAACGGACAGGGGCTGCCTTCAGGCGGCTCCTGCCCAACCTGGGGGGGCCAAACGCCTCCTGCCGGAGGCTCTACGCAGGAGTCGTGCGGTCCATGGTCCTTTACGGGGCCCCGGTGTGGGCGCGTTTATTGAGGCGGCGAGCCGCCAACTATTTGAACGCGCCCCAAAAGGTGGTGGCCGTAAGGCTAATCCGGGGGTACCGCACGATCTCCCGCGAGGCGGCGAGCCTCCTTGCCGGATTGCCGCCATGGGATCTGGAGGCGATAGTCCTCGCGCGCCCACACGAGTGGCGCGCGGAGGCGCTACGCCGAGGGGAAACTCCGCTGCCGCGGCAAATTGTCGCTCAGCGGACGGACTTCCGGCCGGATCTCATGGCGACATGGAGAGAGCGACTGTCGCAACCCCGTGCAGGACACGCCACAATAGTGGCGGTAAGTCCCCTCTTTGAGGAGTGGCTGGAGAGACGCCACGGCGTCCTCACCTTCCGCCTGACGCAGGTTCTTACCGGACACATATGCTTCGGTAAGTTCCTGCACCGAATCGGGTGGGAGGAGACGCCCGGGTGTTCCCATTGTGAGGATCGACCGTAGGACACGGTGGAGCACACTGTGGAGGTGTGCCCCGCTTGGGCGGAGCACCGCCGTGTCCTCGAGGTAGCGATCGGCGGCGGCGACCTCTCGCTTCCGGCCCTGGTCCAAGCCATGGTCTGGAGCGAACGGAATGGGACGCCGTCACCTCCTTCTGCGAAGCAGTCATGCTAGCGAAGGAGGTGGCGGAACGTGTGAGGGAGAGATCCTCACGTCCCGGACGCCACGGGAGACGCCCCGGGCACGGGGGCCACGTGGTGGCTTCCGGCCACCGTAGGCGTGGGCCTGTGGACGGGGAGCTATGGGTTAGCTCGCCGTCCGTACGTCTCATGACGACAGGCCGTGTCGACGGCGCGTTCGTGTTCCACGCGCGCCTCAAAGAGAGTCAGCAATAATGAAGGGGTCTGCAAGGGCCGAAGCCTGCCGGGGCTGCGGGACTATTCGAAAGAGATACCGTGGCCCCGCAACACAAAGGGCGATGAAGGAACATGGATGGGTTTTAGTCAGTAAAAGTTTTTGATGATTTCCCAACGTAAAAAAAAAAAAAAATGGCATGATAAGTTGTGAAAGTACTGTAGTTGCCCATTCCAGAGCGTAGATCTCTATGGAGAAGAATGGGCAAGAAACTCCATGGACACTACTACACATAACTTTAAACCAGAATATTGTTTAAGAATACTTCGGTACCTATATGTTCTTTCAAAATAATAACTAACTGTGCAAAAGACCATTCAGTCTGAATCAATTCATATGCCCACTATAACTGGCCAAGCTGTTAATGTTATAATTAGTAACATACAAACGGGCAATATTATTTCAACAGCCGACATAAATGCTCAGTTCAATAATTTTGCTCAACATTAGTGGCTTACATTCACTGTTGCACAAGGGTGGTGATTGTAAGGGTGTGCACACAATGTACACATACATTAAAACGTGTACCATTTCTCGATGCAGCGTAGAACTGTGTGATGCTGGAATCTCAAAATCGATGCTTGCTTGCGTGTCAGACACCTGATCGCACCGTTGACAAAATTGAACAGATAATTACTTTGTATGGTCGTTCAGTTTTGATGGTCCACAAATACTGCTGAATCGAATGTGATGACCTCAACAAGTGAGTATCACGCCATAAAGATTCAAGAACATCAGCTGGTTATCGATGCAAAGGAAATATCTCTACACTTATCCCAATAAACGGGGCTAGAAAAATACATAGAATTAAAATTTTTATAGGAAAATATTACGTCCTCCAGTGACCCATTATTATTATCGATTTAAGTTAGGTACTAGATCGTAAAGCTTGACGTCACAGTAAAATTATAAGCAGTAGGTTGACTTCAAAGAAACGACCGAAACGCTGACGTAATTTACCGAGTGCCCCTTCCCCCGCCCGTAAGGCGCTGGACACAAAGAAAGGACGTAAGACGAAGACGGGGCGCAGACCATATGTCTCTTCCGCGTCCTTTTCATACAAAATGTATAGAAGCATCGCGACGCAAAACATATAGAAAAGACAGGACGCGGACACGACGCTTGCCCGTCTGCGCTCTATTGTAAAAACATAAAGAAAGGACAGGCACGGGCGCAAACGGACGAGAACGGGGGTGCGGGCGGGGTGGGGCACGGGTGCCGGGGAAACGAGCGGCGAAGTTGGTTGAAAATCTCTCGTCTTACGTCTTTTCTTTGTGCGCAGACGGGGCGCCGTCGCCACTTTTTAAAACATAATTAATTATAGAAAAGACGAGCGACGGGAGCGCCGCACGATTCCCGGCACCCGCGCCCTCTGATCGACAGTAGGCATCAAATTCAAGTACACGTCCGAGTCACACTACTGCTTATCTTTTTACTGTGTTGAAGTCCCTTTAAAAAGAGTTTCGACAGTTATAGTCAAGTAGGTAAACACACAGAAGTGTTGCTGGGGAGTCGTTCCACAAGTGGAGAATTGTGGACGATTTTGAGGGAAGGTCTTATAATACATAAATTCCTGCCGATTCTGAGACTAATATAAATAAATGAGTTTTGATTTTAAAAAGCAGCTTCAGCATGCTAACTTTGAAGTTTTGCTATAGACACTTTGCGACTGAACAATTCGAGTCCATAGTGCGGCTCATTTACAATGTATACCCCTACCATTCATTACGTTTTATTATTACTGTGAGATGTATTGTTAGTTTTAATAACGTTTAGCTTTTAACGGCAAGTTACACCATTACCGCAAAATATACGGAGTTGATTATATAATAAATTATAATTTAACGATTCTCTGTCGTCTATACAACCGTGTGATGCTAGTTAAACAACGGACGGTTTTGTATGTTTCTACAGTTATCGTAAACGAGCAATCTTTGAGTATAAGACAATGTGAAGTAACCAATAATGTTTGAGAGAGGAGACGTGTCTTTATGGAACAAGAATGGTTGACCCATACTAATATTGTCAATGTGGAAGTAACTGTGTCTTTCTCTGTGAATTTACACCGAGAATGTCTTAACTTCAGTATGTACAGAACTAATGGTCTGCCCCATAAATTAACAAAATAATAGATAAAGGTACCTTACAATTAAAATATAGATACTATCATTTGAAAGAACAATAAACAGCCGTTTCATAACAAACCAAACCAACTCTTATTTCCATACTAACAAAACACTTATTTCAAAAATGCCTTGAAAAACTAAATAGCGTGCCCCGAAAGATAGATTAATAGGCACCTACAATTAAAGCTAGATACTATCGTTTGAGAGTAGTTAATAAACAGCCTCACCATACAAAAACCAACTCAATTCTCTTTTCCCATACCAACAAGTTGAGAAAAGCCTTGAATAAAGCTAGGTACACACTCTAAATTACTTTACAACATACAGCAAATGAAAGTGGCCGGGACCAAGGCGAGCAAGTGGCGCGAACTCGAGATAACACGATACGGTACCGATATATTGATATCGGTAATTAGTGAGTTGTAAGCTTTATGTGTGGCGGTGAAAAACGCGGGGCGGTTAGCGGTTATGAGAAGTGGGTGATTTATTTATTTATTAATATAGGTTCACCAGCAGCTTCTGTGTACAGCATTTAGGTATACATAGGTTTTACAGTCTTGGACTTACACAGTCGCCAATTACAGGTTAACCAGCATTCACAAAAATAAGTGTTAACTTAAGGGAAAAAAAATGGCTATATACATGAAATACATAGACCCTACATTTAAGAGATTACTTAGCTTACGAAACATAATACAAACAAAAAGAAAGTTATACGCTGTAATTTTACTAAATAATTACAATTAAATTTAAAAGACAAGAAATGAATATTAGTGTTAAGACAGATAAAAATGAGAACAGAACTATGAATAAAATAAAATTATTATAACATTGTTAAAAATAAAGAAAGAAGTACTTAGTTTAATAAAATAAAAAAATGGGCTTTTTCGGAGTTGGTAGTTCGGTGTTTTCTGACTCGGCGGAACCCGAAAGGAGACCCAACTTTTTGGTTGTCGTCGCTGTCGAAACCCAAAACTGACACCTCGACACAAGATAGTGCGGTTGTGGCAAACCACAGAGGAGATAGTGGGACTAAATAGATCGATTCCTTTACCTCCTCCTGCTGGCATGGACCCGTTTTATACTTAGGTATAAGCCAATTTTTAAATATAATTTTTAACATTGTCTTCATATACCATTGTAGAAAGCAAATAAATGTGAACGTGAATTTGAAACCTAGAAAGGTTTAGAAATTAATGGATGAAGGAGGCGTTACCCAGAACAAAATACCATCCTTGTAGCAGTAAAACAGTCGGAAAGTTTGTTATTTTAATGGACGCCGCCGCCGTTCTCAAAGCCCTACATAGAATAGGACCGGTGCGGTGGTAAGTCATAATAATTAAGTGGACGTAACTAACGTGCATAACACCTCACGTTTAAAATACCCAGTGACCCTAGTCTACTGTAACTATAAGTTACATTCAAGTCAGCAATCTTACAAGTTACAAGTATTTTAGTGCGAATAGTTGTTCAATAATAACTTGCTACTTGATTAAATTAACAATCAGTTATTCTGTTGGCTAGTAGTATTATTATATAAATGAATATAAATATCGCTGGATATTGCACACAGCGCCATCTAGTGCCACACTAAGCAACGAGGCTTGTGTCGTGGACACCTGATAGTTGATATACTACAAATATACTTTTTGTTTGTAAATATATACTTATACATATAAACCATGACTCGGAAACAAATGTCCATGCTCATCACACGAATATTTACGCCTACCAGGATTCGAACCCTCACTACCGCTGCGCCATTCAGGTCGTCAATGATAAATTTATTTTTATTAAAAAAATAAGCAACAAAATATTACAACTTTTTGACGACAGCAGTTACTAGGGGGTCATAAAATAAGAGGTAATCCAATTGCCACTAATCGGACGGAAATACAAATTCTGGGGAACTACTGGGAATTGTCAAAAAAAAAACTTAATGACACTAATATATCCATCGCGTAAATTGCACCAAGGACCTCTCCCCAAGCTTAGCCATCACACTGTGACCACTATGGTCTACTTACACCATCATCTGCCTCGCCTTTTCCCAACTACGTTGGGGTCGGCTTCCAGTCTAACCAGATGCAGCTGAATACCAGTATTTTACATGGAGCGAATGCCTATCTGTCCTCCACAAACGAGTTACTACTGGGTAATATTGTACCCCTTGGTAAGACTAGTTGTCAGACTTTTTGGGCCACTGACTACCTGTAACGACTGTCAAAGATCTACAAATGACAGCCGGGACCAACTACTTAACGTGCTTTCCGGGGCACGGAGGAAACTCGGGATGTACTGGGTGGTCACCCATCCACAGACCAACCTAGGCAAGCACGGCTTAACCTAAAGATCGACCTGAGCGGCTGTTTTACCATAAATCACTAAACACATTGAACGCTAAAGGACTTAACACAACGTTGTTTTTACATTTGTTTGATAATGATAGATACATACATCTATGGGATAGGCAGAGGTGTACCTAATAGTACACTCACATTTCGTCAGTTATGTTTAAAGTCCCATGTAATAGGGGGCGAGCTTATTGCCATCAATCGGGCACATATCCGTGGCAGCCACCAGCTACTGAGAAATTCCTAATAACGTTTTGCACGACCTGGTAATCGAACCCAGGTCTCATGCTCAGCAGTCACGATTGCGACCACTCGACCAACAACGCACTCAAAAAATAATGGTAGAGAATATGTGTTCAATATGTTTACAACGCAAGTAGGTAGCCAGGTAACCATTGCCATAAACAAACTCATAAAAACAAACTTTCTACTCGGTCTATCAAAGCCCACAGAAGGACATATCGCTCTCAATCAACCAATCAAGGCTTGGTTAATTGCGCTCAGTCCCCACAGGTCAAATTCCGATAACTCACAGACGAAGGAATTCCACATATCAGCCGTACGGCCGTACCCTAGTAAGACACTTAGCAACAGCTTATACCTAAAGGCTTTATCACACTGGTGATTTGCAAGCATGTTTCCAAGGCGATAGTTTGAAGGACTGCGCACGCCGACTCCAGTCTGCTCTACTCACAGTAAAGCAAAGAAATATGAGCTTTATACCGTGTTCCTTACGTTTAAATGTTCAACAAGGCCATAAGAAAAAGACACCCAGTCCTTAAAACAGCTGTAGCTTTTTAAGTCCTCTAATGAATAGGTGTGGGTAATTACAGCAAGTGGGCCACGGTCTGACCGCATTCACATTAAGTGCCGGAAGGATCTATCTACGTTGCGTTTGTGCGATCGAGACAAGAAAGCGTTTAATATTGTGAAATCGCTCAGTAAACGTCGCGTAGACGCAGCTAGGTCGCTTCTCACCCGCGGAGAGCATGTTCAAAACCCGCCTCGCTGGAAACGTCATGCTGGATAGGGATTTGAATATTCTTGTAGAGCCTGGCCGCCATTTTCTTTTTCATACAATACTTGTATCATGCCAGCTATTGATATAAACAGGCTTTATACAAAGTCGCAATTTCATAGCCTCAAAATATTCAAACATCTTTGACAGTGTGAAAACGCTCTTAGTCCCTAAGCCGTTTACTGTTGCTAGGCAACGATACTAGGCACCAAACACGTTTTCAAAGGACCTGACAATCTACGTACGTATGTGTTGCAACTAGAACGGACAAGTACAATCGCGCACAAAAATTTACATCGAGCATTTTTTATTTCCCTTGCGTTAAAATTAAATATTAATTTTATAGCAATGTAAGTGCGAACTAGTTTCGCAATGCGAATCGTTTATTTAAATTTTTCGTGCGTAATGTCGTTCCGGTTATTTGTAGGCTCGTGTTTTTTTTTTTGTTGAGCAATTAAAACGAATGGAATCTCAAGGTGATCTGTTTTTTTTTATGGGATGATCATTCATTTCATTGATCACTCGCGTTAAGAATAGACGAGAAATTTTCTTTGTTAATTTTTGTTCAAAATGATTTAATTATTATTCAGATTAGTGATATGACACCTTAAATTCTGACTTTTTAATTGAACTTGGATAGAAACTGGAAAACATGGGTGCTGTTCCCAATTACTACGGATAGACATTACAAAGACTAGGTATAGTATCCGCCAGTGCCCTAGAAACTCCTTCATCCATCCCATCTTATAAACTTAGACAATCTAGTTGTCGGAGTGAGAGAATGGTAGAAAGGAATGCCAATAACTTAACTGAAAACTATAATATTGATAAAGTTTAGTTACTGTGCCGTTTAATCTACAATGATCGAATACTCTTCAACAATGAAATATTGTATCGAAAACAATTTAAACAACCTATTTACATTTTAATGCCATGTCCACCACCAACCCACACTAGGCACGTGTGAAATATAGCCCACTCCCTCCCACAGAGCGGACGCATATGTGTCCCAGCAGTGGAAACATTACTGGCTGATAATGTAATAATAACGTCAAGTGTTAATGTCACTGTCAGATTGACAGCTGACGTAAACTAAGGTAACGGCAACACAGTATGCTCTCTTACCTGGGAGCTTGGCTATGAGACACATGCTAATTTGTAGTTAGTTATGAAAACTATCTTAGATAAACCACAAAATACTTTCAGCAAAATCTTTTATTAACAGGAGAACATTACAGATAATGCATGACATAGTCATTATGACTACATGATTGTGTAGAGGTTTTTTTTTTAATGTAGTCGTTTTTAGTTATACAGTACGTACCGACACTTAATATGAAAATTCAAAGCCTCAATCTTATAATATACCGACGCAATCCGACACCAGGTTTTATACATTGTAACACAATTACGACATAGGAATTCTATACTTAATGTACATTTGATAACATAGCCAATAATGGCCATATTACCATACCACCATACCTACTATGTAGGTCGCAAAGTATAATTTCATATTTCTAGAACTAATATTGTTCTAGTTAAGAACTAGTAATACTTGTTCTAGATTCAACTTGTACCTACGTAACGCACGTTTTCTTACATTTTCTTGAAGGATTTCGTGTTGCCAGCTAAAAAATACGAACGTGTGAGAAATGTTTGCAATTTTATTTTTGTGCTTTCCGTAAAGGTTTTGTAAGCGTAGAATTGCGTCAGAAATATCTAGTGGTTGAAAAACTAATAAAAAGGAACCAGGCCATTAAATAGTGAAAAGCTACTGCAGTTGTTTGCAAATTGATTTAAAATAAATTGGCTTTTATTTACAAATTGCCATTTTAAAATCGTGAGAAATGCAATGTCACCTTTGTTGTCATAAAAATAGACATGGAAGGTGGTGGTGTGGTAGCTGTCATCATCATTCTCTAGCCCTTATCCCAATTCATTTGCGGTCGGCGCAGCATGTATTCTTCTTCCATAACTTCTCATTACTCGTCATCTCATCAGACACCTCCTTTCTTGCCATATCCTTCACACAGTCCCTCCATTGTCTCGTTGGTCTTTCTTCCAGCCATCCATATTCATACTCAGAATTTTCCTCACGACATTTTCCTCCTTCCTTCCTCATCGTGTGGTGTAATGCCTAACCTGGTGTCAGTTTGTATGCCGCCCATGGGCCTCTGACTTGGCTTTACATGCCGTCGAGAAATATCATTCAGGCATGCTGGTTTCCTCACGATGTACCTCCGCATCACATCCACCACAACGACCGATTACCACTCACCGGCGCCACTTTCAGGCTTCCTCTTATATACTCATTTATTACTTTATCCATTAGCGTAACACCACACATCCCCCTTAACATTCTCATATAGGTATATTATTGTTAATTATGAAAGAAAATAATGCGTAGATTGTTACTGCTAGTTATATTATGTATTAGAATAATACTATGCTCTGTTTAACAGCTGGAAAATACTACTCCCGAGGCACTTAACCCAATCTTCGACATAACCTCCTATTAATCATAAGACGGTTCAACTCTTAACATTATACCAATTTAACTCTCTCTATGACCATTCGCCCTTCAAAACATCTTACAGGGTCGACGGCACCATTCTGTTTAAACTAAGATTAATACATCGCAGTTAATCGGAGTTTCGGACTGCAAACGAAGACAAATTAACAGCGCGTAAGTTTTAAAGTAAATCTTGGATTAACTTGAATTGAATCTGTTAATTGGAGTTTAAGATCTGAATAAGTAGGTTTGAATATGCATGGGTTTTAGATTCAAGTTTGATGTTAGTATGCAGTTGACAATAATGAGTATTTCATTTGATATTTTGATAGTTAGGAACTTACTGTTTTCATTACAACAACACGTGGTTTTATGGTAAAATTGATATACATAATTATCAGATTAAAATGATTTTTACTGTTGTAAGTAGATTTTCTACGACACTTATACACGTCAATTTTGCGACGCTATTTTCTAGACACATACTACAGCGGCTTTTCTTCGGCAATCGCTCACTCCATTCCGATGATAAACTTAAACCACAGTTATCTCCACGGTGGCACCCACCCCAACTAGAACTCAAGTAATAATTGCTCTGGGACCTATGTTCGTATGAGATAGGCAATTTGACACCGATTTGTACATTATTACTGGGTGCCTAGTAAGTAATTCGGATTAAATACAGAGATACGTATGTGTAGTACAAGATTATGTAAAATACTGCTATAAAATAAACGGCATGGAATGTTTTATTGATGGAGTTATGTAAGGGCTTGTGTTTATTAGACTGCAATAAAGATTCATGTAGGGAATGAGCCGTTTTGCATACCACCAGCCTCTGGGATAAATCATAAAGCAATTCAATCTTTTGGGGAGAAGAGCCGCACACAACCTACTACAATCTGTCAAATTTCTTAATAGATTTTCAATTTAATCGCTAAAGTATCAAGTTCAAGGTTGTTTGGTTCAAATTTGACAGTTTCAGGTAACTTGATGAGCTGACGTCTGTACTTTAAATAAATAAAATAAAATCAATTATTTCAGGTCCGAGGCCCATATTAAATAAAAATACAAACACATAAATAATTGAAAAAACGTTGTTCTTGCTCCATGAGATTTATCTTAATTGTTTTTACGTGAACTTTTTGTCACGTGGCTAAAATTGAAACTAACTTTGCCGTCTTGTATTTTCAATAGATCCAACAATGTCCTTGCCAATGTAATTTAAAAACCACACACTCTTTTAAAATGATGATTACTAATTAGGGTTAAAATTGAGATGACGAGTAATAGAGAAGTGTGGAAGAAGAAGACATGCTGCGCCGTCAACAAATAAATTACGATAAGGGCAAGAGAATGATGATGATTAATCAGAAAGATAAAACACAGTCTAGCTAAAGTTACTTTTACGGTTCACAAACAGGAAGCCTAAGATTTTTTGTCAAAATCCTTATAAAGACAAAGAGACAGCGCGTGCTGGGCTGGGTAACACTAACACTAAGGCTTGAATTCCTGCTACGGTGACGTCGGTCGCGTATGGTCGGTCGCGTACGTCAGCGAGAAAAACAGTAGCAATTAACATACGCGCCACTGACGTCAGCGTCGCAGTATGGTGATTATAGAACACAATGTATACTCGTACGCGCGACGGACGTACGCGACCGACGTCAGCGTAGCAGGAATTCAAGCCTAACTTAGCTTAAACTTGAGCTTCGACTCAATCTCAGTAGCCTGACTCATGCACTGTTACACTCAACACTGTAGTAATTAAACAGAAACCATACGGAACATTAGCGTTTCCTTATTAATATTGCCAGATAATAAATCTTTCTATATTATAATGTTGCCATTAAATCAAATTATATTACAGTTGTGGCGGTAAACTAATTAAAACTAAACATTAACGTTCATTATTTAATTCTGTGAGATTAGAATAGATTACTTGTTAAAACCGCGACTGTACTGTTTTATACGTTTAAGGACTACTTGCACCAACGGGACTGAACGCGGTTTATATATTGTATTGATCGTTCTATGTTTTATTGGTAAAATGCACCCACAAATAACGTAGGTTTCATTTAAAAAAATTCTAAATTCCTAACTGTACCTATGCTTTCACAAAACAACATAATACTGTTAACAAAATCATCTGTGACATAAATCGGCCGCCAGCTTTTTTACCTACAACAAACAAACAATATTTCGTGAGACGTCAAAGACTACAAATTAGAAAACTAAAAAATCCCAGTACAGATTTTGTAACTTTATTGGCTCTCCGATTTTTGCTCAAACTCAGATTTTTTCGGAATCGCGTTTGGTGCCACAACACAACAGCACAACAACGGAGACAAAAACGAAATGTTTGAAAGTTTCATAGCGTATACTGGGAATTTGTCCCAGTTTCGATGCCTGTAACCCTGTATGTACTATTTTACAAAGCCTGGAATTCGTTTGTGGAGCTTCGATTGAGGTTGAAATATAACAAAACAATGGATAGCGGTCAACGCAGAGTATATGAAACGATAAAATAGATGGATCACTAGACTAGTGGTTGGCCGCGTAGTTAACCAAGGTCAGTTAGACACTTCTGACGTATGAAAGAGAACAATGCAAAGGTGGATTATTTTTTGGAAAGAATGACATCCCTGCAATGGCTGCTGTCTGCTCTAATATATGAAGAATGATATTATGTATAAAATTAACGCCTGTTAATGAAGCTCACTCAATTTGATTGAGGATGCCAACTGTGGTAAAAATCGTGCTTGTTTTATGATATTACTAAGCAGAAAATAACAGGAATGCGAAAAACTGTCGAAATCATCTTCATTAATTTGCGAATACCCGATTCAAAACTAACATGGCTACCTATAATTTTAATAAGAGTATACACACGGCCTTCCTAAAGACCTTGATATTAGAAGTTCTTCCTGTACTAATAACTACCATATTGGAATTCCACAAAGTGACATGATCTTGTCGAGAACGAGATCACCTAAGGAAGTCGTTACACAGCGAGCGATGCTATAAATGTTCTAGATGTAATGGAGATATGTTTTTATTGATATTGTGGGTAATCTACAGAATTATTATGGTGTGTAACATCGTTTTAGATGAAGTTGAGATTTGAAACGATTAGACTAATATGGCTTAGATTCATCATTTCTAATCAGTGCGTTTATTAAGAAATAACCATCAAAGCTTCTTTTCTAACACTTATTTTCTTCATTTTTCTTTATGATTTTTTTTAATTGGAGAAATAGGTGCCATTTACTTAGATAGAAAAAAACAGGCCATACAACAAAGCCACTACTTCACTTATCACTACATATTACAAAACAAAGTCGCCAGCCGCGTCTGTCCCTATGTATGCTTAGATCTTTAAAACTACGCAACGGATTTTGATGCGGGTTATTTTATGCCCGTCATAATCGCAGACTGAACTATGCTGGAATAGCTAGGCTTTTTTCAGTTTCCTCTTCAACTCTTCGTCCTCCAAATTTATTCCTTGCTTTTGAAATAACGGTAATACTTAAAAGGTTTTAAGAAACTGTAGCTTACTTGACTTAATTGACTATACTAAACTTGGATATTTTTCATCTTCCCTACAGACTGAAACTTCTGAACTCCTACCCATACTGGCACAAAACCACACGAGAACAGGTCCTAGGTGTAGGTATGAGATAAGTTGGTTTCAGGCCGTTGACCTCACAGCTGGCATCCCGATAATTGGCGCTTTGTGCTATTTCTATTGGCAACCACATGGATAAAGTGATGTTGGAAGTGGAATATGCTAGTTTTCGCATTTCATGTTCGGCATGAATTGAGTGGAAAATGTGTTTTTTTTTTTATTTAAATTCAAATGGCATAAATAGGTAAGTAAAAATATAAGAGCTAGATAAGGTATAAACTGAAATTGAGAGCCAGATTAAAGTTTTCCTTAAAATCGAGAATATTATGTCTTGTCTTGTTTAATTGAAAATAAAGATTCCGCCAACAGGAAACATTACACCTATATTGTACTTGTCTGAGTAAATAAATGGACTTCATTTGATTTGAATTTCAGAATTAGTCTTTCCTTAATCTTACCCACTAAATACAAATCTCATACTGAATGCTACAAGAGATAGCCTAGCGGTGTGACCGTTGGATTTTTCGGATTCATGTGTGTTTGTATAACTATCACTTGCCTGCTGAGATTGCACAGATAATTTTCGATGGCATGTAAAGCCAAGTCAGAGGCCCATGGGCGGCATTAAAACTCACATCAGGTTAGGCAGTAACCACACAAAAACGAAAGGACTTAGGAGTGCCCAGTATTACTAATACTAGTACAACAGTATATACAGGGTGTAAACCACCTTATCACGAAGCTAAGCATTCTGTACATCAAACTAGGCCACTTTACGCAAAACGTATTGCTGGAAAATTACTTTTTTTTTTTAGGTGAAAAATCATGTTTTGTGGTAGAACTCAACGTAACGCACTCAAAACATTGTGCTGATGCATGGATTGAATAGTACGTGGGTCGTGGAGGTGTTTAAAGTAAAAATCTTACATTAGAAACTTGTAATTAAAAAAAAGTTTTTAAAAAGTTGGAACTTTGACCCCCAATATCTACGTAACGAGAAGGTTCCCAGGCATGGTGTTAAACAAAAAAAATATCGCAATGACGAGGAGAACAAGTGCCTTTTGGCTTACACCCTTTATAATAAATGCAACATAATCAGACCACCATATCTCATAGCACCAAGTTTTATCATAATAAATACAATATCAGTCATTAAGCTATAACGAAGCTCGAAGTGGACAAGCGACCTTAATATCAATTACTTTTTAAATCGTTATTACTGGTACATACGCAATGATAAGATAATGAGGCAGGTTAATAAAACTGGTCAAGTGCGAATATTACGAAAACGGACATAAGTAATGAGAAGAAAAAGTTTTTGCTGTCGTTAAAATGACTTACCTTACCGGGGGGTATGAGGAAAACTCTTTCGGCGATTCTGGCTAATTTTGACTGTTATGGGGTTCGTCAACTTACCTGAAAATAAACGAAAACTACCGTTAATTATTTCCATAAGTCAAGGTCCGGTTGTACTACAAAATAACACAACAAAACAAAACAGTGCATATACACAAAAATAATAAATTGAAATGTCAAAACCAAAGTTGAGGGAGATAGAATAATGTTTTAATATGTTTGACGGCTAAATGTAAATTAGTGGTAAAAAGAGATTAAAAAAACGTAGGTGCGAACAAAACTAGATACGAAAATATTGTTCAAAGCGCTCTATAATCCTAAACACAAGCAATAGATTGTTATGTTCTAATATTTGTCTTACTCAAGCTAAAAAAAACCTTGTATACAATCTTCTGACATATTTCTTTCTTCCCAAACATTGCCATAAAACAAGGCGCCGCCATTTTTCGTAAAAAGTAGCGGATAAAGCCATTAATCTTGTTACTAGAATGTGAGCTAGCAACAGTGTAGCACTCCATTAGATTCGTGTTTCGATACTGCCTCATACAAAGTACTTAGGTAAATGTTTTCTTAATAATTTTGTAGGATCAACAGATCATGGCAGTATGGCGTGAGCCTTTTACGGAAAAGACAGACCTTCTAGAAAGCCAGGTAGAATAAAAACACAGATCCATTGATGTAAAAATCATCAAAATCAGCCATCAGCTCGCGGTCTCTAGAGCGGTACAATGGAAAAAACAAACTTATAAACATATTTAGGCCTCTCTCGTCCATTGAAGGCTACCGCATACTATAGACAAGACTGTCTTTAGACAGACAATAGGCAAGACGACAAAAAACCACGCAGATTGACGCTTTTAAAATTCTCAATACGTCACGCCATGGTATAATTTTTAGCTAGTTCTGACGTCACGAGCCCCAACTCCCAAGTTTTGATGCGTTTTATCTTTGTCAATATTCATTGATTTACAAAAACAAAAAATACGTGTCCATTAATTTCCAATACTCTAACTGACGGACTATATAGATTTGCAATTTTTTGATACTGTCGTCATGCCTATTACCCTACTAGTGCGAGCGAGAATACATAGTCTGTCTCGCTCGCACTAGTAGGGTAATTGTCTGTCTAAAGACAGTCTTGTCTATAGTGTCCGGTAGCCCTTAATCAATATATTAGTTCCCTGCTCGGAGCAGTATAGTTTTTTTTAAACATCTATAATTGGTAATAACAGAATAGACAAAAAAATGTGTCATGGCGTCGTTGTGGCGAAATGTGAGAGTACAATTGGAACCTGTCTCAAACTCAAACTGAAAGCATTTATTTCAATCAGACCATTACGGCACTTTTGAATATCAAAAATACAAAAAAAAAACAAAGCTACAGTCCCAGTCACAAGGCATTATAACTTGAGATAGTACTGTAGTTGCCCATTCCCTAGCGTAGATCTCTATGGAGAAAAACGGGCAAGAAAGTCCATGGACCCTCTTTTAAATCAAAATGTTGTTACAAAATCTTGGTTACATCATTACTTTTGAGATTATACGTATAATTATGTGAGAACAATGTAGAAAGACGTGCACATTAAGAGCGTCCAGAGTAAAAGATTAGATCTGTCTGCCTAACCTTACGTAGATTACAGGCGTGATGTTATGTTAATAAATAAATTGTGAACTATCAAGTGGAAAAACGCCTTAACAACGTAAGCGCCTACATTAAAGCAGTATACTTACAAAAATACATCGTCTTGATACATTTTACTAGGAAAACACTTAATTTTTATTAACGCCCGGCGTCCGCTGATCTACATCTAATGGACGTATTAATGTATCGTTTTATTGAGTAGTGATCGGTGGCTCGAGGTGGGGTATATCTTAGTGGGAGAGTGGTGTTCATAAAATTGTGCCATTGACGCTGAGTTGGCTTTAGCTCTTAAGGGTTACTGGGTGAGTTTGGTTTATTTTATTTATTGTGTTTGGGTGACTCTAACATTACAAACATTTATAGTGAGGCAATCAACGAAAACACATTTACAAGCCTCCACAGTTAGCAATAATATTGTTGCACAAACTAATATCTAAGCATAATATTAATAATATAACTAAGCTTTACATAATAACAAAGAATAGACTAAATTTTATACTATTAAAATTCGTCACAAAAAACATAGCTTTTAGACAAGGCAGTACTAATAATTGTCGCTACGCTGCTTGCAAACAAATAAATTGATGGGTGTTCGTTCATTACAATTTGGTTAAATGCTTTGATTGAACGAAGCAAAAAAGAATTGCTACGGTAAAGGTTTAAGTAGTTTGGATGATGTCATTTTTTGCGAGATTCATGGCAGGGAAGTGTGATAGTTTCCCGTTCCACATAACATAACATCATCACGCCTGTAATCCCCGAAGGGTTAGACAGAGAAGGGTTACAGTTGAGTTTTAAGAATGCCATCAGCTACGATCCTTATAAACTCCTTTTTGGCTCGTCCGCGTCCTTAAATCTAGTAATACACACACGTCTGTTGCAAGTACTAACACCTGACTTTCCTGAAAAATATTACCAATGAGAACAGTAAACGTCCTTCTAGCTAGAGCGTCCCCTCTACATCATACATACTTAAACTGACGCCTTACACCCGCGGAGCCTAGACAGAAACTACAGAAAGAAACCTTCCTGCTAGAATCCTTACCTTAATATACGTGGTTTTCAGATATTTTCCTAATACATCTCTAGATGAAGCCGTGTTACAAGATGCTATTAGGATTCGAAATAGAGCCTACAATAAAATGAAAGGTCAAATAGGTAATTAGGTAAATGATGCTCATGTAAGGAATACCCAAGTATTTGATTGGCTAAATATCACGTCATGACTATCATGTACCAATAAAAATATCATCACGACTGTTTAAATGAAGACATTACGGATTTCCTACAAGTAGTACCTACTATAAAGGATGACCACCTCTTAACGAAGCCGAAAGGCACTTGTTCTCCTCGTCATTGCGATCATTTTTTTGCACACCATACCTGGGAACCTTCTAGTTACTGAGATATTGGGGGTCAAAGTTCCGACTTTTTGACAAGCTTTTTTTTTTAAATACAATATTTTAATGTAAGATTTTTACTTTAAACACCTCCACGACCCCCGTACTATTCAATCCATCCATCAGCACAATGTTTTGAGTGTGATACATTGAGTTCTACCACAAAACATGATTTTTCACCCCAAAAAAAAAGTTGTTTCCCAGCAATAATTTTTGCGTAAACAGTTACTTAGTTTGATGTACAGAATGCTTGGTTGACGGCTTGGTGGTTGCTTGGTATGAGGTGGTTTATACCCTGTATGCTCATTAAATTAAGTTTATTAGGAAATGTCTCAGAGTCTCAGTTATTTAAACAACGATAAAAAAAAAATATCCGGATGACCAAGGATATACCTATATTGTTATCCCAATAGTGGTTTTGAAACAAATATGAATAACTTTAAACGCAATGTAAGATCAGTTTTTCATCATTGAAACAATTATCGGTCATGTTGTAGGTACAGAAACAATAATAAGTACGATTTTTCATGTTTTTATCTTAGCGATTGAAAGATCCTTAAAGTACAAGTAAATAAAATATCGATCTGTACCAAATATATGTACCTATTGTATTTATGAAATTAGATAAATAATATTCACACCATAATACTAACTCAAATTATACCCACTTTTGTTGCCTCAGAATTAATCCCAAACAAAAAGAAGTCACAACACCCCACCTAAACCAACCGAACAAAACAATCTATCAGCCGATACTCAAGAAGAAACAATTACGTGTCACAGCCGTCACAGGCATCAATTATATCAGCAACACCAAGGTCAGGTCATGATTAAAAGCCTGAATTAAGTAGAAAATAATTTATTCTTCGGCTATTACACAAGGCGACAACATTCCGGCGCCGGCGACGCTACATTCACCAATTACGCCCACCCGACCTAAAATTCACGCCCTGACACCCTTCGATTACACCACCCTGTGTACGTAGAAAGCATATTCTGTATACACCCTGTATAGCAATAAGGGAGCTTTTAGACCAGACTAAGATAACTATAGAATATTAAAATAAATGAAGGCGGTTTTGAATAATTTTAGTTGAATTCGCTTAATTCTGACCTATTCTGGGGTGTATACAGTGTTATGTTTCAGTGATAGTTATGTTGTAAAACTAAAACCGCATACTCGTATTCAAGTTGTTGATTCTTTTGGTCACTGAGTTGTTGTCCTCCAAAATAAATAAAACCTTCTGTCCTTTTCCTTACAAAACACTTTAAAATGCATCACATTTTAAACATTCTTTTCACATTAAAATTTATTTGTTAGCTGCTTTTGACCATGGAAAATGTGACAGTACCTATTAAAAAAATTACAACATATCATATAATTAAACACTATTTCAATTTACACAAAATTTGTGTCTGACACACCCTGTAAACGTAGGGTGGTTTTAATATACATAAAAACTGTGTCATCATTAAAAATAATAACACACCAGTTAGATTTAACCACAGTTACGTCTGAACACACCCAGTGATTTAATGGACCATTCAGTAACACTGATCTCAGTATTTTCAGAAGGCGTGGGTGTACTGTAATCATATTCTCCCAACTTTGAACCGACCTAGTACTAATCTAGCATGACCCAGATTGTTGTAGTAAGGGTGTGCGAAACTGACTGTTGGAGAAAATACGGATTTATGAAGTTACTGTTAAAGATAATTGGTTTTGATAATAGTGTCGTGTTTGCGTGAAGATTGTGTGGAGGAGCTCGTAGCTAAATAATAACAGTCGCTTGGGTCGAATAATATATTAAAGTTAAGCCGCGCTTGCTTAGGTTCGTCCGTGGATGGCGACCGCCCATTACATACCGAGTTTACTCCGTGCCTCGGAAAGCACGTTGAGCCGTTCCCGGCTGTCATTTGTAGATCTTTGACCGCCGTTACACTAACAAACTCAGTAGGCAGCTGGGATGTAGCAGTCACTTCAGACAGGCAGCCAGGCAGGTTCATTCAGGTCGATTCAGTCGCTCTATGTATGCTGGTATTCAGCTGTGGTTCAGACTGGCCAACCCTAACCAATATAGTTGGTAAAAACGCTTGGCAGTTGATGTTACCCTGACTAAAACTATCATCGGCAGATACCTGTTCTTTATCTCTCACTGACTGTTAGCATGCTTTATTTTTGGGCTTAAAGTTCAGACTATCTTCCACGCACAATGGTCCATTTCAAGAAACCTAAACCCCATGATAGATAGATAGGCCAGATTAAACTGTATGGCTATGAAACCCAAAGGTATATTTTTCAACCATCCCATTTTAATGTGTGCTAATAGAAACGTAGTGCTGTCAGTTTCATTGAAGAAACTCCAACCTTTAATTATTCCCACCGGTCTATTTATATTCTAAACAATTTTGGATATCTACTAAAATATTCCAGTTTTGATGAATTTTCCCCTATTGTGCCAAATCTCAATGTTTTAGCCTAATCGCTTTCATTTCCTTCCTTAAGTTAAGTTTAAACTAGATAAAGTTATATCTCGACCCTCGTCATGTGGTTTTAGTGATAAATTTGGTAATATTAGCATCAATAGATTAATGGAAACACGTTCATTCTGCGCTGACCCAGTTTTTGTACCCTGATCAGACTAGAGGAAATTTATACTTGGATAGTATATTTTAAAAACTAAGCAAGCGTCGAGGTCGTTTGGACTGTTTTAATCGCAATATTCTAGAGGCCCCAACAAAAACTATTACTAAAACAAAATTTGTATCGCACTAATTGATACTTTTTATAGAAAAGACATTTAGAGAAAAGAACCTTTTGAGAAAAGACATTTGGAGAAAAGGACATTATGCGCTGAGACGCTTTTTTGAAGCATTCATTAGTTCAAAAAAAGAACCTCATGATTGTCAGTGCCACGCATTACTGCTGAGCGTAAGATCCTAAGTTCCATTCTCAGGTCCGGAAATGTGTTGATGGGTTGATATAGCAATAGGCGCATTTATGCCCGGTTGCTGGCAATAAGCTCGACATATTAATTGGAATTAAACATGACTGGCAAAATGTGAGTGTACCTAGTATTCTAAGCACACCTCTGCCAACTATCTGGAGCTTACAGGGGTCATGATATTCCATGTTGTTGTTTTTATTACATCATTGATAAAAATAAACAAACAATAAAACTCTCCAATACTTACCAAACTCGTGACCTTTCCCCGATTCTTATGTAAAACAATTCCCTCGACCAGTAATCACGAGTTCGTAACTGGAAACATGTGACATTGGGGATATTTTCACAACTTTCTGTAGGTACTTGTTGAGCCTTTTACATTATACGATTTGTTATTGTCGGATCAACAAGTATTTCAACAGACATCGCCTTTTTATCACGTTTTTATATAGCTACTTAGATAGTGGCTAAATAGTAGCAGCCGCTTGTTGATATATTTATGGTTCAGCCGTGCTTGCCACCCATTACATAACGAGTTTCCTCCGTGCCTCGGAAAGCACGTTAAGCCGTTGGTCCCGGCTGTCATTTGTAGATCTTTGACAGTCGTTACAGGTAGTCAGTGGCCCAAAAAGTCTGACAACCGGTCTTACCAAGGGGTATCGTATTACCCAGTACTAACTGGATGTGGAGGTCAGATAGGCAGTCGTTCCATGTAAAATACGGTATTCAGCTGCATCCGGTTAGACTGGAAGCTGACCCCAGGGAAAAGGCTAGGCACATGGTAATATAGCTACTTCCTTTTATTATTACTTCTATTAATTATTTCTTCTTTATCGTGTGATTAGTACCTACCTAACTTGGTGTCAGAGTTTTTATACCGCTCATGGACCTCTTCTGACTTGACTTTACATGCCGTCGAGAAATATTTCTTCAGGCTAGTTTTCTCATGATGTTATTTCTTCACCGAATCACGTGATAATTATACAATATGCACATGAATACGAAAAATCGGGTGGAAAAATCGAGGTGCATGGTCTTGGATTTAAACTCGAGACCTATGACAACAGTAGAACTTTCGATAGCTCAAATAGTCGTATTTTGTTTTTTGAATATCATCTAAATCAACACTTTTAATAAGAATTTCTGTAATTTGGATCTGTTTGCTTTACCGCAAGGAAAGTTTAGACTCATGTTACTTAACATATTGAAAAATTAGTACAACACTGTTGTTGTTCCACTTTTGCGGCACTATTGGCAGCTTTATGATAAATGTATTGTTGACACTTTACTATTAATCTTTTACAATGCTGTTTACAACGCTAATCTTAAAATTTACCCAATTGTCTCATTGTGTACCTATCTGTGGAGAACGTGGTTGATTTCACTTTTTTTTTTCGGAATTGCATCTCGCAGTTCAACCTGAGAGGTTGTCGTCTGCTTAACCGGACTGATTTCACATTTGTCTCTTTTTTGTGTATCTTATCTTTTTGTAATTCTTAATGTGTAATTGTTTGTTTTCGCAAATAAAAAAAAAAAAATAAAAAACAAAATAAAACAAACAATTTTTTTTTTGTTGCGTATTTACCACACATTTAATATACCTTGTTCGGCCCATTATTTTATTTATATTTTAACCTCATCATTTCTTTCACTTATTTATTATTTTACTTCTAATGGGGGAATAGGCTCGCCCCCTATTACATCGGAGAAGAACGAAAAGTGGGTATAGTAGATACGCCTCTGCCTAATGTTGGGGCACTACAGGTGGGATGTTATATATGAGGGAAAACTCCTATTTTTATCAACTACGCAACCCCATTATATACCATCACAAGTAAATAACAAACCCCATACATAACACAGAGCGTATAGTTAATTGTCGCTGTTTCAGTGTTGCCTATAATCAGGGGTGCGCCGTCGTGGCGCCGGCCGCCATTTGCAATGTGACACATCCCTGGGGATAGAAGAGATAACGGCGGGCTGTGATCATGGGGCATTGATCTCAATTTGTTGTTGATAACTGGATTTTTCCGTATTACAGCTAAGTAACTAAGTCGGGTGAACACAGAATATTACTTATATCTTATTGTTGTTAGACAAAATTGTTATGAAGGAAAAAGGAGTAAATGATAGCGTGAAGATTGACAGGGGAGGATAGGAAGAAAAAAACGTGTTGCGACCCCAAATAACATGAGACAAGGGCAGGGAGATAAAGATGATTGTAACACTATTATTAAACACTTGTCAAGTGTACAGTCGTGTTCTTTTCCGCCTGACCAGTTAAACATTTTTTCGCTTAAATCATGCGGAGGCGCCGAACTACGCCCCCTTAAAGTTTAAGCCTATTAAGAAAGCGTCAACTTTGGCGCGCAAAATAACAATAACTCTCGTTTGGCATGAGTCGTCAGTGCGCTCCGCCGATCGGTATCTTTTCATTTATTATTTCTATACAAAGTCAACGGGGCGGGGCTAGAGAGCGTTTCTATGTTGCGAGTGCAAGCAAAAATTGGCTTAGTGGTGATCAGGCGGGAACTTTCTTCTGATATAAGTTTTTTTAAACTGTCATGGTCACTAACTAACAATACTTACAATACTACTTGCAATACTTACAATACTTTCTTCTGGTATCTGTAGCAATCAATATTCTCATGCTTTTCCAGCTTTTTCGTAATCTCATAACTAACATCACGCCTGTAATCCTCGAAGGGTTAGACAGAGGTGTACCTAATAGTACACAGCCGGTTATGTTTAAGCCCCATGTAATAGGGGGCGAGGCCATCAGCAGGGCAAATATCCAGACCCCGTGGCTGCTACTGCGAAATTCCTGATAGTCAAACCCAATACCGATTCGCCCAACCCGGGAATCGAACCTCATACTCAGTATACGCGATTGCGACAACTATACCATCGAGGTAGGTTTTGATCTCGTTCCTACATAAAGGGTGAAAAAACCTCTTAACGAAGCCGAAAGGCACTTGTTATCCCTGTCATTGCGATCATTTTTTTGTTCTACACCACCTGAGAACCTTCTAGTTACAGAGATATTGGGGGTCAAAGTTCCAACTTCTTGACAAGTTTTTTTAAATACCTACATGTTTTTAAAGTATGATTTTTTACTTTAAACACCTCCACGACACCTGTATTATTCAATCCATCCATTAGCACAATGTTTTGAGTGCGTTATATTGAGTTTTACCACAAAATGAGATTTTTCACCCCAAAAAAAAAGTCGTTTCCCAGCAATAATTTTTGCGTAAAGTTACTTAGTTTGATGTACAGAATGCTTGTCCACCATGCATTCTGCGGCTTCCTGATGAGGTTGTTTACACCCTGTATATCCAAAAGCACCTAAAGCTTCAGTAACTAAGTCGGGTAATAGATACATAGATACATAGAATTACTTTATTGTGCACCATAGTTGTTACACAGCTATTTCACAATATTGTGGAAAAGCTGTGTAACAATTCCGAGAAAAGAAATTGGCTAAGAATAGAACCTTGCGGTATTCTAATTTGGAGTGTTATTAAAACGTTAAATATGGAAACCCGAAGCTTCTACGTTTGAGATATATGAGGTCTCGGAATCATTTTATTTAAATGTATATAAAATCACCAGTAATCTGGAGCCTAATATTATCAAAATCAACTTCAAGTTGTGTTTCAAGGCATTCAAAAGCTTTCTTGAAATATGTGACTCAAATTTTAACTGCAAAAACAATGGAGTGGAATTAGTGTTTTTTTTGTACAAATATTTCTCTAACTTTACTCACAGATGTGTTGATTAGGAGTTTGTTGTGCCACTTCTCCCTTACTAAACTACTAGGAGGTGAAGGATGGGCGTCATATAGTTGATGTTTAACAAGTGCTGATTAGCCTAATTTGCACAAATGACTTCATTTTGAATTTAGTCACCCATTGACAGAACCCTTGATATGGCAAGAAAGGAGGTATCTGATGAGATGACGAATAATAGAGAAGTATGGAAGAAGAAGACACTGCGCCGACCACAAATGAATTGGGATAAGGGCAGATTACGATGATGACAGAACCATTGATATTTTGGCCTCCCACCTTGTTTTTCCGTCATACATCTCTGTTTGTAGCTACCACAACCCTTTTACCCCACGTCACAAATTCAACCACCCACGCATCACCTATTATCTTATTTCCATAACCCCAGCCTAGTAATTCTTCGTAGGCGCTACAATTAGTGACGTCACTCGCTCAGACAGCACGTCATTGGTTCAAGTGGCATGGCGTCATGGCAGCCCAGTGCTAAAAACCAATCAATTTCGCTTATCACTTATCACCCACGCTTCTAATGATTGATGTGCGCTTTTATATTTATACAAGGTGTTTGGATTCATTGATTTCATAATATTGATTAATGGTTGGGTGAGTTTACGCACGTGTTTTGGTGTTGCCTAATTCGGATTCTATAAAGTTGGGTAAATTGTGTTGTGGATGATTGGAGTAAATCTAAAATGCTTATTTCGAAGGAACATAATGAGGCACAACATACACACACACATATACACATATTGATGATACTTTTTGTTAATAATAGGAGTTTTTAGGGTACTGTATATAAAAATATAATTATTGTAAGACTACTTAGATCTTTGGTATATCAAAATCGAATGTTTCGCGTTAAAACCAATAACATTAATTAATAATATAAATTAAATAACTAACACTTTGTCTAAGTCATTCACATTTCCAACAAAGGAAAGATTAACTCTTGAACACGAGCAAATACAACTGTACCTTTTAAGAGATTATGCAAAAAATATTTAAAACAAGCTAGCAAGTAGCAATCATTTGCAATGATTAATGGACACGCTAAAGTTGCACAAAAATAAATAAACTATGATTGATCACCGACCGGCATTACACCAACTTTATACCGACGAAGAGGATTCGCGCACAATGTTTATATTTTTTATTTACTTTAGTGCCGAAACCCGAAGGAAAGTGTATTAATTTGACAGTAGAAACTTCTATAAAGAAAAAGAGTTTGAGGAGGAGGAGCGACTGTTCATTATCTTTGTTGAAAAGAAAACTAACGCTTTATTTTGTAATAAAGTCATAGTTGTAATAAATCTTTGTGAACTTTATGGAGATCTAGATTGGCAGGTCAAATCTAGTCGGAGTCTCATCTCAGCGACAATCAATGTCAGAAATCTAATATCGTATCGTTTATCGTGCCCCGTTGGCCTAGTGGTCGCAAGCGCAACTGCTGAGCATTACTAGGTCCTGGGTCCGATACCCAGGTAAGGCAAAATGTAATTGGGTTTTAATTTGGGAGTCTTAATCCCCCTATTACATGGGACTTAAACATAACTGGCGAAATTTGGGTGTACTAATACAATTACAGGGTGTAAACCACCTCATCAAGTAACAACAAAAATTATTGCTGGGAAACGACTTTTTATTGGGGTGAAAAATCATGTTTTGTGGTAGAACTCAAAGTAACGCACTCAAAACATTGTGCTGATGGATGGATTGAATAGTACGGGGGTCATGGAGGTGTTAAAAGTTAAAATCTTCCATTAAAATCGTGTATTTAAAAAAAAAAGTTGTCACAAAGTTGGAATTTTTACCCCCAATATCTCCGTAACTAGAAGGTTCCCAGGTATGGTTTAGAACAAAAAAATCATCGCAATGACGACGAGAGCAAGTGCCTTTCAGCTTCGTTAAGAGGTTTTTTACACTCTTTTTACATCTCTGCCTAACCCTTCGGTGATTACAGGCGTGATGTTATTTATTATGTTATTACAGTTAGAGGCTGATATTAAATACTGAAATTGGCCACCGGATATTAACGTATTAGTCATGAAAATTGCGAAACAAACGCGTATTTTTTTATCGTTATCATCATTATTTTTATCAAACTATCAGCCATATTTGCTACCGAAACTTAATAATAACTTAATAATACTTAATAACTTAATAATAATAAATATCTCGATTGTTCAAGGACGAGTGTGAAAGTGTATTTCCCGTTGGCCTTGTATGAGCACCGACAGCTTTGAGCAGCCTTGGACTCCTGCATTCAATCCTCTTCAAGAAAAATATAATTGGATTTTTCTTTTTCTATTAAAATACTAACACTTTAAAAGGCGATTGAATTATTTGTAGTCAGCAAATATACATAACAGAACATTAGTGTCACGCCTTATTCCTACAGGGGTAGACAGAGACTACAGAACGTCGCGCTTCTTCCATAAACGGTTACCTAGTTTTAGTTTTTAGTAACCGATGAAAATTTTTTTTTATGGGGGCTTTGTATGATGCACTGAATGCATAACCGTTTGTGCGTCGAATCCCTTCCACCCTGTATTCAAATTGATGACAATATGAGATCTACCTATTTAGCATAGGTCAACACTTTTGGGATTTAAATCTTTATAAAAATGTGCCATCCCTATTGTCCAGATTTGGTATCTAGCTAATACATTTACATTTTATTGTATTTTAAAC
The DNA here is from genome assembly GCA_963853795.1 of Xestia rhomboidea. NCBI lineage: Eukaryota > Metazoa > Arthropoda > Insecta > Lepidoptera > Noctuidae > Xestia > Xestia rhomboidea. The sequence goes on from OY970759.1 coordinate 19,476,869, forward strand.
TTATTATTACAAAAAAGTCACCTTGAATTTATCAACGTGCGCAATTCTGTGCAAATATTTCCACAAATGTTTGGCTGATAATAAACAGTAGTGATTATTTATCGATTTACATAATTGTAAAAGTATTGTTTACATATTTATGTTAATGTGTGAGATTTACTTGCTTATTTTCACATTAGGTAAACTTGTGCAAATAAAATTACTATTTAAATAGTAGCGAATTTATTCATATTTGAGTGCAGTAGATATTTAACCGCTTAATCTTAGAGATCCATTTATAACGAAGTAAATTCAAATTGGACAGATTTTGTAGTACCACGTAATAAAAGTAGTTCATCCTTTTACTAGGTAGCTAGTCAAAGGATGAACTACTTTTATTAAGACATGAGATTTTAAGACACGAGGTCTAAACACTAGTAGTGTGTTTAGACCTCGTGTCTTAATTAAAGAGCATCATAAATAAATCAATCATTATCTCAACACAAATGTTATTATACCTAACGCCTACAATATTAAAATACTCAAATTCTTTCTCATAATGAATTAACCTAAATGATTTATTTAGTTTTACAGCTGTTTTGGAACTTGTAAGCCATCACCAAACAAAGCGATTACACAATTTTTATCCCACTATAATATTATAAATGCAAAAGTTTGTGGGGATGTATGGATGTGAATGTTTACTATGCAATCATCGATTACTTTGACGACCCGAATGGCGCAGCGGCAGTGAGGCTGCCTTACGTTCTTAGGGTCCCGGGTTCGAATCCCGGTAGGAGCAAATGTTTGTGTGATGAGCATGGACATTAGTTTCCGAGTCATGTTTATATGTATAATAAGTATGTATTTACAAACAAAAAGTATCTATGTAGTATATCAACTATCTGGTGTCCACGACACAAGCCTCGTTGCTGTGTGTAATGTCCAGCGATATTTATTATTCATTTATTTACTTACGTTTTGAACTTGCAAGTCCACATCAGGATAACGTCTCAACCACTATTACAATTTTCAAATCTAAGTTGCAGTTTTGGCCGCGTAATAATATCCACCTGAAATCTCCTCGAAAAATGCTCATTTCATTTCACAAATAAACGCAACCCGTTCTAATGAAGCTGAAGTCGAGATTGAACTGGGAATAGGCGAAAACAAATAAAAATGGAATGAAAAGAAAACAAGGAAATCGGAGCGGACGTACGAGGGGGTACCTTTCAGTTGGTTTCATGTATGTAACCTGCGAACCCGAACATGAGAGGCGATGAGCAATTTTCTCTTTAATGTTAGACATTTTTTTATGTTTAAATTTCTACCTTTTGTTGGTTTACTGGCAAAGTGGAAGAATTGAAAAGTATGAAGTACGTGACCATTCATCATGTGCTGAAAAAAATCCTTTTCCCAACTATGTTGGGGTCGGCTTCCAGTCTAACCGGATGCAGCTGAATACCAGCATATTACGTGGAGCACTGCCTATCTGACCTCCACAACCCAGTTAGTACTGGGTAATACGATGCCCTTTGGTAAGACTGGCTGTCAGACTTTCGTGCCTTTGACTACTTGTAACGACTTTTAGAGATCTACAAATGACAGACAATACGTGACCATTATGCATTGAAAGTCTTTTCAGGTAATAAACCCCAGAAACCGTCAAAAATGTCCAGAACACTCTAGCAACCTCAAGTCATTTATTTTTATTCTGGATCTAGTAAGGACCTGGATATTTTAGCATATTGTGATGTTCATCAGGTTACTGTAAATCCATAGCACAAATATCATTTCTACAGCAAAAAATCTAGTTGCATCAAATCATAACTCACAACTAAATCAGCCAGAATACATCATATCCTAACTTACTATCACAATAGAAAGTTCTACATAACCTACCAACCCAAGCACCAAGCACACTAGTTCGATCACGCAGGGGACCACCGATTGTGGAGCAACAGACGTGATACAGAACCCAAAGTTTACACAGCGGTCGGTCAGCTTTGTAAGTTTATGTAATTTATTAGCATTATGCTGGCTGGCTTCTCTGACCCTTAGGTCAGAGAAAGGTCAGCTGAGACAAATTTCATGGCTTTGAAGGAAGCCTTGAGACTATTTGTGGAAGATTCAGGTTTTGCTGTACTGCCTGCTGGTCTAGTGGTCGAATACCACTCTTCTACTGAGCTTGAGGTCTTGAGTACGATTCTCAGGTCGAGCAAAGTTTTATTGGATTTTTCCATCAAGATTTTGTCAATCTGTGCCGGGTTGTTGGCTAAAGGCTCACTCCCTTAAACATAACTGGCGAAATGAGGATGTACTGTATGTGTGCACCTAATGTCAGGGACACAGTTACATACAGGAGCTAAATTAGCAACTCTAATCGTGGTGGTTCAAACGTTGTTTGAAAAACTGTTAGAATAAAGTTCTAATCAGGTTGCACTACAAAGTGGTTGTTAAGTCAGTCACTGCGGGCCGAATAGTGCGAAATGAGTGGTTTTTTGCGATTTACAAAAAAACTATTTATTGGACTAAAAAAATAAAACATTGGTGTCGATTCTGTTGTGCACAAACTAAATTTAATTTAGGCTATTGCTATCTTTTTCTCTATAATAAGACGAGAAAGAGACGGACGTAATTTAGAGCTGTCAAATTGAATTGGAACTAATATTTCCATACAAATGAAGGGTGCACGTAAAAACATGTTGACTAAAAACACGGTGAAGCGCAAGGCATAAACTAGTTTGACATCTCTAACTTAGTTCATAACTATAGCCGTCCTTTTCTCGCAGTGCCTTTTAGTAAAAGATAGCAATTAAATAGCCTAAATTAAGTTTAGTTTATGCACAACAGAATCGACACCACTATCATGCCAATATGTTGCTTGTAGAATTATTTGCCAAAAAATCAGAATGATAGCATGTATTTTAGTATGGATTTACTCGTTGAAAGAAATTTTTGAGATAAGTTCGTGATTTTTTTTTATCGAGTAAAATTAGTTGTATTATGTTTTCAAAACACTATCATATATATCCTGAAGAATATCATATATTTTTCTGGTTTTGTTTATTGCAGTGAATCATATGCTTTTTTGCATTATAAAACTCGCGTTTAGCTCCGGTAGTCCCCTTAAGTCAGAAAATACTAATCAATTTCAATCAGTTCCATCAACAGACTTAGACAAACAAATTCTCGAAGACACTAATCCTGCCGTCAGACATTACAGTACTAGTCTCATGGCAAGTGCCCTCCAAACGGGCAGCAAACACTCGAACACTCGCCACTCGACATCTACTCGTCTACTCTCGCACCGTAGACCGTCTCGCAGGGACCTAACTGAATTAAATATTTAACTGGGGACTAAGAACTGAGAAGAAATGGGTCATGTCACGTAGTTATCTTTCTTAACAGAAAGATTTTTATTAAGGTATGTTTATAATCTTAATTTAAGAACCTGGGCAGAAACATTTTATTTTTTTTGGTTATACGAATGTTAAATAAGGCTGTTTGATACCTGGATCACGCAAAGTGTTGTTGGGGTCACCAGGAATTTTCTGTATCAACCCTGAGTCAGACTGATTTGCCCGATTGATTGCAATAGGCGCGTTCCCTATACTTTTGAATGCTAACATGTGGGTGTACTAATAGGGTGTACACCTTTGCTTAATCCTTCGGAGATTAAAAAAAAATTGTCTATGAACAAAGATTTTCACAAATATCGTCGAAAGGAGGTGACTGACGAGTAATAGAGAAGTATGGAAGAAGAAGACATGCTGCGCCGACCCCAAATGAATTGGGATAAGGGCAAGATAATGATGATGATAAAAAGATTTTTACATCCCTAGAACTCACTATATCTATACTACTATACTTTTCTGATTTGTATTTTTGTATGTAACGAATAAATTTAAAAACTACTAGACCGATTTGAAAAATTCTGCAATGCATAGCTACATTACCAGCGAGTAACATGCGGGTGAAACCGCGTGACGTCCGCTAGTATAAAATATAAAAATCTCGTGTCACAGTGTTTATTATCTAACTCCTCCGAAACGGTTTCACCGATTTTTATGAAATTTTGTACATATTTATTAGGTTTGAGAATAGGTCGTAGGCTATTTTTGATACCCTAGGTGTATTTTTTATTCCCACCACGCGGGTGAAACTGCGAGGCGCAGCTTGTTTTCACATAAAAATCGCAAAAGCACCACGAAAGCTGCGTACAATCTACCTTATCCCCGACATCGATGATTGGATCCCACTTTCCAATTATGTAGATTTTTCCATTTATTTCCACAACAGTGCGTAATATATAAAGTTGATGTCGGCCTGGAATTCGTCATTCCAATCAATATTTATGTATGTGCAGTAACATGGGGAAGGTTATTTTTGTCTACAAGCTATCTTTTACTAACTGTAAAAAGCACCCCACTGACTACGATAAAGGAAAGGTTGTGAAATCATTGAGATCATATTTATTATTCATCTTAAGGTTGTAAGATCATCGAGATCATATTTATTATTCATCTTAAGGTTGTTAGATCATCGAGATCATATTTATTACTCATCTTAAAGTTGTAAGATTATCGAGATCATATTTATTATTCATCTCAAAGTTGTAAGATTATCGAGATCATATTTATTATTCATCTTAAAGTTGTAAGATCATCGAGATCATATTTATTATTCATCTTAAGGTTGTGAGATCAACGAGATCATATTTATTATTCATCTTAAGGTTGTGAGATCATTGAGATCATATTTATTATTCATCTCAAGGTTGTAAGATCATCGAGATCATATTTATTATTCATCTTAAGGTTGTTAGATCATCGAGATCATATTTATTATTCATCTTAAGGTTGTGAGATCAACGAGATCATATTTATTATTCATCTTAAGGTTGTGAGATCATTGAGATCATATTTATTATTCATCTTAAGGTTGTGAGATCATTGAGATCATATTTATTATTCATCTTAAGGTTGTAAGATCATCGAGATCATATTTATTATTCATCTTAAGGTTGTTAGTTCATCGAGATCATATTTATTATTCACCCTAGTTTTTTATTCCATTCTCCCATGTCAAAGTCACGCTATCATTTACTCCTTTTTCCTTCATATCATTCCTTACACAATCTATCTATCTTTTCTTTGGTCTTCCTCTCCCTCTCCATCTATCAACATTTGGATTCTTAGAGTCACATGCTAGTTAAACCATATTTCATATTTATTATGATCGCGAGTATCTTGCAATTGCCAACATACATTGGACTAACGTGGTGACCATAACCAATTGTCATTTCCTCTGTTGCAAGAGATTAGAGATCCCTTTTACCCAGCAAGCCAAGTCAGAGGCCCATGAGCGGCATAAAAACTTTGATAACAGGTTAGGCACTAACCACACAATAAAGAAAGAAGACCATGCAGATAGAGACAAATGAAATTCAGATGAAAAAATCCTGTAGCCAGAGAACAATCACACATTTAACATAATTATTATGCCTCTGTTTCATACTTTTATTGATTTATCTCATTCACTGTGCTACATGAATATAAATTTTACATTCTGTTTGCAGACAAAAAACGTTTTTAAAATGGCCGATGAATCAAATTTTCCTAATGATACAAAATAAATACAAACAACCTTAATTTTTCAGCAGAACAAATTGAATTTCATTTTAGATTATTCAAAATGAAGCTAGATTTGAGTAATAAGAAATTAGGGCGAGGTTTAAAATGGCTCTAAATGAATTTAGTTATGAAGGCAAAAGGGATGCGCATTAAAGTATTCAAAATACTTTACGTGTTTTAGAGAAATGCGAATCTCGTCGGTATGCAAATTTCTCCATGTAAGGTTTCTATGCTTGTATGCGCGTCCAGCGATATTATTTCAGCCGAAAGACGTCCACTCCTGGACATTTATTTATGTATTTTATTTTATTCTATTCGGGAATTTACAGTTTATATAAAATCAAAATCAAAGCATTTAATTCAAGTAGGCCAGTTACAGGCACTTTTGAATTGACGAAACAAAGATGAAATAAAATGTAGCTACAGTTCCAGTCACAAGACATAAAAACTGTGAAAGTACTGTAGTTGCCCATTCACTAGCGTAGACCTCTATGGAGAAGAACGGGCAAGAAACTCCATGGACACTATTTTAAATCATATATAAACAGTGTTCTTAAACAATATGCATTTACAAGTTTCCACTGATAAACACTTGGAACAAACAAGACAACAAAAAAAGATACACGTTAAATAAAGACAATGTAAGGAGCAGCAGTTTTTTATAAATTACCGATGTAAAATTTCTATGCGGGGTGGGTTCGGAATGATGTACTGGAATGATGTACTGGAATGATGTACTGGAATGATGTACTGGAATGATGTACTGGAATGATGTACTGGAATGATGTACTGGAATGATGTACTGGAATGATGTACTGGAATGATGTACTAAAATGATGTACTGGAATGATGTACTGGAATGATGTACTGAAATTATGTACTGGAATGATGTACTGGGATGATGTACTGGAATGATGTACTGGAATGATGTACTGGAATGATGTACGTGGTAACCGTTTGTGGATCGATGTCCTCCCCGTATGCGCAATGTAGGATTGATGTAGGTTAGGTTTGCATGGCTCAAATTTCACAGTTGGCGTTGTAGATGCTGCCACAACTGAATAAAACCAGCTTACCGACTATTGAAGCTTCATCAAATGGTCGACAATGCACTAGATTTTATAGATAGATAAGTAGTTAAATGTGTAGTGTGTATGTTGTGACAGGACATTATTAAAGTGCATTTGAATTAGCTTGTGATTGACAGCCCATTAATTAACAACTTGAAAGTTTAATTGGATCCCAGTTATTGTGTCCTTATAGGTATTTCAAAATGGTGCGTAGTACTCGCAACCGGCGGGCGTGTATGACCAAGTGTATGAAACGAGGACAGAGAAAAAAGTATGGAAGAATCGTAGCACGTGGTTTATGTTCTGTGGTTTCTGCCTACCCCCCAATGAAAAAGGCGCTAATTTAACATTTGTCTCGTCTTAATGAAATAGTTGTTGGTGTTTCCCAGCACTATTCATCTGTCTAATATACTTTAGGCATATAACATAATTATATTCTCTACGCCCGCAACAAAAAAATAAATACATTTACTTCAAGTTACTGGACAGTTCCCGAGGTCCGAGGCGCGATAGTACGAACTACAGACCGCATTCATATCAGCCGTTTTTATTATTTATCACTCTGGCACGTTGCGTTGTGTCGCTTTAGGGTTCCACAATGAAAACGAAAAATCCTTGAAAAGTTTTGGAGAAACTACTAAATATTCTACCGTTATTTTAGTTAAAAGATCTGATCTGGTTTTGTGGTCGAAAGCGGTACTGGTGAACATGAGGTCCTGGGTTCGATTCCCAGATCAAGCAAAGTGTTACGACAAAATGTTTATGTAGGTACATTTAAATACATCTCTACCTAACCCTTCGGGGATTACAGGCGTATTGTTTAGTAAAAATAATTCATTTATAGTTCCCAAAGTCAAAGTTTCCAAATACATACAAATTAATCTTAAAAATATCACGAACTGGTTCAAAATAATCTTCTGTCGGCACAATATAAACTAATTTGTGAACTTTAAACTATGACGGTAACACGAGGGCCGACTCAGCTGAAACTTGAGGCAGTAAACTCGCAATGTTTACTACAAAACCGAGTTTAACTTTACTCTAAGACTACCACGAACTACACTTATGAACTCAGGGTTTTATCCCGTTATTTCATAATGGTGCAGAAAGATTTAAAATAAAAACCAACTTTTTGTATGGGAAACTAATAACAATGCTATAGTCGATCTTTTTATTTCAAAAAGATACCTTGGTCTGATCTGGAAGAGGTATCTTATTACCTAGTACTAACTGGGTTGTGGAGGTCAGATAGGTAGTCTTTTCATGTAAAGTATTCAGCTGAATCCAGTGAGACTGGAAGCCGACCCCAACATAGTTGTGAAAAGGCTAGGCAGAAAATGAAGATGATCTTGGTTGAGTCTAAGACTTCGCTATTTCACTGTAATTTATACAAATAAAATCTACATGATTTATTTTGGAAATAAGTATCTCATTTAAAACGATTCTTATTACTATCTTCCCACGCACATGTCACAAACCAAATTCAGTCTGGTTCAGATTCAGCCTACATGCCTTTTACATATTACATATTATATATCCTTTGGTGAATAAAACCACGAAGCTATGTTAATCGTACTGAGTACCACATTTTCCGGTAGAAATAAAATATTAAACCTTTGACTATAATTAGAAACAAATCTCACGCACATAAGCATTTACAGAAAATAATCTTCTCGTAACAAATGAAAATTATATAAACAGTACTTAAGTTTATCTACCTAATATCACTTTTTCTTGAAAAGAAGATGCACCCTTGACTACAATAACACACCCACAAAAAAAATATTTACCAAAAAATAAAACAACCAAATATTACTAACAGAGCCTCTCCCCAGTTCCCAGTTCCTGCACCCTTGACTACAATTAAACACACAAATCACACAATAAATACAAAAAAATATCTACCAAAAAATAAACAAATGAACTTAACATAAATACTGAACCCCTCCCCAGTTCCCAGATACCATTTCCCAGTTCCCAGTTCTCATACAGCGGAGAGTGGTGACGTAATGGTTCCCTTTGTCACATTACCGTATTGTTACTTTATGGCCTTACTTACTTTTACTTAGTCCGACGTATTCTCTGCTTATAGCTGTAATTGTTTTTATTTCCCTTTTCCTTGTTAGAATTGATGTTATTAACATTTTTATGTGTGTTTAGATTGGGGGTTTTATGTGTACTTTATTAATGGGATATTCAATTAGGATTGCTCTTTGTTGGAAATTATGGGTTTCTTAAATAACGTTGGAACTGCGTTCTTTGCTACAAATTCGTAACGTTACTTTTATAGAAATAACGCTTCTTGACGTCTGAAGTCACATCATCATCATTATTCTCCTGCCCTTATCACAATTTATTTAGGGTCGGCACAGCATGTCTTCTATCATTCTTCTACATCATGCACCACCATGAAACTTATGTGATAGTGAAACCCTAAGACAGACTCATCATCATTCTCCTGCCCATAATAATAATAAATATAGGTGGAAATAAGGTGCGTGCCTTCAATGGTTGGGTCATGCCGGTTTTGATGTACTCTTTCGGCATACTCAAATGGACTCAAACAGAACTAGAAGCCTTGGATACGAAGGTCCGTAAATTGTTGACGGCATATCGAATGCATCACCCACGTTCTTCGGTTATGAGACTGTATATCCCGCGGAAGTGTGGGGGTCGAGGCTTTTTAAATGCCAAGACTCTCCACAATCGCAGCTATGCAGCCTCAGGGAATATTTCCTAGGAGCCAATGTGGGAATGCATGGAGATGTGGTCGCGATAGACAAGGGCCTCACCCCGCTCTCCTTGGCTTAAGAAAACTGGCGCAAACCTCCAGTGCTTGACACTAACGACCGTAGGGAAGTATACCAGAGTAAGGAGCTTCACGGACGCTTTTTCCGGGCCCTGCATGGGCCCGATGTAGACCTATCAGCGTCCGTAGCCTGGCTACGTTCCGGGGACCTATTCGGAGAAACGGACGGTTTTGTCTGTGCAATAATGGATGAAGTTATGATGACGAATAACTACCGGAGATTTATTGTGAAGGATGGCACGGTTGACATATGTCGGGCATGCCACCGTCCAGGCGAATCAATCCGTCATATTATCTCTGGGTGTTCTAGTCTGGCTAACGGAGAATACTTGCATAGGCACAACCTTGTTGCCAGGATTATCCATCAGCAACTTGCTCTAAGATACAACCTTGTGGAATCGGAAGTGCCTTACTATAGGTATGTGCCCGACCCAGTTGTCGATAATGGCTGTATCACATTGTACTGGGATCAATCCATCATCACTGACAGGACTATTGTAGCCAATAGGCCTGATATAGTGGTGGTGGATCGTTCAGAGCGGCGCGCAATGATTGTTGACATAACGGTCCCGCATGATGGGAACCTCGTGAAAGCCGAGAAAGATAAACAAATCAAGTATCTTGACTTGGCTCGCGAGGTTGTCGACATGTGGGAAGTGGATTAAGCGATCATTGTGCCGATAGTCGTATCAGCCCATGGCTTAATTGCCAAGAGCCTCGATCAATACCTGAGGAGGCTCTCGTTAGGCAGCTGGATCAAGGGCTTGATTCAGAAAGCGGTACTCCTAGACACGGCTCGTATTGTTAGGAGGTTCCTCTCTCTGGAGCCCTGACCGCCGCCGCCGGTAGCTTGGACCCTGCTCCCGATATCGGTGGGCTACAATTTTTTATATTTTTAAATGTTTTTATATTTTTTTTTGTAAAGAATATTTAAAAATGTAATTAATTTGTTAAAGAATAAATAAAGGAAATAATAATAATAATAATACCAGCCTATTACTGTCCCACTGCTGGGAAAAGGCCTCTTCTCGCACAGAGAAGGCACGAGCATTGATCACCACGCTTGCTCAAGACGGGTTGTCGATTTCAGACTAATATTAAAAAACATCTTATTTGGGAAACTGTTTTAGACTTTCACGGTTTTTCACTACACTTAAAGAAAGAAAAAGAAAGAGGGTAGACTGATTTGTGTGATTTGTTGAAAATCACGGATATCATCCCGTAAGTACTTTAAGTGTATCTTATTTGGGGTCGGCGCAGCATGTCTTCTTCTTCCATACTTGCAGCATGTCTTCTTCTAAGCGTGAGACAGACTATTCCAGCAAATCCCTCGATTATATTTGTGACGAATATGGTTTGTGACATTTTATATTGTGTAATTTTGATTAGTTCTTTTATACTAGGTGACGTGCACAATCATTTATAAAACGTTCTTTCTTTTCTTCTTCAACTAACTTATTCTTGTAGAATTCAGAAATAGACAGAACCACTTTGATATCTATAACAGATAACTTATACAAAACCAAGCCAACATCACAATTCCAACACCCCTGCCCACCTCACACGATCCAACAACAACACGACATACACCAAACAAAAAACCCGTATGTGTACGCTTTCTGCGTCCGCGAACTATGAGTAGATATGATTTCACTTCATGTAAAGCGATAGTCGTCGACGGTGTTCAGTTACGGGCTTGTGTCGTTTATGGGTTAACGGGAACGTGTCGGCAAGGGATCGGTATGACACGAGTCGTGGGAAGGGTCCTTTAAAAGGGTAAGTGATTCTTCGATTGCGTATTTTTTTGTGTAAGGGTTAGGAATGTATGTTTTTGTTATGTAAGTATGAACGAAACCGTGTATATAGGTACTTAATAACAGGAAGATGCCTTATTTACATTTGAAAGATGTAGTATTTATTTGAATGGCCATGCATTACTACCAATTTTCATTTTCAAGTTATTAAATAATCAAGATAACTGTATCCGTTTGGGCTTGGTAAAAATACGTCTAACATGCATTCATCATCAGCCCGGAATCACCCACTGTTGGGTATAGGCCTCCCCTTTCTTCCGCCACACTTCCCGGTTCTATGCGACCCTGATCCAGGTGTTTCCCGCGACCCTGACGATATCGTCAACCCAACGAGCTTTGGGACGGCCCTGGTTTCTTTGGCTAAACCTTGGCCACCACTCAGTCAAGGCCTTGCTCCATCGGCAATCTCCGCGTCTAGCCAGATGTCCTGCCCAGGTCCACTTGAGGCGCACCACCCGGTCACCGACGTCGTAGACTTTCGTCCGACGGCGGATTTCGGTGTTACGCACTCGATCTAAGAGAGTTATGCCGAGCATGGCCCGCTCCATGGCCCTTTGTGTCACTCGTACTCGGTGGACAGTCTCCTTTGTGAGCGTCCATGTCTCGGCACCGTAAGTCATTGTTGGCAGGACACATTGGTTAAAAAGGCGGGTTTTTAGGCACTGAGGGATCTTTTTGGACCGAAAAATATGTTCCAGTTTGCCAAATGCCGCCCATCCGAGCTGTACTCTCCTAGAAATCTCCTTGTTGGAATGCTCCTTGTCAAAAGAAAGAACATGTCCCAGGTAAATATAATGATCAACCATCTCCAGACGCTCGTTTCCAACCATAACAGCTGAGACCGAGTCGTCCGGAATGCCTGACATCACCTTCGTCTTGGACATGTTCATTCTTAAGCCAACTTCTAAGGAAGCATCAACATGCATTATCAACCAAAAATGCAAGGACAAGAAACATCGACCAATCCACACTGTGCCCGCGTAGTGTATAATGGCTCGTTTCCTCTCTTCTCATAAAGATTTCCGTTTCCTCCATTCCCTTGGTGCCGCCAGTGGTGGGAAAATTAAAGGCTGATTGTAACATTCTACTAGGCGTAGATTACAGCCAACGACTAAGCCTCGCTACTTGTTGACTATTCTCTTTTCAAAACGAATCTCAAAGGCGTTAACGCTTAAAATAATTTCAAACAAATTACCAACCCCAACATTGAAAACATTAAGATCCAACAGACTAAAACAAACGTCACATTTATAAATCGATTACAGCCACCGCGGCCTTCAAAATCCAATTTAAAGAGGCTTCCGAGACGAAAATAACTTGTGAATGAAAAGGCGAGAAAATAACATGATTACCGCAAATTTTGAACACGATTAGACGTTGCCAAGTGATGATTGGTGAGACACCCACGATGTGAATGTTGTATCATTTTGTAACTGTATGGAATCGAGGAGTAAATGACGTTTATTCCCACCTTCATAAAACTTTATGTTGTTGTCTATGGTGAATTCTTTTTTTTATTACAAAACTAGCGGACGTCACGCGGTTTCACCCGCGTAGTTCCCGTTCCCGTAGGAGTACGGGGATAAAATATATAGCCTATGTTACTCTGTAAAGACGTGACTTTCTAACGGTGAAAGAATTTTCGAAATCGGCGCAGTAGTTAAATCTTTCCTCTTTATAATATTAGTGTAGATGGGCCTGCTCTTGACCTCTGCGTATAACTAAAACATACCAGCACTTTTACTTAGTATGTACTGCTGTTGCTGTTGGTACCAAATAAATAAATAAACATTATGGTTGTCATAATCAGTCTATAATGCTCTTATTGCTGGGTTACAGTTACAGGTCCCCACTATGTCAGAGAGTGGGCCATAACCATCACGGGGGCCCAGTGCTGGTTGATAGACGTCAGTTAAGTCTTCCAAATTTTTAGTTCTAGGACTTGCCGATTTTCTCTCGATATTTCACCGTTCCACAAAGTAATGTGCCCGTCACTATTACCACAGGACCACAATTGGTTTTCTATGGTCCCCTGCTAGCCGGGAAACCAGCTTAGTTTTAACATTGCAAGGAGTCGAAGGAAAATTATGACGATGTGTGGTCTGTGTGTGGAGCCAAGCTGTGGCTTTGTTTTACCATTGCACAGGGAGTCGAAGGAAAATTATGACCACTTCAAGAAGTACTCGAGTTTGAGCCTAGTGTAACCTCGATAAGATGAAAAAGGAGAAGGGCATTGGAGATAGTTACTTCCCATTTGATAAACATCATCCCTGCGCCGCCTCTTGGGACCATTAGCGAAAGAGGGTTAGTCAACATAATACGGCTAATATTTTAAAAAATAATGATGAAACCCAAAACCCCGTAGCTTCCAAACGATGAGAAATTAAGACGCTCATTAAAAAGTTTTCCGCGAGAAATTGTTTCACATAGCCATTGTTGGAGGGTGCTTCACTCATTCGAGTTGCCATGATGCGCCACAGCTGAGCCGCAAAATAGAATGTGTGTTCGGAAAAAAAAGTAGCTCGGGTTTGCTCGACTTGTGCCAAACCGGCCTGAACATGATTAGTAAGGGGAGAAGCCGACCGGCACGAGCGGAAAGATACACAGGGTGGAATTTTTCAATTTTCAATGCCAACTTAAGGGAAAGTACTCTAAATACTGGAGATAGCAAATTTTACTTAAAGGAAACATTCCTTTATTTTTAAAAAGAAACAAATCTGCATTCACTGATTTTCGAAAATTCGCTTGTCACACTCGGGAATCGAACAGACTAAAATTCTAAAAAATAACATCCTGTACTCTTTTGACATCAATCGATAGGGGCAATCATATGGATAAAATCTCTCTAACCAACATGATAAAATTAAATGAAGGGAAAACTTGAAATCTTAAGTTATAAATGCAACGGGATAAATTCAATAAGATATAGCAACTTTTACTCAAACGGTTTCTCAACTCGGGGTAACACAGGGTAACTCAAACATTTCGGTTCGATTCCCGAGTGTGGCAAGCGACTTTTCGAAAAACTGTGAATGCAGATTTGTTTCTTTTTAAAAATAAAGGAATGTTTCCTGTGGGTAAAATTTGCTATCTCCAGTATTTAGAGTACTTTCCTTCCAGGTGGCATTGAAAAATTCTAGCCTGTATATATGTATAATATCGCTTCGAGTGGCTAAATACCGAATCAATAGTACTGAACTGCCGAACCGAACAAGTATGTATCACCCCTGAAAACATGTTTTCATAAACAAAATTGATCTAGTTTTAAGAGACATGAGCGTAGGGTTTATCGGCGCCACAACGCCCACGTTCACCCACTCGTGGGCTTTTGCCCAACGACGTGAAATAATGTACAAATTGCTTGCCACAATTTGTCTCAATATATTCAGTTTACAAACACGTGTAGAATATTGCCTCTTCGATTTCATGTTAGCCTATAATAGTAATCCAGAAATCCCATACTAATATTTTATATGGAAAAGTAAGTGCCTATCTATCTGTCTGGTACTTTTTCACGCCCTAACTAACAGCTGATACGTAGACCATGACCTGGGTTAGGACATCGGGTTATTTTTACCCTGGACGTACTACCAGGATAAAAATAACCCCCGTAGGATAATTTCCGACCGCCACGCGGGCGAAGCTGCAGGCAAAAGTTTGCAGGATATAAAGATTGAATGCTAATTTCCTTTTTCAGGCTTCTAGATCCTTATTTATAATGAATGGATTTTGTCTGCTGTACCTACATAAATCTTGGTGGTATCTAACTATTCATAAGGGAAGATTTATACTCGCCTTTCTTTAATTGATAGCCGAAATTTTAGCAAGTAATATTCCAAGAATATTTACGTCATGTATTTAAGTGTGGCGCAATGTTTATTATTTCATGAACATAATGTTCAGTCTTGCAAGGTTTAACCAAGAGTTATTCGCCAGTAACTAACCTAGTAGAGGTGAGACCGGCAGTTGCTCCATGTAAAATAATTGGTGTCAGCTGCTTCTAGTTAAGACTGGAAGCCGACCCAAAGATAATTGGGAAAAGCTAGGCGAACATGATTTTTTAAACTTGCAAGGTGAAAAGATTATCAAAAAATTTATTGAATAAAAAGCTAAATCAGATTTTAACCAATTCTAAATTCTCCAGTTCAATTCTACACACTTCAATGGAACATGAAATTGCTCCAACAACTCAAAATCGAAGGAACTGGCACATTTTGAGCTCGTGCTAAAAAAAAGCCGCCAGAAACGTGTCGAAAGCAGTTTTCTATGAAATAGAAACACCCCCACTTGTTGCCGACGTGACACTGCGACTATTAATCACGCTTCTTTAGAAGTAAAGCACAAAAATATAGCTAGAGACAGCTTGTATCTTTCAACAGGCGGAAAAGTTCGTGTATATCTGTATGAGCGTGTTGTTCCTCTAACTTTCGCAACGGATTTTGACGTGATTTTCACCATTATTTGGAGATTTGATTCCAAAGCTTATGTGTGATCATCACCTGTTAAACCTTTTCCCAACCATCCTGGAGTAGGTTTCTAGTCTTACTGGCTGCCGCTGTATCTCAGTATGTGACATAGAGCAACTGCCTATCTGACCTCCACTCCTCCCACGTGCCTCCCCGTGATGGTATGCAACAATTATGTATACTTCATCTTTCTGACTTTGGTATTTAGTCCTTTGGGTAGGACACTCGCTGAGCTGATGATTTAGACCGCCACAGTATGTCAATGGCATTAAAAAGATAAGTTAGTAATATTTGCTATTTCCCTTGTCTATTTTTTTGTATCGTGTGTAGTATCCTGAGTTTTTATACCGCCCATCGGCCTCTGACTTGGCTTTACATCCAGTCAAGAGATAGTCCCTGGTCAAAAAAATCGTGGTTTTTGAATGTGGAATGGTACTTCTTTACGTGATAATTTTACGATATTAAACAAAGTTTTCTTTACAGATTTGAAGACGAGATTTCAGTTTTTTATTGCTAAATGTCATCTTCACGTCACTTAAACAAACCCACGGTCAAGCGTGTCATTCTTCTGGTTGAGTCCCTTGGGGCCACTAAGTTCAATAAGAAATATTAAATATCAAAGCGGATAAGAAATACTATTCATTCTATGAGTAAAATAGGCCTCAAATGTATGTTTTTTTTTAATTTAGTGTCTATTTTTTGTATATTTTGTTTATCAGTCTCACACGAATTTGCTTGTACAGCAAAGAAAGAAAAAAAATAAAGACACCGTTTATAAATATAGTGGCAGCTGTCGATTGTTAAATCTTGTGACGAATTAAAGAACCATTAAATAGAAACAGGGTCATTGTACAGGAAAAACCTAGACATCCTTAATGAAATAGCTGCATTTCCCTGTTATTAAGATACAGTTATCTACGTCATTCACAGATAACCTGATGGGCTACGCACTTCATAAGACAGCCAATCAGAAACGTTTATCCTGTTACTGACGTTTCTTACGTCATTTTTTATTGTATCGGAATTTCCCAAGTGATGCATAGGACTGCTACTCTGACGTCATCATTTAATGTACCAAGTAAACTGTGACTAAATAGTTTTGATACTTGAATGTGGTTTGACGACGTATTAAGTTATTAACCACGCTCAATCAAAGTTGACGCTTACTCTGTTTAATTTGAAGATAAATTAAACTAGTGGTAATTAGTTTTACATTATAAGATTTTAGTTTCGAAAGTAGGTAATCGTAATTAAGATTATAGCTGATTGTACTACGTAATTTTGCCATCTTACCATACTTAAGCTAATTTAAATTTATTTTGATATCCTAGTTTCGATGCCCAGGTCAACCACGTGTTATTGTTTTCCCTAGCAATATATTACATATTTTTTAAAAGAAGCCCGGAATCTGGATTTGTGCTCTGTTGATGGTTCGCTCCTCTTACTTAAGGCGACTACATGAGCTAAATTAGCAACTCTATTTATGGTGGTCCAAACTTCGTTTGAAATCCTGTTAGAATAAAGTTCTAATCAGTTTGCACTACAAAGTGGTTGTTACGTCAGTCACTGCGGGCCGAATAGTGCGAAATTAGTGTTTTTTTGCGATTTACAAAAAATCTATTGATTGGACTAAAAAAATAAAACACTATGATGCTAATATGTTGCTTGTAGAATTATTTGCCAAAAAAATCGCATGTATTTTAGCATACTAAAATACATGCGATCCTTTAGCGGCTTTTAACGAGTAAAAACCATAGTTTTTACTCGTTAAAAGAAATGTTTAGAGATAAGTTCGTGATTTTTTTATCGAGTAAAATTAGTTGTTGTATTATGTTTTCAAAACACTATCATACTAGCATATATCCTGAAACATATCATATATTTTTCTGGTTTTGTTTATTGCAGTGAATCATATGCTTTTTTGAATTATAAAACTCGCGTTTAGCTCCTGTAGTCCCCTTAAACATAAATGGCGAAACGTGGGTGTACCATAAGTAAACTACGCCTCGGCTTAAACGCCTCGCAGAAACAAACGTGATGTAAGCAAGTTTTCGCTGATTTCATAGCCCCACATTCATAACCAAATAATTACATTTCAACCGCTGTCCTTATGGCCATTTGTCAGCTGGTAGTACGTGATTCGACTAACAGAGAACATTGTAATTAATGGCTCGGACGCTGTACGGAGACTTCATCACTCACCATACTAATCTTCAGCTTTATAGGCACTTGCTGTCCTTTTCTAACAAGAGTAGAAAGAAAGAGAGGGAGTGTGTCTAGAAATAAGGGCATTATTAGGCCTAAGAACGTGTGGGCAACGTTTTTGGTAGTGTTTTAAATACAGACAGATCTATTTTTTGAAGCTACAGTTCATAAAAATTAAATATATTTTTGAACATATTTTCTTAATCATCCTGTCGCAGCAATTTGTTAGAACCGATAACTGAAAAGACAGCTTTAACCTGAATCACATTTATATTGAAAATGAAGGTGAAAGACTTTTATAATGAAAATGAAGTTGAAAGACTTCAAAAAAAATATGTTGAAAACATTTTCTTGAAGAAAAATAAATTGACAAATTCGTGGAATATATGGATATTTTGTCTTGTTGTTTAAAAAGACTCGACTTATTTATTTTAATGAAAACAGTACATCTCGAAATTTCCAAAATCGTAAAATCAAAAAAATTCCAATTAACTATCCAAAAAGCAAAAAAAAAAATGATAAGCCACAAGAATTTACACTCCAATTTACCAATTCCCAATGAAAATGAACGAAATTTTAGACTAATGAAAATTCGTTCACAAAAATAAGGCTTAGGTTTTTGTTAAGCGTCGTTCGACGTCACTCGACGTAAACGTTCAACGTGGGCCGTGATTGGCGTCAACGGTTTAGCGAATTCAACAGCTTAGGGTAATGTGAAAGCAATTTTCGCAGTGACAAGCCACAGTTTCGTGATGGTTCAAGATTTTATGAAACAAGAACGTTACGTAAGGGTGTTTTTTCTAGGGTAGTAAATTTCCACATAACTTGGTAATTTTTTATAAAGAATGGTCGTGTTTTTTTATTAGGGATTGGAAAGAAAGAGTGCAGAATCGAGACCGATGGAAGTAATGGACGAAGGTCAAGTGGGATGTCATCATCATCATCATCATCATTCTCTTGCCCTTATCCAAATTCATTTGAGGTCGGCGCAGCATGTCTTCTTCTTCCATACTTCTCTATTATTCGTCATCTCATCAGACACCTCCTTTCTTGCCATATCATCCTTTACGCAGTAAGTAGTAGTGGACAGCAGTGGCAGTAGTGCTTTACTGTAACTAGGATAGTGGCTAGGGACCTGAGATTAATAAAAACCGGCCAAGTGCGAGTTGGACTCGCGCACTGAGGGTTCCGTACAAACTTTTTAAAGGACAAGCTTACCTTTGCTGTTCGATCCCCCATGATACGGCTATTGCACCAACCGCAAATAATGATTTGTAATAGTAAAATTGCTTTTTTTTTTGTTATTAAAATACAAATTTACGGTTTTCATATTTTTCCCTTTACATGTGCTGTAAGACCTTGCTTTTTGCCAAATTTCGTGATTCTAGGTCAACGGTAACTACAATATAGGTTTTCGACCCAAAACCTATAGGGTACTTCCGGTTGACCTAGAATTGTCAATTTTGGTTAAAAGCAAGGTCGTACAGCACAAGTAAAGGGAAAGTTCCGAAAAATAAAAACAGTTGTAAATTAAGGTAAATTTTGGTATTTACAAGTTTTCACGAAAATCTAAATTTGCCCTATCTTTTTATCGTGTTGACTCAGGACCTTGATTTCATATACACCTAATAAGGACTATAATAGACCTCAGCATCTGGTATAAATTTCAACTTGCTAGGTCCACCCGTTCCTGAGAAAATCGGTGGTGACAGACGGACGGACGGACAGACGGACAAGAGAGTAATCTTATAAGGGTTCCTTTTTTTACCTTTTGAGGTACGGAACTCTAAAAAGGATAACACCCTTGTTTTCAAAGCAAGCGGGTACTTCTCTCACAACCATAACAACCACAATTTTCGTAATTTTAGATTACTTTATTATTCAAATAAATAAACCGACAACAAATACTAGCGTACCTGTAACAACGTTCATGTGTTCTCCAAGTTTTAATAAATACGTTTTGTAACAACAATAACAGCAGACGTAACGGTTTACATTTTGTTGTTTAGAAACGTACTCATGACATCATCGAGTGTGATTATAACTTTGGACCACAAATTTTACATGTTGTTGTTTGCTGAAGACTTCTGAATCGAATATGTTTTAATTATATTTATATTACTTTTTTAAGCAAAAGTTTTGAAATATAAGGGTCAAGTACCTATAAACTTTTCTTTGAAAGCTTTGTATTGTTACCATTTTGATTTACTCAATAAACTATCTAAAAGGAATTCAGTAAAATAACTATCAAGTCATATGTTTAAAGTAAATCTCTGTTGCAAAATGAAATAGTAAAAAGTATTGCTGTTTTTTCAATGTCAAGAAACTATAATTTCTGGATGGGTATCCCCAATCTTGTGTCTTACAAGATTGGGGGTACCCATCCAGAAATTATAGTAAGGCATATACACAGAGAAAAATCACAACACCAGGTATTTAGGTCATTGGAACAATAAAGGCATGAATTCTTCTACGCGGACCACGTAAACTTACACCTGTAGTTTTATTCATAGGTAAATTTACCATCGCATCAACCTATTTGTAACACAATAGGTGACAAAGTTGTTACAAGGAAAGCTTTTATTGTTAAATGTCAAAGGGAGGATGATAGAGCTGTGAGCCAACTTTTCAACGTGGTTTTGTTCGCGAAGTTCAAAGTTTTAAGCTGCGAGAACTAACTGCGATTGTTAGACGTTTTCTGTAGGTGATTCTGAAAGTTCTTCGTGCAAAAGGTCGTATTGCTTAACGAGATTTACACCTAAAAATCATAACATAGCAAAGTAATAACCTAACTTATAATAAAAAGATTATTAAGTGTGCCAAAAAACTTTTTGTAAGAAAGATACTCTTCGAAAACCTAACCACATCTCTGTTACTTAAGGTCGGTTAAAATAATAACCAAGTTCTGTTATTGAAATAAATTATTTTCCTAACAAACAAAATAAATTTTGCACTATAAAACTAAACTTACCAAACATCCCACGTCAACACGCTTCAATATTAAGTTTCTTTAGGCAGCCCACATACCTGAAAATAAAATAAAGAATACATGAGTATCACAAAAACTAGAAATTAAATAGTGAGGGGCGGAAAATGTATATACAGATATTTCGAAACCTTTTCCAAATTGGTTCACGTGTAAAGGAAATATTGGAGCTAACCATTAGTTCAAAGCTAATTTTTTCGTGTGAATGGAATTAAAAGTGGTTTGAAGTTTGTAGCGTGCCTGTCTATTTCAAGTGTGACTTTAAAATTATAGAAGTAACAGAATTAACAACGAGAATCGAGTTAAGTGGCGTGCGATTGAAAAGGGTTATGTCCAGCAGTGGACTGCTGTTGGCTGATGCTGAGTATCAAAAGATATAATCATCGAAATTTAATAACCACAGTGTCTAGTTTAGAATATGAGACCCAATTGAACTATTCTGTTACAATGTAACCACAGTATATTTGACAAGCGGTTTACCAAAGTAACACCTTTTTGACGGTAATTATTTAATAATAACACTAACTTGTATTCGTGGTTCACTACATTTTATTCAGTGTCTAAATCGGCACGATAGTTCACTACCGATATTTTCTATTAAGACGACTACAGGAGTGTAATTAGCAACTCTATTTGCGGTGGTTCAAACTTCGTTTGAAATACTGTTAGAATAGAGTTCTAATCGGCTTGCACTACACAGTGGTTGTTACGTCTGTCACTGCGGACCGAATAGTGCGAAATGAGGGTTTTTTTGCGATTTACATAAAATCTATTGATTGGACTTAAAAAAATAAAACACTATCACGCTAATATGTTGCTTGTAGAATCATTTGCCAAAAAATCAGAATGATCGCATGTATTTTAGTATAGTTTTTACTCGTTGAAAGAAATTTTTAGAGATAAGTTCGTTATTTTTTTCTATCGAGTCAAATTAGTTGTATTATGTTTTCGAAACACTATCATACTAGCATATATCCTGAAGAATAACATAATATTTTCTGGTTTTGTTTATTGCAGTGAATCATATGCTTTTTTGAATTATAAAACTCGCGTTTAGCTCCTGTAGTCGTCTTAAGAAAGAGCCGTATGTGTATATCTATCACCTACACCTTCCGATCACCTACATCTTCTGATCCTTTATTTATACTCCTTTTGATACGTTCGCGTTGCTAGATCATATTTATCAAAAATACATAGCAAAAAATTGAAATTGACAATTACAAAAAAAAACTCTTGTTTATTACAAGAATCAAAGCTTTGGAAAGATTTGAGACCCATTCTCAGCTCGGCGCCACCTGCCAAAATCCTAAAAATGCGCCTTTTTGATTCGTTCACGGTCGTATAACTGTATTTAATCTTTCAAAACTGCATAGGTACCGAAAAAGTAGAAATTCGACACGTATTCTCATGTTTATTCCAAGAATGAAAAACTTAACCCATTGAAGCCTATAAATCGTATCTCGGTGCTTCTGCGAACTAGGATTAAAATGTATCCAGACTGAATCGAATTTACAAAGGCGTTCGGTGGAAAATTTCCTATAAATATGCATCCAGTGTGACCATTGTGCATATGATCCGATGCCCCGCCGCCGTATGGACGGGGCTTTATATTTTACACCCTGTATAAGCTGCAGACAGAACATCCAGTATAATCTATAAAAAGCATTGTGTATTTTTCGCGGATTTTGTTTGAGAGATGAAGAAGGATGTAGATGGATGTTTTGCGCTGTTTGACAAAAAAAGTTACTTATTAACCTTTCAAAATTAATTGCCTGGAACTTTGAAAGGTTAATAAGATCTCTTAAAGTATGTAATAAATTCTTGTTAGTCTAAATAATATTGCTCACATAGAGTCAAATATGTCCATAATCTTGTTAACATCATCTTCTAAAGAAACAAAATGTAACTAACAGGTTTAATAATATAATTAAAATGTAATTACATAGTTTTTTTGGTAAAGTTATTAAAAGGTACAAATATATTCTTCAAAAACTCATAAAACAAAATAATCTCTCGACACATACCAAATCCCACAAACTCTTACATAAAAAAACTACAATTTAACTCACCCCGGTTATCCTCAAAGGGTTAGACAAAGGTGTAACTAATAGTTCGAGCCGAAAAAAAAACAATGTACACCATGTACATACTACACACATACATTACCAAAACAAACAGAAGCAACATAGCCCAGAAACGATAGCTATTACCCAAAACAATAAAACGGCCATAGGTTCACCGCCCCGTCAACTAACGATCATGTGCTTCCATTTGCCTAAAAGCCTGCGAACATTATGTGTGAATCAGAAACAGGATAAGTACTGCCTCTTATCCCTTATGGTAAGGCGTAAGTATAACTTCCTTATTTTTTTACTAACACAAAGCGAGACCTAAAAATAATACTAATAAAAATGAATACCACATGGACGCTTACGCAGGAGGCTGTGTACAGACTGAGAGTTGTACAGAGAGCCATGGAGCGTTCTATGCTCGGCATAAAGCTGAGATCGGGTTCCTAACGATGAAATCCGAAAACGCACAAAAGTTTTCGACATTGGAAATCGCGTTACGGAACTCAAACGGAGTTGGACAGGACACCTAGCAAGGCGCAGTGATGACAGGTGGACCAAGGCTGTCACCGAATGGCGTCCAAGAACTGGCAAAAGGAACGTGGGTCGTCCGGCGGCGAGTTGGGCAGACGACATAGTTGCCGTCGGGAGAAAAACCTGGATGAGGCTGGCACAGGACCGTGGAGATTGGCACAAGAAAAGAGAGGCATATACCCAGCAGTGGGGGAGTTCGGGCTGTGGATGATGATGATGATGACCTGAATGAAAGCGCGTTTTTTAAAATCAAAACTGTGAGATTTGGAACGCACCTTATCTTTATAACTACTAGAATGAAATGTGTTGCTCTGTATCTAGTAAACAGTAATTAATTAATTGATGCGTTTATTTGAGATATCACAAGAACCAAATCTATTATTAACACGCTTTTATTAATTTTACCTGTAACTAACTATGTAAAGCACAAACGCAAGCGTAACGTTAAAGTCCCGAGAAATAGGGGGCGAGCCTATTGCCATCAACCGGGCACAAATCCCGACTCCATGGCTGCTACTTAAAAATTACTGATAGATAAACCCAATAACAATTTGCCCGACACGAGAATCGAACCCAGGACTTCATGCTCATCAGTCCCGATTGCACTAAACCAACGAGGCAGTCAAGGCACTACACGCTGTGGTAACAAAACTCCTACGTTTCCAAAGAGAGACACAAGACAAAGTGTGGGTATAACTGAAACCGCATTTTCGCAAAATGTTCAACCCAACTTTAAACACAGCCGTGTTCTTAAACTGACTAAAACAAATAATAGAAACAAAGGTCAAAGCAGGTGTTTTACAGCTGCTGTATTAATAACGTACGTTGACCTTTTGAAAGCCTTTGTAAGGCCCACGCATCTCTTTGTGGAGACAAATGAAGATACATTGCGAATAGTTATCACGTGCACCTGTTATATTGCAGCTCTTAGAGTTGTTACACACGTGTTGGGGGACGAAACATTGGGGCCCCGTCAGAATGCCAGCGCTGCGACATGTATTTTTTTAATGTTGCAACACCATCCTGAAATAGGTGTCTTTTGGCGTCGCACTGAACCTATTATTAAGTTTTTTTTTTATATATTTGCTCTTTGTGTCCTGCAGTGCCAGTGAATGTGTCGTCCAAACAAGCGAACATCACTCGTAACTTACGTAAATATATTGAGGTTTAAAATACTGCTCGTTTATGCATCATCATTAGAATTCGCATAATGTCTTGATCTATAAAACAGATGCTCACGAACTCAGTATTTTATTAACAGACGAATCCTTAGACAGCTCTAAAAACCGAAAGTAAACCATTTAAGACTAAAACAGGTATTTCATCTATCGTCTCAGTCCTTGATTCAACAGTTAACAGCCTTGAATTACGTAAATGAACGATTCCTTAATCTCAAGACAGATTCGTCTCACCATCTTGTTTTATTTATACCTAAACTTAGACTAAGCGACAAATCTAGGTTTCAATGTCATTTGAACAGATTCCTCTGTCGCTTAGTACTTTTTTTCCATGGGTCGAATCAAATTGTGTGTTACATCATTTTGGTTGGTAACACGTTTAGAAAGACAGGATGATGGTAATTTTGTACAATAGGAGCTATAAAATATAAGTCCTGCCTTAAAGCAAGTAGAAAATTGCATTAATCTTTTATGTGTTATTGATTGAATGAATAATTTATTAAGTGACGTAATATGATTTCTATAGAGATTGCAGATATCGGGTTTGAAAGGGAAAATGCCATTACTTCATTTGCCAGACCACAATTTGATTTACTGGCTGGATACTGAGCACAAGTATTAAAGCTGACTGCCTCGTTCGTTAATCGAGTGGTTGCAAGCGCGACTGGTGAGCGTGGGGTCTTGGGTTCGATTTCCGGGTCGGCTAAAGTATTATTGGATTTTTCCATTAGAAATTTCTCAGTAGCAGCCACGGTGTCTGGATTTGCGCCTAGTTAGTAATAATAATAAAACCTTTATTTTCAGGCAACTTTGGCCCATAGATAAATACCTTACAGACTAACATACATGTGATAAAATACAAACTGTGTTAATGTAATGGATCTTAAAACTACGTTAGTATCACTTCACTTGAGCGCTATCTATGTCACCGTGCGTTCATGTGGCACTTGCCCGTGGAAGCGACGGAACACCACTCCCTGCGGCCAAAAGTCCTCCTCTAAGACGAGCTGCAGATAACACGTTGGCAATAGAGTCGTCCCTATTACATAGAAATTAAACATAACTAGCAAAAATGTGGGTGTACTATTAGATACCTCTGCCTAACCCTTCTGGAATTACAGGCGTGATGTTATGTTATATCGATGCTCTACATACCTACATTATTTCATGTTTCAATCCTTTTAAAAGAATAGGGCAACTGATAGACAAGACCAGTTATTTTTTGTTCCTCACGGATTCAATCTGTCATATCATAAGCCTTTCATACCATCAAGGCGGATATTATTTGTGACCCATTGAGCGAATAAAACAACCGATTACCATACGTCCTTGTACGACCTTGTCCAACAAAAAATCCATACTACTTAATTTATTATAAATGCGAATGTAACTGTCTGTTTGCTTGTTACCATTTCAACGCAACGGATGAGGGGATTTCGATAAAATCTTGCTCATAGGTAGAACATAATCTTGGTTAGGACATAGGATATTTTTATTCCGGTAGTCTTTCCATGGTATAATAACCGATATCAACGCGGGGTATGCCGCGGGAAAAAACAGTTGTATCATATAAAATTCGGATCTGCCAAAGCCTTAGTTATTCTCTATCAAGTTCCGGTGGGATAATTCTTGCCCACGCAAGCGTAGTCGCGCGCAAAAACTAGTAAACAATCAAATTTAAACTGAATTCAGATCAAAACAGTGACTATGCAGTTAAACCAATCGATTGAGTTTTTCTGACTATGTTTATACAAGTTGAGTTCTTTTTGTAACTGACTAGGAAATGTTGATTATCTACGGATATTGTTGTTAGTTACATAGACTTCAAAACTATAAAATTTAAGGAGGGAAAGCGTATAGGTAGTTCCCCAATTTAAGGGCCTGAAAAGAGAGATTTATTAAGCAGCTATACGCTAAAAGACAGAACTCAGCATTGAGTGTGATGGTCTCTGTGACCAACAGTTGAAGAAAAAAAAGAAGATACGCAAGATTGAGGCCGAGATCTAACGTTACTTAGCTCGTTCTTTGACTTAGACATGTCTTCGTCTCTATTTTTCGCTTGAAGTACTACGACTATTGATGTAACTAGAGTGGTATAACGCTTGGCGAAAGTATGTGGTAAGTAAAGTTTAATTATAATAATGTGTAATTCAGGTATAAACGAAAACAAATGTTTATTTCAATTAAATTAAGTTTTAACACATTTAGAGATCACCGTTGAAGCAGAAAACAGAGCAGTTGCTTGTGTTAGGTGACTCCGCTCTTCCACTAATCAGTATACTATGTATGCAATTTAAAAACAAAATTTAAAAAAAAAAAAAAAACTGCGCACTTGTGTGATGTGTATTCTCATAAACACATTATTTCTGGTTTATACGAAGAAAAACAAAAGGAAAAACCCCAACAGCTTTTTACCCTGAATACCTATAATCAACAATACTTCATTCAACACCAACGCTAATCAGAACAGAATAAAACTAAAAACAACTAGAAGCTAAGTAGATTCCCGTGAAAACAAAATAACAGGAAATTGTTTTCATAGACAAGAGAAGAACAAGTTCACTTTCTTCTTTATCTTATAAACTGACTTGTGAATTGAAACTGACATCTCCATCCATTTCGCTACTTTCTTACCGTTCTGTTATTTGATTAGTCTGGATTATTCTTGGAAACTTACTTCGGGATGAGTTTGTATTTAAATTATTGAAGGAAAAGTATTGCGAGGAAAATCTATATTAATATTATAAAGTGAAGTAAATGTGAGATTGACAGGAGCTGTGTGTGGAAAACATTTGTAATTAGTTGGCGGCGTTAGTTCCGACTTTAAATACATCAATAGCTGGCATCAATACAAAAGTCTTGTATGAGACAAAATCTTCTACAGCGTCACATTTTTGAAATATATTCGAAAGCTATAAAGGTTGTGCTGATGGCGAGGTTTGATGATTTATATGGCGGAAACGTGACAATTTAGAAGATTTTGTCTCATACAACACATGTTTGTATTGATGCCAGCTACTGATGTTTAAGTGGCTAATAACATCAAAGTTGTATTAATAATAATTCTTACTTTGATGGCTTATATCTCGGAGACGGCACGCTTTTGAAGATTTTGGTCTCATACAAAATTTTTAGAAGTATAAAACTGTAACAAAGACTCCAAAGGACAGCCGGTACCCGTTTAATTTTGGCTACACTGCAAATAACCGTTAAAGAGCTACATTTTTCTTGAAAGACCTGTGTCCTAACCTAAAGCAGCTTGTCTTAAAGCCTACCTAATACGTCGATGCGTGGTCGGCGGCGCGTGGCACGCACAAAGGGTGGACTGCGCCGGCGCCGCACCGCGCTACTTACGCGTTACGCTCTGCGCTTACGCTTTGCTATATGCTTTGCACATAGTTGCTAGTATGAAGAGATGTTTTGTGACCAAATTAAAAATTATCAAGAACTTTGTAAAATGATAAAAATCTACCCATCTCATATCTTATGATAACAAACTTTATTATTTCCTAAGCTTAATATTCGCGCAAGGTTCAAGTTAATCGGGTCATGCATTAGAACTCTGATTCTCCAATGATTTAGGGACTGCAATTTAAGTCTGATTATTCCTTACATTGTGAGGTCCTATCCTGGGGTTTATGTTCATGCATAGAAGATAAGTAAAATCTAGTAAAGACCGATATCACCGAGTCAGATTGACTGTACAAACAAATCCAAAGATGGTGGATCAACTAACCTCATATATAATTTCAATGAATTAGGTATTTCCCTTAAAACAGCCTTCGAACTTTTACAACTTCATCAAAAAGTTTCTATATTCTTTTAAACAATATAGAAATAAAATTAAGGTCTGTTTAACCACCTAGGATTAAGTTCCCGTTAATTTACTTGGCAGATAATTTCATACAGATTCCACCTATTCCATTTTTGAATTTATTCGGTAAGCAGTGACTATTCGGATATTGTGAATAAGAGCCTTAGGAACAAAACACTAACGTTAAACTATGAACTGTTCCGCAGTTTCTTGGAAATGAAAGAAAAATAGTTCATTACTTGGCGGTCCTTAGGTTACGTTACCAGGAGCCTTCGCGTTTCTTAATTAAAGGAGCATGGACGGTGCTACTCGATAATTGAAAATTTTCACCCGATACCGCCCTGAATTGCATAAGGGTGGACATCGAACGTCTAATTTGTTGGGAAGTCGTGTGGTGAATGGTGGTGGACTTTCAGACTGTTCTAAAACAAAACTTAAAATGACATAACAAAGCATCACGCTTGTAATACCAGAAAGGTTAGGCAGATGTGTACGTAGTAGTACAACCGTATTACGCTAGTTACGTTTAAGTCCCATGTAATAGGGGGCGAGCCTATTGTCATCAATCGGGCACAAATCCAAGCTCCGTGGCTGCTACTGAGAAATTCCTGATCGAAAAAACACATAACACTGCCCAACCTGGGAATCGAAACCAGGACCACATACTCAGTAGTCGCGCTTGCAACCACTAGACCAATGAGGCAGTCCTATACGCCCCATAAATAGACTTATACTTATATGTATAAGAAATAATATAATAGGCATGACGACAGTATCAAAAAATTGCAAATCTATTTAGTCCGTCAGTTATAGTATTGGAAATTAATGGACACGTATTTTTTGTTTTTGTAAATCAATGAATATTGACAAAGATAAAACGCATCAAAACTCGGGAGTGGGGGCTCGTGACGTTAGAACTAGCTAAAAATTATACCATGGCGTGACGTATTGAGAATTTTAAAAGCGTCAAATATTCGTCAATTTTGGTTTACGTAACACAAGAAAAAACACGGGTCAAATATTTTTTGATAATCTAAGTGACGGACTAATTAGATTTTTTTTTGTCGTCTGGCCTATTAAGGACTTTCAGAACACAATCCGAATTCCGATTTGCGTGCCCATAACACTGCAAGAAAAAAAAAAGCCATAAAATTCCAAATAAAACCACAAATCTGCACTGAAATGACAAGTATGACAACACACAGTGTCGTAAACACCAATCGTGCAGTGAACAGCACGCTTTAAAAAATTTGCATATTAAAATTTAACCAGCAAAATTTATAGCTCAAAGAAAAAACCATACCGGGACATCAAATGACGGATGGCCCACAATAACAGAACGTTTAGTAGTAAAACCGCAAAAAAGACGCAGAAAACAGTTTCATTTTCCAATCAGTATGGAACTAGGAATACTATAAATCAGCCTGTCGTGAATGATTGCGTTTTAAATGTTCGTTGAATTTTTGCATTTGTGCGTTTTCGTTTTGATTACGTCGATGCTTTTATGGCTTGCTTTAAATTCGTTTTGCGACTCGTTCCCGACTGCGACTCGTTCCTAAGTATAGAAATGCTCGTTAGTTAGTTACGCGGTGGTGTGGGGGTAATAGAATCTATAGGATTCTGAGACCCGTATTATACTTCATTCAATATTTTTTCTCAGAACTGAATATATAGGAGCGTCAGTTTGAGTTTCCATGAAAAGCTTGTCAGTAAGATATTGACGTTTTCGTAGTAACGTTATTAGTCAGTAAAGACAGGATTATATGCAACTTAAAATCGTCGAAATATGCATCATAAATGCTCTAAATATGTAACAAAAGTACCAACATATGCATCATAACATTGAAATAGCTGCATTTTTTTTTTCAGCTGCATAGTAGCTCATTTCAGTCCCATACGTTTTTGACATAGTTACCGCTGCCGCGCTGGTAAAATGTCACTTCGCCGTAAGTCACATTATTTCTAACACCATTTCATAAAACGTGCACAAAAACATCTGAAAAATATTTATTCACTCCACTGTCATGTTTCATAGACTAGTATGAAACATGACAGATACAGGTTAAGCGTGCAAAAAACGCGTCTATACTAAACTCATTCATTACAAGTAACAGGCAGGCAACACCATTTATTTGTCTACGACGACGGGTAACAAGTGTTATGACACCTTTATGAGAAATGAACGCACTGATTCACAATCCATATTCTCCATAGCTACTCAAATTGTGAGTGCGAAAATGTCTTGCTATGTGTCTGTATGCTAATTTTTTTCGTTTAAATTATTTTTCGTCTTGTCGACGATTCCCTTAGAGTCAAAATAGCTTCGACCAGAAGGCTACCACCTCGACGGCGTTGGTGGTAGTTTTGCACACGTCCTACAAAGTGCAGGTGGAATTACAAATAGAGTAGGACAGATAGGAGAGGAGGTGAGCCACCGCGGAACTGATTTTCATTAAACTTGGCATCAAGATAGCTGCAAAAATGGGGAATAATATAGAGGGACTAGGCAAAGTGACATTCTATCAGCAACAACGATGATGGAAACATCAATGGAAAGTTAATATCAATTCTGTTGAGTCGAAAGAGATTGCCTCTGGTCTAAACCCTAGAGGCCTAGAGCTACGAACGCACTGACAGAGGCTAGCGAGCGCCTAGAGGCTACTATACTAAAAAAACAACCCCTGAAAGAGTGAGATACGGTGGAGTCGAAGAAACGAAGCAAGTGAGGTCGCCGGCAAAAGCCAGTCTTAAATAAACGCTCAGTCATTTGTAAAGACAATGCATCAAACGTCTGGTTAGCCTATCACAAAGACATTAGCCACTCACATGATAGATGACTGGTACATAATGATTATTCGCAATTTACTGAGCACGCTGTGATGAAAGAGTGGTGTAAATATGTGACATGTTGGACATTATAGCGCTAGGCTAGATTAAGATGGATTGTGGGCTCGTTAAGGACTTTTGTGTAGCGATATGTTGTGGAGAAGACGTTATCATGGCAGCTGCTATACGAGTATGTTAGCCACTTCTGATTTTACAATATAGCTAAGCTAATTTAAAGTACTAGACTAGTTATAGCGTCAGGCAAAGTGGGTACGGTCACAGATGTTCAGCATTCACATTGAAACGACGTCGTTCAAGTACATAAATGTGTTGTCCCCTAGTAACAAAGCTTTGGAAAAACATTGCAACAGAAAATAGGACAGCTGCTCGATCTCCGAAAACAACAATGGTGAAGTCAATTTCCACGACACAATAAGACAAAACGATAGTATGAGTATCTTCCTGACTCACAAAAACCCCGAAAAACCATAATACATCCACAAATGTTACACCTAGAGGTTCAAAGCAAGAGGATGGTTTGCAAAACAGCGTTGCTCAACGGAACGATCTCTCCGCATTCCTGAGATGTCAGCCTTGACGCGAACGGCTGTCGGTTATGACTGCACTTTTAGATGCACCCGCTGCGAAGGTGAACTGCCTTGGTTCGCGAAAGGTGGGTGAGTATGTGTGTTTAGGGATATTTCTACATCTCAGTTTAAACTGAAACTAATACTAAACAAACGTAATTTAAGGTAAAGACACATTTAGAGATGTCAGCACATAGTAAGGGCCGACAGCCCTGGATCACAAAGGGCTAAGAAGGAACATGAAGGGGTTTTCGTCAGTACAAGTCTGGCACTCCCTTCCGCTCCACCCAGAGCGGGAGGGGTCATTTGATGATTTCCCATCCGATAAAAAAAGGTAAAGAAATGCTGTCATGTTCGTCGAGTCTTTGAGGTCCTTGAGTTACCCGATTAGTGATTACTGACAAATACGTGTGATTTTTTCTTCAAAAGAGCACCTTTTCCACTATTCTTCTTGGTCCTATATGGCTTGACCATGATAATGAAAGGATTTTAAGAGTCTGTGACCTATGAGTTTGTTTTGATGTTTCTTCTCAGAGTAGTCAGGCACACCGACCGATCTAGTTTTTTGACGCACTAAAGTGTTAGTAAAAATCAATTTATAAAATAAACCTCTTGTATTATACATTTAAAATGCAAATTACAATTTAAAATTCTGAAGTTTTTTAGACTTATTTGATGATACCTAAGTACACCTTTCTTCATAACGGAGGAACCTCGGTGGAAGGCCACGACAATTCAATTCTTCAGCTAATCTCTAGCAGTAATATTACTACCTATCTTTCGAACGACGCCACAAGAAGCAAGTCTTCGTGGTGACAAACGTGACATATTAGGCGAAACCTTTATGGAATTTTAGGTACTTAAACTTTTTACCTTCGCTTCTTCCTAATTCAAATTGCAAAAAAAAATATTGCAACTTTAGTCTACCTGGTGGTAATCAGTACTCAACAAATCGCGGCCAATGTCAACTAAACGCATCCACCGACCTGCACCGACACAACACTAACAACGTGTCATCAAACAAACATCGCCTCTAAAATCTAAACACTAAAATCTATTGTCAAGTACATCGTCATAATAACTGTAGGCATATAAAAAACCCGCGTGTCATCTACCACGTGACCCGGCCAAGGTCTTCTGTAAACTTGTTAGAAGACCCCCCCCTTCGCCCCCCCCCCCTCATTGAGCCCTCATTATGTAAGACTTCGTTGCATGCGTCCTACCATAACAATGCAGTATGAGTCATATACGACCATTATACCATGCCCTACACACAAATAGAGACTACTCGCACAGGTGAGTCTGAAGATGTTGGTGCTTGATCTTCTGCCGTGCAATTTTAATATTGCATTCGAGTTAAAGGAATTTCAACTCAAGTGCAAGGTGGTTATAGTGTCTTAGTACGCAGATATAGTGCGTGGGTGGGTGCAGCGTGCGTAAGATCGTAACAGTTGATGCGTAAAATGTAGAAACAGGCACATGACATGTTCGAGAATAAATGGTGTTTATAAAGTGCGTGCAGTTAACTGAACTGACATAACCTTTATTTATGGACTGAAGTTCTTCGAACTATAGCAATACTATTTTTCGTAAGATTAATAATTTTGACCCAGAAGTCACCTACTTACTGGGAACTTCAAGACTCATCATCAAATGACTCCTCCCGCTCTGGGCGGAGCAGGAGGGAGTGTCAGACTTTTACTGACTAAAACCCATCCATGTTCCTTCATCGCCCTTTGTGTTCCGGGGCCACGATATCTCTTTCGAATAGTCCCGCAGCCCCGGCAGAACTTCAAGACTCCTGGATTGTAACATAACATAACTTCCCGCATGTACCTAAGGCTTCAATTCCTGTCACGCTGACGGTCGGTTGCACACGGTCGGTCGCGTACGTCAGCGAGAAAAACAGTAGCAAATACGCGCCGCTGACGTCAGCGTCGCAGTATGGTGCTATATAGAATACAAAGTATACTCGTACGCGCGACCGACGTCAGTGCGACAGGAGTTCAGGCCTAATGTACACACATATTTTTTCGCCCGTTATGTGTAAGTCCTAAGTAATAGGGGTCGAGCCTAATGCCATCAACCGGGCACAAATTCAAACTTCGTGGCCACTGATGAAAAAACCCAATAACACTTTGCGACCACTAGACCACCGAGACAGTCGTGGGAGGGGTGTTTTTTAATATCTAGATTTTTTTATTTATTTATTTAATTAAAGTTCGCCAACAGTTGTAACAGATATTTTACAGAAACATACAAGTAATTGTGTCTTAAATCTAACTGCACAACCAATTACAGGCAAACACCACATGCAAAATGCTCTTTGTAAGAGACGACAAAAAAAATCTAATTAGTCCGTCAGTTAGATTATCAAAAAATATTTGACCCGTGTTTTTTCTTTTGTTACGTAAACCAATATTGACGAAAATACGACGCTTTTAAAATTCTCAATACGTCACGCCATGGTATAATTTTTAGCTAGTATTGACGTCACGAGCCCCCACTCCCGTATTTTGATGCGTTTTATCTTTGTCAATATTCATTGATTTGCAAAAACAAAAAATACGTGTCCATTAATTTCCAATACTATAACTGACGGACTAAATAGATTTGCAATTTTTGATACTGTCTTCATGCCTATTATAAATTAATTTTAAAACTTAATATACTTAAATTCTAGATGATTATATTAAATAGTAATATGTATTAATACTAATTATGTCTGACAAACGTCGATATTGAATCTGCGTGGACGTCAACCAGGTCGCTGCGTTCGTTTATAAGTTTGCACATGCGGGGTATAGGTGAATTAGCACCAAACACAGTGCGGCGAAGAGGTGGGGTTAAGGGTGTTATAGGTTTGCGAGGGAGTCTACGGGGTACTCTGAAATTAAACTTACATACCAATTGTGGGCAGTCGATGGTGTTATTGAGCAGTTTATATGCGAATCTCAAATCCAAAACCTCCCTTCGATCTTCCAGGGAACTCATTTTGTAGCAGGCTAGTTTATCGGGGTAGGGGAGATATTTAAACTGCCTGCCCTTTGAATACCCTAAGAATCGGATAAACCTTTTTTGGACTCGTTCTATTCGCAGCGAGTGGGTTGCGTAGTGAGGCCGCCATACCACACTGCAGTATTCCAGGATGCTTCTTATAAGGCTATTGTAGAGAACTAATTTAGTATGTAGGTGTTGAAATACCTTTCCATTACGAATGACAAATCCAAGCATACGTTGGGATCGACTGATTACGTTCTCAATATGTGGTATAAATGTGAGTTTAGAGTCCAAGATAACTCCCAGGTCTCGTATTACATCCACCTCGCATAAGTTCACTCCGTTTATTTAGTACGCCGAATTCACTGTTTTTACTTTCCTGGTGAATTTTATGTGGTTACATTTCGAACAATTCAACGAGATTTTATTATGATGACACCATGCAGATAATCGGTCGATATCCTCTTGCATTAGGTTTACGTCCTGCTGAGAGGTAATGGCTCTTGAAATTTTCAGGTCGTCTGCAAAAAGGAATATGCTAGTATTGTGAAAACACGATGTCACGTCATTTATGTATATGATGAAGAAAAAAATATATGTACTTACAATATTTTTTGGAAATCTGAAGGACTAATTAGATTTTATTTTTTTGTCATATACCGTATTGAGTTCTTGAGTTGTAACGTTGTTCTTTTAAATAAATTAGCTTACTACGACAGTAGCCACGTTAAGCATAAAATGCTTAAGCCGGACACGTGAAGCGTTCTTGCATTAGCTAGATATATCTTTATCTGTGGACATCCAAGAAACGAGACCGGGAATAAAAGGCCTACGAATATGTTCAGTAGCATCCGAGTTTAACCACAACTATTACAAATATCAGCAACATTGTAAGTTTTAGGCTACAAATCATACATTCACTTAATTACAGGAGGTATGTGTGTTAAGTAGGGTAACGCAACAGCAAAGGTTAACATTACAATAATTTGGCATACGTGCGCATGCGTGTAACATATTGATGGTTCGTTAGATATTTGAGTGGTTTTAGGCCTATTGGATTCATTGCTAGATAAATAATGGACAGTAGATACTGTATACTATGTTGTGGTTGGTATCCATTGAATAATTTACGCAGAGGATTTATGCTGCCTGATCACTTGGAAAATAATGGAAAGTAAATTGAAATCTACATAACATGGTTATTGTTACACTTAAAGTATTTACGGAATGATATCCGTGCCGTGCCGTGTATCCGTGTCTGCTCATAATAAATAATTTTCATCCCACCCGCATACCTCTTCAGTATTCCCGCGATCATGATGCTTGCAACAGCGTCGAAATATCGGGAGCCCATCGACCAAAAACAAAATCACGGATATCATCCCGTAAGTACTTTAAGTGTAGTGAAAAACCGTGAAAGTCTAAAACAGTGCATGGTTATTGTTTCTTCTTCCCACAAGAAGGAACAAAAAATATAGTGCATTCTGGATCTTGTTTAATACGAAACCATGTAGTTTTAGCTCGCAGCTTCGCTCGCGTTACTTTAGAATTTGACAATCAATTCAGGTTGTACTCTGCTTGTAATAATATAATTCAATCATGATTAAAAGTCACGTGGCGCCATCTACACTCGAGAGCAATGAATCCGGGTCACTTAAAGAATCCTAAAAATCTCGGAAACTAAAAATGCTAGGTTAATGCAATAAATTATATTTAATAGACAATGTAATACTCCTTAAATGAAGGTATTAAAACTTCTTAGTTATTGTATAGTTATATCATAAAAAAATCAAATTTGAAAAAGGGCCACTTTCGAAGATGGAACT
This sequence comes from Xestia rhomboidea, assembly GCA_963853795.1. Lineage (NCBI taxonomy): Eukaryota > Metazoa > Arthropoda > Insecta > Lepidoptera > Noctuidae > Xestia > Xestia rhomboidea. The sequence continues at coordinate 19,513,668 of OY970759.1, forward strand.
ACGAAATTACAGCATTTGGTTTTGCTTTTGTTTGTAATCTGTCATTTATGTGGGTACATAAACCATGTTGATAGTGCTCTATATTCATTATTCAAGCTGAAATTATGTCGCTTACGCCTGAAGAATGCACCAGAATACTTACAATGCTGGAAACCGGCCGGAGTCAGCGCGATACAGCCAGGACTGTCGGTGTGTCGCTGTCAACAGTACAAAGAGTTCTCCGACGTTACGAAGAAACTGGTTCTAACCTACGCAGACCAGGAACGGGCAGAACCAGGTGTACCACAGCACGAGAAGACCGATACTTGGTGAACACCATGCTTCGAAATCGCTTTCTCACAGGAACTGAACTCACAAATCAGTTTCGACGCCTCGGAGGAAGTAACCCAAGTGCATGGACAGTAAGACGTCGGCTTGCTGAATCTAACTTAAAACCCCTTAGACCTGCAAACGGCCCTAAACTGGAGCGTGGGCATCGTATTTCAAGACTAAGATATGCCCAGAGCCACGTAAATTGGAGTATTTAAGATTGGTCAAAAGTTATGTTCTCCGACGAATCAAAATTTATGCTCTACAAGCACGATGGAAGACACAGAGTGTATCGAAGACCAGGGGAAAGATTCAAGCAAGCATGCATCGAAGAAAAAGTAGCCTACGGTGGTGGGTCTGTACTTGTGTGGGCCGGAATTTCTTCTGAAAGTCGCACAGAGCTGGTGATCATAGAAAACGGCTCTTTAACTAGCGTAAGATATGTGGAAGAAATCCTCAATGATCACGTTGGTCCATTTATGGTC